>JAQPPZ010003121.1:2990000-4190000 GCA_028583015.1 Wollemia nobilis | reverse complement strand
CTGGTTTACAATAAGCTCAGAATCACCAAAAATATGAAGCTGTTCAATTCCCAACTTTCTTGCCTTTTTCAAGCCTAAGCATAATGCTTCATACTCGACAACATTGTTAGTACAATTCCAAGTAAGACGGTATGAATATGTTCTTTGTAAACCAGAAGGAGAAATCAAAACAATACCTACTCCTGCACCGTTTTTACATCTAGCCCCATCGAAATATAACTTCCATAGTTGATCTGTAACAGAACTCTGATCATCTTGGTTAGAAAATACCTGCCTTGTGTCACCCTCGGGTTTTTGGATGGAATAACAGCCGATTTCAGTTTCCAGCATAGCATTGAAATCAAGCATAGAAAACTGATCGTCCAACTGAAGCTCATCTAAAACCTCATGCATCAAATCAGAACTCTCTGACTCCTCAGTTAGCATGTTAACAGACTGCATGTTTTTTTTTGCTTCTTCCAGCTTCTCGATATGAAAAGAGGAAGGTTTTTCATTCTAAATCCTGAGCCTTTTACCTTTGAAAGGGATTTCTAAGTGGGAATAATCTAGTGCCAGGTAACCTCTCAACTTTGCAGTAAACTCTCTAGATAAGCACATACTAAAATAGGGTTCTAAATCTACCACAACAATCTATTGAATGACTGTAATCTGAGGCATAGTATGCAAAACAATCTGGACATCTTTGATTACACCCATCGTTTTTACAGGAGTACCATCTAACTACAAAACTCCAGGGCTACTTCATGTGTATTCCATGCCCATAACCTCGCAAACTGCCTTCGGCATGATAGTTGTAGCAGCTCTAGAGTCGATCATGCAATTATGCACGATCCAACCCTCTATTTGCAGTGATAGATAAAACGGGGGTGGTCTATTTTTACCAGAGTGATGAAGTGGTTAAGGCTTGAGCATAAATTGTCCGGGTAGGACCCTTTTCATTATCCTTAACAGATTTTAAAGATTCTTGCAATAAATCTACCTGCCCGAGCAACTGCAATGCATCGTAAAGACTAACCTTAGCTGGGGTCTTCTTCAGTTCTTCAACAATGTTATATGCAACCGCAGCAGAGTCCTTCTTTTCAACAGGATGTTCATATCTGCTTCGGTACTACTGAGTGGCTTCCACTCTTAGCCTCTTCGTCAATGAAGGATACTTCAACTTTTCTCGAGCTTGCTCTTCTGCTTTTGATCTTGCCGGTACAGTTGCAGCCTTGTCCTGAACTCTGTGGGAAACAGGATCTTTCGGCAAAACAGGTGCATCAAGTTTTGAAACAGGCACAGGAGCTTTCACTGGCTTCTTCAAATCAGCTGACACTTTTAATGGCTCTAACTCAGCAGGATCTACTATCATAGACTTCTTTCCAGTCCTTGTGAGAACTGAAACTTGCTCTTCTAGTGGAGTCATTAAGCTATGGCCTGCCTCAGAGATCATATTGACTTGCCCTCCTAAGGAAATAGCAGCCAATGTCTGCACATAATTCAGATGGACCATGTAGGTGTCTTCTCCATGAGGATCATTACAAGTCGAACACCAATACGTTCTTTCAACAAGGACTGCATCTTCATTTACCAAAGCAGTCAAGCTTTTCTCAGGTGCTTTGCTTGTCGAAGCAGCTTGGTCTCTAGTAATTGGAGGAGGTTGAAATCTCCTTGGCTGGAAATCTCGCTCAGCTTGCTTCCTCTCAATAAGCGTGATCTTGTTACCCATTGCTCTAATTGCCGAATTGGCAGATTTTACCTCTTGCAAGAGTGTTGTATAAGGATCAGGGTTTAAAGGTGCAGGAGGTGCTGGTAATGGCAAAGGAGCTGGTGGTGCCGACAATGCTGGAAATGAGGTGGAAGCAGGGAATGGCGAAATGCTGGGTGCAAGCAGCTGCAGATTTGCTGAAGTAGACAGTTGAGGAGTTGGGATAGGTGCAATTTGAGGTGCACTAGAATTCCATGATGGGACAGGATACATAGTGGACATAGATTACAAAAAAGAACTAGGATATAAATGCTATGGAATATCAGGAAGAATGGGCATTGCTACCTTTGGGGGAAGCCTGCCGATTGCAATCAAGTTTGCCTTCGCCTTCTGTGCTTGCTCGAACAATTTTGGGAAAGTCATTACATTGGACTGCCTGATCGCCAAGCCAATATCTGTATTGAACGCTCAGAGGTAGTAAAACGTAGCTTGCTCAGGGGTAGGGCGAAGTCCTTCAGGCACTCGTTGCCAGCTCCTGGTAAAGCGAACATTAAAATCTGCTATTGCCTCCTGTGGATGCCTCTGGATTGCATTAAACTGGTGCAACAATGAAAATGGGTAAGCCTGTTCATGAAAATTTTTAACTAACAGTTCTCCTAGCTGATCCCAGGACATAATAGTGCCTGGTTGTAGAGATCTATACCAATACAACAATTTTCCTCTTAAAGATAACACCAGTAACTTCACCATTACATCTTCATCTGTTATGTCGTGAATGGCTGCCAGAGAAGCTACATCATGAATATGTTCGTATGCAGTCTTTCCTGTACCATCATAAGTTGGCAATGCCTTCAAGGCGACTTGGGGAACTGGGTTTTGAGCCTGGAGATTCAAGGCCCCTAAGATGTTCCAAGTTGAAAACTACCTAGGTGGAGGATACTGGGCCATTGGAACTAGTGTATGTAGTTGAGAAGATGGAAAAATAGTAACAATACTGGGGATTTGTGTGGATATGGCAGATGATGATGGGGGAACCAACCGAGAATGCTCACCACTTCTTGTGCTGTCAAGTTCAAAAAACTCGACAAGATCTCCAACTTTTTTAGATCGTGATCTCGTGATCATGAAGTACAGCTTTCACTGCATCCACGTTCAGAGATTTTTGAGTACTGCAGAGTCACCAAATGCTCTAACTTTACGGTATGAAGGTGAACATTAAACCTTCAATACTATAGGATCTTTCTAAGACAGAAGAAGTTTGTCCCACCGGGCGTGCCAAAAACTATTGGTCACGAATCTGCCATAGGAAAGGATTTTTATATAAAATGCACCCTAGACCCGGCCAACATTGAAATGCTGGGAGAAAGAAATGTCTCCCAGACCAATCTCCAGAGTGGGCTGGTTCCCTTACTATTCTAAATTTGTTTTAAGATCAAAGTTACAGGAAAGAAATTGAAAATGATGCAGAAAGAAACGAGAAATATGGTCGTAGGCCGAATTTATCTGATCGAGAAAGAGCAACAACAAATAACTCTAAGTAAAACAACAAATAACAGAAGACAATGATGTGATCCACTCACAACCTTGCGCAGATGACCTCCAAAATAACATTCTAGAACTCTCTTCCCTACTAGCAATTGTTAAAACTCAATACAAAATTAAAACTTGCAGCAAATAAGAGATTCGAGCACGAATTAGGAATGTAGAATGTAGAAGGGACAATACATAGAAACTCGCTTGCAAAATCAGAGAGCCGAATGTCTTATATTCATGCAAAGTACTTGAAAAGCTTTTAGCAAAAGTATCTCTCACTCCCGATACCTGCAAATGAGATTTACATTGGTTTTTATAGAGGCCTTGCCTCTTAGCAGCATTTAAAACTTACAACGGACCTCCTTGAGATCTACAAATTATGCAACGAAAACAAGGATATAATATCCTTAAACAACCTCAGAGAAACCAAAAATTAAATGCCATAAGGAAGAGTCGGTCGCCTTTATTAAATAATGTTCTTGAAAATGAGCATGAAACCATTAGAAAAATCGCGAACAACAGCTTCGAATCCTAAAAATCTTCAATTCTGGTAGCTTGGGCACGTTCTTCTACCTTGACCGCATCGAAAAGTAGCAACACATTTAATTCTGGGATGCTTTGAATCATCGAAACTCACAAAATAGCATCAGACCGTTTGAACCGCTTTTGGGTGCGAAATTGCAACAGGTTACGAAAACGCGACAGGTCGCAAAATCGCGACGTCTTTTTGCTCCGTACGCTTCTGCTGCTTCAAACCCGTGAAAACCAACCATGTCGCGAAATCGCTACACATTCGGCTTCTTTATCTCCTTCGCTACCCTGAATCGCGAAAACACAACGCTGTGCGATTTCGCTACAATTTTTGTCTTTGGCTCTATCTTCCCTTCTGCATCGCGAAAATCCGACATGTCGTGATTTCGCTACAACTTTTCTGCATGCTATACGACCTTGCTCTTAAGCCGCAAAAATGCGACACTTTTGCCTTAGAATGTCTTCAACTTCACCCTGTCGCGATTTCGCTATGTTTCTTTGCTTTGTTCGGCTTCACCCTCTAACTGTCGCGATTTCTCTACCGTTTTGCAACTTAAGCCTTTTCGCCCACCAACGTCGCGAAAACGCGATGCGTCGCGATTTCGCGACGTCTTTTGACTTATGCACTTTGTGTCATATTGTGTCACGATTTCGCTATGACATTGAGTCTCGTCGCCCTTGGCTTCGTTTTGTCGCGATTTCATGACAACTTTGTCGCTCTGCCCTCCGTTGACCATTTTGATCACGAAAATCTAACGTGTCGCGATATCGTGACGGTTCTGCCCACCCTGCTGCCGTTGATTGCATTGACCGCGATTTTGCGACATGTCGCAAAATCGCGACGGTTCTGCGTTGATTTTCTCTCTCCTCGTTCGACCCGCGATTTTGCGACATGTCGCGATATCGCGACGGTTTTCCGACTTGGCTCTCTATGCTATTTTTTTTGTCGCGATTTCGCGACAACTTTCGGACTTAGTCTTTTTTGCATCAAAACCTGTAGAAGAGTTAGAATTTCAACAACTTATGCATGAATAATCAACAATCAAATCAATGTGGCAAAAATGCCAACAGGAAGCAAGAGCAAACATAGAGAAAGGAACACAATCTAGGTTGGTTGAACTTCTCTTTACCAAATAAAAAAATGATATTGGTAATTCATAGGTGGGGCTAGCAACCCCTAATTAGACATGATTACCATCTCATGGAATATAAGGGGTGCTAATACCCCCTCAAAGCAAAGGTATTAGGGATCTTTGTGTAAGTAATAAACCTAATATTCTTTGTATTTATAAAACTAAATTGACAAAGGAAGGAGCTTCCAAAACTATGAAAGCATTATGGGAAAGATGTGAATGGGATGTTGTGGAATCTGAAAGAGTGACAAGAGGAATTCTAACATGTAAGAATCTAGTTAGAACATCCTATGAAACCATTCATAAAAGTAGGCATTAAATAGGTGCTTCGTTAGTCATATGTTACTTTGCAAATATTTGTTTCATCCTTATGAATGTCTATGAATCTACAACTCAGTTACGAAGATCAAAAGTATGGAGTGAGATTGAAGCCTTTATGAGAAGTAAAGACCAAGAAACCCGATTCATGATCATAGGAGATTTTAATGCCATAATCAAGTTGGATGAAAATTTTGGGGGAATTAGGAAAATAACAAAAAGTGTGAGAGATTTCTTAGCTTTTATTCAAAACAATAATCTTTGGGAGGTTGAGTTTGAAAAGGACAACTATACATGGACCAACAATAGGACAAGATAGAACCTAATAACACAAAAATTAGATAAATTTATACTCTTAGACCATTATCTATATGAAGGGACTTGTACTAAAATTAATACCTTGACAAGGATTGGTTCAGATCATAGGCCAATAAGAGCTAAAACGATGGTAAGTGAATTTAAAAAATATCATATTTTAAATATGAGTAGATATGGGAAAACCATTCTCAATTTGTTGATATGATAGCATAGACATGGAATTCTTCAAGAAGTCGTGGGTTGTATACACTTCCAAAACAAATTAAATCAATGACTTAAATATAAAAATAAAGGAACAAGAACACTTTGAAAAATATTTTTAAGAAGAAATAAGAACTAAAAGAGAAACTTTCAAACTTTCAAAAAGGTGAGCACAATGATGGCTTTTTAAGTCTTATACTACCACAAAATATCATAGGTTATATCACACAGGTCCCAATATAAAATATACACAATAATAAAGGTCAATATAATAATATGATGAGTAGAATAATATGAGCAAATTAATATGTATATCAAAGCTTATAATAAATCAAATAAAATTCATTTATATACTGAAATATGAATGTAAATAGCCTAAATCATTCATGTACTATGCATGAAGAACAACTTACAATATTAATTGCTCAAAATGTATACAAGCTTTATTGCTCCTTTGTTACAACTTGAACCCACAATACTTGACTCTTGAATGAATTACATTTGATATCTCTTCTTATGGAGCATTATCTTCATAATATAGCCATAGTAATGTGACTCTTTAGCTACCTGACTATTGCTCTCCATATGCCAAGTCTCGTTACTCTTGGCTTATCTACTTGGCACTTGCATACTTGATGAACACTTGACTCTATAACATATGCACACCTATACATGACTCTTACACTTCTACTTGCACTCTCTAATCTAAGACACTTGTGCACATCTTTACATTACATATTTGCACTCTTGCATACAAGACACTTGTGCACATATACTCAACCCACACTTGTGCATTTCCTGCACATTAAAACTTTATATGACACTTGTGCATTTCCTACACATTAAAACTTTATATGACACTTGTGCATTTCTTGTGCATTCACGCTTACATAAAGAGGAAATATAAATCACACTCTAAACTATTGCCTAAACCCTAATTTATTATTTACAAATGTACCATGAAGGTACCATGGGGATACATTAGCATGTACCAAATAATTTAATATTCTCCAACACACAATAATCCAAGCTCGGAGGAAAGGGAGTTGCTTAGTGAATATCATAATATTTTGAGTAAGGAAGAGAAATTTTGGAGATTAAAATTGAGATAAACTTGGTTAAAAGGAGATAAAAACACAGTTTTTCATAGGATGGCAATTATATAGAGATCAACATCCAACATTAGTAGAAATAAATTAGTATAAGGGGTTTGGATTGAAGACCAAAGCGAAATAAAAAATGAGGAAATGTTTTTTTACTAGAATATTCTAAGATCAAAGGAGATTGAAGTTCTTAATGATAAACTACTACAAGAAGTATCTTCAGTTATAATAGCTGAAGATGATAACAAACTAATAGAACCTATTACTTTAGAAGAAGTTCATTCAACTTTTTTCTCTTTTGATAAGGATAAATTCTCTAGTCTAGATGGGATCTCAATAACATTCTATCAACATAATTGGGAAATAGTGAAGGATTCTTTATTGTTGGGAGTGGAACAATCTAGGATAAAATAGTACATACCTTATAAAATAAATGCAACATATCTTATCCTAATTCCAAAAAAGAAGGATGCATAATTGTTTGATTTATTTAGGCCCATAAGCCTATGTAATATGGCATATAAGATAATCTCCAAAGTGATGGCAAATCAGTTAAGACCACTTTTAGACAAAATTATTTCAGAAGAGCAAGGAGGATTTGTGAAAGGGAGATAAATTCTAAACAATATCATAGAATCTCATCAAGTAATGCATTCAACATCTTTTAGAAAAGAAAGTAATAATCTTAAAACTTGATATGAATAAAGCCTGTGACAGGGTTAAATAAAATTTTCTTTTTGCAGTATTAGAAAAGTTTGGATTTTGGAAGAAATGGATCTGATGGATTAAAGCTTATCTCTACAGTATCATATTAAGTGTTGGTAAATGGGCTAGTAACAAAATCTTTTAAAGCCAAGAGGGGTCTTAGAAAGGGATATCATATACCACCATATTTGTTCATTATTATGACAAAGGTATTGGGAAGGAACTTGAAGAAGGCATACAAAGAGGGTCTAATAAACGAACTTAAGGCGAGTATTAACATCAAAAACATCACCCATCAATAATTTGTAGATGATACAACCCTTTTTGGGAGGGCAAGGATAAAAAAGGCCAAAGTTTCTAATAACTTGTTAAAGGAATATGATAGAGCATTAGGGCAAAAATTTTATAGGACAAAATCCTAGATTTACTTCCTAAACACTCTAGCTATAATTAAAGAAGAGATATGTAGGTTAATTCAAATGGAGGAGGTGAATATACCAACAACATATCTAGGGATACCACTCAGGTGTTGTAGGTGAGTTGGAGAGGAGAGGGCAATCCTCCAAGGGAGGTCTTAGGTTCAAATCTCCACCCTACTAAAAAGTTGAATTGGGTACCCAAAATCCAATTGATAATGTTGTTGCGAGCAGGGTCGGGTGCGACTCCCGGGTAACTTTGACAGTGTAAAACCCTCTGGTCATGGTCTCTCAAACCAATGCGGCCCTGCAAGGGGTTTTTCTCTTTAAAAAAAACATATATAGGGATACCCTTATCTAAGGGAAGAACAATGATATAATTGTGGAATCTAGTTATAAGTAAAGTTTAGAATAAACTACATGAGTTGGGAGGGAATACGAGCCAAGAGGAAGTGTGAGCCAAGAGATAGTGCAAGAAGGGAGTGAGTGCAAGGCAGGAGGGAGTGCAAGTCAAGAGCAAGTGCACGCCAAGAGGGAGTGTGATTTGGGGGTAAGTGTGAGCTAAGAGGGAGTGCGAGCTAGGAGCAAGCCCCACCAGCTGGTATGGAAAGAAAGTTATGTTTGAAAGCCCTAATGAGAATTCAAGATGCCCTAGCTAGAAGTATAGAATCCCAAGTTGGAGATAAGTGAAAGAGTGAATCCATGGCAAGTTTGATCCAAGTAGTACATGTTACACCAAAAATGAGTATCAAGAAAGAGATGATTGAGCATGATATAATGGTTCTTAAAAATAGAGGGTTAATATATAAGTTCCATAGATAATGGCTAGGGTTTTTGGGAGATTCAAAACCGAATCAAGTGGAAGTGGGGATTGAATTCAAATTACTCTAACTTTCCTTCGTAAAAGTTTTTTCCTCATTATCTTTTGTAGTTCAAAAATTAAAGATCAAATAATAAGTGGTGGTCCATGGTTTAGGGGGAGAGATACATTTTATTTGAGACAGTGGAATGATTTTTTTTGTTGAGACAAAAACTATTAAGAAGGTTTCATTGTGGATTAAGCTTTTTGGACTTCCATATTAGCTTATTAATGAGGATGTTTTAAATAATATTAAAAATACCCTAGGAGAACTCATAAAGGAAGGACTAACTACTAAGGAGCAAAAACATGCTATATATAACTGAATATGTGTTGTTATGGATATTTCAAAACCTTTGCCAAAATCCATTAAGATTAATCTGAATCAATAGAATAGGATCAACAAGTGGATTATAAAAATATCGTATTTTGATGCCACAATTATTATGAGATTAAACACATGACAAGAATTTACAAAGTGAAAACTATGGAAAGAGACAAAAAAATTTGGGCATGAGATAAACTTCAATATGAAGCAAGAAAATCATATAGTCATAGAAGCTAATATCAAATCAAGAATATTTGACTCAAAGAATAGGCAAAGAAATTCTATCTACAACATCATTTGGCAAATTCAAAAGGAATTAAAGGTGCAAAGGAAGATGAGGAAAATCCTAAAACAAAGATGGCAAAAGAGGTCGAGTTTTTTCTAGGTCAATTCTCTTCATTTTTCTCAAGTAGTATAAAATTCTCTCCTAGTAATACAAGTGAAGGTGTTGAAGATGTTATCCCTCGTGCTTTTAGGTTTCAAGAGTAGCATAATAAAAAAAATGAGGATGGAGGAAATTTGTAACAATTTAGGGTTTTTAGGGTAGAATAAGAAGGTAATTACTATGGAAGAGCATCCTTGCACCTCATCGTCTCTAAGGCAACATAAGAATGTGCTTTTGAGGTTATTCTTTGCACTTTAGATCCTTTAGAGCAAGACAAACCTAAAGATGATAAGTCTTACTATGAGCAATGTGAGAATATTGAAGAGATTGATGAAGATGAAAGTATTGCTAAAATGAAAAAAAGGAAGAACTAAGAAGCAAAAACAAAGAAAAAAGAAACCCAAAGGGATATTGATATGGGAAAACAAAAGCAAATATCACAAGTGTTAACAAGAAATGGGGCTAAACCCACAAATAAAAACAAAAAATAATAATGAAAATAATATCTTGTAATATTAGATGCATGAATAAGAACCCTAAAAAAGGTATTTAAAAATTGTCAAATTGTTATAGACAAGACATTTATAGATATGGAAATTGGATGATAGAAATTTTAGCCATTCACAATGTTGAATTTCATCTTGACATAATTCAATTTTTGAAAGGCATTTGATATAAAGGAGTTGACTGTGAAAACTTAGCAGTTTAAGGAAGATGGAGAATATCTTTGATAGAAAGTCAAATGAAGAATATCTTTGATAAAAAGGCAAGTTGGATGCAATTTAATTTACTTGTTAGAAATTTAATGAGAGCAATGTAATGCTTTATTTTTGTAATGGGAGTGGTCCTCGATAAAAGACACACATAAATTATTAAAAAAAAATTAGAATAAACTACTAGCATGGAAAGGTAGACGATTATTTTTTTCAATGAGTTTACACAGGTTTTTATGAGGGGTACTGGTTCCCTCATACCAAGTGGGGTTTGAACCTTGGACCTATCAAAGAGAGGCCAAAGCCCTTACCACTACAGTAACCTTGTAGCTAAAATCAATGAGTTTACATAGATTTTTATGATTTGTTAGGCCCTTTGTTGATTGAGACCAAAGTCTTCACCTAAAATATGACTTGAAATGGGGGAATTAATTTCCCTTAAAAAATAAATGTATTCCGTGCCAACCATATACCCCAACATATAAGACATGGTAAAGAAAGAAATTGTTTCAACTCTTTTTTCAAAAACCACTATCTTGAGCATACCTTCATTATTTCTCCTTGTACTCCAGTTATCTATTCAACTTCTAACTAAACCTGTTGAGAAAAAGGCATTTGATTAACAAATATGTGATGTATTTCTCCTATGACTGACATAACATACAAATACTTGGACCTTGTCTACTTCTCCTTTGTAAAACTTCCCAAGTCAAAGCATTATTTCTTAAAGCTAACCGCATGGAAATAATTTTCTTTTTTGGGGAAGATAATTTCTAAATATGCTTCCATAACCAAGTAGACCCTTGAGAATGAGGGTCAAAACTTACTTTGTAACCAAGTCTAGCCATATATTGACTCCTAGATTTATTGTATGCCTAAGTAATAGTATCTGGTTTAGATATCAACTTGATATGACTCTTATGAAGACTATCAACGTAAGCCTTCCAAAAAATAACCTGCTCATTAGAAAAACCCAAAACCTGATCCTGCTTCTGACCTTGGGTCCAAATACTAGAAGAATTTGATTACCCCACCTTATGAAGAAAGTAAAAACCCTTATATTGTAAAGAAATTATCATAGCTTCTGGCAACAAAATATTTTCTCTACAATCTAAAATAGAATCATCTCCTATTCTTACTTGTTCACCATTGCCCACTTTCCAAGCCAAAAAAATTCCAATCATAGGAAAGGCCTATACTAGTGCCTTCCATTGAATGGAAATATTTTTAATGCTTTTATATGGACTTTTAATCCAATCCATAAAGGTCCCTAGACAAATATACTTATGCTCAATAATCTTATTCCATAATCCTTCTCTAGTAAAAATCCTCCATAAATTTTTTTCTTCCATAGAAGAACCAAAAATATGGATATTTTTGAGGCCCTATCCACCTTCCTCATTTGGCCTAGCAATACTTTACCACTTAACTAAAGGAATGCCTTCATATTCCTTGCATCCAGTCCAAAGAAATTTGAAGCAGGAATTTCTTATTTTCTCTAGAACTCCTTTGGGAATGAAGGTCAAGGAGTGCCAAAACAAATGAATTTCCTCAAGAACCAAATTTACAAGTGTTAATATCCCACCAATAGACAACCATCTATTACACCAATGGTTAATCCTAAATTCAATATTCTCTAAAAGCCATCCCCAATCTCTCTTCCTGTAAGTATTTGGCTAAAATAAAAACCCAATATACTTAAAGTCTTCCTAGAAATCTAAGAGATTAAAAGGAAAAATTTTGATTAGATCCTATTTAGTCTCCTGCTCTACACCATTAAAGAAAATAGAGGATTTAAAAAAAAATTATCTCCATGTTGGTAGCAATACTGTACGTGTCCAAGATTTCCTTCAACTTTTCTTGCTTTCCTTAAAATTCCATTTGTGAACAACAATACATCATCAACAAATAATAAATAAGATAAATAAAGGACCCCCACTTTGATTCCGTACAAGGATCCTACCCTCTTTGCATCTAAAACAACTCTACTCAATCCTTCAACAACCAACACAAAATTAAAGGAGATAAAGAACATCCCTGTCTTAGTCCTCTCAAGGGTCTAAAGAAGTTGATCCATTGATAAGAACATCAAAATATATAGAAGAAATACATCCCATAATCCAATTTACTATCGGATAACTAAAACCCATATGTAAGAGCATCAATATGAGATAAAACCAACTAATTCTATCATAAGATTTAGATAGATCTTGTTTAAGGACCATTGTAGGAAGATTTTTGGTTTTAATAGAGTGAAGACCCTCTTGTGTAGCTCCTATGGCTTCAAAGAATTCTAAAACCCAAACTACTCTTGGAAAATAAATTTAGAGAATATCTTCTTCACTCTAACAGCTAGAATCTTTAAAATGATTTTATAGATACAATTACACAAAAAAATAGGTCTAAATTCATCAAACAATTTAGGTTTCTCCTTTTTAAAATAAAATCTAGAAAAGTGGAGTTAAAAGCCTCCAAAACTTGACCACTCAACCTAAATTCCTCCATTACTCTGAGAAGATCCTCCTCAACCAGATCATAGAAAACTAGGAAAAACTCCACAGACCATCCATTAGGCCTTAGACTTTTATCATTTTTGAAAGAAGTTAGGAAAAGTTTTAGTTCTTCCTTTGTGACCTCCTTCATAAGTAACTGATTTTCCTCCTCTATCACAAAACTAGGGAAGAAAGTAGTTAAATTTAAAATTTTTCCAATATTGACTCTATTAGGTTCTTTATAGATAGATTAAAATGTTTTACTCCCAAATTTGCCAACTCAAAAAAACTCCTAACGAGGACCTCTTCTTTATTCAACATCTTCCATATAGTGTTAACCTTCTTCCTATGATTAGAAAAATTATGAAAAACTTAGTATTTTCATCTCCTTTGTTAAACCATATAGCTCTACTTTTCATTCTTTATTCAGCTTCCCTCCACTCCAAGAATTTGTTCTTCTTAATTTCTAGTTCAACCAGTCTTTTTTTCTCCTCTTTAAACAAACTAGCCTCATTCTTTTTATAATATTTCTAAAATTTCCTTCTCCATCAATTTAAGATCTCTATCCATACTCTCCTTTTTAACTACAATCCAAGATGATGCAACTTTTAATTTTTTTAGAGTAGTAACAAATTAAAAACTTGCTGATGACTTGGAACTTTGATTATAACCAATACATTATTTTTTAATCAGGTGTTAAAAATCTTCTTCCTCCAACCAGATTGGATTGAGCTTAAAAGGACTGGCAGGTTTTACCTCTTGAATTTCTAATTGAAGAAAAATGGGGGAATGACTCTTATCCACCTTCAGTCTTAACCCATGATCATTTTTTATTTATTTCATTGACTAATATCTCTAAGATCAAAAATCTATCCAACCTCTTTGAGATCCCAACTTCCCCAACTCTATTATTTCTCCACCTAGGCATTAATTTTATTGGTTCCAAATAAAGTAAACCAACTTTTTAAATATTATGCTAGAAGTAATCTTCAAGTCTATCAAGTTTTGCAGATTCTTTTCATACCTCAATTATATTCATAGTAAAATTTAAGTCCCCACAAATGATAACCCTTTCATCCCTAACACACCTTTGGAAGAAAAAATCATCCTAGAAGACCTTCCTATCTTCACAGGGACCATATAAATTAATAACTTATAACCTCAAACCCAAGTCTTTAAAAAATAATTCTGTCCACAAGCCTAAAACCATAAAGGAAGACTTAATTAAGGATACTAAGTTCTTCCAGCTAGTCAAAATATCCCCTAAATTTTTGGTGGCATCTAGAGCCAAGAACTCCTAGTCCCTAAGATATTTACTTAACCCTTCAATGAATTTTGTACTTGCCCCCATGGTTTCTTATAGAAGGATAGCATCTGGATTATGAATTTCCACCAGCCTGGATAAGACAAGTCTTTTAGAGGGACTGTCAAGACCTCAAATATTAAGGGATAACAATATCATTTAAACATATTAGAGGGATTTTATGCCATTTGTGGGGAAATTTGAATATGAATATCAATGTACTGCAAATCAAGATAAACCAATGACGTGTCAAGAGTTCAAAGCACTAGTGAAGAGTTATAATAATTCCTAGAGGTGGTTAAGCCAATTGCATTTGAGAAAGTGAACTTGATAATCTTGATTCAAGTTGAGAAAGTGAATTTGATCTCAATTGAAGAAGAAAAATCATATAAGTTATTGAAACTATGTAGGAAGTTGTAGAGTCTAGTCAATAGGATCACAATATGGTAGAGTGCCATCAATAGGTTGATCGAACAATGGAGTGCATTCAATAGGAAGGCTAGATGAGAGGGTGTCATAAGGAAGAATGCTAGACGATAGGGTGTTGTCAGTAATAAGGCTAGATGATAGGGTGCCATTAGGAGGATGGTAAAAAAAATGAAACTAGGATGGACAAATTATATAGTCATACAATGAATAAGTTTCCATCAAAGGATATACTGTTAGAAGAGATGCTATATCAAAATTTGTAGTCAAAGGATATACCATTAGAGTAGAAGTTGTTTGAGGTAGTGTCGTCTAAGGTGTCATAAGAGGAATTATCATTTGAGGAGTTTTCATTAGAGCAATTATCATGTAAGCTATCATTAGAGGATATGTCATTTGAGAAGCTGCTAACTAAGGATATCCCATTATAAGAGTCACCATAAGAGGTAGAGTAGTCTAAAAAGCTATTGTTAAAAGCACCATCCATGGAGAGAAATATCTGTCAAAGGTTGAAAAGTAGTCATATAGAGTAAGAGAGGAGTAATTTGGATTTGAGGAGAATACATTGAAGAGGATCAAGTGGATGCTCCAAAAATATTTATGAGGAGAAAAAACTAGTTTAGGTAGTGATGATTTTAGTGGTTTTATCATTGAGGTTTCGAGCTGCTACCCAAACCCTATAGGGACACTACCCTTCAACCCTACAAGGGGTGTTTCCCTTGATCCTACAAGGGGTATCCTATCCGCTTGATCCTTGACATAGATGTTGATGAGTATTTTCCATCATGTTTATTATATTGGTGATGTTGACCTTGTTGATCATGTTAGTCATGAAGGTTGTATTTGTCATGTTGGTTATGTTTATCATGTTGATAAGGATGCACTATTTTTGGTGATAGAAATTAGAAGATGAAGTGGTGGAAAAGTGTGGGAATTTTTTTTTGACCAAACAAGTTCCAAAAATCATAAGGTAAAAGTCCTAGGGTCATATGAGAATAAGGCCCAAGGATGAAATGCAATACAATTTCCAATGACAAGTGGAGAGGATAGTTTGAAAGGTTGAAATCACCTATGCTACAAAAAATTAGGGTACCCCACACATTGTATTGAGGTGTACATTCTTCTTGAAAGTACAATTATTTTCTACAAAAAAAATTGACATCTCTAAGAAGGAACAATAGCAACATGAGAGCCATAGTAGAATTTTACCCCAAGTCTAAAATATTAAATATAGAGATATTCAACACGTTGATTATGGTAATCCTAAAAAAGAGGTATATGGGAATAATGGTGATAACTGCTCATCCAAAGATTCATAATTATTTGGAATTTATGATTCTAGATCTAGAGACCTCAGGGAGACCAATGACCTAAATCAATCAACTTGAAATCTCTACATGATTTTTAGAGAAAAATATCCTATTTGTAAATCTATAAATAGTAGTAGTTTAGGCATTGTAAAGGATCGACAAGTTTGTAAATATTTCATTTTATTTCTCCTTGTATAGCAATACACGCATCTCTGGGTGGTCTTGTAGGTAACCAAACCCCCACTCCTAGCATAATATCTATAATATTGCTTGCATATATTTATTTATTGGAGGTCTACACATCTATGTTGAGTAGCCATATATGGTTATCATGCTCTAATCCATCTCTTTTATGTGTGTGTATGTTTATAATATTTATCTATTCATGAGTTTCACTTGCATATGTGTGTATACCGAAGGTGTACAAATCTACTTTGAGAAGCCATATATGGTTCTCATGTCCTAACCTATCTATTTTAAGTGTGTTTATGTACGTGGACATCATCTAGGCTTTATATATGTCAAGGAGAGGAAGTGTTCACATGACATATTACAATTAAAGCTGTTGTACGGGGGCATCTTATTTGATCTTTGGCACATCATCACTTTATTAGCATAGGACTTTTTTTTATTTTTGCTATCTTTTCTTTTCCTATTTTTTCCTAACCCTTTTCCCTCCAAGTTTTTATATTGCACCTATAGATCACATATTAACAAGGATATGGACTTGTAAAAAACTCCTTGAGGCCCATGATTGAGTCAAAAATTCGTGCTTTTGAGACTGGCCATGTTGTGTCGCTCCATGAAAGGTATGATTATAGTCTCAATTCTCTTCCTCAAGAAAATCAAAGAGGAAAACAATTATGTTTATCAAGTCGATGTTACGATTGATTGTAGCAAGTAAAGTGTACAATCTAAGAACAAGGTGTTGCAATAAGCAATTTGAAGTGTTACCAGTTGCAAAAGATGTATAGAATACAAGAAAATGGAAGGAGTGTGACAAGATATTATGTTATGTTCTTTAGTAATTCTATTCTCAATGTTTAGCTCATGTGTCATCGAGGACATCAACCAGTTTAGAGGAGGGGATAAATATAGGTAGGAAAAATGATGTATGCAATTAGTGAATTAGTATTATCGATTTGTGTTATTTTGTAGTTGTACACAAACTGTTTGTTGATACATGTGTACATATATTTAATAATTTTATAAAGTGGAAATATAATATTGTATGTAATAATGTAAGTTTAAGTTATATGTATTGGCAAAGTCATAAGTCATAAGTTAGTTTACCCTATAGTGAGAAATGTCATGTAAATTCAATTTAAATATATATGAAATGTAATTTAGGTAAATGATGAGGTTTTAGGTAGTTGGAGGATGCAACTAATTTCTAGTTGTATAAATAATTCCCTCATCTCATTCATTCAAGATAAAAGGTTGGTGCATATAAGTATAAGATAGTGGTCGACACGTATGGTATGACATAGTGCAGTCATGTATGAAATCATGAAGAATATTCTATATAGGGTTTGCAAACTATAATGTCGTTATTGTACAAGCATTGTTAATAAAAACATGCTTATATTAGTTATCATATGCTATTAATTATATTGTTTTTATATGCATTGTTATTGCTAATGACTAGATTTGTAGAATTACTTAAGTAGAAATGGAATTAAGTTTCACTATGTTTAATTTTCATTTCGACATTGATTATATTTATTTTTGGAAAACATTGTGAATTAAAACACATAATCCAAAAATATATATTTTAAAATTAGTCAAATTCATGCATGTATACATTTTTAAAAATATTTATCCAATGGATACGATTGGGGTCAAAAGTAAGGAAGATAAATAATCTAGATAAAATTTTATTTAGTTTTTGAGATTGATAAGTTGAAGAAATAATAAAAAAAATTGGTTTTTATTTCCTCCATATTATTGGTTGCATCAGTGTAATATTTTAACCTTTTATTTTGTGTTTTTTGATATAGTAATTTATTGACCATATCAATTTGGTATTAGATCCAAAATAACATAAGAAAAGAAAAATCACCTAAATAGAATTCCCATAGGAGCAATAGTAAGTGAAGTTGTCAAGTGAGAATATGCCTCCAAGGAGAGGAGTAAATATTTGTGATAGAGAAGTTAATGTTGCCAATATGGAGGGTATAATGGATGAGATGCCAAGTATATTAAGGGCTATTCAAACCATATAGGAAGAAATAGAAGAAGGTAGAAGAAGGACTGTAGACACCCAAAAGTCGTACATTGCTATACCTACATACTTGTAGATCCTTTTGGATACTTGTAGGTTCACATAGGCCATCCTAGGTATCCCTAGGATATTGTATACCAGAATAGACTATTGTAGATCATCCTAGACATGCATAGATTTTTGTAGTCATGCGTAGATCACCTTAGATTATCGTAGCATTGCGTAGACTTCCATATATAACTTTCCTAGTTTTCAGGTCCAAAACCCTAATAAGTTAGCAAAATTACACCACAAAGATCTCCCATGCATCGGGATACCTTCCATCATCTTCCCAAGGTGATACAAAGTCTATTTGCACTCAATTGAGGCCCCCATGGGCTATTAATTAGCAAAAACAATTATTAAGTCAATTCCTAAAATCTAATTTAATGTTGACTTCACTTAAGTCATATTTTTAGGGCAAAATTGATTAATTAAACTCTTAATCCTTAATTAACACTAATTGCACCCTCTCACATGTGTGTAATTAGGATCAGCTAAGATATTTTCCTAAGAACCCTAATCAAGCCCTAATTTGACTTAGGACCTCCTAATACTGATTAGACCTAATCCTTACTCAAAAATATGGGGATAGGATATTTCCTATGAGGAATGTGAGGCTTCCACCTCACAAACCCTAACCTAAATTTGGTTAGACTTCAGTCTAGGGTTAGTTTTATTAACTCTTCCCCCTAAACCTTGCCATTTTCTATATATAGTGGGCCCAAACCCTCATTTAGATCTCTCTCCAACTTATGTCCAAAGTATAGAAACTCTGCCAAAATACGTATCGAAGCACAACAAAGTAGATCTGAAATTGCACATATAGTACAATAGCAAAAAGACCTCTCCATCGAAGGGTTTTTACATAACAGATCTCAGGGTCTGATTCTCCCCTTACCCGACAAATCCAGTACCAGTTCATCCCTAGGTGGTGAATTGGTCCTACAAGTCCCAAATCAGCTTAGATCTGGGAGGTAAGCTTTATTTTGATATTTTATGAGCTTCTACACCTTTTATTTTGGTTTTTAATGCATTATTACCATCTATTTATCTTTATAAACATGGGGCCTGACTAAGGCAAGCCCCTACAACACACTAACACCCTTTTGTAGGCCTAGCACAAGAGCAAAGGAGGAAAAGAAACTACAAAATACAACCCCGCGGTGGTACGCAAGCCCATATACATTGAGGAACACAAAAGGATGACATCAGACCTACTGTATCATTTATGAAATGAAAGGATAAAGGGGAATTTTCCCCCATTGTAACCTATGCACTCTTTACATGAATAAAAATACATTTTCTTGAATAACATTTGTCATTAATATGTTGTTAGATCAAATGCCTCTTTTTGGCCATTTCATTCTAGCACGCCCGGTGGGACCCCCACAACGGATACTGTTAGGATAACTTTTTCTTGTGAATTTGATAATATCCTTTGTTTTTGTGTTTTCTAGGTAATGAATCTTACTGTCACAGAGATTTTTAAAGCCCTGGGAACCCTCTTAGGCCTTTAGAACAGATATTTGGGGCCTCTAAACCCAATTCGCCCCCTACCCCGTGAATTAGATCTCAATTCACCCCTGGGTGGCAAAGTCAACCTAACAACCTCAAAAACCCCCAAAATTGTAGGGGTGAGTAGTACAAGACCTAATCAGACCACTTGTAGCATCAAAGTCTAGGTATTCCTCTTTATTTACTCTATTTGCTAATTTTTGGGTCCATGTAAAATGCTTACTAGTTAAGGCACAATAGCTAGTAACAAATTTCCTTCTCTTCGCATTTCCATTTGGTTTAAGTATCGCTATAATTATAAAACCTGTCAAAATTCTAGCAACTTCAAATTTCAAAATCCCAAATAAATTGTAATTTTCCTTTTCTAATTTTGCATTTACAAAGTTATTATAAGTGTTTGTTCATACTTGTACATATTTCCAATGCAATTACTACAAGTTACCACACATATTTAGGGTCACTTAAACCCCTTCTTTCACACCTTCATATTACATGTTTCTATGCTTTGAAAAGTAGAGTAAAGTTCCTTTCCTAAAAGCATCTAGGATTAGGTTCTTTTTTTACAAAAAGCATTGCATTCTAGTCTTTTTGCTTTCAAAAAGTGCATATAGGGCTAGCTTTCAATTTGAAAAGGCAATTAGTTAGATTTCTTGTTTTACATAACATCGTTAGCAAAATGCAAACCCACACACACTCACGTGGTATTTAAACAAGTGGTGAGATTGGACTTCATCCCCAATCCATATCTCGATATTGGTGTGGTAGGTGTTTTACCCTCCACCAACTCACCCCCCTAGACACCTAGCAGCCCCACAGGAGTGGTTTTCTCAGCCTCATCATCGAAAAACCCCCTAATTTTGATATTAGGCTTCTATATTTCATCACCAGTTGTTACCTTCATAGTGGGATAGGATTAAATGCCTTTGTTCACAAGGCTTACATAATTAGTGAACACAGTAACTGTCGTTATTGACTAAGCCCACCCGAGGATGTAGTGAAATCATAGGTATACCGGTAGCAGGTATTAGACAGTGCCACCTCTTCTCATGAGAGGATATAGCAAACTCACTTTAGCATAGTGGGTTCCCCCCTTTTAGGATATCATTTTACTACACCTTCCATACAGGTCACCATTCACACATTGTGATATCATTCTATTATATGCATATTTGGGTGTTGCAGAAGGTTTGATACCAACAACATTCCTAATTTACTAGAGTATTCACTTCACTACCTGTGATACTACCTAGGAAGTACCAATATCAAAACACACATAAATGAACAAAACACTTTTTATTTTCAGCATTTAGAACTCATTATAGTCTACCGTTGTTTGCATGATCACAGAATGGTCTCAGTACATCACACCACATACTATTTAGCTATACACAACACTTCACTTCTTTACACTTATATCAGGTACAGTCGAGTCCACACCACACCAGGGTCATTCCTAAACCTCTTCACACACTACACATAGAATTATAGGATTTTATTCCTACGTAATTCTAAATCCTCATGACACCACACATGTTGTCATGCCTATTTTCACCCACAATCGGGTGCATGAGCAAGCACACCTTATAGAGGAGGTACGTACCACTTCTAGTCAGTCACCTCATACTCCTTTGATCATGAAGGGGAAGACCATAGACAAATTGAATTTAATCATAGGATCCAATGTATAGTTCACACACATGGCACCTTAGCATGAGACGTCCACCCTAAGTGAAGCCTTAGATACTTCACTCGCAAAGTATTATCCGCTTCTTTCATCCCTATCCTTGCCTAATTCACCCACCATATTTTGCAACCATGTGATCTACATAGCACCAGGACAACCCCATCCATTCTTCACTATATATGAGGAGGTCATACCTACCTCCCCTACCTTTGCACACCCATTTTTCTAGAGTCTATCTCAATCCCTTTTTGAGAATGACTCCTCCTTCTTGAACTGTACCTTCCTGGAGGTCACATAATTTTCCCATACTGTAGGAATGGTTTTCTATCCTTCTTCCTCTACCATAGGTACCCAGAATATAGCATTCCAAAATATAAAACAACAACCTTATCTACATGAAAAACAAACACCACCTTAAACATCATACCCAAACTCTTCCCAAGAGTCCCAACCATCATCCCAACAACCATTTTTCATAATGTTTGAGGACCTAACATAAGAAAATTTTAAAAACCAAACCACCTAGTGTCAACAAAAACAACCCACAATCAAAACTCACTTAGGATGGGATACATGCACCACCTTCTATTCTCAAGCTCATTTAGAAGCTTATCCTTCCCTCTCCATAGAATTCCCACCTAAGTCTCAGATCCTTGAAACATACAATGCCCAATATCACACCTTACATTCACTTGTACCAACCTTTAGGATACCTCCTCCTCCTCCCTTCCAAGCACCTATCGATAACCATATTCCTACCTATGAATAAAAACCTATAGCTTACACACCCACTTCCCCAGGCTATTCCACCTAGTTTAGCTTCACTACCGCCTATCCCCTAGGATAGAGATAGGTTCCAGCTTTCGATACCATACCTCAACCATCCCTACCATTGGTAGCACCAATACATCCACTTCTATCTATTGGTACCACATTTTTTACACCTCATCCTTCATGGTCATCACCTCCTATGACCCAACCATTACCATAGGATCCTACCCAACAGGAACCCATACCACAACAACACATGCCCCAATCACAGTATTATTATCCCCAAAAAACATCCATTCCATAGCCTAGTGTTCCACTAGCCCCTTTAATATGTGCTACCCAATACCCAACATACCAAGACTAGCTAGAATAATTCCCTACACAATATGGGATGAATAGCAACAACCTCACTATCCACTGCACTCCCAGGCTCAACCAACTCTAGCTCAATCGTCTACACCTTTAACACCTAAAATTCAACTCTTACAAGATGAAGTCAATATGTTGAACCTACACATCACAAGCTATGGGTGTCCTATGATGAACTCTGCAATGAGCCAGTTCATTCATCCATTCCTATCCCACCTTACCCCTACCACTTTGAGATCTCAAAGTTTGATAAGTACAAAGGTAAGGAGGACCCTAGAGAAAATGTTAGTATCTATCGCATAGCTTGCTACTAACTTCATAGTAGCAACCCCCTTATGTTGTGAACCTTCTCCCTTTCCCTTGCAAGAAAAGCCTTATATTGGTATAACATGCTACCATGACATAGCATTTATACCTTCGAGCAATTAACAAACACCTTCTTAGAACATTTTTCAATTAACATCAAGAAGAAGACAACCTTTTTCGACGTCTATACCTTATGATAGGCTGATGATGAACCTATCACTGAGTTTGTATCTAGATGGAGAGCGATCATTCATGACCTCACCCATAGCCTTCCTACCACAAATCTAGTGATACTATTTTCCAAGAGTTGCCACAAATACATCTCTACCTCTCTACAAATTCACCAAAGCCACACCTTCGAGGAAACCATTTCACAAGAAAAATTTATCAAAGACATTAAAGTCCAATCCAAAAAAATTAATTTAAGATCGAATCCTAACTACAATTCAAACTTCCATTTTAATAGGAATACACCCAACGAACCGTATCCTCGACCTCCACAAATCAACCAAGTGGCAACTACTATCTTAGCACCAACACCAAGCCCACCACCTTATGCTCCCCAACAGCAAGTATTCCAAACTAATGCACCTCCCCCACCTAGGCCTCAAAAATCTCTTGGCATGCACCCGTAAGGTCCATAGCATAACCTTACATTGCTACCCTAACCTTTACCCACCCTCTTTCATAGGTTGCAAGATGGTGGACATATTATTCTACCCTAAATCCGATCGTTAGATCGAAATACACCTAAGCCTTATGGATACAATGAGAAACTCTATTGCCCATACCATAGACAACGTGGCCATGAAATCGAGTCATGTCACTCTTTTTTTTTTTGGTAGATAAGATACTATAGCATTAATATTGGGTTTTACAGGTTGACCCAAAACCTTTTACAAAAATCAGCCCAAGGTTGTTGATGAACATATCCTTACTAAGGATCCTATATATGTAAAGTCTACATGCCGCCAAAGCCATTACATCCAGTAAGGCACATAGCCTGTTATCAAAAAGAAACTTCCCATACAACATTTTGGGTATACCTTGATAAAACACACATGCATCATAATTACAAAAAAGAAACAGTACATCGATCCCTTCCTTAAGACAATGGAGAAACAAAAAGTTGCAGACACACATAGCAGAGTACTGAAAAAACTCCCACAAGCTCTGTATTGAAAGTTACTCTTAATAATTCTTTGGTAATTGCTTTCTTTCGTATATGACATACTTTAGTACCACATACTATCTTGGCCAATCAGCCTTGGAGAAGTGAACCTACTAGCTAGATTTATGGCAATGGCTATCTGGTGGTCCACGTGGCTTTGGTTCGAAGTCTTATATTGTCATTTCTTTCCTTCCCTGTGATTATCAACCAAACTCAAATTACTAAGATGACTAGGAGCCATGTTATCTGACATGTGACTGTCTCCATTAGTCTTTGTGGTATTTCCAAGCAACATCCATGAAGACTGATAGCTCAGATAATTTTTATTGTGAGTCCAATTCAAAAAAGAGACGAGAATACTTCTAGCCTTCGAACTTATAGTGCCTTCCCTATTGGTAAATTTGACTATCATTCTTGGCATTCCTTTTGAATAGCCATGTCACTCCTTTCATGCTCAAGTGGAAGACCTAATTGATAGGGGTACCATTCATGTATCAAACCCTTTAGCCCTGTAAAATCAAAACCTAGGGATCTTCCAAAATTCTCTATCAGACCATAGAGGAACCAATCCTCAAAGACCTTCAACCAATATGACAGGACCACCTCACCAAGTGAATAATGTCCAATGTGATCCTTCATCACATGGAGTAGTAGATATGATAAACATTACCATGCAGAACCAACGATACCCATCATGCTAGACCACACCTATTGTATATTTGCCTACCCAATTTACATCACCATATATTGCCCAAACTCCTAATGTTGTTCCACCTCCACCTTAAAATGTGATTACCGTCTATGGTAGCCTCACCCATAAATTATGTAACACCCCTATTCGATTACCTATATCGGATATTTTACAACAATCTCAACCCCACCATGAGGCGTTGAATGACATTTTACGATCTATATATTTGGAAACACATGATACAAATGCATTTGTAAATTTTGTAGGGAACATCCCACAATGCCTCCAGTCATCCATTAGTTTCCATGACCATGAGATAACATAACTTGTAGGAGAAGGAGTGGATCCTCCTATCCAAATACAAACCAATATCAATGATATCACCTATAAGTGGGTCCTTGTTGACATGGGCTCATCCATTAGTATCATATATACAATAGCTCTACACCATTTACTTATATTGCTAGCCCATTTTACCACACCTTCCATTGATCTACAAGAGTTCGATAGTTCTATGAGATCTACGATCGGATTCATAGTACTACCTATCCGAGTAGGTATTTGTACCATTTCCATCATCTTCCACATAATCCAAGGGGAGATGTAGTACAACATTTTCCTTGGTCACCCATGGATCAGGGATATGAAATGTGTCCCTTCCATGCTACACCATTACCTCAAGTATGTCAACAACGGACTTGTTCATTGCATCCCAGATGATGGGGACCGCTTTACATTTTACAACATTGCAGATCTCCTCCCTACACCTTCCTTCTCATCTATGCAAATCTTTCAAGTTTCTTCCCATTAGTCAGTTGGAGCATCGACATCCGCTCCTACATCCACCTTGTTACCCCAAACTTCATCAAGGACATGCGCATCAGTGTTAGCACCCTTAGCATGATCATTAGTAGTGCCTAATACCCCTATCATACCATCTTTGCCTCCCATATTATGGCCACCACCACTATCCCTACCTTCATCCTTTACGAAATCACCTACGGTATCAACACCACATCCACCATCCACATCGTGTCCTATCACTTCACCCCAAGCATCCTCTTTGATGGAAGCACCTATTATCCCTACACCATTTTCATATTCTATTCCTTTTCATCCATGGCCTAGGTCATTTAATTCCCAGCGTCATCCAGAATCCACTCCATCACCTTCATAATTCCCATAGGCCAATCACCCTATACCAACTAGTATGGCTGAATTCCATGAGTGGGAGGAGCCAATATCTCGCTTAGATGACCAATTTTTGCACCCTTCCAGTGCTACTATTAGAGACTCCCAGACTTCCTATACATCATCTGATTCAGATTCACCACCTCAAGCACCAAAACATGCAATACCACACATAGCTATGTTTATGACAAACTCAGGCCCAAGGAATTACAATGTGTGTGATGCTCACGTACGCCCACCTATTATCTCATATGTCCAAGACTTTAGTCACCCTTTAGCCTCGGTCTTAACTATCAAAATAGTTTTGCAATTAGGATCTCCTGAGAATCATACCAACTTTGTCTATGCTAGAGTCAAATCCTCACTTCCACCTATACTATCTCCACCGCCACAATCCAGCTTGTGTGGTACAATCGATAACTTGGCTAATCCCTAATTTTCCTTATGCTACCTTTGACACTTTCATTGGCATGGATTTGGGCTAGGACGTTATGAGCTAGGGTTACATGCACCCATAAAACCTCATGTCCAATCCCCTACCAATAAATCTGGCTTAGGTTATCGCCCAACCATCATCCATACATTAGAAGATGTACTCCAAGATTTATCCCTGCATCCTTCCCCACTTTTGACACACACCTTAGAATAATATATTGATATGGACATATTAGAGGACACCCCTTCACCCAAATCTACCATTACAGTCCCTAGCGATTTCTTCCAAGAGCCCTTCATATTCGACACCACCTCATCATGTTATGTTGATGAGTTGATAAACCAATTTTCTGTGCTATCCTTAAACATGCACTACCTAAAGCATGATATGGTATCCCCACCATCATCAATATATTTAGATCCGTTATTGCCTATACATTAACAACTTCAACAAGCTACCACTCGACCATGCTCTCCACCAGTCATCTTGCACCCTCCACTAAGCCTTCTAGGACACTCATAGGTTATCGAGATATCATCACTAGAATCTTCACCACCTATATCCCCCATTACATCAGTTAATATGGTAGAAGTTTATTTCTTTTATCCACAACGATACACACACCAGCCAACACGAGAGGATACACCAAACTCCAATTTCATCGATCTTGCCCACATCTCACCCATACCGGTACCCCAAGATTTCTTACTCTCACCACACGTTCTACGTACTGCAAATGCTCCCTCATCATCTACACCACCTCATATATCGTAGGTCCACCACACGGACATCTACCTAGATGACGAATATGAACTTACCGAGGCCATCGACGACCTCCATCTTATCCCAATTCCAAAACAATTGCGTGATGGTTCCCACATGCTTATTGAGGAAACCATCGATGTTGACATAGGGGATGATCTTGAAAATCCTCACATAGTTAAATTAGTTGCTAGCCTATCACCTGAGGAGCACATCCTATTCACGAATTTCCTTCATGAGTATATCCGGGTCTTTCCATGGTCATACAAGGATATGCTAGGACTCGATCCTTCTCTAGTAGTTCACAACCTTAAAATCGATCAAAACACCAAATTTGTAAGGCAAAAGTTACGTCACATGCACCCTACCATTGCATTATTAGTAAAAATTGAGCTCCAAAAGCTCTTAGATGTAGACTTCATAATATCCATAGACTACCCTGAATGGGTCTCTAACATGGTCCCTGTACCCAAGCCTTATAGCGACGTTCAAGTCTATACAAATTTTCATGATTTAAACAAATCTTGTCCCAAAGACAAATTTCCTCTACCTAACATCAACTCACTCATCGATTCCATCACAGGCCATGATATGATATCCCTAATGGATGGATTTTCAAGTTACAACCAAATCAAAATCAATCCTGTCGATCAACACAAGATGTCATTTACAACCCCTTGGGGGACCTTCTGCTATAAGGTCATGTTGTTTGGCCTTAAGAACACTGGGGCAACCTACCAAAGTGAAATGACCTATATTTTTCATGATTACATGCACAAAATTGTGGAAGACTACGTAGATGATCTCATCACTAAGTCTAAGAAATGCTTAAAATATCTTGAGGATCTTTGTTGAATCTTTGACCATCTACTAGAACACAATGTATGCCTCAATCCAAAAAAGTGTGTCTTTAGTGTTACCTCAGGAAACATTATAGGATTCATTATCACCCAAAGAGGCAGTGAAGTTGATCCTAATAAGGTAAAATCCATCACTGAGATGCATCCACCTACTACCTTAAAATAGTTGCACAGTATTCAAGGCAAAATCACCTCTATCCACCTATTTATAGCACAAATATCAGACAAGTGCAAACCCTTCAACCACCTCCTACAAAAGGGTGTAAAATTTAAATGGGATGATAACTTCTAGTAAGCTTTTGATGACATTAAAACTTATCTTACTTCACTTCCAGTTATGTCACCCCCACACCCACAGCTACCACTCATCTTATACATTTTTGCTACTGACTTCGTGCTATGTACACTTCTATTCCAAAATAATGCACTCGACAAAGAGCAATCTATTTACTACATCAGTCACATGCTAGTTAGCTACGAAGCTAGATACAAATACATGAAGAAACTATTCATAGCTATAGTATTCACCACCCAAAATTTATGCTACTACATGCTTAACCATACCACTTTTGTCATCACCCTAGACAATCCCCTCAGTTACATGATGAACACGAGCTACCACAATTCTTGCACAGCCAAATGGATCATGCTTCTAACTAAACTCGACCTCAAATTTATTTCACAAAATTCTATCAAAAAATAGGTTATAACCGATCAAATCACAAAAGCTCCTTTGTCTGATGACCAACCCCTCCTCATTCAGCTCTCGAATGATTCCATATTTTACATAACAGAAGATGAATATGTGGAACCAAAAGTGACAGTCGACTTAACACTATTCTTTGATGGCTATTGATGCATGCATGCTAGGGGTGCAAGCATTGTAATTTTCACACCTAAAGGAGAACCACCTCCCTTTTCATTCAAGTTGGATTTCCATTGTACAAACAACAATGTAAAATATGAAGCTCTAATCCTTAGATTGAAGCATGCACATTCCATGCGCATCAAACGTCTCCACATCATAGGTGATTCTATTTTAATCGTAAACCAAGTACAAGAAATATGGCAATGTAATTGCCCAATCCTCCAAAAATACAAGCACATTACACAACTCCTCTATCTATTTAAATGGTATAATATCGAAGTCGCACCACGATTGTCTCATCATTTTGTGGATACAATGGCTTCCTTAGGATCATTAATCCCACAAAAACCAACATCAACAACCACATCTGTAACAATTCATATCCTCACTCAATTTGCCATATCACTTGCATCTCCTAAATATGATGGTGGCATTCATGTGGTCAATACCAAACCACATGACCCATGGTTTGCACAAATTAAATATTATATTAAATTGGGATTTCTACCATGCAAATTACCCCATGCTCAACATTGAGCATTTAAACAAAGAGCAATCCACTACACATTCTTGGGGACATCCTCTATCACCATAGTTATGATGGCATGCTCTTGCATTGCTTAGAACCACATGAATCTCAACAGGTAGTACAAGAAACCCATGATGGTACTTGTGGTGGCCACTTCAGTGGCATGGCAATCACGAAATGCATTCTTCGTATGGGCTACTATTGGCCAAATATGGAACATGACTATTGTGAATACGTAAAGAGTTGTGTTAAGTGCCAACAACACACAAACCTCACACATATGCCATCTCAAGCACTCCAACCAATTCAATCCATGTGGAATTTCTCCCAATGGGACCTTGATCTTATTGGACAAATCACACCTGCTTCCTCAAGAAATCATAAGAACACTGGGGCAACCTACCAACGCGCAATGACCTATATTTTCCATGATTGCATGCACAAAATTATGGAAGACTACGTAGATGATCTCATCACTAAGTCTAAGAAATGCTCATAATATCTTGAGGATCTTCGTTGAATCTTTGACCATCTACTAGAACACAATGTCCGCCTCAATCCAAAAAAGTGTGTCTTTGGTATTACCTCAAGAAAAATTCTAGGATTCATTATCACCCAATGAGGCATTGAAGTCAATCCTAATAAGGTAAAAGCCATCACCGAGATACCTCCACATACTACCCTAAAATAGTTGCACAGTATTCAAGGCAAAATCACCTATATCCGCCTATTTATAGCACAACTATCAGACAAGTGCAAACCCTTCAACCACCTCCTACAAAAGGGAGTAAAATTTAAATGGGATGATAACTGCTAGCAAGCTTTTGATGATATTAAAACTTATCTTACTTCATCACCAGTTATGTCACCCCCACACCCATAGCTATCACTCATATTATACATTTATGCTACTGACTTCATGCTAGGTACACTTTTATTCCAAAATAATGCACTCAACAAAGAGCAAGCTCTTTACTACATCAGTCGCACACTAGTTAGCTACAAATATAGATACAGATACATGGATAAACTATACCTAGCTATAGTATTCACCACCCAAAAGTTATGCCACTACATGCTTAACCATACCACTTTTGTCATCACCCTAGACAATCCCCTCCATTACATGATGAACAAGAGCTACCACAATTCATGCACAACCAAATGGATCATGCTTCTAACTAAATTCGACCTCAAATTTATTTCACAAAAGTCCATCAAAGGATAGGTTATAGCCGATCAACTCGTAAAATCTCCTTTGTTTGATGATAAATCCCTCCTCATTCAGCTCCTGGATGATTCCATGTTTTACATAACAAAATATGAAGAATATGTGGAACCAAAAGTGACAATCGACTTAACACTATTATTTGATGGCTCATGATGCATGCATGCTGGGGGTGCAGGCACTATAATTTTCACACGTGAAGGAGAACCACTTCTTTTTTAATTCAAGTTGGATTTCCATTGTACAAAAAAAAACGCAAAATATGAAGCTCTAATCCTCATATTGAAACAAGCACATTCCATGTGCATCAAACACCTCCACATCATAGGTGATTCCATTTTAATCGTAAACCAAGTGCAAGAAATTTGGCAATGCAATTACCCAATCCTCCAACAATACAAGCATGTTGCACAACAACTCCTCTATCGATTTGAATGGTATGACATCGAAGCCGCACCATGATCCTCTAATCATTTTGTGGATACAATGGCTTCCTTAGGATCATTAATCCCACAAAAGCCAACATCAACAACCACATTTGTAACAATTCATACCCTCACTCAATATGCCATATCACCTGCATCTCCTAAATATGATGGTGGTATTCATATGGTCGATACCAAACCACATGACCCATGGTTTGTAAAATTAAAGATTATATTAAATTGGGATTTCTACCATGCAAATTACCCCATGCTCAACGCCGAGCATTTAAACAAAGAGTAATCCACTACAAATTGCTAGGGGACATCCTCTATCACCATAGTTATGATGACATGCTCTTGCGTTGCTTAGAACCGCATGAATCTCAACAGGTAGTACAAGAAAACCATGATGGTACTTGTGGTGGCCACTTTAGTGGTATGAAAATCACAAAATGCATCCTTCGTATGGATTACTATTGGCCAAAGATGGAACAATACTGTTGTGAATACGTAAAGTGTTGCATTAAGTACCAACAACATGCAAACCTCACACATATGCCATCTCAAGCACTCCAACCAATTCAATCCATGTGGAATTTATCCCAATGGGGCCTCGATATTATTAGAAAAATCACACTTGCTTCCTCAAGCAATCATAAGTTCATCATCACTGCTACAAAATAATTTACAAAGTGTGTCGAAGCCATCCCACTTGTCCAAATGATAGGAGCAAGGATAACAACATTCATAATAGATCATATCATTTATCATTTTGGAATCCCTTCCCAAATCATCTTTGATAATGGAAAATCCTTCAAAAATAAAATCATCCAAGCACTTTGTAGAAAATTCCACATTCACCATAGCTTCTCCACCCCATACTACCCACAAGGTAATGACTAGGAAGAAGCCATAAACAAAGCAATTTGCTCCATTCGATGCAAAATAGTAGTAGAATCACATCGTGACTGGCATAACCAAATATCCCTAGCCTTGTGGGCCTATTGTACAAGCATTCGTACCCTCACTGGGGCAAATTCATTTTCACTTGTCTACAGGGTAGAATCCATCATGCCCCTTGATCTTGAGATACCTTACCTATGGGTATCCATGAAAGAATTCATAGACGATGACATCTCTCGCCAATCCCACTTAGATCAGCTTACGCTCCTCTATGAACGTCGCATCCATGCCATCGAGCACATACGAGTCTACCAAGATCACCTTCGTCATGCCTACAATAGTAAGGTACATCAATGTGAGTTCTAAATCAGTGACTTAGTCCTCAAAGAAAACCAATAGATCACAAGTCAGCCTCGCCAAAAATGAGATAAGTTGACCTTGAATTGGCTAGGTCCATTCATCATCACACACAAATATGGTTCAAGTGCCTATCGCTTGGCTAACCTTGAAGGCCTCAATGACCCTGAGCCCATTTATATTTTGCACCTTCATGCATTTAATGCCTAATACAAATAGGCGTTCACTATCACAAGTGATACATACCAACATGCACAAACACATCACTCACTAAGCACATCATGATAAATGCATGTCTTTTTATTTTTACTTTACATATTTTACATGTACTTTCTCCTTTATGTCATTTTTATGCTACTGGTATTTGTTTTCCTTCTTGTAGGATCTACATCATTTACAGATACACCGTCAACAATGAGATACAACAACATCTACATACATCATCATGCAGGATCCTCCATCACCATAGACTATACCAATCACACCGACTGACCTAGCCCGACCACCAGTAATTCATCACACTAGGCGGTCTTCCCATTCCTCCCATTCGGACCATAACACTTCACCCCGATGCCTCTCACCTCGCCATAGAGGTTCATCTTACTCACCCCATTTGGGAGATAGCCAGATCACCCTATCCTCTTTTAACAAAAAGGAGGAAACATCCCATCCTCGAGCATAGGAATCCCCTTCTCATCCACCCAAAGATACTATGAATCCTTATTCACCAACTAATTCCCCCCATCACCCTCTAGGAGCATACCACCCTCCTAATAGAGGATACACTCCTCATATGGCCCATCCTTCATTCCTAACGACCCCACTCCTCGATGGAGAATCATCTTATGCACAAGCCTTGCAAGCCTGCACGGCTCAAGCTACTCAAGCTAGCCAGGCGAACATGCACCCATCCCGTTCGCATCATTGACTAGAACCCATCCCCTATGCCACCTATTATTAATATGCCATCGTCACCACTATGAGGCCTACATTCCCAACAATCTTACCAATCCCCAAGGCCAGTCCATTCTTCCCCATCATCATCACAACATCATCCATTATCCTATGCATACCAAACCACTCCATACACATTGGAGTCTCGATCACCACCTTTCCCAATATTGTCACCTCCAAAAAATGACATACACCATATTTTTTCCAGTATCAAGGCTCTCGAGCTATAGATGAGCCATTGTCATTATCATGTTCATCCACACCAGTCTCCCATGGCTTGTGCATCATCACCTCTACGTAGATCCATTCCTTGATCTAGGATTTGATCCACATCGGATAATCAACCTACAATCCCACTATCAGATTCCCCTTCATCCACCCCTTATTCACATCCACCAAAACTATACATTTACCCTATGCTCGTGCCATTCACACCATTATCAGAAACATTTTATCATATCATGTATTAGGGCCTTATTGATTTACTTGAGACTTGACCCATAGACCCCTCACGTCCTAAACCGTATAACTACCATGAGAACCAATATTGTATCTATCATCGAAAACCAGGTCATGACATTGAGGAATGCCAAAAATTTGAAAACCTGGTCCACAACATGTTGCATGGTACTCAAACTCCACACCTGAATGTTCCATCCCATATAGTCGACTTGTGAGTCCTCCAAATCGCATCATCCCCAAAACTTTGCCACCTCGTGAAACATTGACAGTGCCAACCCACTACATTCACAACATTTCTAATTACACCAGTTGTTGAAGTCCAAGCCATACCATCACTTCACCACTTCATTCCCGACCTGACCCACAACACTTCGTCCATTAGTAATTCCCATATCTTGTTCTTTCAATTTTCCTCTTCTTATGATTTCCTTGTATAGTTGTATGGTCACGCTTCGAGTTGCTACATACTTATGTTGATATACCCTCCCCTTCTTCTATTATCCTTCTAACTTTGGCAATCCCCTTTTCTTACTGGTTTCCAAAGACTAATTCTAAAGTTCTTCTAATTGTACATTCCACCTTCATCTATTTCCTCCTTTTGCCATTATCGCATGCATCTAACATACTACAAATTATACACCTACTAAACACACACCCCACATGCTGGGGCAACCATTATTACATCACACTTTTTGGTCATCATGATACACCATAGTCATCTATAAATAAGTTTTCTAAACTTCTCTTTCTACACATCGTAAATTTCCTCTTGTTTTATAAACTTCTCTTTCTACACATCGTAAATTTCCTCTTGTATATATTGCATTTCCCCACTTGCATCATTTACATTACACCCATTGCACATATCCATATATTTTTCATGTTAATTTTATTTTAAGTTTGTACATTCTTCCTCTCAAAAACAAAAACAAAATGCGCCTTCAATAGGAGTAATACACGCACTTGTTAGCATCATCACCTGTATGTCCATTCCACCTTTTTAGGAGTAGGGTTTACATAGGTGTTGTAATAAGCTTTGAATACTTACTAGTTCAGTCAATCAAATGTCACCCCTAGCTGATAGGTTTTACATTCTTCTTATGGTTCTTTAGGCTGGTTCAACTTCTCTCATGAACCATTCACAACAGGTTACAAATTAAACACATTTTGAGCCTATAAAGATGACACCTAGAGTATATGCCACCATCTATCAAATGGTTTTCCTCGCTTGTCCTATCACTTGCATGGTCAACATACGACATGGGGATAAAAAAAGGGATAAGCATAAGCAAAAGTAAAATATCAAGGCAGAAAATAAAATCCAATGCCCGTAGAAGAGAGTAAAGAAAAAGAGAATAGAAAAAGACAAAAAGAATAAGGAAAAAAAGAAAGATAAGAAAAAGATAAAAAGAGCACCATAATAAATAGGTTAACAATAGATGAGGGGTAGAAAACAAAATAAAATACCTCCTGATATCACCCATGTTATGATTCATCACCTTTGGTCCTTAGGTTTAACATAACACCATGGGATGATTTTCATCGCTAGCAATACGCTCCAAGAGCCTGCCTACCAATGGAATAGTCTCACAAGTAGCGATATATCTATTACATTAGCTACCTACTTTTGTACAGATCAATGTTCACATATGGATGAGCTAGCTAGTTTAGCCACATCTATAATGGGTTAATCCTACCTCCCTCAAAATGGATAAATGAACCTCACTCATTTACACACATAGGTCCATGATAGATTTTGAACCAACCCGACTAGTTATAAGTTGCCACATAAAATCACACAACTTTGAGTCTAAAATTTGATTATCAAAACTACATTGGTCAAATCTAGTACATGTCTCCTATACCACCCTACATCCTTGAGATAATGGAATGGATAACATCCACATAGGTACATGTAACGATACAAGTGCTTCCTCTATGCATTTTAACATTTCCATACATGCATACATGCATCTATGTTACACAGATTCATCAAGGATCACATCATTGCATTTCCATTACATGCCTCACATCAAGGATCACATCATTGCATTTCCATTACATGCCTCACATCAAAGACCACATTATTGCAGTTACATTACATGCTTCACATCAATTACTAAATCAAGGTATTCATCATGCATATACTATCTCACACTCCATTATTGCATTTACATTACATGCATTCACTACAAATATCATTTCACATTTTATTACTTCACATTGCATTCAAAATAGAATCATGTAATTCTACTCTATAGTATATTCACACTACAACGTGATAATATATCTAAATCATAATACACATGAATATCCATTCATCATAAATACCTACAAATCATGTTATGATATCTATGCAAACATAACGAGAACACATTGCAAAAACCATAACACATGTATATATAACAACCGAAATCAAATGTATATATATCATCCATAAAAAATACTCATAGGCTACAAACTAGGACCATCACCTATCATCCATCATCCAAAAATGCCTATAGGATACAATCAATAATAATCCTAGCTATCACCAAGAGTCTCCCCACATTAATCATGGCTCAATCGCATCTCTGCAGCTCTGATCGACTCTATCCTAGCCTCTGTAGCCTGAACCATAGTAGGTGGATCTCACACCTCAACCCTAGCACCTAATCGCTCCACCGAAGTAGCACTATGCTGTGTGATGAGAAGGAATCCGCACTCATGTTCCTGACACATCCTGATTCACCACCTAAATATAATCAGGAAGTACGATCCCTCGCACCATTAGATTAGACTCACATAGTGACCTCTTCGTTGACTCTATAGCCAACACATCGGTCAATAACTTAATATCTCGAGAAACCTCTTCCTGTGCCTGCTATAGGTTCATCATATTGACCCTTATCTGCTATATCTCTGTCTTGTACCTCTCCTCCTGCATATGGAGCTCAGTCTCCAACTTGTGAACCCTATCTTGCAACTCCTGAGCCACCACCTCCGCATCCTACCTCTCCTAGACCTCGAAAGGAATCTCCTCCATATCCGCAAAAATACCAATCTCAATGGTGTCATCCACACCATACCTAGCAGTAGATCCACCTACTTCCTCTACACCACCCATAATAGTAATACCACCCCCTGCTCTACTACCCCTCTTGCCTACCCCATAACCATAGCAACATCTACAGGTGCCTCCTCCACCCTCACTCCTTGAGTACTCGACGCACAACCTAAGCATCATCATGACCATTGTAAAGGAACCTATCTTTCACCACAAACTACATATTTTAGCCTATCCTGAGTCCTCTTGTCAGCCCTTCTCTCTAGTGGAGGTAGCCCAACATCAGGTGCCACCCATCAATCAACTACGCCCCTGCTAGAATCCTAACTCTGCATCACCTACCAGGCCTCAAACTCTCGTGTTGTCCTAATATTATCAATATCTAGGATAACCATAAGCGAGTCACTCTCACTGACCCAAGGTAGCACCATAGGACAGTCTCCCTTATAACCTCGTCACCTGAAATACATGACAGGATCCCCTAGAATATCCTGTCATAATCCAAACTGTTGCCTCACTCGATCAAACTAGAAATACTCGAACTACCAAGTAGATCTCCCTACTAGCCATCTACCTTGATGAATGGTGCGCAACTGCTCACCATCCTCATCCCAGCTTACCCCACCCAACCATGGCCTCCACTTAATGTCATGAGATGTCAAGTCTCCAAAATTGACCCTCCATAACAAAATATTACCCTCATGCGACCTCTTCATACCCATCTCTGCATTTGTACTCCACCTCAATGCAAAGGGTAAATACTCCTTATCCCTAAAATGAATAGGGTGAGGCAATAATGATGGCCTCTCAATGGCTATATGCTCCTAGACCCAAACCTGCAACAAGGGAGTCCAAATAAAATCCTTCCACCTAGCACACACAACATCATGCAACTCTTTGTATACCTGGGCTAAAAATATATATTCCCATGCAAACACAACCCTACGCTGAACCATGTCACTCACCACATCCAACATATTCCAGGTGAACTATACCCCGAAAGTATTAGGCAGTGCATAAGTAGATATCATCATCATAGCTGTACACTGACGATTAGATATCTTATTCTTCAACCACAAATACTCATAATCCATTTTTGAAGCATCAATATCCTACCATCCCTCACCAAATAACCACTCCAACATTGTCGCCTTACTGTCATCCGGTGCTGCTCTAACTAGAACACCCTCAATCGGTAGCTTGTAAATATGATACACATCCTCTAAGGTGATTGTCATCTCCCCAGTAGGAAAATAGAAAGTGTTCCTATTCGCATCCCATCTCTCACATAACATGGATATATATGCCCGGTTGGCATGTATACTCTTACATTTCCATACACCCCGAAACCATATATCATCCAACAACTCGAGATAATCCTCATTATTCATTAGTTCATCAAAAGTGCTCTTCATATTTCAAACTCGATGACGGGGCTCGAGCATATTCAATTGTTCATCCACAAACAAATGCAACAAAACATACATTAGTCATCAATACAACGATGCAATATAATAAAAATCCATAAAACAAATTTACAAATTAAACTATTTAATTTGAAATGCACTTCGAGACATAAACAGTGCAAAAGTCACATATCAAAACATATCAACAAAATAATCGCATATTTGGATACCCATTTTGTCATTTCATGGCAAAAGTTCGAACAAATGCAAAAAACAATACATATTTGGCTTCCAACAGTCAAAAATAAAATCACCCACATACCCACTATGACACGAAATTCAAAACACAATCAATTCATCCAACATACAAAAACAAAATACATTTTTGAATACCCATTTGCCCACTTCACGGTAAAAATGTCAACAAAATTCAAAAACAACATACCAATCAACACATATTTCAAGGTCAATTTCAACATATAAACACCAAAACGGAACACACATCAATACACATAATACAAAAATAATAGCCATATTTTTGAACACCCAATTGCCCACTTCGCGGTGAAATTTCAAACAGATATGGAAAATGGTACAAATATGGCTCCCCACAACTCATTTTCAATTTAACACTATCTACATCTTGGCACACAAATCAAAAGCAAGCCAAATAAAATCATCTACAAAAACAAATAACATTTTTGGATACCCATTTTGCCCTTCTCCGGTGAAAATATCATTTGTTTCTACAAATACTATCTCTAAGGTGGCAAATCTAACAGTCAAAGGTTACTACCTTACACCCAAAAACAACATAGTCCGAAAACACGCCAAACGAAGGTAAAAAAATATAACAGTCGCATAACGGGATACTCGTTTCCTACTTTTACAGATAAAATCAAATAACATATCAACAATAGTACACCATTGCTTCAAAAATGGATGGTCAAACTTTACATCTACTCTACCCATTACTCGGTCAAACTGGCATGAAATTAGGTCAAACCTAGAAACAAATCACGTTTTTGGATACCCATTTGGCTAGTTTTGCACTATGTGTTTGAATTTCAATTAAAAATTGCAAAATTTTTCAAAACAAGATGAAAACCTCCCCCCTAATTTACTTTTCTCTGGAAAATTAAAAACACAAAAAATGAGGTAAAAAAGAACACTTACCGCTAGATCCCCGCGCCTACTGCCGGCTCCAACTCGTCCTCTCACCATCCTTGCATATGAACTCATCAATCTCCTTGTCCACACCTTGCCAAATAGTCCTCGCGAATGCTCCACACAACTTGTCGTCGTCCAAATGATCCCCTTTGGACTCAAAATTACCTTAAAAATACCTAAAACCCTAATTTACCCCCCGCCCCGTGATTTAGGTCTAGTTCACCCTTGCCCCATGAATCAGGATCCAATTCACCCCCTACCCCGCAAATTGAGCATATGACCCCCAAATTCAGTCAAATTCATTCCAAAACCCTAGGAAACCATGCAAATGTCCTCCAAAACCCTAGGAACCTTCCTAAAACTGTCCTCTCACCTACTTCTTCACCATTTTTTTTATCGTGCATTGGTATTCTATCAATCGCTACATCACCAAATCACCATATTCCATTCACCTCATTACTGATTTCTCATTTGAGGGTGTATTCATATCCAAAGTCAGCTTTACATGCAAAAGCATAGATATTGCATCTATCTACAAACTTTTTTGTTGAAGATTATCTTATGATTATAATCTCAATCCCAACCAGATATGTGTTATATCACGAGAGCTATGCGTTTTAATGGAGAAATCAATCTAAGCATTCAAGTACATCGAGTACATAATGAATGATACATTTGATGTAATCCTAGCGTAAAATTTGGAAAAGGATTTCTCAACCATGCTGAACTGGTCATGTTTGAATAATCCAAATGTCCCTTTAGCTCAAATGGTTTGACACTTGTCACCATGTACTCATCAATCAATCAAAAACAAATATTTGAATAGGCATTTATTCTATTCACACTTTTGGACCATGCTGATATGGTCGCAAAAGCAAAGCAGTCAAAAGTTGCCTATCCCAAGCAACTAGTATGACATCAAAAATATCATACGGACTCAGTAAAATCACCACGTTGCATATGTAATCATCCATTTCCATTTATTGATATTGTTTCATTGTACTTTATCACTTTTCTCTTCCCTCATTTTCCCTTCTCCTTCTTGGCTATCGATCAATTTTGTATGGTCACACTTCGAGCGACTACATACCTTTGATTGGATCCCATTCTTTTCCCCTTCTCCCATTGGATTCCCAGTAAATGTTGTATAGTCATGCTTCGAGCGGATACATACCTTTGGTTGGATTCCATTCCCCTTCTATCCCTTTTCCTCTACACAACCCTTCACATTTTTGTATTAAACTGTGTCCCACACAGTATAGTACAAAAAGGGGAAAAATATAGACACCCAAAAGTCACACATTGTTATACCTACATCCTTGTAGATCCTTTTGGATACTTGTAGGTTCACATAGACCATCCTAGGTACCCTTAGGCTATTGTATACCAGTGTAGACTATTGTAGATCATCCTAGACATGTGTATATTACTGATTCATACATAGTCATGTGTAGATCACCATAGATTATAGTAGCATTGCGTAGACTTCCATATACCACTTTGCTAGTTTTTAGGTTCAAAACCCTAATAAGTTAGCAAAATCACAACAAAGATCTCCCATGCATCGGGATACCTTCCATCAACTTCCCAAGGTGATACAAAGCCTATTTTCACTCAATTGAGGCCCCCACGGGCTATTAATTAGCAAAAATAATTATTAAGTCAATTCCTAAAATCTAATTTAATGTTGACTTTACGTAAGTCACATTTTTAGGGAAAAATTGATTAATTATACTCTTAATCCTTAATTAACACTAATTGCACCCTCCCACATGTGTGTAATTAGGGTTAGCTAAGATATTTTCCTAAGAAACCTAATCAAGCCCTAATTTGACTTAGGATCTCCTAATCCTGATTAGACCTAATTCTTCCTCACACATGTGTGAGTATAGGATATTTCCTATGAGGAATGTGAGGCTTCCACCTCACAAACCCTAACCTAAATTTGGTTAGACTTCAGCCTAGGGTTAGTTTCCTTAACTATCTCCCCTACACCTTGTCATTTTATATATATAGTGGGCCCAAACCCTCATTTAGATCTCTCTCCAACTTATGTCCAAAGTATAAAAACTCTGCCAAAATACATACCGAAGCACAACAAAGCATATTTGAACCTACACATCGACATTACAACAACAAAGGGATCTCTCCATCAAAGGTTATTTGAAAAATAGCTCTCAGGGTCTTATTCACCCCCTGCACCATGAATCCGGCACCAATTCACCCCTGAATGGCAAATTGGTCCTGCAGGTCCCAAATAAGCTTATATTTGGGAGGTAAGCTTTGTTTTGACATTTTATGAGCTTATGCACCTTTTATTTTGGTTTTTAATGCATTCTTACTGTCTATTTATCTTTCTAAACATGGGGCCTGACTAAGGCAAGCCCCCAACACACTAACACCCTTTTGTAGGCCTAGCGCAAGAGCAAAGGAGGAAAAGCAATTATAAACTACAACCTCGTGGTGGTACGCAAGCCCATCGACATTGAGGAATATAAAAGGACGACATCAGGCATACTGTATCTATTATGAAAAGAAAAGATAAAGGGGAATTTTCCCCCATTGTAACCTATGCACTATTTACATGAATAAAAATACATTTTCCTGAATAACATTTGTCATTAATATGTTGTTAGATCAAATACCTATTTTTGACCATTTCAAGGACTTCATGCCAAGAGGAGATATTAGTGGTGAAGAAGAATTAGAAGGTTAATGGAATGCATCAAACTCAAAAGGTAAAAATTATTTGGATGTAATTAAGAATAGATTTATCAAGGCTATTTTGAATCTTGGGAAAGGTCCTGAGATGAAAATGATAAGCTATATTGACATGCTAAAACCAAAAGATCTTATTTATTGGATCATAGATATGAAAGAGTATTTTGAATTTGTTAAAGTGGAGAATCCCAAGATAATGAACATTGTGTGATAAGGGTAAAATATGAGAGGTTTCACAAAGGGCCTCCTCACAATAGTTTTTTGCTCTCTCCTCTTTTCACTTTGAGACTAGGGGAAGTTTGTGAGCTTAAAGTCTAGTTTTGTTGGATTAGTTGAAGAACACCTATGTTTCTCCTAAGATACTTCTTTGTCTAAGCTTAACCCTAATACAACCCTGATGCACATACAAATGCAACAAACAAGACCTAAAGCTAAAATGGCATTTTATTTTGATGAGAAAGGATATAATGATTCATATTTTAAAAGGTAAGGGTGTAAGAAGATGCACCAAAGAAAGCCTAAGATGTAGCTATATGAAATTTTGATTAAATATTAAAGCTTAAATATTGGTTTGATCTCCTATATGATTAATACTAACTAGTTATTTCTTTCCTTTTTATCTATTTTGCTAATAAATAGGAAACAAAACCTAGTCTACATAGGCAAAAAATAAAATTTTACTTCTAAATGCTTATCTAATAGAGTTATGGGGTAGAAGAACCTATTTCTACCATAGAAAAAAAAATACTACTAGTTTGTAGAAGCATGACCAATGCTACCATATATCAATTTTACTATCATTTAACCTAAAAAATAGACATAGAGGATGCAGTTAGTGGTAAAGGAGACGATTTGAGCTAGAATAGAAGGTTAGAATTTCTTGAGTAGCAATTAGGTCCATGTTCATCTAGATAAAGATGATTAAAATGAAGAAATACAAAAAATAAATTCCAAGTGGTGAAAGCACCACTAGGTCACGATAGCACCATCGATGCTTTCACTTAGTGCCAACACTTTTGGTCTATGTAAGCTAGAGAGAAATAGTGCCATTAAATTACAATATGGTGATGATTTCACTTTTGAGAGTAGAATAAAAATATGAAATGTAAGATGAGCTAATATTATGATGACTATGCAAAAGGTCCTTGAATTAGGAGTAGAGAGATCCTATTGTTCAATGAGTTTATACAAGTTTTTATCAGAGGTATTGGTCCCCTCATATTGAGTGGGGTTTAAACCTTGGATCTCTCAAAGAGAGGCCAAAGTCCTTACCACTATAGTAAGCTTGTAGCTATAAGTAAATAGGTCCTATTAAATAACAAAAAAAAATATTTACTTGCTTAATATGAAGATTAAATAATATAAATAAAAACCTAGCTATATGCAAATGCAAATGCAAGATTAGTTCTAAGTGCAACAAATGAGATTAAACCTACAAGCATAAGTAAGAGCCAAACTAAAATAAGAGGAAAGACCATAACCTAAGACACAAGGTTATTTTCCCCTTGTTGGAAGCTTGTTGAAAGCTTGATGACTTACCTATTGATGGCACTTGATGCTTGAGTTTGTGGTCTTGGATACTTGATGATTACTTGAGAGATTGCAAATTTGATTCGAGACTTGCTTGTATGCTTACAAGAACAAGAGCCTAAGTGTTGGTAAGGATGACCTTCAAAAGATTATGGTAATATTTTGGCATAACCTTGCTATGGATAATACTTGATTCTTATTACTCTAGAGAGATTTTGGAAAAAATTTATTGCTTTTAAAAGACCATGGATTGAGATCTCCCAATTGTTGGATTTATAGGAATGCATGGCTCCTTGGGGATAAATTATATTGAATATGACAAGATTGGAAATGATAAAAATTTGAAAAGGTATAAAAAATTCATTAATGGAATAACATGACTATGGTAATTCTTGGATTTGGGATTTCTTGCAAGAGCTATGGATCAAATTTTGAGGATTTGGTTCATTAATGGGAGGTGGATTGAAAGAGATATAAAGTCAAATTTATTAATTTTTGCATAGGCTAGTTAAAATCACTAGCATGAAATAGCATTAGTGGTGCTTTCACAATGGTATTTTGCCTCATAATCTTCGGAGGTCAAAAATGAATGATAAAGGTCAAAAGTGAGTATTTGTAAATGTACATTCATGTTGTGATAGTATCACTAGATCTGTTGCTCATACCCCAAATCAATAACTTTTAGAGCAATAAATACTCTAAATTTTGGAATAAGGAAGATTGATTCAGTTTGGTTAATTAAATGGCTATTTGATGAAGGGGTTGACAAACTTGATGATTAGTTCTATGCATGTCTATACATTGTATAAACAAAGTTGAAATAACATGCTAGCTTGTGGTGGAAAGAAGTACAAATTAAGAAAAGTAGAAAGGGTAAATAAAAGATCATAAGATGGGATATGATGCTTACCAATTCAAAAGGTAAATTACTTCTTGTTGATTACCAACTCAATCTATTGAAAAAACTTCAAAATTTGAGGTAGAAAGTCATGTAAAGATTATACAAAGGAGTATTATAAGATTATAATTCAGGTTGACCATAGTGAATTGGACCCAAAAATGTGGTAAGGTATGTTAATGGACTACAAATGAACATTCAAGATGAGATCAACATGATAAAGTTGCATATAGTGGAGGACGTCTACTTATATACTTTGAAAGTAGAGGAAGCATCATACTGAAAGCATCATAACTCATAAATAGGTGATATAATATTTGGTAGAGAAAGAAACGAAGAAGGTACCATAAGAGAACAAAGTGCCCAAGGAGGTAAATAAAATTCCTCAAAAATAAAAAATCATCCATCTAGCAGAAGAAATTTTAATAGAGGAATAGGAATATCATTTGGTGGAAGTTGATCCTAATGTGGTCAAGGTGGTGATAGGGAATTTGAATGACCTCAATCTCATAAACATAATGATAGAAAAGGAATAAGACAAGCATACAAGTGGTCCAAGTAAAATAATATTCAATGGCATCATTGGTTCATATGGAAGAGCCTTAGTAAGGAAAGAACCCCATACTAAGGAAGATTTTATTGACTTGAGATAAAGTGAAAAGACCAAAGCAAACAAAAATTCTATGTTAAACCATTTACAAGTTAATAGGTAAATGTTAAAAAGTAATCATAGATAGTGGTATTTTGAAAATTTGGTATCAAATGAAATGGTAGAAACTTAGACAAAAAATGATAGCGTATCCCAATATTTATAATATGTAATGGATTCATAAGGTTCATCGATCGGTAAAGAATAAATAGTATCTAGTTAACTTTTAGATTGGGTCTTATAAGGATGAAATTGGGTGTGATGTAATTCCCATGGATATTTGTTATTATTTTTAGGAACATATGAAAATATGATAGAAAGTCCATTCATGACAAAAGAACAAATACTATAATAATTGAAAATATAGACACCTAAATCGTGTCATGCTTAGGCAAGCTACTTACATAGACACACTCATAAGAGCATAAGACATAATCTTGGAATTTCCAAGCACTAACAGTGGTTATCACCACTCATTTGGGGCCTTTTCAAGCCATCCAAGCTTGGTCGCTCAAGCCAAGAGCAACCAGATTCTAGCCACTCAAGACTAGAGCGACCAGACCTTAGCCACTGTAGACAACAATGGCTAGATCATAGCCACTATAGACAATAGCGACTAAGCCATAAGAAGTGGTTTTTCAACAAACAGGCCCAATCTAGGGTGGAATTGGTAGTCTACATGAAATAAAGGTGAGCGGGAGTGACTTGAGTTTGTATTTAGACTTAAGTTAACTGACCTCCAAGCATAAACAAAGGACAAAATCTTCTCATGCTAATGAACAGTTCACATAGAAGACTCAAGTGGGTAGTTAGATTTTAGTTAACTGGCCTTCAAATATAGACAATAGACAAGATATTCTCATGCTAACTTGCACTACGCATGAGAAATTCATTTCTAGGGATTGGACATAGATCTAGGGTTTCACACTATAAAAGGTGTAAGTCTAAGAGCACCAAAAGAGACACATGATCGATATATGACATATAAAGACCCGAATCACATACAGGATATCATTTCAGAGAGAGAGTTCTCTTTGGGATCATGTGTGCAACAAAGCTTTGACAAATCAAAGGGCACAACACCTACTTTCTTCAACATCAAATCATAGTCTTTGACCCATAGCTTTGGGGCAAGGAGAGCAAGGTTTTCTTTAGTGGCCGTTGTCTTGGACAGTGGACCACAGGATTTGCTTAAATAGACATAACATATTTTATCTTGTTTTCTTATATCATTAGCTTAGATTTACTTGATTCCATGGTATCATTTTATCATATTTCTATTACATTCTATGATTACTAACAACCTTATCCGGGGAGGCAATCTCGGATAGCTAAATGTGTATTGTTGTTTGAATTGCATACAGGGCCATAGGTTCACGAGACATAATCCATGACATACAAGAGCAAAAGGGATCCCTCCGAGAGATATACCGAGAGATATACCGAGAGAAGGAGGCATCTGTAAGCCCTAAAAAAATTTTGTGTGCAAAATCGGGAAGCATTTTAGAGCGTGCCACCATTTTGCAAAAGGGGACATCTCTTCATCCACTTGTAAATCATTGTATCAAGATGGGTATCCCTAAGAGGGACCGACATGTAACCGAGGTTCAATATTAATGAAAGATCTATTCTTTATCATTTCCATGTTATATATTTTTTGGTAATATTTTAGCTTCATTTTTGGTATAGTAATAACATCACAAGTAGAGTTAAGAGTCGTGCGTGCACCTTGAGGTCACTACAGATGGCGATCACAATGGGAAAACCACTAATTTTTCATTTTCTATCAGAAAACTAACTTAATTTTTGATGCAGGTCTAGCCGCTCTGAGCTACAGTGGCAAAAAAATAGCCGCTCTGATCTACAGTGGCTAGAAACTATCCGCTCTGAGCTATAGCGGCCAAGAACCAGCCACTCTGGTCAACAACGACGAGGATTGGAGTGCAGTAGAGGTCAAAAAATTGACTCTCTAAGTTGGATAAAAGGTTGGTATAGATTTTATGATATTTTATAGCTTTCTGTCTGCTTATGTGTGTTCATAATGTGAGAAGCAAACTAGCAAATGCATTGAATTGATTTGAATAAAAAGTACATAGCAACCTTAGATTAGCCCAAAGGTTACAGAACAACCTAGGCACCAAATAGCATTAGTTACAATGAATGCTTAAAATGAAATAACTAATGCCTATAATGTAATAACAAACATACGACATGAATAGTTATGCTAACATCCCCCCTTATTACATTATTTGGGTAATAAGATAACTACTAGCTATACTAACATCCCCCCTGATTACATCATTTTGCAATACATAGAGAGCTGCGAAACAATTCAAATTTGACACGTGCAAGTGCCTTAGTGAAAATATCTACAACTTGAGCATCGGTGGAGATGTACTGAAGCTGAATTCGGTGCCTTGGAACTTCGTCTCGAATGAAGTGACATTGTGTGTCAATGTGCTTGGTTTTCTCATGATGCACTGGATTCTTAACAAGGTTCAAAACACCCTGGTTGTCACAGAACAAGTGTATTGGAGATTTTGATGGATGACCCATACTTGTCAGAATGCGATGCAACCATATCACTTCGCACACAGCTTCACGTGCGATGCGATACTCTGCCTCTATAGATGAGATAGCAACCACCTGTTGCTTCTTGTTGTGCCAAGAGACAGGACCGGATCCAAGATGAAATATATATCCTGAAGTTGACTTACGATCATCATATGACCCGACATAGTCAGAGTCCGTGTATCCTTGCAAGAAGAATTTGTCATTCCTCTTGTATTCTAGGCCATATTCCATTGTGCCATGGACATAGTGAAGAACACATTTTGCTGCTTTCCAATGAGTAGTCTTAGGTTCCTGCATGAACCTCGAAAGATAGTTGATAACAAATACGATATCTGGCCTAGTATTTGTCAGATATATGAGACTCCCAATCAATTGTCGATAGAGAGTACCATCTACCTGAGGTGAATCATCATATCATGATAACTGAAGCCCTGATTCCATCGGAGTTGCCATTGGCTTGCAATCAGTCATGCGATATTTTTCTAATAGTGTCTTGGCATATTTTTTCTGAGACACTTTGATGTAGTGCTCCTTCTGGTTCACTTCTAGACCAAGATAGTAATGGAGAAGTCCGAGATCTGTCATCTCAAAATATTTACACAAGTCCTTTTTGACAATAGAGATCATAGTTTCTGAACTCCCTGTAATGAGCAGATCATCAACATAGAGTACAAGCAACACTATCTCAGAACCTTGTTTCTTGAAATAGAGGTTTGCATCTGATGGACATCTCTTAAATCCATGTTGTAGGAGGTGATTATCCATTTTTATATACCAAGCTCGAGGAGCTTGTTTTAAACCATATAAGGATTTGACCAACTTGCACACTTTCTGCTCTTGGCCTTCCACTTCAAATCCTTCAGGTTGAGTCATGTAGACTTCCTCTTGGAGATCACCATTCAGAAAAGCACTCTTGACATCCATTTGGTGAACTTTCCACCCATATTGTGCTGCCATAGCACAAAGAACTCGAATAGTGGTCATCCGAGCAGTAGGTGCAAAAGTTTCCTCGTAGTCAATGCCTTCCTTTTGAGCATAGCCCTTTGCAACAAGATGGGCCTTATGCTTATCAATTGTCCCATCTACCTTGTACTTGACTTTGTACACCCATTTGCAGCCTATGGGCTTCTTTCCATGTGGCAGATCGACAAGCTCCCAAGTTTTGTTTTTCATCAGAGACTTATACTCAACATCCATAGCAGCCTTCCATTGTGGCTCACTAAGGGCATCTTGTATAGAAGCAGGTTCATGTTCATTCATTGAAGATATAAACACCCTATCATCATCTATATCCATATCCTCTGTTTGTCTCTCTGGATCAACAGAAAGTTCCTCAAAATATTGACAAAGGTCATCAACCCCAGTAGTCTCTGTTGCTGCTCTTTGCTGTCGAGCCATGTTGCGAGTACGAGGTCTATCCAAAGTCAAATATGGTGGAGTGGATAACTTGGAGTCTCTGATTGTATTTGTATACCATTTTGGATTCTTCTTCTGTGGTGATGAAGAAGATGAAGAAGTAGAAGGACCTCCAATATTTGATGATGAAGGGGACTTCTCAACTTTAGTTTCCACAAGATCTAGGTATACATCAGATGTGCTTTGTGATGTGAAAGCTTCATCAAAAACATCTCTACTGACATGAATCTTCTTGGTAAAAGGATCAATCAAATGATAACCCTTAGAGTGCTCATCATAGCCAAGAAGAATACACTTCAATGTCTTCTCATCTAGCTTCTTCCTTTTCTCTTTCGGTATGTGCATGAAAGCGTTACATCCAAAAATGCGTAGATGAGATATGGAGGGTTTTCGACCACTCCAAGCTTCTTGTGGAGTCATTCCTTGTAGGGCCTTTGTGGGTGCCCTATTCAATAGATATACTATTGTGGTGACAGCTTCTGCCCAATATTGTTGCTCAAGACTAGCTCCTGTGAGCATGCAATGAACCATTTCCATGATGGAACGGTTCCTCCTTTCAGCAACTCCATTTTTTTGAGGAGTATAAGCAGTAGTTAACTGTCTCGTGATCCCATGTGCAGTCAAGAATGCAAAAAATTCTTTAGAGGTAAACTCCCCCCTCGATCTGAGCGGAGGGTCTTTATAGAAGTCCCTGACTCCTTCTCAACAGATTTCTTGAATTGCTGGAAGAAACCAAATGCTTCAGATTTCAGATTAAGAAAGAACACCCACATATTTCATGAGTAATCATCCACAAACAACTGAAAATACCTCTTCCCCCCACAACTGATGGGTGTGAAAGGACCGCACAGATCGGTGTGAATCAACTCCAGAGGTTTCTTTGCTCTTGTAGAGCTTTTCTCAAAAGGTACTCTATGCTGCTTTCCTGCCAAGCAATTCAAGCACACTGGCAATGTGGAAGAAAGGGAAGGAAGACCCTTTACCATCTCATACTTACTTAGCTCAAGTAAGTAGCCAGAACTAAGATGCCCATATCTCTTGTGCCATAGGGAAGTTGCCTCCTTTGTAGAGACTGTCATGGCTACATGTGGAGTAGAGATAGCATCTAAGGCAAATAAGCCATGCTTATATGAAGCGGTTGCAATGTTCTTACCTCTCCTGGTAATAGAACAACACTTCTTGCCTCCCTCAACACTAAAGTTCACAACCATATCTTTGTCCAGAATTTGTGTGACTGACAACAAATTGTTCGCCAATCTTGGAACATAGAGGACTTTTTCAATCTGACACTTGCCATCAGGAAGAGTGACTAAAATTGTACCTTCTCCCTAAACCTTGTAGGTTTTATCATCAACAATAGTGATAGGTTTGCCCTCTTTGGCCTCAAAGGACTCAAACCATGATTTGTCGCCAGTCATGTGCTTACTAGCACCAGAATCGACATACCATATAGGATCCTTCTGCTTGGAAACTGTGGTAGTCATAAGCACCTTGTGTGCCCTCTCAGAATCCGAGTCAGATTCTTCGACAACAACATTCACTTTGGGTTGCTTATTCTTGTTTTGTGGTTTGTTCTGGCCTTTCTGTTTAGGTTGTTTATTCTTATGCCAACATCTGTTTGTATCATGACCCTCTTTGTCACAGATCTTGCAATATATTTTTGTTTGTTGAGGTTGTTTCCCTTTTGAATCTTTGTTAGAATTTCCTCCTTTCTAAAAATTACCCTTCTTCTTAGGACCCTTCCTGTTGGAATAGAGGGTTGTGTTAGAAGAATCATCTCTTTGAAGTTGGTGTGCCTCCTCTTCTTGAAGCATATTGACCAACTCAACAAAGGTAACTTTCCGTTGTGACACCTGAAGGGAAGTGATCAACACCCTATAAGAATCAGGTAAAGCTCTCAATACAATTGAGGTAAGGAGCTTGTCATCAATAGGTTCTCCCAAAGAATTCAATTTTGCTTTCAACTCAGATACTCTGCAAAGAAAGTGTTCAACTATCTCTCCCTGCTTCATGCTTAGACTGTGTAATTGAGATTGAAGAAAAAGAATAGTGGAATCATTCTTTCCCTCATATATAGTTTTAAGGGCATCCCATGCCTCTTTACTATGTGCACAATCAACAATGTGGGGTTGAACTTCATCTGAAACAACAAGCAAGATGAGCACTTTTGCCTTGTTGTCTTTCTTGTCAAAGTCTATCTGAGCAGCAGATGGAGTTGTGGCTGTTGTTGATCCAGCAGCAGGTGAAGGTCTGGTTGTTGCTCCAGAAACAACATCCCATAAGTCATCCATGACTAGGATTGCCTTCATCTTGTTTTTCCATGGTGTGTAGTTAGGACCTTTCAACAACTGATGAGCATCAGTCATTAATTTTGCAGACATAGTGAAGGTTCCTTATATCACCAAATGGTCCCCCTTTCTTTATACCTTAATGCCAGGTCGTTATACCATACAAAATACCCGCCCTTACGTGAGGGAGACTATAGGTATTTTGAAAAAATAGAGAAATTACCCGCCCTTACGTGAGGGAGACTATAGGTAATTTCAATGATTATACGATACGTGGTACTTAGGCGGTACTGAAAGGGAATCGTCTCGTTGATGGCACCTACCATAGAAAGTCATCAATCCTCATGCGTGGGGCGTAACTTCCCCTAAACACTTTGGATGTCAGAACTTTCGTCAGGATTTACGCCTAAACACAAGAACGATTAGGGTAGTGGATGGAGTAAAAAAATAGCAAAATGGCATACTTATTCCTCCCCGACGATTGATAGAGAACAAGCTCAGACATCATTTTGGCAGCTATATTAGGTGGCAGATACAGTAGCGCAATCACGACAACATTACCTGTAAGTGCTGGCCAGAGGTATCACAAATACCGAACGTTGTAGTGCAATAAATTGCACGGATGGGTTTTATTTATTTTGGGGACTTAGGGAGTGATTTTGATTTTTAACTTTAATGAAGTAGTGCATAAAGGAATGAAAATGCTACATACAACAAAAAAGTGCCCATAGAAATAAACCCATAGGTGTCGGGCGCTGCCGAAAATGCACCTTTACAATTTTGCCAATTTGCCTTTTTCAATGCTTGAAAAAAATTACTCACTATTCCCCCCTTTGATTTTTGAAAGAAATAGGCCCCCCTTTAAGTTTTTGAAAAAAAATTCTTTCTTCTAAAGTCCTTTTTAAAACATTTTGTTTTATAAAGTTTAATTAAAGTTTTGTTTAAAAATTACTTTTTCAAAAAAATAAAAATAATAATAATAATTTAATGAAAAAATAATTAAATTTAACTTTAATTAAACTAAATAAACAAAATATTTAAAAAAAAAACTTTAAAGAAAAAAAAATTAACAAAACTTAAAAAAATTTAATATACCTTACCAAAAAGTATGTCGGGGGGGTCGGCGGGAATTGATCCCGCAACCTCTGCTCTACGAGCCTTACCATCGAAACCGCATACCAACTGAGCTAGGAACCTCGGTGGGAACTAGGGTACACCTTAATAGCGACTCTGCCGTGACTCTCCAACCAGTGGCACATGGGCGGTAGTAGCATGGCTGCATCGTCTGTAGAGTAAAAAACATGATCCACAATCCGCTGCCTGCAACTCTGCATCAAATCCATGATCCACTACCTGCAACTCAGCAATATATCTACAATCCTCAGCCTAAAATAGATGATCCTCAACTTGCTAAACATGCTGCGATGACATCTGGTGAGCAAAAAAAGTTCCAGAGGAGGAATTGTATTTGTTTTTAGTTTTTTTTAGGCTAATTATCCCACATACATGGGTTAGGACTTTGTGAGAGGGTTTAAGAGATCCGACCATCACATAAGAGGGTGTCTCCTCTCAGGGAGACTCTACCCGAGAGGGCGACGGGTCTTCTCCCATGTGGGGTCACCTTGGCTACCACGTTGGGGAGGTATCCATCGTTTCTACCTCATCGTTGCTTGTCTCCATCCCACTGATAGCCTCCGTATCTGGTCTACTGGCAAAATTTTGGTTGGTTAGTCCAACGTGTCAGGTCGCCAATCGGTCAGTCCCGTGTCAAGTCACCAGTCGGTTAGTCCAACATGTCAAGTCGCTAATCGGTTAGTCCCGTGTCAGGTCGCCAGTCGATTAGTCTCGTGTCAAGTCGTGTCAGGTCGCCAGTAAATTAAATTTTGAGTCACCTCAAGATTTATGCCCAGGTTAGACTGCATCCACGTCCAACAAGAACTGTTGGATCTGTTCCAACAGGGTTAGCTGCCTTCGTGCCCTCCACTGAGTCCAACAAGGATCTGGAACGATACCCACCAGAATCAATGCTACTTGCACCAGCTCTGATACCATGTGAGAAGAAAACTAGCAAATGCATTGAATTGATTTGAATAAATAGTACATAGCAACCTTAGATTAGCTCGTAGGTTATGGAACAACCTAGGCACAAAATAACATCAGTTACAATGAATGCTTAAAATGAAATAACTAATGCCTATAATGTAATAACAAACATGCGACGTAAATAGGTACGCTAACACAAAACAAATAACTTAAAGCACATTTATGTTTGGAAATTGAAAGAATAAAGAAGAAAGAATTAAGCATTTCGCATATCTTAGATCTTCTTTTAAATTTTCCACTAGGAGTTGCTAGGAACAACGGCTTATGCCTAAAAAGTTTGCCCTAGAATCCAACGTGCTAGACATTGTATGTTGTTTGCTTGCTTTGAGGCCCTACCAGAGGCCATAGTTGCATGAGATAAAGTGTGCTCATACAAATCATAGTCGTTCATGCATATTTTTGAATATTGAAACATATTTTTGCACTTAGGCATATAGGAAAGACTCATTGCTGCTATATGATGCACTTTATGTTATGTAATCTTAAAATTAACACCACACACGCACGTCTCATTTAAACATTGGAGAGTTGGATTTCATCACCAATCTTCAATTCAGTACAGTGACATTGAAATTCATCTCCTTCCACTGGTTTACCCCCTAGAGCTTCCTAGAAATGGATTGGGAAACTTACTTATAGTGTCACTAAGTTACTTGTGTTCAAACTATCTCCCACTATTGGAACAATCATTAGTTTAGAGTGGAGGATCTAGGCGAACCCCCAATTGGGTCTTAAATGGTGTACCCTAGCTTCTTTTGAGAAAATCATGTTTGGCACGGGTGTACTTGATTGTCACTATGGATGAGTCTTCTCATTCTTAATCCAAGAACAAGAGCAAAGAAATCAAGAGAACAACACATCAAAACACAACAAACAGTTTAGGGCACACTTAAATTGGTAATCAAGATAAATATTTGTTTGGAATTGTGTGGTCATTCCTAAATTGCAAAATCAAAAGATCAAGTCATAAAACAACATGGTCAAAACAAGAAGTAAACACCCTTGGTCTGATGTCGAGGGAGAGACAGAATCAATTCATACCCATAGGCAGAGTCATAGTAATGTTGAAAGATCTACCTGTAATACCGTGAGACATAGCTCCATGAGCCTAAGGAGTGATAAATCAATTCTTGGGGGATCTCCTCAAGAAATCCCAAGTAAGGAACCACATCATGGAACAAAGTCACATAAGAAAAAAAGAGGCTTCACAACCATCCTCATCAAGGAGACATGAGGAGACCTCAAAGGCCTCCTCTAAACACACAAAAACATCTCAAAGACATGAGAAAACTTCAAGGGCTTCCTCCTCACATGGACATAAAAAAATTTCTAAGACCAATTCTTCACATGGGGATGACGAGACTGCCACATCTCCATCCACATGGAGAAAACATGTCACCAAAAATCCCTCTTCATCAAGAAGGCAAACAAGAATTGCAACACCTCAAGACTCATAAGAAACATATGAAATAGACCTGACCACTGAAGGGAAGGAAACTAGAGCTACATCTAGTCATGGGAATAATATAGAAGAAACCCTTCACACAAAAGGAAATATTCTCGTAGAATATGACCTCATAGGAGTAAATGGCACCCCACGAGACCAACCATGGAGAACAAGACAACTAGATAGGTTGGATCGATTTCCTACTCAACCGACTCAAAAAATTGTAGCTACTAAGAACTCTGCATCTGGAAGCTCATGAATTGTGACTTCTAAACATACCTCCCAGTTTGGGGGTACCTCATAGTTACCCCGTATAAGACACATGGAGTCTGATCATAGGGATATTCAACAGTACACTGAACAAGTCACATTAACTAGCAAGAGTACATATACAACAGAAACCCCCTCAAGGAATTTGTGAGTCAAGACTACAAGAATAGAATCAGATAAACATGAGTCTTCTACAAAAACATAAACTGACTGAATGAGGCAGTTAGAAAATACATTACGTAAAGAGAGAGAGTTAGTGGAAGCTCTCGAACAAGAGAAACAAAGAGAAAGACTCTTGCGCCAACATGAGCAGTGGTTAAGAGAGAAATCTGAGCAGCTAGCTCTTAAAAATTTATAGATAAATGGTGGTGACCACCAAAGAACAAGACACACTGACTCACCTAATGAAAGACACACTAGACAATATATCCCACAATGAAACCCCCCACCAAATCATGAACAAAATCCAACTAATGGGGGGAGGGCAAACATAACAAATCAAGATCACAATCCTGATTCCCCTTATAGGAGGGAGAAAAATGGAACAAATCAAATGAATAGAGAGTTACCTCCATTGCAAATGCGAATAGGCTTGCACAAGGAGGAAATCCATGCATCAAAGGTATTTCAAGAGCTTGCTGAAAAGATGAAAACCTTTGAGAAACAAGAGGTAGCTGGGAACTCACCAACATTGAGCAAGATACACAATCAACCATTGTGCCCATCAATCCCTAGCCCTCCATATCCTAAGCACTTTGAGATGCCTAGGTTAGAGAAGTTTAAAGGTGAAGAGGATGCACAAGAGCATGTCACCAATTTAATAATGCCTATTTTCATCTTGAGGACAATGACGCTCTCATGCTAAGAACATTCATAATGACATTTTTAGGTGCTACCACTCAATGATTCAACCAACTACCTAAGCATAGCATAACAAATTTTGAACAACTAGTAAACACATTCTTAAAGCATTTCTCCTTTGGTGCTAAGAAGAAGGTGAACCTTTCAGATTTGGCTAACTTGAAACAGTATGATGATGAGCCAGTAATGGATTTTGGGAATAGATGAAGAAAAATCATGGCAAAATTATCATTCTCCATTCCCACAGAAGAGATAATTCACATGTTTACCAAAATTTATTCTAAACATATCTCCATCTTGCTAAAACTTCAACAATATCCTTAATTTGAGGAAGCTTTGGCACAGGCCAAGCTCATCGAAGAGATAAACGTAGATGAGGGAACCATTATGCTCTACAACAAAAAGGAGTAGAACAAGAATTCTAAGAATGACAAGTACAAGCAGAAGCAGGGCAACCCTACTCCAGTAAATCAAGTCGTATTGGCTACACCCAAGGATGGGGGTGCACAACAACCATAAAAATATCAAGCACATCCCCCACCAGCCAACTACGACCAAAAAAAAAATCAAGGAAGAAACCGAGAACGCAATCTGCCTTGTTATTTCACGCCTCTGATAGAATCAATGCAATCAATATTTAATCAATTGAGCAAGGCCAAGAGGATTAGATTTCCTAATATACCTCTTGTAGATCCCAACCATCCTAAGCCAAAAGGATATAGGGGAGATCAATTTTATCCTTATTATAGAATACCTAGACATGACATTGAGGCTTGTGTCAAGTTTAAGCATCAAGTGCAAAACATGATTGAGGTGGGAGAGCTCAAAGTTGATAACCCACTAGCTCCCGATAATAGAGACATGGACATATACAAAAACCCATTGCCCAATCATGATTCCCCTCGAGATAAAGGGGCCCAAGTCAATCAGGTTCGAGCTGACATACCTATCCATGGATGCGTTGTGATGGTTGAGATTGTTAACATAGCAACAAGGACTAGGCGGTATGGTCAACCACAACCGCCTACAGCTCCCATGAACATCCTAGCCGCTCCTAGGCAAAGGTAAGACAACCTTCCAAGTCCACCAACGAGACCTGTGGTAACTATTCGGAGTAGATTGGAGTAAAACCTACAGATGACTCCAACTAAGTTATCCATCTATGAGCTCATACAAAATTCCCCAAATAATAAGGAGACTCTAATGGATATTTTAAGAACAATTGAGCTTCAACCACAAGATGCGAATGCATTCACTCACTTTGTGGGACAAGTGCAAGAATGCCAGGAACCTGTAATCCGATTCTATGATCATGAGATTAAGACAGTTCCTGCTGCCTTACCAGACCCTCTGCTAAATATTGTAGTGGCCATCAATGACTTACCTTTCAAGAGGGTTTTGGTAAATACAGGTTCATTGATAAACATCATCACAACAACTGCAATAGAGCACCTCAAGATACCCAATACCAATATTGTTCCAGGAACTTACACATTGAGAGCTTTTAATGATGCTTTATGCAATACTATGGGAATGATAGTCCTAACCATCAAGGTGGGGCACAAGACCATCCCCATGATATGTCATGTCTTGAAAGGTGCTATGCAGTACAACATCCTCTTAGGGCACCCTTGGATAAGGGCCATGAAGTGGGTGCCTTTGATCTTGCACTAGTGTGTCAAGTATGTGCATGAAAGCAAATTCTATGTGGTTCTGGAAGATGAAGAGTCTTTTAAATATGTTAATCAGGTGGATATTCTAGGAGAATTCATGATCCCTTATACTCATCTATACATGGCACCTTCATCCCCAACCACACAAGTTGATAACAAAGACAAACGGGTGAGAAAAGACCCAGGCACATCAACACCTCCTCGTGCACTCAAGATAGTAAATGCTTCTAAAGTACCATCAACGTCAAAACAAAAATACAATCAGAAGCTAAAATCCCCCTTAGTTAAGGAAGAGAGGCCCAAAGAAATGCCAACTGTAGCCATTGCTAAAGTACCAAGTCCTATGGAAGAGGAAGATCCTCAAGATCAATATGAAGATAGTGATTATCACCCTACTTTGTCAGTATCATCTGTGGGATCATCCACGTCACATGCATCAATACACTTGGAAAGCACAAGCATAGGAGAATACCTTATGCAGAACATCACCTTTATGCCTATCATTGAGTCTGCATAGGACATAGGGGGACCTAAAGACTTGAGGCCGCCAGTAGGAATAGTGGTTCCACTGGGAATCCCTCCCAACCAAACTAATTTTGTCTATGTCGGCCTGGACTACACTCATAAGTCTTCAGATATAGAAGGAGATGGTGACGAATTATTCATAATCAATGTTTGTTATCTCTATAATCCTGAGTTTGCTCTATGCTAATTTGTGTGTTACTATTGGCATGGCTATGGCCTTGGCATATATGAGCAGGGTCACAAGAGGTCTTATGAGCCACTATATCAACTTCCTTTCAAAATATTTGGCTTAGGCTATTATCACGAAGGTCGAGATGACTCGCTTGCAATGGAATTGGAAAGATTAATCATAGAGTTGGGAGAAGACATTGATTTAATTCCTTATCACCCCTTGATAATAGCAAATTTGAGCAATAGAAAAGTAGCCACGATAAACATATCACCTCCAAAAACTTATCATCCAAACACCTCAATTGATTTCACCCCAATAGGGTACAAATCATGGGATGAGGAGAATGAATATGAAGCAAGTGATGATGAGGTGCAACTTGGCTTAGTCTATCAAGGGCCTCTCTATTTACAAAGGTTCACATGGTCCATCCACGATGATATTGAATATACATAAGATGAAAGTGACTATGAATCAGAAGACTCAAAAGAAAGAGCTTACTTAGGCTTAAGCCATCAACCCTTGAATTTGGGGTGAGAGACAAATGCAAATGGATTCTTCATAAGTGACGAAGAATATGAAGATGAAATAGAGATGGCCTACTTAGGGCCAAGACATGATCCCTTTGTCTTAGGACTGCATACTAATGCTAACAGTTTTGGATAAGTGATGATGACTTTGAGGATGAGATCGAGATGGCTCATCTTGGACCTCATCACTTGTGGCAAGTCAACGAGCTAGTAGAGAGAGGCGGCACTTCGTGTCATAGAGACTCAACTATGATTTTTGGGGAGACCTGTTGACCTAGATGTCATTCATCAGATGGTTAATCCCCCTCTACCTACATTTAAAGAGCAGTTAGAGCCCAATTATCCTATTGTTCACCCTACTCACAGGCCAGATCCAAAAATTCCCATTCCTCCATAACCTCATTGCGAGTATGGAAGAGAAACCCCTGAGACAAGATTGCACCCATGTGGTCCTGGAGATTTTATCCCATCCATCAACATGATCTCCATCGATTTGACCACTCCACTTCATAATCCAACAGATCCTACCAAATCATTGCATCTTGATATAGACACTATTGATTGGGATCGCGCTAGTTCACCCATAGAGCTAGAAGACCTCTTCCCCAATGAAGAGATGTTACAATCGTTCCATTTTGCATTAGGTTGTGCGTATGACGTCTTCCATATTGGTTTGGAACCTAAGTCATTAGGTCCTGTGAATCCCACTGATGACATTCATTTGATACCCACACCTCATCAGCTAGAGGATGGGTCACATATGGCTATAGAAGTAACTTTCAAGGTGGACATCAATGATGATCCTACCCAACCAAGGAAATTCAAGTTCAAAGAAAGTCTATCTCCACAGGAACAAGTCATATTGATTCCTCTCCTCAAGGAGAGGCCAGATATTTTTGCTTGGACTTACAAAGACATGCCAGGGATAGATCCAAAGTTAGTCGTTCACAACCTTTCATTGGATCCCATGAAGAAGCCAGTCAAGAAAAAACTGAGGAAAATGCATCCAACTATAACTTTGATGGTAAAGAATGAATTGCAAAAACTACTGGATGCAGTATTCATAGTTCCTATTGACTCCCCTGAGTAGGTGTCAAACATGGTACCCATAGGGAAACCTAAAGGAAGAGTCCGTATCTGGAAGGATTTTAGAGATTTGAATAGGGCAATACCAAAGGATTCATTCCCGTTGCCAAACATAGATGCTCTTGTAGATGCAATCACAGGTCATGAAATACTCTCCCTAATGGATGGTTTTTTTGGATACAACCAAATTTGGATTAAGCCCAAAGATCAACATACAATTGCTTTCATTACTCCATGGGGAATATTTTGTTACAAAGTGATTCCATTCGGTCTCAAAAATACTGGTGCCACATATCAGCGGGCCATGACATACATATTACATGACTATATGCATAAGATCTTGGAAGATTAAATGGATGAATTATTAGCCAAGTCCCTATTGCGGCAAGAGCATGTCGAAGTCCTTAGACAAGTCTTCAATCGCCTCATAGAACATAATGTCCGATTGAATCCTAAGAAGTGTGTATTCGGCATAACTTTTGGAAATATTTTAGGATTCATCGTATCCAAGAGAGGCATTGAAGTTGATCCTGCAAAGGTAAAGGCTATACTAGAAATGGTCGCCCCTACCAACATTAGGGATTTGAGGAGCCTACAAGGCAAGATATCATCCATCAAAAGATTAATCGTGCAATTATTAGCCAAATACAGACCTATGAATAGGTTGCTATGCAAGGAATCTCCCTTTCATTGGGATGAAGAATACCATCAAGCCTTTGCAGAGATCAAGACTTATCTGGCAACGCTACAAGTATTGGCTCCACCAAGGCCAGACATACCATTTTTACTATATATATCAGCTACTGATTTTGCATTAGGCACCACGTTAGCCCAAAAGAATGCACAAGATAAAGAGCAAGCTATATATTACATTATTCGCACCTTGGTGAGCTATGAGCTAGGATATGCGTATGTCAAAAAATTATGTTTAGCAGTGGTCTTTGCAACTTGAAAGTTGTGACACTACATGTTGAGCCATACGACCTACGTCATATCAAAACAAAATCCTTTGCAATGCATGATGATCAAGACATATCATAATACACGTACCACAAAGTGGATCATGCTATTGACAAAATTGATCTAGAGTTCATAAGCCAAAAGTCCATCAAGGGATAAGTCATAGCAGATCAATTAACAGAGGTGCCTCTTTAGGATAATAAGCCTCTCACCATAGAGTTGCCTGATGATGTGGTCTTTGCATTATCAGATCCACTAGAGCTCAAAGAACCTAAGAAAAAAAGACATGTCATTTTTCTTCGACAGTTTGAAGTGTGAACAAGGAGGTGGAGCAGGAATTGCCTTTATCACACCGTAGGGCGCTCCATTGCCCTTATCATTCAAACTAGACTTCCCGTGCACACACAACAATACAAAATATGAAGCATTGATCCTAGGACTCTAAAAATCCATAGCGATGGCCATTAAAAGATTGAATATCTTTGGTAACTCCTTGCTCATAGTAAACCAGGTCAAAGGACTCTTCCAATGCAGGTGCCCACTCCTGAAGACTTACAAGGAACTTGTTGATAATTACTTAGCCCGACTGGAATGGTATGACATCGAGGCAATCCCTCATACATAAAATAGATTTGTAGACACTATGGCCTCTTTGGTATCCTTAATCCCTCAGAATCCATCTGTTGATTTTACAACCGTTCATGTGAAAGTGCTTTCGCACTCAACAATACACTGACAATCAAAAATCAGTCAACATGATCAACATCAAACCAAATCTGGATTGGTCCTTCGCAGCCAAAAGTTTCTTGCAAACAACACCTTGGGGGTCATTGATCTCCCAAGGACTCATAGAGTGTGGTGCAACCATATACCATAGAGGTGTTCCTCAATCCTTTTTCACTACCTCAAAAATGCAAGAAGAGCAAGCTGTCTATTCTATAGAGGTTGTGGCCTATCAGGATTGGATTTCCCAACTGCAAGATTTCCTCGAAGCTCAGAATAATACCTCAAGGTTTCTCACATACAAAAAGGTAAACATTTAGACAAAGAGCAACAATATACATTTTGCTAGGAGAAATCCTCTATAGACGAGGATATGATGGAGTATTGCTCCGTTGTCTTGAGATCTAGGAAGTAGCTTGGGTAGTTTTACAAGCTCATGACATAACACGTGGAGGCCATTTCAATGGCATGGCCATCATTAAGCGCATCTTGATAATGGGTTACTATTGGCCCATAATGGAAAAGGACTACTGCGAGTATGTCAGGAAATATAGTAAGTTCCAGCATCATGCAAACCTAACGCACTTACCATCGCAAGCTTTGCAACCCATCTAGGCAGCATGGCCATTATCGCAATGGGGACTAGACTTGATTAGGAATATCTCACCCCCATCATCATGCCGACATACATTCATCATAATGGCCCCAAAATACTTCACCAAATAGGTAGAAGCGATCCCCTTTACATCAACAACTGAACCAAGGATTGCAGAGTTTATACTCCACAATATCGTAAGTCATTTTGGGGTCCCTTCTAAAGTAATATCGGATAATGGGCCATATTTTAAGGACAAAATTGTGCGTGCTTTAATGAAAAAATTCCATATTCAACACAATTTTTCAATGCCTTATTATCCGTAAGCAAATGGGCAAGTAGAAGCCTTAAACAAAACAATAGTATCCATTCTGAGGAAGACAGTGCAAGAAAATCACAAAGATTAGCACATGCAATTGCCTCTTGTGCTATGGGCATACATGACTAGTGTACGGACCCCCACTAGGGCAACACCGTTTTCACTAGTATATGGCATTGAAGCCATCATACCTCTAGAGTTGGAAATCTCGACTCTATGCATAACACTAAAAGACTTCATAGATGATGAAGCTGCGCGGCAAGACCGCCTTGATCAATTGATGCTTCTTGATGAACATCGAGTCAATGCTTTAGAGCATCTCCATGTTTACCAAGATTGCCTTGCACGAGCTTACAATAGTAAATTCCACCTAAGGAAATTCAAGGTTGGAGATCTAGTGCTCAAAGAAAACCAACAAAATTCAAATCTGTCGTCGCATCTATGAGTTAAGTTCGCGGTAAAATGGATAGGTCCATACATGATTTCATAAAGAGTTGGGCCTGGAGCATATTTCCTTATATCATTAGATGGTGTTGAAGAGCTCGAACCTCTCAATATCATTCACTTAAAGGTATTTTACACATAAAAACACAAAAACATTCAAATATGTCAAAAACACAAAAAAAAAAATCAAATATGTCAAAAACATAAAAACATTCAAATATGTCAAAAATAAAAAACATTCAAATATGTCAAAAACACAAACAAATCATAAAAACATAAAATTCAAAAATTCAAATCAAATGCTCCAAGGGTAATTCACACCGCTTGGTCAAACATCAATAAAAAATGCTCCAAGGGTAATTCATACCGCTTGGTCAAAAAATTAAATCAAAGGCTCCAAGGGTAATTCAAACCGCTTGGTAAAAACCAAAATCATCAAAGGCTCCAAGGGCAATTCATAATGCTTGGTCAAACAATAAAATCAAAGGCTCCAAGGGTAATTCATACCGCTTGGTCAAACGTCAATTCAAAAGGCTCCAAGGGTAATTCACGTCGCTTGGTCAAACAATCAAATCAAAGGCTCCAAGGGTAATTAACACCGCTTGGTCAAACATCAATTCAAAAGGCTCCAAGGGTAATTCATACCGCTTGGTCAAAAATCAAATAAAAAAGGCTCCAAGGGTAATTCAAACCGCTTGGTCAAAATCAATAACAAAAGCCCAAAAGGCATAATAAGCCCTTTGGTCAAATTAATCAAAAACACAAAAACAACATAAAATCAAAAATACAAAAACAATTGCACTTCACATTTTGCATCCACATCATTGAATTGCATTTTCATATACATTACAAGATATGTCATGAGAGTCTTAAAAGTGATACCACAGTTTGTCGCACAAGTCATTCATATCCATACCTCCATCCACATGTGTGTAATTGTGTTTTTCAACACAACCATTATTTTTTGCTATACATAATTACTAAGGCTTTTCAGTTGTCAACCAAATCTATTCATCTTATAAAATTTTGAGGAAAACAACTTTGATTAGTAGAAAGAAAGGCCTAGCTATGATAAATCCTTGGATATTCATGATCCCATCACTAATTGAAACACTAAAATCCTAGATGGTACAAGGAAAAGATGAAAGCTACAAAGCGTTCTAGGTTACCTTAAGTGAAAAGAATTATCCTTGCTTATCCCCCTGTGCAACCGATTTAAAGGTGCTAAGAATTGGTAAAAGGATAAGCTTTACCCTATCAAAATTCCTTGCTTAAATCAAAATAAGCAAAATCCCAAAACAAAAGTACAAATTTGAAAGGCCAAGCATACAATACATATTTTAAAAGCAAAAATCCGATACACAAATCATATATTCAAAATACAAAAAAATCAAGCTCAAGAAAAAATAAAAAATAAACAGTGATTTTCATCACTAAGAATGAGCAAAATAAACAGCGATTATCATCACTACAAAAAAATCCCTGCTCAAAGAAAAAAATCAAAAAAAAAAAAAAAAAAGTGATTTTCATAACTACATATGAGCAAATATCCAAAGCCAAAAAGAAACCAAAAAGAAGGGAATAAAGCTTGAATCCCTGGAATTCTTAGCATTGTACAAAATTAGAAGGAGAAATCCTTACGCATGATGATATGTCTATTACAATTGCTTCATGCATTTGTGTAGACCAATGTTTGAATGTGGATGAGCTAGCTTAGGTAACCAAATATTGCCTAGTGGTATAGTCCAACATAAGGATGAGATGAACACTTGAGGATCCTTGATCTTAGCAATGGGCTCAAAGAATTTCGCCTGACATTGGAGGAAATGCTTGAGTTCTACCTCAAAATCTACAATCACATGCACACACAAAGATCATGAAAAACCAAGTCCATGGTAAAAGCCTTACTTTTCAAAAGTCTAAGTGGTAAGTAGACAACTGTTGATAGGGGAACTAGAGTGTTTGAATCTCCGAAAAACCCCAATTTTTTTTTACATAGCAACAAATCATTAATCATTCACACCATCACTTTCTTTATAAGATTCTATAAATTAGGGGTATCAACATAGTAGGACAAATACCGCACATATATTAGAAATAATATATAGATGACCACTGACTACTTTATATATTTTAATTTACAGAAACTTATTAAGAAAATACATTACACACCATTACATCTCATATATGAATACTTAATCGATTTTTATGATAGAAGTGATTATTTAAATTCATGATCATTTTTAAACTTTTGGTGGTATCACCCATTAATATTATCAATGTTATATGCATTCCGTATGTTTTAAGTGATTAGAGCTTACATGTTCATTTATACCATTCCATCACATAAGTTAGATGCATATAATTAAAGCAAAAATTAAACATGCATTTAACAATAACATTTGCATCCGCAAACACAAGTCATTAATCATCCATAAACCACATCATAAAACATACAGGCAATATCCATTTGCATACCATAAATTCATAATTCATCATCAAATACATTGCATCATATCATCAAATCATATAAGCATCTATGCATCCATCTAAGCATCTTCAAATATCATCTATCATCTAACATATCCATCAAATCATCATAATATCATCATCGTATCATATCATAAAACAAAATAACAAAAAAAACATAAGCAATAAATGATACACAATGAGTCATAAAAGGTAAATCTATCATAAAAATATGTGTTTCATGTCCAATGGATATACAAAAATGCCCATGGGTTATAGTCATGTAGATCAGTCGATCTAAAAAATGTATCAAGAACCAAGTAGAACATCAATCTAGTGTCGGTCCTGAGCCCCCTGCATCACCTCCTCTAGTGCCACCTTCCCTTGTGGTGGTGTCACGAGTCGAGTGACGTGAGTCTATAGGTATCTCTATCTGAGACCGGGTCTGCTGGCTAGGATGAGTGAAATACTGCCCTGAGGTAGAGCGCCCATTGACATACAAACCACCTATATCTACTGGATCCTTAGGGACAATCCCATGTCTCTTGAGCTGCATCTGAAGGAGGTAACATGATCCATAAGACCCCAAATTTGAGCCTCATGCTCATCCAACAAGGAATGAAGTCTTCCCACCTCTTTCCCTGAGCCTGCTACTGGAACCTCCTATGGTGTAGATGTAGGAATAATAAACTGCATCCTGACATCTCCACCCTTGATAGTAGCTTGCAGAGCCTGTATCTACTGTGAGCTATTCAATCATAGCATCTCACCACTATACCTAGATCTTAGTAGCCTAGAGCTTAGCCTCGATCTTGTGCAACTATTCTCTTAAAGAAGAATCTCTCCTTGGGCTCTAACTCCTCCTCCTCCTTAGAAACATTGAGATCCTCTGCTACCACTTGCTTTACTGGTTGGCCCTATACCCCGGTCCTGGCTTGAACCCTACGTCCTGTCAGATCTATGCCATCACCCCCACCATCATCCTCGTAGCCTAGGTTACCGATGCCAAGCCACATATGATCACCCCACCACTGAGAGTAGGCCTCTGCAACTCCCCCAACCACTATAGGGTCTACGACTGGGGCATCCTCCTCATCTGCAAGCTCTGTGACCTATCATGGAGGTAGGTACCTCTTTGCTGTGAGGCACCTGTACAAAAATGGTACCAAGGGCACATCCTACTACAACTAGTACTGATGAAGAATCCATGAGTAGAAGAAATACTCCTAGATGGAAATCTTATGGCCAGCGAGCCATCGCTCGCATCGTGTCCTAGCAGTAAAACTAGTTGGATCATCCCAAATCGAACACTCATAATACGACCGCCACATGACATCTTCGAATAGAAGTCTAGTGAAAGCATCAGTGTAGTGGGACAAATCCCCTGTAAAAGTGTGGATCTTACGCTCCTCATGCTCTCAAGCCCATCTGGTAGCATAGCACTGTGTTCTTGCCTTATTAGATGTAATCTCAACTGAGAGTCTCTTAGGGAGATCTACCTTAATGTACTCCCATCCCCAAACCTGTAAGAGTAAACTGAAAGCAATGCTGATGCATACCCATCGATGGATGTGGTACAAATCATCATAGCATTGAGCCAATAGTGATCTACCCCATTCATAGATGATAGGCTCCTCGTTATCTAGTAGGTCCTGCACCATCGCCAGGAGGTTCCAAGGGAACCTCAAACCCGAGCAGTCCGAGATAAGAACATTGCTGATCACCATCAGCAACATGACATGCCTCGTTGTGAAAACATTGAGCATCATACCAAGCCTTGATAGATACTCCCCCAAACCCAGTCTATCAAAAAGCCTATGTAGAATGTGCCCCAAACACCCGAGCATAGACGACCACCTGATCATTAGTGGCCAACAAAACAATGGGCACCCCATCGAATGGGATCCAAAAGATATTGTACATGTCCTCCGGTGTGATAGTCATATCGTTGGGTGGAAGGTGGAAGGTGGAAGGTGTTGGTCCGTGGGTCCCAACAGTGGGCTAAATCCATAAGATAAGCCTGGTTGGCCATAATGTGGGGTAACCTAATAACGTACTATAGCCCACAGGCCTTAAACCACTCCCAGTCAGTGTCATCAAATCTAGGAAGTAAGTCAAGCAGGAGCTTCGGGTATTGAGCCCGAACAGTGAGGATCTAAACAAAGCAGAAGAAAAACAAAACATAACTACAATGCATCTAACATATAATTCATAATAAACATGAAAACGATGCAAAAGAGTATGAGTTACTCTAAATATAAGCAAAAGAAGAATAAATTGCACCTAATAAAGCAAAGCAAAAATTCAAAAGTCAAAAAAATCATAAAAATAATACACAAAATGCAAAAACAAGGCTCAAGATTTAGCCATTGTCGCCTACAACGGTTGATACTTGGCCACAGGAGGCCAGCAGTGGCCAAGACCCAACGGTCAAATTTTTGACCGTTGGGATTCAAGCTTGGCTGCTCTTAGCGACAACGGCTTAGATCCGACCGCTCTGAGCAACAGTGGCCAAGGGTTGGCATGACACACCCATGAACCCTTGGCCAGAAAATAAAAAAAATTACAAATTTGACAAAATAGCTCCAATAAAACAACAAAAGGGAGGGAAAGCAAACAAATTGGAAAACAAATCCCCTACCCAAGCATCGAAACTAAACTAAGTTTGAGAATGCCCAAAATGGTGGTAGCATGGGAATAATGAAAAATTTTCAAAAACCCTGGGCTAAAGCCACTGACAGATTGCAAAATTGGGGACTAAACTACCGTGGTAAAAGGGAACCTAAGCCTAATTATGGAGTTTATTCGTTGCCAACAGGTTTAGTGATGTTCGTTTTGCTCATATCTTAGTGGAGTTCAATTCTACTTAAGAAAAGAAAAGAGAGCTAGGGTTTTGAAGAGAAATACCCAAGAAGCTCCGACTCCTCCAACAGTTGATGTCTCACCCTATGCAACCATGTCCTCAGTACCAACAAAGTTTTGAATTCGCAACCATCGTCATTGCACCAAAGCTCTAAAAATGGAATATTAAATAGTAAAAATGACAGGTCAAAACCCTAGAATTGCAAGTTTTATATTTCCTTAATTATGCCTTGGCCCTTGTTGACATCAGAAGCCTAAGCTTCTTGGCCGCTCAAGGCGATAGTGGCCACAGGTAGGAAATCAGAGGTCGCTAGACCTGATAACAACCAAGCCCATAGGTCAAAATTAAGCAGTTCCTTCAATGAGGGAATAACAAAAATAACAAACACTTTGATGATTTAGGATCATCAGAATGTTCAAAACAACAAAACAATTTACATAAAATCATAATCTCAAGCAGGACTCGTATCCAGTTACCTACTCTATCCACTTGACGATTGCAGTGATTTGCACTCCATGTATTTCGATGAGATGAGTAGGCAACCATAAGGCCACTTGGGGAAAAAACAACTCATTTTGGAATTACAATATGTCACCCTTCAAACCCGAAGAATATCAAGATGGTCAGACTGCTCCATGGGTGTGAAGGGGTCATTCTAATTCCCCTATGACATCAAAAATATTAAGTCAAAGTGATACAATCTAAACATAAATAGAATCACTCATCCTAACTCTCTAAGAAGGCTATTGATAGTCGAACCACTCCTTGGGATAGGGATGGATGATTATCATAAGCAATTGGAATCACACTTGGATGTGGGATTACCCATTAAAAGAAAAAAATGCTAAAAAGAAACCAAATTAGTCATATTGGTCAAGCGACTTGTCGCTTCATTCATTGTCATTTCTTCACCAACTCATTGTGTGAAGAAGTAGTTCAAAACTTCAACTTAATCATAATCAAAATCAACAAAATATAACTTGATCATAGCAAAATCGTGTTCGTCCTTCGAATAATTGCATACAACAATCACAAATTTCCCTTGTTTATTGGGAACATAACTAGACATGACATATTCAATTGTAGCTCTCCTATCGATTAGAATTGTTGTAGCAGCTGAAGCTACCCAATTGAGTTTGAGGAATGAGTGCAATTTAACATGCAAAAGACACTAGGCTAAGTCCTCTGAACATTGTGGAAATGATTCAAGGGATGTGCACCATCTTGCATGATTGGGTCATCTGACGTTGATCAAACCATTGATCACCATACACCCTACTAATGGATCAGTCTATATTTTTGACAGCATTGTGTTTTCCACATAGCACATCGCAAAAAAGAGCATCTGTAGATACCTAAATCATGTCATGCTTACGGGAGCTACTTACATAGACACACTCATAAGATTATAGGACATAATATTGGACTTTCCAAGCACTAACAATGGTTCTCACCACTCATTTGGGGCCTTTTCAAGCCATCCAAGCTTGGCCGCTCAAGCCAAGAGCAACCAGATTCTAGCCGCTCAAGCCTAGAGCGGCCAGACCTTAGCCGCTACAGATAACAGTGACTAGATCATAACGACTATAGATGATAGTGGCTAAGCCATAAGAAGTAGTTTACCAACAAACAGACCCAATATAAGGTAGAAGTGGTAGTCTACATGCAATAAAGGTGAACGAAAGTGACTTTGCATTCCTTTTCACGACCAGTTCATATAGGAGACTTGAGTTTGCATTTAGACTTAAGTTAACTAACCTCCAAGCATAAACAAAGGACAAAAGCTTCTCATGCTAATGAACAATTCGCATAGAAGACTCAAGTGGGTAGTTAGATTTTAGTTAACTGGCCTTCAAATATAGACAATAGACAAGATCTTCTCATGCTAACCTGCACTACGCATGAGAAATTCATTTCTAGGTGTTGGACATAGACCTAAGGTTTCACACTATAAAAGGTGCAAGCCTAAGAGCACCAAAAAAGACACATGATCGATATATGACATATAGAGACCCAAATCACATATAGGAGATCATTTCAGAGAGAGAGTTCTCTTTGGGATCATGTATGCGACAGAGCTTTGACAAATCAAAGGCCACAACACCTACTTTATTCAACATCAGATCATATTATTTGACCCATAGCTTTGGGGCAAGGAGAGCAAGGTTTTATTTAGCGTCCGCTGTATTGGAAAGTGGCCCACAGACTTAGCTTAAATAGACAGCATATTTTATCTTGTTTTCTTATATCATTAGCTTAGATTTACTTGATTCCATGGTATCATTTTATCATATTTCTATTATATTCTCTGATTACTAACAATATTATCTAGGGAGGCAATCTCGGACAGCTAAACGTGTATTGTTGTTTGAATTGCATATAGGGCCACAAGTTCACGAGACATAATCCATGACATATGAGAGCAAAAGGGATCCCTTCGGGAGATATACCTGGAGAAGGAGGCATCTGTAAGCCGTGCCACCCTTTTGCAAAAGAGGACATCTCTTCATACACTTGTAAATTATTGTATCAAGATGGGTATCCCTAAGAGGGACTAACATGTAACTGGGGTTCAATATTAATGAAATATCCATTCTTTGTCATTTTCATGTTATATGTTTTCTCGTAATATTTTAGCTTCATTTTTGGTATAGTAATAACATCACAAGTAGAGTTAAGAGCGGTGCGTGCACCCCAGGGTCGCTACAGAAAAACATAATAAGAAATACACCTTGAGTTCTTTAAAGAAAAAAAATTAGAATAATCAAAAGTAGAAAAATTCATTAACATGCAAATATTTATTTAGGATAGCAAAGAGAGGATTAAAAATTTATTCTATCATTCCCAAATAAATGAAGATTGGGACAATAGAGAAGTCAAGTAATACAACAAAGAAAGTGACTAAGTTGCTTGAAAAATAAAAGGAGATCACTTCCAATAACCTTCCAAGATATTTTTATAAATGAGGAGTATTGTTTACCACATATATTTGATACCAAGATCAAGTCTTCCAAATAAGGTAGTGTATAGGTTGACTCCCATTGGCAAGTAAAATAGTTGTTAGAAAAAGAACTAATCAAGGATAACTTAAGTACTTATGTTGTATCTATAGTGTTAACACCCAAGAAAGGTAATGAAGGATGCACATTGATTTTTTAGCCATCAACAAGTTTACTATCAAGTATTATTTTTCATTCCCTTGCATGGATAATCTTATGGATTGTCTAACCAAATCCAAGTATTTTTGTAGGATAGATTTGAAGAGTGGATATTATCAAATTAGAGTTTGATAAGGTAATGAATGAAATACTACCTTCAAGAAAAAGGAAGGACTATATTATTAGTTGGTAATCCATTTTGGGCTTACAAATGTACTAATAACCTTCATGTGACTCATGAATGAGGTTAGGGAAACCATTCTTATGCAAGTTCTATCATGTATGCAACACAATTTTATTATCATAAATATAAATCATCCACAATTATATGATAATATTGAATAATCATCCACAAAGTAATAATACATACAATGAGATAGATAATATACTTAGGTTAGAGAAATATCAATAATACTCCTTAAGAAAGGAATAACTGCACAAGATCTCCCAAAATGAGAGATTCATTTCATGGGAAAATATGATTATAATAGTATTTAATATAATTGATGATTACTAATGACAAGATACAATTTTTATATACTCATCATCTAATGCTACTTTTGGGAGGGTATAACCCTAACCATAGCTAATTCCTGAAACCTCATCCATACTGTTATTATTATATGATATTCAACAATAAACCTTGGGTTCTGTGTGGCCCATTCCACATATTCATAACACCCATATATGATACAATATCATATCCCTATATACCTATCCCTAGGTACCATAATAATCTACCTCCTTTAAAAATATTTCGTCTTCAAAGCATGAGAATAAACCAAACTATATGATATCCTTATGTACCAAAACAATCTTCCTCCTTTCAAAATATTTCATCCTCAAAGCATGAGAATAAATCAAACTATATGATATTCTAAGGATTACTAACAACTGGAACCAATCTTGATCATCCATCCATCCAAGTGAAATCTTGATTGAGTATTGGTCTTCTATGATTTCAAGATGTTATCATGCCACACTAATATCCAATAGTACTCCTTTGGGTCCGCATGTTTATTGTGCTAGTTTGATATCCATAACAATTGCTCTTTTGGTTTCATGCTACCCTAGACTACTTTGATATCCATAGTGATTATTTCTTTGGGTCCAAGTTGTTGTTGTGGCACTTTGATGCCCATAATTATTTTTCATTTTTTCCATGTATTACTACTTTATGCCTTTCTTATTCCAAGTAGACCCATAATAGTCCTATGATGCTTCATGCCACACCTCTATGATTGTTGGCTCTCATGGTGATATAGGTGGCGATATGTTGTAAGCTTGTCCAAATGTTTTGATTATTTTAACTCTTCAAACTTTCATTCCTATATTTTAATTTATTTAAGGTTTTCCTCCTTTAATTATTTTGCATGCTTTTTGTTTTGATTCCTTTTTTTGGTTCTTCCTTATGCTCTTCTAGTAGTGATTTCAAGGACTCTTCTTCTACTTTGTTCTTGGACTACACTTTTGATTCTTTAGTTGGTTCTTCAATATGTTCACTTACAAAACTTATTCTTGGTTTTCTTTGGATCCTTGACACTTAAGCTAAAAAAATTCCTAATAATATTATATTGTTTTTCCTATACCTTAACTTCATGAACTTCCATTGCACATTAATGTTAATAGTACCCAGTAAATCCAACCAAGAATAACCAAGAATAATATCCATATCATCCATAACTATTGTATAGAAATTTGAATTTAAAATATATTTATATATTGTTATTCAAATCTTAATATATATGAACATTATCATCCTTGGGTTGTATGTCCTTATTATTCTTTTTTGTCACTCATATTCCTAGCCAACTATATATTGATGAAATTATATATATTTTTTAGGTAAATAATAAAATTTTCCTTCTAAATACACCCATGAAGAAAAATAAAAATTTAAGATGGAAATAAATGCCTTTGATCATTCTATAGATTATTTGATGCTAAGGGTGTGGTTCCTTAACCTTCATATTATCATCCATATGTGTTCCTTATTTATCTTCCTTGAGCCTTTTGATTTTTACTTCAAGTTTTATGATTGTATCCTTTAAACTAATTATATTTTTATTATTTCTCTCAAGTTCCCATTTTATCAATAATGTTTTTTCAAATTCTTCCCAAGTGTGTTGATAATTTTATTTCTAGAAAAACTTAAAATATAATAAAATTTTGTCCCTTCTAAAGAACAAAAATGTTAACTTGTCAAGCAAATTTAGTATAATTTAAATATTTATTTTTTTCCACCATTCTCTAGAATCTATATCATAAATAGAAAATATTGTTAAATGCATGAGCTCACACCCCAAAAATGATAATTAAAACTAGGGTTTTATGAAATTAAGGTTTACGAAAATATACTTCATAGAATTCCCCCTCACAAAATAAAATTCCAAAATGGAACATAAGCAAGTAGACCCAAATTTTATGTTTAAAACACAATGACAATTGACTTGCTTTCCTAGACTAAATGATATCTCAAATTTTGTTCTTTTCAAAAAATATGATATGAAAAATGTTACTACCCCTATCCTAGGTGTTTGACTTCATAGGGTCATATCTCCCTCAATACCACTTGAATTTCCTTCAAATGATAATTGTTGTTAATATTTTGTAAAATATAAATAAGATGACATAAGTATAGTTGGAATTTGACACCTCTATGCAAAAATATGAGACTTGGAAAACAAAATATATTTTTAATTTTTTTTTACCTAAAATTTGCAAATCTAAGAAACAATCCCTAATTTTACTGTAGTGGTAAGGGCTTTGGCCTCTCTTTGAGAGGTCCAAGGTTCAAACCCCACTCAGTATAATGGGACTAGTATCCCTCATAAAAACCTGTGTAAATTCTTAAAAAAAGAAGAAGCAATCCCTACTTTGCAAAAATTATTGATTTGATACCACTTGTTACAAAAATTTACTCTTGTAAACATATAATCTATAATTATGCAATAGTATAAAATAATCATTGACAAAGTAATTATCCACAAAAAGAGACAAAGATAGATAGTGCCCTTAGGGCAGGGTAAAACAAAAAATAATCCTTGAGTAAAAATAACCCCACAAGATCTTCCAAGACGAGAGAGCCACTCCACGGGAAAATATAATTACAAGAATATTTGATATGATCAATGGTTATTACGATAACGAAATCCTTTTTCTATATTATCACTATCTAATTCTACTTTGGGGGATTATATCCCTAACCTTACTTGACCCCTAAACCCTTATCCAACTCATTATTATAATTTAATATTCAAATGTGATAAACCTTAGGTTATGTGTAGGCCATGCCTACTATCCATAACACCTGCATATAATACACTATCATATCCTTATATACCTATCCATAGATGCCATACTAGTATATATTGATTATATTTTTATATTCAATAAAATAAGGGAGGAAAACATGTTGCATCTGGGACAAGTACTAGAAAAGTGAAGAGAAAATAAGTCATTATTCAATTTGAAAAAGTGTAGTCTTCTAAAAGAGGAATTAGGTTATATGGGTATTTTGATATCTCATAATGAGTTGAAGATGTATCCAAAAAATGCAAAAGCCATAAGAGAGTGGTCTTCTCTAAAATACACTTTTGACGTGAGAAGTTTCCATAGTATGGCAATTTTCTATAAGAATATTATTCAAAATTATAATGGATATATGTGCCAATCACAAAAAATACAAGGGGAGACAAGAAATTTTTTGTAAGCACAAGAACAAAACAAAGATGAATTCAAGTATTAAAAAATAATATTATAGAGCAACCAATATTAGCATTTCCATATTTCAATAATGTTCCAAGTTGATTGTGATGCTATAAAAAATACAATAGGTGCTATTTTAAGTTAAGAGGGCATACTTGTAGCATATTTCAATGAAAATATCAATGAATCTAGGAGAAAATAATCAATCTATGACTAAGAGTTCTATGCCATAATATAAAATTTAAAAAAGTAGAGATACTATTTTTATATCCAAGGACTTTTTCATGTACACCAATCATCAAGCCTTGTATATCAACAACAAAGGTAAGTTAAATCAACAATATATGAGGTAGATAAGTTTTGCAAAGTTATACATTTGTGCTTGAGGGTAGGAGTGACAAGTCTAACAAGGTAGTTGATGCATTGAGTGGAAGAATTATTCTATTGAATAAGATGTAAGTAGAAGTAGTTGGTTTTGAGCATTTGAAAGAGTTGCATCAAGAAGATACAAATTTTAGTGAAGAATGGATGACATGTAAGAATATCATTGAACTGGATATAACTTCATGGCTAGACTACTTTCTATAAAATGGTTTTTTATTTATAGGACATAATTTATGTGTTCTCAAAGGACCTATGAGGGATAACTTGATTAAGGAGATGCATAGTGGTGGATTGGAAGGATATTTTAACATTGATAACTCTTGAACAAATGAATGAGAGATATTGTTGATCAAAGATAGAATAATATGTAAAGGAATTTGTAAAGTGTTGTAGAATATGTCATATTAAAAAAGAGAGGAGTCAAATTAATAGTTTGTATAAACCATTACCCATTCCAAAGATATCTTGGGAGCATATCAACATGGACATTATCTTATGCTTGCCTAAGACACACAAGGAAAATGATTATGTTTTTGTAATGGTTGAAATATTTTTCAAAATAGCTCATTTTGCGGCTTGTAAGAAGGATAATTGTGGTAAGATTATGGTAAAATTATTATTTAGGAAAGCAGTTCATTTACATGGGTTACCAAGGAGCATAGTTTTTGATAGAGATACAAAGTTAATTTGGTATTTTTCGATGACTTTATGAAAAATAATCAACACTAGGTTGTATTTTATATTTGTTTACCAATTGTAGGCTGATGAACAAATAAAAGTTGTGAATAGAAGCCTTGGAAACATTTTGAGGTGTTTTTTAAGTGATAAACCGAGAAGTTGGGATCTAGCCTTAGCACAAGCAAAGTTTACCTACTACAACTTGATTAATAAAAGCATAAGTAGAATACTATTTTAGATTGTGTATGTATAGAGTTGTGATATTTACAAGATGTTGGTATGAGAAGTGCTAAAGCAAAAGAATTTATTAATTTCATGGAATAAGTGCATGGACAATTTGATAAGAGCATCACCAAGTACAACCGACATGTCGATTTGAGTCAAAGAAGTGGAATTTTAGGTTGGGAACTTAGTTATTGCTCATTTGAAAAAGGAATTATTTCCAAAGTGAACTTATAATAAGCTCAACTAAAAACACATCCATGCAAGATATTGAAATAAATTTTATCCAATGCTTATGATTTAAATTGCCAATATGGATGACTTGTATCCTTACCATGAAGGACAACCAAGTGAGAATATTAATTCTAGATTGGATATGATAATTACCAAAAAGGATATAAAGAATATTAAATCAATAATAGACTCCTTAGTGTTTAGAGATACACAAGGCAAATAATAGAAGATATATTTGGTCAAGTGGAAGGATAAAACTAAAAAATATGCTACATGAAATAGTCCATCTAAGATTAGTCATCATGTGTAGTCAATGGATGCAATCACCAAACTCAATCCCCATGGTGGATGTGTATAAGAAGTATTACTGAAAAAAAATGGATGCACTCACTTGTAACACATGAATTCATGATAATTTTTCACCTAGGGTGTTTGATGTAGGAGCATCCTAGGGATGGTGCAATTTGCATCACATAAAAAACTATTTCAAAATTAGCTAGAGTTATATATGTAGACATTTAAAAAAAAAGTATCCAATGGATAATATTAGAGGAAGGTGAGAAATAAATAAGAAGTTTGGTTGTAATTTTATCCATGTTTGTTGGATTGAGAAGTTGAAAAATTATGATTGATTGCATCAATTTGAAGTTTGATTTTCTTTTATTTTTCTTGGTTCCATGTTTGCTAGAGCAGTTTATTGACTGCATCATCATAGGTGATAAACTTGTAAAAGAAATAGGTATGCTATCTATTTACTAAATAGTAGGATCTCACAAAAGGGAATACAACCTAGGAACCAATGGGTATTCTCCAAAATATTTAGCTTTGAGAATAAATATTTTTGAAGGAGAGGGCATGTAACAACTTTGATGTAACCATGTCAACTATCCATTAGATTTATTATTGTATATATATTTGGTTGCATATTATTAAAAATTATGGATTTTTTTGTTATTGAACTACTATATCTAAAAGTTATTTTATTGTAGTGAGTGAAGATATTGTGGATAATTTGGTTGAGAACATGAATATCATGTATGTTGATCTTTGTTTTCATGCTAAGTTGGATTTTTAAAAGAATGCAAATAAATATGAGACATCCTCTTCTCTAGATAAATATCAATAAAAGATCAAACTAATCCAAAATTTACACTACAACAATATTATTAGTCTTATGATGGTTCAACTTTAGATATATGAGGGCATTAGTTGGGTAGCCGAAGAGATTTCTAGTTACTATGGACTTGAAGACAAGATTGTTGTCCCAGGAGGGCCCAATGGGAACACCTCTGGATCCTCTTTTAGAGAGATATAGTTCTTTTACAAAATTATTAAAGGATAAATATCCATTAAAGACTAAAGAAGCACAAAAGAATACATTAAAAATACTTTTTACAGCTGCTAGAAATAGATCAACATCTCATTGAGTTAATGGATGCTTGCCACAGTCAGAATAAAGGCCAAAGATTGTCATTGGGTAAAGGATGATTGAAGAAACAATTTTATATAGAGCCAATCATGATTTGATTTGTAAATTCATGGGTATTCGCCCTACCCTGAATGTTTTGCATTTTTGGGTCCAACAAAACTGGAAGTCTCTTGGTGAGTATTCTTTGTGGTTTATTAGCAATGGATATTTTATTGTTAGTTTTTTTTCACTTTTTGATAGAAATAGGGCTTTCAAATCAGAAAAGAGGAATCATGGTCCGGTAGGATTATTTTTTCAACCCTGGAGAGCAGGATTTTATCCTCGAATTAAACCCACTGTTGTCCCGATTTGGATCCATTTGTATGCACTTCCAATGGATTTTTGGAGTGAGCAGCTATTGGAATTTATTAGCAATTCCCTTGAAAGATATTTGGGTGTTTCCAAAGACACAATGGAAGGAAAAACAATTGTTTATGTAAGATTATGTGTGGAAATGGATCTTAGCCAACCTTTACTGGCATATGTGGAACTCGAACTTGAAATACTATCTTGTATTCAACAACTGGATTATGAGGCATTGCCATTCAGATGCAGAGTTTACCACAAGTATGGGTATTTAGTCCGATCTTGCCCAAATAATATGAACATAAAATGGAGGCTCCTTTGGGAATGCCAAATATTCCTAAGGAAGTGTTGTGGCTGATCCACAACACACCCCAAAATTGGGGACCCACCTTTTTGTTTTGATATCTGGGTGTTGGCATTTCATTTTGAGTGTCTAATCCTTCGTTTTGTCATAGGTTTTGCAATTGTTGTCGGTTCTTGTTGGCAGTATTTTCTTGTCAACGATATTTTATTGTCATCATTTTCTTGTCGACGATATTTTATTGTCGACAACTTTTTCTTGTCGACAATATTTTCTTGTCGACAACTTTTTTCTTGTCGACGACTTTTGTCGTCATTTTCTTGTTAACAACTTTGTGGTCATTTTCTCGTCGACGTTTCCTTTTTATCGTCAGTTTGTGTGTCGGCAAGTTTGTTTTGTCAGTGTTATCGTTTGAAAGTTTGATGTCCAGTTGTTAGGTTTTATTTCATTTGTTTGGGTCAAAGAATAGAAGATGAAAATAACAAATGAATTTAAGTATATACATCTCACACATATATATATAGTGTTGTGGTCTACCGACAAGGGCACCACTTGCATTTTCGGTGATGTGACCCGAGTTCACCCCACGACGGATACGTATATGTATAAGAAGTATTTACTCAATAAAAAATATATATTTAATATATTACGTAATATAGTAAAGGATTTGGTGGTGATTCCAATTTAATAGGTGATTTGTTTTGTGTGCAGGGTTTTTGTCTCCAACATGATAGCGAAAGATGTGGACGTGGAGCAGTTATCCAGCAAATTCATCGGTGAGCGCGGACATGTGAGCAATTTGGGTGTGATGCGTAGATGAGCTGATTGGATACGAAGAAGTCAGTAAAACATATACATGGCAGTCAAATATTGATGTGGATTCTGCTTCAAAGAATGCAGTGGACAGAAGCATGGTGGCCCATTGAATACTGTTGGAATTTTGTTCCACTTTAATACCTCTTCTTCTAATGTGACAGCGGAGATCATGGAGCACACAGGTTCAAATCAAGTAGATGAAAAAATGCACACATTCACCTACTAGTGCCATAGCAGAGTGTTTTAGCGAGACAGTTTTGCGTAGAGGTCTCGTGTTCACCAGGGAGGTTTGGAAAGTGGAATGAGTGGCAGTATAGTGTTAACGAAGATGTGTCGAGTGATTGTTTCCAGTATAGTGTTAACGAAATGGCTCGACAGCAAATTACCAGATTCGAACGCCAGTCATGGTTTTCAGAGGAGTTCGAAAATAGAAGGGGTAATGTTAAGTTACATTGAAATGTGGAAACGTATACAATAGAAGGAATATTTCATGATAACAGACGATAGCCTGATAGATAACGTCGCAGAATTCGAGCAACGAAATGTGCAGCAGTTCAGCCAACGCAAATGACGCCATGTTTCAAATCAGCGTCGGAGATAAATTGAAGGAAGGCTATTTCTAGGTGGACACGGTAGTGCAACGCCGTAGGAGCAACAACAGTGAGAGGCTTTGATAGGCTCCGGAGAAATACTGATTGGAGCGATATAGGACGTTTGAACACTCTTCCTACTTGCACTATGTTTATATTTGGGAAGTAATTAAAGATAGTATGTGGCCACCACATTATATTTTTATGGTAGTGTGACTGTTGTTTTCTCGTATGCGGGGTAGTATCGAGGAAAAGACAAAAGGGCGTATGGCAAGTCTTGAATAAATATTAATGATATATAATCCAAGGTGAAACCTATGGAGGCATAATGATCATACAGATCCATAAAAGGTTTTAAAAGTAAAATGTGTAACGGAAGCAAGGGGACTCATTACCCAGCCAAGCCAATGAAGAACAAAACAACCTGCATGAAAACCAAAGGGAGAAATAAAAATGAAAAGTCATCTAAGAATGAAGAGTCATCCAAGGAAAACGAAAACGGAGCGTTTGAAGACCCTTTTGACCAAACGAAGGGAGCGAAGAGACATTTTTGAAACTTTAAAAACTGGTGGAAATACTTGCATAGAGGGGGATTTTGGCATGGCCAAATGGCGGCAGATTTTGATATGTAAAACTTGGAATATAATTTGAATGCTAAAGCTTCTCTTCAGAAATTTCAGGCCTTGTTAGCAAGAAAGGATGAGAAATTTTCTGCATGCTTCATTTTAATTGTTCTATGTTTCTCCTTTCAAATTTCAGATTTGTATGTGAAATTTATGCCATTGTTTTGGGTTATTTCATGTGAATGTCTGCAATCTGGAAATTATTTTAAACCCTAGGAGCCAGCACCTAGTTTACTTTGATTGTGTTTGTTTTGCAGGTCAAATAGGCTAGGTTGCATGTACGAAACTCTCACATATTCGGTTTTGCAGGATGGGGTGCTATCAAACTGAAGGAGCTTTTGCATTGCTGCATTTTCAGCAATTATTTTGATGCAAATTTTTAATTTTCTGTTTTCAAAAATTTTAATTTCAGAATTTTTTCTTATTTTCAGGCATTAAAATAAACATTAAAAAATTTTCAAAATCTAAAAATAATTTCACCATTGCGTAGGTTATAGTTCAGACTTCCAATACGCACTTTGAAATTTCATTTTCGGAGTTGTTTAGTATTTTTAAAAATTCATCGAAGTTGCTGTTTTGTTACAGATTTTAAAAATCCGAAAATAGAAAATTTCCATTTTAAGGTCAAATTTCATTTTTCCAGTTTTGTTTTGCACTCATGAGCCTATGATGACATTCCCTTCATGGAAATTCCAATTTCATTGAAGGAGTTATGTTTTATGGCATTTTCACAAATTTCCATTTTGAGCCTAAAATTACCCTTTCTTCATAAAAATTCTAATTTTACGAAAGAGGGGTAATTTGAGTATTACATTGAAGGTCTTTTCCTCAAAGCACTTAATTGTTCATCTTGATGAAAATTTGATTTCATTTAAGAGGGATAAGTTAAAGTGACATTTTGAAGCTACATTTGAAGACCCTATTCATCATTGAGGATTTAATGCAAGATAAAATCTATTTTAAAACCATCAAGATAAAAGGAATTAAAGCACTACATCGTGGTCATATGAGGGCCAACTCACATTTGATTTATTTTGGTTCAATGAACAATCACTAAAGTTTCATGGTAAAATAAACCAACATTGCCCCTTGTTTACGAGTTACTTGCAATCACTAAGGTGTTCCAAGCATTTAAATTGAATATCTTTATTTGAGATTACTAATACACATTGCAAATGCTAATATAGCGGAGACCTTGGAGAAGTTGTTTGTTTAACTTCTTTGCAAGAGGGGATTTGGAACCCAAATCCTAAGGGAGAGTGTACTTTCACAATTGGGTGAAAATACCACTCAACATTTTGGCGCTAGAAGGAGGGCCTGAATAGGTTTATTTCAGAATGTGATTTAAATGCTATAGGGATTTAAATTTTGAATATTTCATGCCCTATTGGTTATTATCTTTAGCCCTCTTTTAACAATACAACCTTGTACTGTTAAAAGGAGGACATGAATTGCTATGCACTTGTTCTAACGCTTTGATTGTTCATACAGGAATAATGTGATTTGATTTGATTTTAAAAAAAAAATAATAATAAATAAAAAAAGAATTGTTTTTTTTGGGTATTAAAGTTATATTCTTTAAGATTCACTAATGGCTATGTTTTCACCATGGATGACAGGTAGCCCATTGAACATACCAGGAGTTCAACATTATTTGCCCGTTGGTTTTGAGAGATGTCTTCCTCGATTTTTGTCTAACGGGACAAATACTGAAGGAGAACACATTCAAGCATTCAAATTTGTTGTGAATCACTTAACAATTTGGTATGATGATGTGGTTTGTAAAATGTTCCCTTACACCTTGGACAAAGTGGCATATGATTGGTTTACAAGTCTGCCCTTAGGGTCTATCACTTCTTGGGCTCAACTAGAGGCAACATTTCTTAATCAATTCAACAAAAAGCAAGTTGACCCAATCCGCATGTATGAGCAGTTTTTCACTATTAAAAAAGGACCAAGTGAAAATGTGAAGTCATTTTCTGAAAGGTTCTTTGGATTATATGCTCAATTAGTGACATTTTATGCTCTTCAAGAAGAAATGGCTCTCCAAATATATGTAAATGCTCTTGACCCACTCATTTCCACATATTTGCGAGGGATGCCTCAAATCACATCTTTGTCACAAGCCTATACTCAAGCAATGGCAATTGAGCAACAATTGAGTTGTCAAAATTATGGTGTGGGTTTTGGATCATGTAAATCTTCAATCATTTAATACCTCCTTTACCCACCCAATGATTTATCCACCTCAACCAAGTTCAAGTGTGAATCAATTTCAGAATCAACAATCATTCCCAAGCTTCAATCAATTTCAAAATCCTCAACCTACTATGCAAGATCAACCATCTTTCTTAAGTATGAATCAACTTCAAAATACTCATCTTGATTCAAAGGATATTTCTAAAATCAATTTTAATGATTTTCATAAGAATATGATTTTAGGCAAGGGAGGAGTACTAGATCCAACTAGTATTGAAACATGTGACAAATTGGAAACCCTTGACTCACCAAAAGATGAATTCTATGAGGATGAATCTGTTTCGGATGACATTGTTGAAAATGATGGCCAAGAAAATTCACACCTTCCAAATTATGATAAACTTGAATCATGGGTTACACATGTGGATTATGATAGCCTTATCAATTTGAATACAAGCAATAACCCAATTTTGGAAGTAATTGAACCATCTAAGGAAGGTGAAGATAAATTTGATGAGAAACATGTTGATGAATTAAAAGATGAAGAAGAAATAGTTGAGCATCACAATTTGATTTTGAAAGATGATCATTATGATTCTTGGGAAGAGTATGCTCACTCCAAGCCTTCTAATGAATTTTGTGTGCCTATTGATATGCAGGATAATACAATTGCCCTTTCACATGAGGATATTACAAGTCCTGTACAATCTGAGAATGTTTTGGAAGAAGGGTTGGAATCTCATCAAAGGTTGGAGAAGGATAATGATTCTACTACCATGGATCAAGAAGGAGAATCAATTGTTTTTGTTCCCCTTGAGGGGCAAGAAATAGAAAATCTTGATCCACCTATTGTTTCTACAATGTCTATGCCATCTCAAAATGATGAAATTACAAAACCTAAGTGGTGTGGGTTTGATACTATTGATGATCCTAATGAAAATATGGATTTTGAGGCAACTCAAGCCATTGATCATGGAAAGGTGTCACGTGACACATATCTTGAAAAATTAGGCTCTTGTTTTGAAAAATATGGATGCATGTTTGATTGGGTGCCTAACTTTGGTGTTTTTGAACAGGTGTTGGATGATGAAGAAGACAATGAAGAAAAAGAAAAAGCTACTAACACTCATCAAGTTGTGGTAAATTCTAATCATGATGGGTTGAGTATGGGTGACAAGGTGAAATCTTTACCTTTGGTAGTAGCTACAAAAATTTCAAGTGATGGATTACATGATGTCCCTTTGGATGCTAATGTCATTAATGATGAAATGTCAAATCTTGGTGATGTTTGTCAAGTCTTGATTGATTTTGATTGCTTTAAAATCTTGAAAAATAATTTGAATTCAAGACTTTTAGAAATAGGCTCTTGTTTGCAATATCTCACATTTGAAAAGGAAAGCCTACTTCTAAATCATGAATGGAATGATGAAACTTGCACTTTAAAGAATAGACAAAATAAAATTGAATACCAACCATTGTCTAATCAATTTGATTTGAATCTCACCTATGATGTTGCTAATAGAACTAAATCAAATTGGTATGGTGAGCATGGCAAGTTGAAATTTGTTGCATTGCTTGGTTTGATCTTATTGTTGTTGGATTCCTACAACATTTGGCATGTGTATTGTGACATATGTCTTTTGAAATGTTCTAATCATGTTTGGGATCCAGGAAAGTAATAGTCCAAGCTTGGCATCATCTTGTACTATATTGTATATAGATTTTGGTTTTGGGTTTTGGTTTGTGTTTTCAAGTTTCATTTTGGGATTGCTATTTGGATTAGGATTTAAGTTGTGTGTTTGATTTCATTGGACATGTTTGGTTTGTTTGATAAAAAAAAGAAAAAAGAAAAAATTGAGATGTCAACTTATGCCTAAAATCAGGAGAATATGAAACATTGGAATTGTGTTGTAGAAAGCTCCACAAGTAACACAAACATTTAAATAATATCGTTTGAATCTTGTGATGCATGAAGTTGTCGGTTTTGCACATTATGGTAAAATAGATGATATATTCCAAAAGAAGCAATGCATTCATATCTCATGTCATATTCCACATTGCATATACATGTCATCTCAGTTACATTTTCATTCCATGGGCAATTATTGAGAAGGTGTTGAATCCTCTTAGGATTATTACATAACATATATTAAAAGGATCCTAAGGTTGGGAACTGTTGCCCAAACTATCTTGAACCAAGCACATTCCATGCACATTAAAAGGAATCTTGAGCAAAATGGTCAAAACCATACTTGGATGAAAAGGTGAGGTGAAAAGAATATTTCATGTTTGTCCTATCATGCAACATAATCCTTAAAACAGTGGTTTTTACCACTCCCATACAAGCTTAAAGCCTAAAACCAGAGTAGTAAGGATAGGGTTAAATCCTCATCGAACTTAGGTTGAGGATCCAACTCCCCAAAGCTCCGGTTTGACCTACATGGAGTAGTAAGGATAGGACTTAATTCTCATCTCGCTTAGGTTGAGAATCCGATTCCCCAAAGCTTCCATTTTTCCCATTTCATCATAAAGCTTGGATTGGAAGGATCGTACTACATGTCCTCTGCAAAGGATGGGTAGTCATCCCAAAGGTCCAAGCAATAAAAGTAAAACTAATTTTTTCCATTTCATCTCATCTTGGATTGAAGTTGTCTCGTGTCCTCCAAAGGATGGGTAGTCATCCCAAAGGTCCAAGAATAAAAAATAATATTTCCCATTTCATAAATCTTGGATTGGAAGGATCGTACTACATGTCCCTAGCAAGGATGGGTAGTCATCCCAAAGGTCCAAGAAATAAAAGAAAAAGAATGAATGAAAGCCAAGTCATGGATTATGGGGTTAAGTATGCTCATGCGTGGCAACATGTCTTGCCTAAAAGCAAGACCACATTGCTCATATGGATAGACTAGCCTGACCATTTCATCCATAACAGGTTAAATTATTTTGTTCAAGATGAGGTAATGAACTCCAAATCAGAATAGTAAGGATAGGGTTAAATTCCCATCTCGCTTAGGTTGGGAATCCTATTCCCCAAAGTTCTGATTTCACTTACACTTGCACATGGGTTCAAGATGGTAGTGACACATAACCAACTTTGGGATCTAGTAAAATTAATTCAAGTATACATATATTTGGTCCTAAGAGGGTTTGACATCTTTAATATGTTTGTCCATGATATAAGAAGGTTTGAGCATTTATAAAGCAGGTTGTTACATCTCTAGCATCTTCATCATGCATCAACCCTCACAAATCATTCATAGCCTTGCATACAAATCATAAGTAAAACTGACAATGGAATGTTGATCAAGTTCAAACGGTAGGGAATGAAAACACATTGCACACACCGAGCTGATACTTATGATTCTGATGTTGCATGTATTTCTGATCTTTCGGTATTTGTTTATCTTTATGTGCTAACGCCTGTATCTAAGCTTGTATATTTCAGGTTGGGTTCTCACCAAAATGCTCAGGAGCATTTGACAGCAGAGTCGCCATTTGTTGTGGCTGATCCACAACACACCCCAAAATTGGGGACCCACCTTTTCGTTTTGATATCCGGGTGTTGGCATTTCATTTTTAGTGTCTAATCCTTCGTTTTGTCGTAGGTTTTGCAATTGTTGTCGGTTCTTGTTGGCAGTATTTTCTTGTCGATGATATTTTATTGTCGTCATTTTCTTGTCGACGATATTTTATTGTCGACAACTTTTTCTTGTCGACAATATTTTCTTGTCGACAACTTTTTCTTGTCGATGATATTTTATTGTCGACAACTTTTTCTTGTCGACAATATTTTCTTGTCGACAACTTTTTCTTGTCGACGACTTTTGTCGTCATTTTCTTGTTAACGACTTTGTGGTCATTTTCTCGTCGACGTTTCCTTTTTATCGTCAGTTTGTGTGTCGGCAAGTTTGTTTTGTCAGTGTTATCGTTTGAAAGTTTGATGTCCAGTTGTTAGGTTTTATTTCATTTGTTTGGGTCAAAGAATAGAAGATGAAAATAACAAATGAATTTAAGTATATACATCTCACACATATATATATCGTGTTGTGGTCTACCGACAAGGGCACCACTTGCATTCTCGGTGATTGTGACCCGGGTTCACCCCACGACGGATACGTATATGTATAAGAAGTATTTACTCAATAAAAAATATATATTTAATATATTACGTAATATAGTAAAGGATTTGGTGGTGCACTAATAAATTTGATTCCAATTTAATAGGTGATTTGTTTTGTGTGCAGGGTTTTTGTCTCCAACATGACAGCGAAAGATGTGGACGTGGAGCAGTTATCCAGCAAATTCATCGGTGAGCGCGGACATGTGAGCAATTTGGGTGTGATGCACAGATGAGCTGATTGGATACGAAGAAGTCAATAAAACATATACATGGCAGTCAAAGATTGATGTGGATTCTGCTTCAAAGAATGCAGTGGACAGAAGCATGGTGGCCCATTGAATACTATTGGAATTTTGTTCCACTTTAATACCTCTTCTTCTAATGTGACAGTGGAGATCATGAAGCACACAGGTTCAAATCAAGTAGATGAAAAAATGCACACATTCACCTACTAGTGCCATAGCAGAGTGTTTTAGCGAGACAATTTTACATAGAGGTCTCGTGTTCACCAGGGAGGTTTGGAAAGTGGAATGAGTGGCAGTATAGTGTTAACGAAGATGTGTCGAGTGATTGTTTCCAGTATAGTGTTAACGAAACAGTGCAACAGCAAATTACCAGATTCGAACACCAGTCATGGTTTTCAGAGGAGTTCAAAAATAGAAGGGGTAATGTTAAGTTACATTGAAATGTGGAAACATATACAATAGAAGGAATATTTCACGATAACAGACGACAGCCTGACAGATAACGTCACAGAATTCGAGCAGCAGAATGTGCAGCAGTTCAGCCAACGCAGATGACGCCATGTTTCAAATCAGCGTCGGAGATAAATTGAAGGAAGGCCATTTCCAGGTGGACACGGTAGTGCAACGCCGCAGGAGCAGCAGCAGCGAGAGGCTTCGATAGGCTCCGGAGAAATACCGATCGAAGCGATAGAGGACGTTTGAACACTCTTCCTACCTGCACTATGTTTATATTTGGGAAGTAATTAAAGATAGTATGTGGCCACCACATTATATTTTTATGGTAGTGTGACTGTTGTTTTCTCGTATGCGGGGTAGTATCGAGGAAAAGACAAAAGGGCGTATGGCAAGTCTTGAATAAAGATTAATGATATATAATCCAAGTTGAAACCTATGGAGGCATAATGATCATACAGATCCATAAAACGTTTTAAAAGTAAAATGTGTAACAGAAGCAGGGGGATTCATTACCCAGCCAAGCCAATGAAGAACAAAACAACCTGCATGAAAACCAAAGGGAGAAATAAAAACGAAAAGTCATCTAAGAATGAAGAGTCAGCCAAGGAAAACGAAAACGGAGCGTTTGAAGATCCTTTTGACCAAACGAAGGGAGCGAAGAGACATTTTTGAAACTTTAAAAACTGGTGGAATACTTGCATAGAGGGGGATTTTTGGCCTGGCCAAATGCGGCAGATTTTGATATGTAAAACTTGGAATATAATTTGAATGCCAAAGCTTCTCTTTAGAAATTTCAGGCCTTGTTAGCAAGAAAGGATGAGAAATTTTTTGCATGCTCCATTTTAATTGTTCTATGTTTCTCCTTTCAAATTTCAGATTTGTATGTGAAATTTATGCCATTGTTTTGGGTTATTTCATGTGAATGTCTGCAATCTGGAAATTATTTTAAACCCTAGGAGCCAGCACCTAGTTTACTTTGATTGTGTTTGTTTTGCAGGTCAAATAGGCTAGGTTGCATGTACGAAGTTCTCACATATTCGGTTTTGCAGGATGGGGTGCTATCAAACTAAAGGAGCTTTTGCATTGCTGCATTTTCAGCAATTATTTTGATGCAAATTTTTAATTTTCTGTTTTCAAAAATTTTAATTTCAGAATTTTTTCTTATTTTCAGGCATTAAAATAAACATTTAAAAAATTTCAAAATCTAAAAATAATTTCACCATTGCGTAGGTTATAGTTCAGACTTCCAATACACACTTTGAAATTTCATTTTCGGAGTTGTTTAGTATTTTTAAAAATTCATCGAAGTTGTTGTTTTGTTACAGATTTTAAAAATCCGAAAATAGAAAATTTCCATTTTAAGGTCAAATTTCATTTTTCCAGTTTTGTTTTGCACTCATGAGCCTATGATGACATTCCCTTCATGAAAATTCCAATTTCATTGAAGGAGTTATGTTTTATGGCATTTTCACAAACTTCCATTTTGGGCCTAAAATTACCCTTTCTTCATAAAAATTCTAATTTTACGAAAGAGGGGTAATTTGAGTATTACATTGAATGTATTTTCCTTAAAGCACTTAATTGTTCATCTTGATGAAAATTTGATTTCATTTAAGAGGGATAAGTTAAAGTGACATTTTGAAGCTACATTTGAAGACCCTATTCATCATTGAGGATTTAATGCAAGATAAAATCTATTTTAAAACCATCAAGATAAAAGGAATTAAAGCACTACATCGTGGTCATATGAGGGCCAACTCACATTTGATTTATTTTGGTTCAATGAACAATCACTAAAGTTTCATGGTAAAATAAACCAACATTGCCCCTTGTTTATGAGTTACTTGCAATCACTAAGGTGTTCCAAGCATTTAAATTGAATATCTTTATTTGAGATTACTAATGCACATATGCAAATGCTAATATAGCGGAGACCTTGGAGAAGTTGTTTGTTTAACTTCTTTGCAAGAGGGGATTTGGAGCCCAAATCCTAAGGGAGAGTGTACTTTCACAATTGGGTGAAAATACCACTCAATAGGAAGTTAAGTCAACAATTAATAAAGAAACAACCAATATTTCTCAGGGTAAAGAAGCACAGAGATATGGTTTTGAACAACCTAAAAGAAGGATAAGGTAAAAGAAAAATATGGTAAAGAGCAAACCCAAATCAAGCCCTCCAATATGTATGAGATATTTAAGACACTAATGTATCAAGAAGAAGAACAATTCATGGAATGAGTGGATGGGAATAATGAAAACAATAACAACCATGTTCAAGTTCCTCTCTCATCTCCTCCCATAATAGAGTAGGTAATTTAGTGCAGTGAGTTACCACAATCAGAGAATGCAGGGGCATTGATAGTGCATAACCAAGAGCAACCGATAATTAAGGATGTCATCATGGGCATATTAGAAAAGAACATAGAAAGGCCAACTCTAGGGATAACTCAGGTGGAAAAGAGATAAAAATAGCAGCTCTCAAGGAGTGGGTAGAAAATCAAATAAGGAATTGATAGCAGTTCAAGGAGACAAATTGATCACTAGAGTATTGGTGAGACCAATAGATTTTTACTGCTCTTAAGGTAACCAATGATTATACAATCATGGAATGTTAGGGGTTTAAATAGTAGAACCCATCAATTTGTTGTTCAAAGACTCTTAGAAAAATGTAATTTTTTTTTTTGCTCATCCAAGAGATAAAAATATCGTTGGATATTATGTGTAAAACAGTAAATAGACTTTGGAGGGGTGCTGGTCATATGGAAGTGGCTTCCCAAGGGGCCTCAGGGGGGATAGTTACTTTTTGTAACTCTCTTGAATGGACTACAATAGAACATATAGCTTGGAGGGGTATCCTCACATCACATTTTAGGAACAATGTCATAGTTGAACATGTTTTAATCATAAATTTTTATGGGGCTCAAAACCTAGATGGTCAGATGCATCAATGGAAAGTTGTGCATAACACGAGAGTCTCAAGGGAAGAGTTAGACTGGATTATTGTTGAGGATTTTAATGCTAAATTTCCCTCTAGATATCAGGAACGAGGAAAACCCCAATTTTAGACCCAGGGGATCAACTTATGATTTCCCAAGTCCAGGCATTACACTTGGTGGATATTAAATGCCCTAGAACCAACTATACTTGGAATAATAAGAGGAGGGAGCCACATAGTAGGAAGGTGAAGTTAGATCATTTTTTGGTTTCAAAGGAGGCATTTGCAAAATAGAATATAAAATTTCATATTTTAGAGGGTCCAGTTTCAGATCACTTTCCCATTTTGTTGGAAGGGGGATCAAGACAAAGCAGCATCACAAACCATTTAAATTTGAAAACTTTTGGTTACAAAAAGAGGAACTTCAAAATAAAATTCCACAGTGGTGGGAAGAAGGTCGCGCAACATATGGGACAACAATGTTTAGATTCCACAAACAACTTCATTATGTCAAAGATCAACTGAAACAATGGAGGTGAGCTAACAAGATAGACTTCCAGGTCCAGAGAGCTCCATTGGTGGCCAGATGGGATGAGGTTCAAAAACACTTTAGGGAAGGACCAATTATAGAGCAACTCAAAGAAGAGGATAATGCATTGCATAAAGCGGTTGAGGACATTGACAACCAAGAGGAGACCTACTAGAAATAGAGAGAAAGAACCACTTGGTTATTAGAAGGTGATAAAAATACCAAAATTTTCCATCGGACTTCCTATGCTAGGAGACATATGAACAACATGGTAGCTCTTCAAGATGATAACGAACACTCCTTTGATACAATTCCAGGTATGCATTTCCATTTAATTATTTTTCTAAACTATTTAAGAAAAGTATGGTGCAATATGAAGAGGCTAAAAAAGTTCTTGTTGTCATACCCTATGTTATCTCTAAAGAAGAAAATTAGGCCCTACTTAAACCCATTGATAGAGAGGAACTGAAGAATGTAGTCTTTGGAATGAGCATCGAAAAAACACGAGGTCCAAATGGTTTTTCAATTGAGTTTTTTCAAGAATTCAAGGACAACCTGGAGGAGGATGTAATGGCTGTTATAGAGGAGTACAAAGGTAGTAGAAGAATGCTTAAAGCATTAAATCATACTTTCATTGCCTTAATTACAAAAGGGGATGAGAGGGTGCATATTTTAGATTATGGACCTATTGCCTTATGCAATTTCATATATAAAATAATCACAAAGGTAATGGTTGAGCAACTAAAATCTCGTCTGCATAGCATTATCTCCTCAGAGCAAGGGGGTTTTGTAGAGGGTAGGCAAATCTTGGATGGTGTGGTTCTAGCTCAGGAGGTAATTTATTCAATGCAAACATCTGGTAATAGAGGAATGTTCATAAAATTGGATATGTCAAAGGCTTATGATAGGGTGGAGTGGAGCTTCTTGTAAAATATGATGGCAACCTTTGGTTTCTCTTAGGGTTGGATAGAATGGGTCATGTGTTGTGTTTCTATTCGACATACTCAATGTTAATCAAGGGTCTTCCCTCACAACCGTTTGGAGCTACTCGAGGCCTTCATCAAGGAGATCCTTGTTACCCCTATATTTTTCTCATATTGGCTGAAGGCTTGGGTAGACTCATCTTGAGGAGAAGACAACAAGGTTTGCTAATATGTATCAAGGTGGGTGAGGAAGTTTTGACTCACCTACAATTTGTGGATGACACAGGATTGGTGGGAGTGGCCAACTTCAGGGAAGTAAGAATGATTAGAGATACACTTAATGTCTACCTTAGGGCTACAAACCAAGTCATCAATGATAAAAAATCCAAAGTGATATTTTTCAATCTTGATCAAAGGCTTCAGGATAGAATTTTAGAGATCTTGGGATTCACAAGGACTTTTCTCCCAATGGTATACTTGGGGGTCCCTTTGCATTTAAAAAAAACTAAAAATAGATATCTGAAGGAATATTTTGTACTGTATCAAGAAAATAATTAATCATTGGTATAAAAAATATCAAGAAAATAATTAATTATTGGTATAAAAGATGGTTAAGTTATGGGGGTAGATTAACATTTTTATAGTCGATCATTCAGGCCATGCCAATTTATAAATTTTCTATCCTTGCTGCCCCACATACCATATGTAAAGAGTTGGACAAGATGGCTAGAAAATTTTTATGGGAAGGAGTAAAAGGAGAGAGGAAATGGGCCTTAGTAGGTTGGGAGAAAGTAAGCCAACCCAAGGTAAAATGAGGTTTGGGACTAAGAAGATCAAAGTTAAATAATAAAGCTTTGGTTGGAAAGCTTTATTGGAGGTGGATTTTCCAACCAACTTCTTTATTCAGTAGAATTTTAACTAGTAAATATTTGGTATAGGTAAACCCAAATGAGGTGGGTCGTTTCCCTTTGTATGGTAATGGATCCTTAGTGTGGAAGACTCTTAAGTTAGGATCTCAGGTAGTGAAAGATGGATTATTTTAGAAAGTGGGAAGAGGGGAGAAGGCATGATTTTGGACAGATTCATGAGATCATTACCCACCTATCATTGATGAATTCCTTGAATTGCAACCACTAAAAAACCATGGAAACTAGGGATTGGGTCCAAATTGAAAGTTATTTTAACACTATTCAGTTGGGGGATTATAACTTTAAGTAGTTCAACAAGTTGGATGAGTGGCCAATTTCAATCCCTCTGGATTTGACACCCATCATGACTAAAATCTTGGCAGAAATATTTCTCACAAGTAGAGATGAGGAGGATGAATTAGCTTGGGGCTATGGGAGTCTTGGTGTCTACACAATGAAGGATGGATATGATAATATCCTTTCAGATCCTCCTCATCATGCATAACAGGTTGAGGATTAGAGAAAGATTTGGCAGTCCAAGGGTTGGTCGAAAGTAAACTTTTTTGCCTGGCAGTTCATGCAAAATGGAATTCTTACTTTTGATAATATCATATGTAGGGGAATCATTGGTCCATATCAATGTTTTTTATGCTACAAGAGTGAGGAAATAACTAATCACTTGATGTTTGAGTACCCATTCACGCACCAGATATGGGAGAGATGGTTTTTATATTATAAAATTCAAGTTAATGGTGATTTAAATTGGATTAATATTTGGTAAATATGGAAGAGGGGTAGATTTAAATCTAAATCTCTTTGTATTGGTTGGGAGCTTGGATTAAACTTCATTTGGTGGCAAGTGTGGTTGGAGAAAAATTGTAGAATTTTTAGAAAAACCTTTTTATCTTTAGATGGAGTTTGGCAGGTCATTTGGAGCAAAGTCATAGAAACTGTGGCAGTGTATGCTAAAGAGGAAACTAAGGTTGTTATAGGGACAATGGAGAAGGAAGTTGAAGTGCAAGAGGGGCAGGATAGAGCTAGTTGGAAACCATCTCAAAAGATTGGATTAAAATTAATACTGATGGAACTGCAAAAGGTAATTCAGATAAAGTTGTAATTGAAGTGGTTTGTCATAATCATGTTGGAACAATGCTCTATTGAGAACTGCAAGTCTTGGGAAGGGCCACAAACAATGAAGCAGAAACCTTAACTATCAAATCTGCTTCTATTTGGGCAGTAAAACAAGGTTACTGGAGGATAATCCTAGAATCAAATTCTCAAATAATGGTTGGAGCTCAAGATTGCATGAGGAAATTTGCTTTGAAGACATGGAGGTTGAGGATTCTTATCACTCAAATTAAGGAATTGTGGAGGGAATTAGATGATGTGATTCCAGTTTATGTGAGTAGAGATCTAAATAAAGTGGTAGACTTCTTGGCTAAGATGGACACTGAGAAGGAGGTAGGGATTCAGTGACACAGTGACATGGCTATTGAGGATGAGATGATTAGGCATGTTGGTGAGTAAATCCAGTGTTTAGCTAATTTGGACAACCATTCCAGAAATATGGTTTAGGAGATTTGTGCTCCAATGTAGATCTTCTTTTATAGTTGTAAACATGTGAACAACCATTGTAGAAATATGGTTTAAAAGATTTGGCTCCAATGTAAATCTTTTTTTTACTATTGTAAACATGTGTTCTCTTTGGCTAAGGCTAGAAAAAATCTCAACCCAACTTATAAATGATCTTTGTTTTAATACAAGTTTTTTCAAATTAATTTTCAAAAAAACTTTAAATATACAAATGTTTACTATTTATATTCTAAAATAGATTGTACATCAACTGTCTTTTAACCTCATTAAATCAAAGAGGAAGAACAAGTTAAGTTTGATATTTAGGAAGAAATTTAAACTCATCAAGCAAAGAGGAAAAACAAATTAAAGGCCCTATGATTGGATAAAACACTTCTTTACTCCTTTAAATTCTAAAGTAAATGTGGACTATGAGTTGAAACATATATTTAAGCATGTTGTTAATGCCATTGCTTTAAGGAATTGACTACACATGAAGTGAAAGATGGGCACCCATGGGATAACGCTGGGGACAGTTTCAATTTAAAGGAAAAATAAAATTTTAAAAGTTTTAACCGTTCAAATTTGAATTATGTTTAAGTCGAGATGGCTTTTGTTGGATAGGGTTCAAACAAAGAGCATTCCACCGGCTTAGGCACTTGTATCTTCTTTAAAAGTAGCAGCACCTTTTTTTTCAAACACCTTTATTTATTTATTTATTTCAAATTAAAAAAATTAATATAAAATAATTAAGTTTTTTTTTTCTCCAAATCTATAAAATTATAAAAATCAATAAAAAATATAATTTAAACAGCTTTAATTCAAATTGAAATAAATACATTTTATACCAAGAATTTTTTTTTTTTTTCATGATTCTCAAAAATAGTCTACTCCTCTTCTGATGAATATAAACATTATGAGTTTTAAATTTGAAGGATGATGAGTGGCTAGTAAGGTTAAAAGCTACTCTGTTACAGTAGCTTTTATGATCTTAAACCCATTACATGCACATACAGCGAGTAAAATAATGAGAGACAAAGTCTGGGGGATGGCCCAGTTAATCAATGACCACTGTAGTAGTAAATTGTAGCTTTCATTATAGAGTAGGCTGGCCTATGGTGGTACTGGTTATTAATCACCGTCAGCTTTGTCATTCTACTCAGGACGGGAATTGTCAGTACTTCGTCTTTGTTTTAACTTCTACGCCTCTAGCATTGTCACATGACAGACACTGCCCCGTTCAATACGTCATGACGTCTCTCTGCATGTGATAATTTAAGTTAGGCATCAACATCACCAGTCAGTATCTGTTAAAAGCACAGGAAGGTTTCTCTCAACTTCTTCTAGAATACGGCGAAGTCTCTTCTCACATCATTCATGGAATTGTCAAAGAAAACCCTGGGAAAGAAGAGAAGTTTCATGTTAGAAGAACATAGGCCTAATGAAGATTGCCGGTATTCCTACTAATTGTTGCCTTAATGAGAGTCCTAACCTTAGCGAATCATCATCTTTCAAATATTGATCTAATACCCACAAGCCTGGTGATTGCGCACCTTTACGTTCAGTGCATCGAACCAATCCTGCATTTCTAAGCGGATTGAATACACCTTATTTATTTCTAAGAGATTTACCCAAGTTTGTCTTAGCTTCTGTTTGTTTAACTAGTAGTATTAACAGATAATATGGTAGTATTGTGATTTGTGGAGTGCAATCCTTGGGGTTGGTGTTGGGGTTGGTGTTGGTGTAAGATTTTTAATTAAAGTTGTCAAGAAGAGATTTAGGTTCAAACTTTTGGGTAGACTGCGTTTTAGTAAAAATAGTAGTCCGTGCTAAATCCTCTGTACGCGTAGACAATAATGATACAAACCTAGAACGATGGAAGGTAAATCATTCCGTTTCCAACTCTACAGATTCTAACCCTGAACCCTAAAGAAAAAGGATGGGACACAATTGCTCCATAATCACCATGAAGGTAGTCATCCTACAGTCTACGTTGGTCATCGAATCTCTGAAAAACATTTAGTTTTACCGGTGCCCTAAAAAAAAAGGTTTCTGGACTTCCGTTGTATCTCCAATATTTAAAGAAAAATGACCTTGGCAAATCCTGTATTTTCGACGAGCGCTAATATTGTATTTCATCCAGAAATGCATTACACTTACGCGACCATTTTTTTTCGAAAACAGGATCTCACTATTCTCTCATGATGTGTATGATAAGCAAATATTCGGGAAGATAAAAGAGAGACATGAGACATGGCTTCCGTTGTCCGCCATTAGTGAAACACGTTTCGGAGCCAGCGGAGTTGAAGAGATGTGACTCCGAGTAAGGAAGGTGTGAAGAAGAGGCGATCATGGAAGAAATCGTTCTTCTTCTAGAGAAAGGGTGACAGGAAGCACATCACATGAATTTCCCCACTAATAGAAGGGCACCTCCATGTCTTCAAGTCCTTGCCCACAATCTACGAAAAAAAAAGGAAAAAGTGATATGCAATATTATTATTTAAATTAGTACGAGACAAACCAAGATGATAAGAATAATGTACCAAAGCAGTAAATTCACATTAAACGCAAAAAGCTATTTTAATTACAAGAACAACTGTATTAAAATCATTCATGGAATTCCATTGAGCTAGCACTAATTTAATGCAATAAAAATAATTATCTAAGGACCACACTGTTAATAAGATGAATAAAATACACAACTCGTTTTTACCCTATCTTGCTTGAAACATTACCATATTAAAGTAATAAATCACACTTAAGATGTTTATAGAGGGTTTGACCTCCTTTAGAATCCTGTCCTTGAAACAATTAATGAACTTTGGTTATGAATCATCTTAGTAGAGTATTTCGTCCTCCTCCATAGATGGCTTTGGTGTACCTACAAGAACAAGAGAGAAAAAGAGAGCTAAAAAGAATGTGTGATGCGATAGCATAAGAGGCAAATAACATAAAAGCAATATTATTAAGAGTAAGTGTGTGATTTTGATAGTTGAGTGAATACTGAATGTATAGTAATAGTATGGTTACTAAATGTATGGTGAGAAAATGAGGAAGGTGAAAGGGGTATTTATAGTAGATGAAATGAAACAACTTTTTCTTTAGAGCGATTTATGTTTATCCTTTACAAGGTCATGAAATCATAATTGTTGGTCTAAAGAACATGTGTCATTTGAATCCTAAGTGTCAAAGCATGCTAGCATCATGGCCGTGCATCAAAAACCCTAAAAAATTGGATGACTGTAATTGTCATTTAAAGTGACAATCATGACACTATCGATTTTTAGAAAGCATGCTTTGGACAACACTTATGATTTGTGTAGCATTTGTTAGTATGCCCATATTTGTTTGATATATACTTAAGATTTGTGTAGCACACAATAATAAGTCAAATATATTTTTATGACACATACTTAAGATTTGTGTAGCACACAATAATAAGTCAAATATATTTTTATGACACATACTTAAGATTTATGTAGCACACGATAATGCGTCATTTATTGAATTGCATGTATAATTTAAGTAGTATTCAAAGCCATGCATGATGATAAAAAAATACATGATTTGTGTAGAATTCAAAGTCATGCTCAACAAATACTCCCTTCCTCCAAGATTAGCCATGCATGTAGTAGTTTACCTCTCATACATGCCACATAAGTAGGTAGGCCACATGCAGTATCTGAAAAGTGCAACAAACACAATTGTCACTATAGGGGGCAGACTGCGAGAAACCAACCCATACCATGTATAGACATATAGGTATTTGACCCTAATCTTAACATTAAGACAAACATAAATGGACACTATGGTAGTTAATCATGTCCACCCACTACTATGGGGAGGCTAGAAGATTCCAACCTATACCACAAATGGTACACAAGTATGTCCTTAAAGCCATCTCATGTCTTATCATTGATGATGGATACATTGCTCAACAAGGCACACTTATCACAACGGAGGGAGAAGAAAAATGAGCAAGAAATTATGGGCTATATATGCATTGCAACTTTCTCTAAGATAGAGATCTTGTGGAAGGGAAGTCATTGTGCCCCTACTACAACATGGTTTTCCACTATAATGTGACACCAAAATCATAGAAGTGATCAGAGGTGGACTAGATACGCGTCATAGTGCACCCCAGGGGAGTGAGATCCTATGGAAGAGAAAGTCATCATGCCTATACTATAAGAGAGTTTTCCATTGTAATTTCTAGTCAAGTGTGTTGTTCAACAAGGCAAACTTACCATCATAGTGGGACATCAATATGATTGATCGAGTGGAAAGTTTTTATTTATTTTTATTGCATGAAAATGCAAGGGAATATTGCCTTGGTGTTTTGACATACCATATGAGAGATGACATGGGATGAACTAAGAAACTTTTTTTTATGACACTCAAATCATGGTATGAATGCAAGAAGGGATTTAAAGACATCATGGTCCCCTTATTAGCAAGAGTGACACCATGATGAAGATAAAGCACAAGCAATATCAACAATAATAAATGCCAACAAATGGATAATATAAACCAAGCAATAAAGCAGTAATGCAAAAACAAACCAAAATTAAAACAAAAATAAATCTGAATAGTCAAAGCAACTAGGATTACCACTTTAAGGGACAATCATGGTCAAACAAAGGAGACCATTCAAAACAATAGAGCCAAAACTAGCAGAAGATCATATGAAAAGGGGATGATTAAGATTATCGCTTTAAGGGGTAGTAATGGTCATGAATGGAAGAGGTAAAACAAAATACATAGAGATGTGCTAAATTAAATAATATATAATACTAATAAAACACAAACAAATAGTCAAAGTAGTCAAAGAAAAAATAAGGCACCAAAGTCAACAGACAAACCAAGAAGACACAAAGACTATAAAAATGGGTTGGGAGGGGCTATGCATAAAAGCATTTAACATGCATAGAATTAGTGGATTCTTCCAACTTAACTCTATTCACATTTTTCTATTTCATTGCCTAGACCCAAACAACTCTTTGATAGTATATGGTGTTAGATAGATATTACATTATTAGTGTGTATTAGTTGGGAGTTTAGAAGTTATAACTATTGGATATATAGTTATATTTGATTATGGTTATAACCTCCACGGGTGTATTTAAATATGCACAATAAGATTAATCAAATTTAACGAATTATCACCTAATATTTGTATCGAAGCAAGTGTGATTTGAGTCCACAATGTAGGTATTTGTTATGATAAAACTTGCCAAAGAGGTAATGGGGTACACAATGTGAAGGTATTTGTTATAATAGAACTTGCCAAAGAGGTAATCAGGTGTGATTACGGGGATATCAAAGGGGTCCTTAGACTGAATATCCTAGAATTAGTTCCCATGAAGGAATCTTTAGATCTCCAACTCTTCATAGTGATGAATCCATTGACCTTGCAGTGAATGTGATAGTGCTCAAACATAGTCATTGTATCAAAAAAAAGTTGATGCTACCCTTAATGTAGTAATCTCTCAAGTGTTTCTTTCCATAGTAGAGGTACATAGTATCCTACCAATCCAACAATCTATAGATATAGAAATCCTATTTATCAACTAGCACCTAGATCACCATAGCTTGACCTGATCCCTCATGTACCAAGTTTTTAAGTGTGATCCTCTTAGCTATGAAGTTGTGTCCTTGTACAATCATAATTTCATAGACAACCATTCTAGTTGCAATCACATTCTCATATTGATAGTAGAATAAAGTAGAACAAGTTAGTAGACAACCAATGGTAGTCAGTGAAGTCCACCAACAAGAACCCCTCCCCTAAATAACAATCAAGGAGATTATTCCTCCCTCTATTGGGACGTATGACAAGGACCCCAAAACTTGGCATGTTAAACTGATCATATCAATTGAAAAGGGATTCATATTTAGGTTTTTTCTTGGATCAAGCACTGTATTAATATTCTAATATGGATCTACAAGTTTGAATTTATCTCATAGAATTTTTGGAGGACATGATCTCGTACCACTACCTCCTTAGTGCCTAGGTCTATTATGTAATAATTCCATGTGAAAAAAATTTAACCCTCTTTACCTCACCTAGATTATTATTGGTTGAATTACACCTATTAGATTTGAGCTCACCGCAAAGGATAATGATTCCTCTAAAAGTGGAATTTCCCATGTTATCCATGTACAAGATAATAGGGTTCTCACAAGGGTCCTTAGCTACCGAGCAATATTAGAAGCCAAAGAGATACCAAGGAGGCCTCTCCCAACTCTTCCATGTATAAAATATCTCCATCATAATATGATAAATCTAAATTGTAGAATAGAGACACATTGGGATGCATGGGTCTCCCCAACACTGTTGATCTCCCTAGATATAAATGGTTAAGAGAGGAAAAAATATGTGGTAAAAAAACTATTTAGCCTTGTTCTTTCACTAGATACACTATTGATTCCTTCTGTTGTTGGACATTTTGAGCTTATTTAGTTGTCATTGATGTCAAGGTGAGAAGTTGTCATTGATGTCAAGTGAACACATGAATTTGTCATTAACACCATGGAGTACACCATCATTGAAGCCAAGAGAAATGCAAAGAGTTGAAGAAAAGTTATCAAAATATTGTTTTATAAGGGTTTTTGTTAAAACCATGGTGGCAAATTAAAAGGTTTTTATTAAAACCATTATGAAGATATAAAGGCTTCATTAAACATCATAATGGCAGAATTAAGGTTTTTATTAAAAACCATGGTGGCAGAATACTTTTCATCAAATCAATGAAGAGAAAATGAAGGTTTAAATTTTACCTAAAGGAGGCCTTATTTTTTATTAAAGTCGAAGGTTTATAAATATAATTTATAAAATTTAAATTCTTTTAGAATTTAAATAATTTATAAATGTTGTAAGAAGCGTCGATGTCATTGAATATTATGGAGCACCGATGTCTAAGCCATATGGTGAATTCATGTATAAATAATATGCCAAAGGGGCATTCAAACTTACCCCTCTTTGATTTGATTTTCATGCGACCGAGCTAAAAGTAATTCATGCAATCGTTGATCGGTGAGGAAGAAGACAAAGAGTTTGTTTGTCTTTTAGCTCCAGGAAGAAGACGAAAAGGGAGAGCATAAGGTCTAACCCACATTGGACTGAGTGGTCTATTGGCAGTATGCATTTTGTGAGAGCGTTGGGAGTGGAAGAGTCCACGATCGATTCGCGTGGAGTTGGGTGTTTGTCTTGAGTGCCAAGGGGAAAGGTTTTTTGGCACGCACTCGGTTTGAGCGCCAGAATTAGGAGTTGGGTATTATTTGGAGTTATAAGGGTATGTGAAAGATTGTTCATTTAGTTCATGTTGTTGGAGTTATAAGGATTGTTAATTTAATTTTTGTCAAAGTATTTCTTGCCATTAAATTTAATTAAAGAGGTTTTGAGTTAATTTTTGGTGGATGATAAATTTATTTTAGTTTGGAGATTATAAGGTGTTATTGGAAAAATATTTTATGTATGATGATGGTTGTTTTTATAGTTGGAGTGATAAGGTGTAATTGAGTTTTTGCATTACATTGTAAGAAACATTTATCCTCTAACCTCTTTGAGATTGGCATAGAAGTGTTTGTGGTTGTGGCAGATTTATGAGATACTTTCATCATCAAGAAAAAGGTATGAGCACATTCTTCCATAGTTGAGTTGATTTATTGGTTTTATGGAAAATAAGTTTGGAGTGAAAAGGACTTGATTAGGGTTTTCCTATTGAGTGTGTTGAGTTAATGCTTCAAGGTTTTCTAGAATAAAGAATTGTTGTTAAACCTTGTTTGATAAGCATTGTTGTTGAAGTGAGTTATTGAGTGAAGAACTTGAACTAGGGTTTGCAAAGATCATGAGTATCATTGTTATGTGAGAGTTGTTTTATAAGCATTGTTGTTGAAGTGAGTTTTTGAGCAAATAACTTGAACTAGAGTTTGAAAAGAACATGAGTATCATTGTTATGTGAGATTTGTTGTTGAGCATTGTTGGAAATATTTTGAGTTGGTGTTTATAATATTGGACTAGGGTTTGAGAAAAAGGATAATTTCATTGAGTTTTTGGTTGAGTAGAGTTGGTTGAACCTAGTCAAGTGGGTGAGTGAAGTGATTGTTCAAGTTCCATAAAACAAACTATTCTATATTCTAAATTGAGTTGAGAAAGTGATTGAGCATTGAGTTGAAATTAAAGCATATTGAGTCTCTAACGATTCTCCTTATGTTTATAAGAGAGTGATTGTAAGTAATTGAGTATTGTGATAAGTGTAGAACATATTGAGTCTCTAAAAATTCTCTTTATGTATCTATGATATTGGACAAGTTCTATGTAGATTTGTTGAGCTGATTTGAGGCAAGTCATTGAGAAGACTTATGGACAGATTTGGTGTGAGCTTTTGTGAAATCTTACAATACAAATATTGATCAGATTTGGACAGTTTCTAGAGAGGACTTGTAGAGAAGATTTGAGCAAGTTATAGAGAGGACTTGTAGAGCATATTTTAGCAAGTTCTAGAGAGGACTTGTGGATAAATTAGTGTGAGCTTTTATGGAAGCTTACAAGGCAGATTTGAGACAAGTATTTGAGAAGACTTGAGAGCAGAGTTGATTGATTTGTTCAAACCTTGAGTTAAGGTTTAGGGAAGATCTAGCAGAGTTGAGACAAGTATTAAGTTAAGGCCTGAGGATAGAGATCAAGGACAAATTTGAGCTAGATCGAAGGACTGTGTTTAGTGCAGATTTGAGAACAAAGTTGGTGCAGATTTGAGAATATATTTGTACCAGATCAGAGATAGAGATTGAGCAGATTTGTGCTAGATCGAAGGACTATGTTTAGTACAAATTTGAGGACAAAGTTTTAGCAGAGTTGTACTAGACCGAAGGACTATGTTTAGTGTATTTTTTAGACAGAGCTTTGGAGGTGATAGAGCAGAGAGGATAGTAGTCTCCAGTGGATAGAGATCCATCAGCTAAGGCAGTGAGGTCAGGTCTTCTGAGTGGGGACAAGAGTCTTCAGTGGAGAGAGATCCACAAGCTAGTGTAGTGGAGGTAGTAGTCTTCTAGAGGATCACCAGCCAGAGCAGAGGAGAAGGAGTTCTCTTGTGGATAGAGATCCATGAACTTGATTTAGGGTATTGGTGTCTCCTTTGGACAGAGGTCCATAAACATTGTAATAGGGAAAGGATTCCCAAGAGATTGATTGAGAAAATTTTAGTGAAATATTTTCTACGTGGAGTAGCCCACATTAGGTGAACCACGTAAATTGTGGTGTCTCTATTATATGTGGTGATTTGTGCATTGCTTTGATTACTGTTGTTGATATTTCTATATTTACATTGCATAATATTGATTGGGAAAGAAAAGTAAAAAATGGTCTTATACTATTCAACCCCCTCTCAATAGCTTGTGTTCTTCATCTGCAACTTGCTACATAGACGCACATATATATTTAAATATTTATTCTGCATACTTTTTTAACAAGGAGATTTGGACCAAATGGGGTGAATAGCATCAAGACAAATTTAAATACTTCTAAAGTTGGAGGGCCCAGGTTCAATTCACTAACTCATATTTTTGCTTCAAATTGCAAACTAGCCTTTGTTTTTTTTGCATAAAGCAATTAGTAGGGGAGTTGGAAATAATATTTTTTGTAAAGATTCATATTTGACTATGACTGACACCTTCAAAATAAAAAACAAAAAAAATATTCAAAATTTTTATGCTTTGAATACCTTTAAACCACATGTCAAGCACATTAGTAGCGTTTAATATCAACGACACCTCTAGCTCACATTTAAATGTAAAGCTATCACATTGAGCTATTGTTTCTATAGCCTAAAAAAGCTGCCATAATGATATATTTAAATTATCAAGGAGATAAAAGATCATTATTTTTATACTTTCCCTCCATAATCATACACTATTCATCACTATAACTTTACATAAACCTTGAAATTAAGAAATTCTAATAATATATGGAAGTTACGCTTGTGTACAATAATTTACCTTTAAGCAAGTGTTATTGATAAGGAAAATCTCCTTATACTACCTTGGTACCTTGTATATTTCTCTTTCACATACCTTAAAGTTTCTCTCACATATGATTGCATGTATTAAGAGGACTAACTTCTTCCATGTATCGATGGGTATATAGAAAAGTCTAGTATATTAGATTTGTAGTATAGTGAAAGGGAGACCATTCATGAGTTATAAGGAACCCTAATAACGATTGTACCAAAAGTTATTACAGAGTCACAACTACTTAATGGTTTAAAATTTGGACCTTAAAAAATAAGATAGGAAGCATCTTTGTAGTTGAGAAACTCTAGGACATTATCACTAGCAAAGTCACTCAACATGTAGATGATGAATATGTACAACATAAATTTGATTAGATTCCATAGCATTTATGATCATCACCCTTGCCATAAATTATGTTATTCAACCACACATTTATGAAGCACAAACATACAAGGAAGCATGGGACACACTTTCTATGGTCTACAAAGGACAAAATGAATAAAAAATATTTCACCTTTAGTCTTAGTTTCACATATTGAGAGTCCAATGGAGAAATATTTAAGGATTTTCTTCATTGAGTTGCAAAGTTGAAAGTCAAATTGAATACCATGGGAGAACTTGTAGATGATAAGATCTTGGTACCCATTATGCATCAAGATTTACCAAATTTATTAAGTGTTGATCACTTCCTTGTAAGTTTCAAATAGGAAGGTGTCCTTTGATGAGTTAGTAAATATGCTTCAATAGGAAGAAGCAACCAATAAATTGAGGGATTAATTGATAAATTATGCATTAATTTCCAATAAATCTAGGATAAAGAAGCCATAAAAAGGACCTTTCTCATCATCATCATCATCATCACATAATCAACTTAAAAATAAAAGAGGTACTACCATATTTATGATTAAGGACACAATAAAAGAGTTGTTGGTATAGCCCTATGAATCAAGATCAAGTTTGCAAACCTCATTAGAAATAGATTACAAACCATGTCCTAAGTAGAAGTGACAACAAGGGTATGTTGTGCATGAAGAATAATATTCAAAATCCAAATAGGCACATTAGGTGCTAATACCCAAAGCAATAAAAATACTAAAGGATGATGTTTGATAGATTGATTCAGGTGGTAGCAAGCACATGATAGGGGACAAAGAGTGGTTTGACTCATTACAATCCAAAGATAGAAAACTAGTAACCATTTTTGATGATAAAAAATATCATGTCAAAGGAGTGGAAGATATTTCTTTCAATCTTTCTAGAGGCAATTACACAATTGAAAAGGTACTATATGTACCTGGATTGGCAAACAATTTTCTATTTGTACCATAAGTTCTAGATTGTAACACGGTGGTAGAATTTTGAGTTGTTAATGGCAACAACAAATATTTTATTACAAAATATAGTAAGATTATGGCAACAGGTTCCTACAAGAATAATTTTTTTGCACTTGATGTTATATCCTCTCCTAATTCTGCATTGTTAGCAACAATGATATATGCTACCTCCATTTGGCATAAGAGATATGGTCATATGAGTTTAGTGTACTTAATTCAATTGAGTAAGCATCAAATTGTGTTATGCTTACCTAAACTTTCATTAATACTACTGGTATGCTCAGGTTGTTTATTAGAAAAGCAACACCGAGTAACTTTTGAGTTGAATACTCACAGAGAAAAAGAATAGTTGGATGTGATACACATCGATCTATGTAGACCCATGCCAACCAATTTTTATGGACATAGGTACTTTCAGTTGTTTGTGGATGACTACTCATGAAAGATGTGGGTGTATTTCTTACAACTAAAGTTAATCATGCTCAAGTATTTCTAGCTCTTCAAGAACCCTGAAACAACAATAGGGTGTTTTATTCAAGTTCTTCACTCAGTTTGAGGGGAAATATTTATCCAATAACTTTTCAAGGTTTCTTGTGTAGAATAGGATCAAGCGACAACTCACTATAACATACACTCCACAAAAAAATTAGGTTGCTAAAAGAAGAAATCATTCTATCAGGTAAATTGTTACTTGCATGCTCATAGGATCCAATCTGGAGCAATAATATTGGGTTGAAGACCACGTTGGATACAAAGAACCTACCATGTATATTTCTTGGGTATGATGACGAGTCAAAATATTATCAACTGATAGATCTAATCACCAAGAATTTGTATATAAGTAGAGATATGGTGTTTGATGAAGAATTTGAAACTAAGTTAAATACCGAGGACTCTAAGGAGTTCAAAATTACCACATTTCTAATTGTGATAATAAATGATGATATAGATTTAGATGAGGAAGTTCCAAAATTTATTGATGAAACTATATCAGTTGCTTCATCACAATGAAGAAAGATTCTAAAATGGCTCACTATTACCATCACAGATGCTCAACTTGATGCACTTCCTAACATCACTTCCACATGACTATGTACCCATATAGTATATATCAAGAAGTAAATATGGGATTGATGAATTTAGTGATGGGGAATTCAAAACCAAGATCAATGAAGAATTCACTTAGTTCACCATAGTGACAGTCAAATATGGATGCAGAGTATGAATCTTTGATGAAGAATAAAACATGGAATCTTGTTGATTTACCAAAATAAAAGAAGCCCATAAGTTGTCAGTGGGTCTTCAAAATAAAAAATAAGGTAGATGGTTCCATTGACAAGTATAAGGTCATTGCAAAAGGCTATGCATAGAAGGAAGGAATTGATAATGAAGAGACATTCACACCCATAATAAATATCAAAACCATTTGTGAAATGTATGCACTGGTAATATAATTTAGTTGGAAAATTTTGCAAATGGATATCAAGAATGCCTTCCTTAATGGCGATATGTAATAAGTGTACATGAAATAACCTAAAGGTTTCATTTTCAATGGGAAACATCAAAATATTTTTATATTGATCAAGTCATTGTATGTGTTGAAGCAAACTCCTAGAGCTTGGTACATAAAATTTAATGATTATCTATCATAGTATGGTTTTACCAAAAGTCCCTCTTACAAAATTCTCTATCATAAGAAAGTTGGATTTGAGATAGTGATACTTGTATCTTGATGATTTGGTCATCATTGGTAGTTCAAATGGTTTGATAAATGGTTTGAAGAATGACTTGAAAAAGTTATTTGAGATGACAAATGTGGGACTTTTGCACCATTATCTTGGCTTGGAAGTTTGGCAAAAACAAAAATATTTTGGATAAATTTGCATTGCCTACTAGTAGTTTTGTTATTATGCTATTATGCTATCATGCTATGTGAATTGAATTATGCTTTCTTTTGAAACTCTATGCTTGGGTGAAATTTGGAGTATGTGTTCGGGTCTGGTATGCTTTGTGGAAAAGAAAAGAAATTGCATAATTGGGTAGAAGCCTTTAATAGGTAATCTGGCACTTTCAATTGGAATGGTGTTACTCAATATATGTATAAGTTAAGTGTTTGAAACCGTCACTACTCTAAAACCCCAATGATTGAATGAGCTATGTATTTTAGTGAATTGATGTCTCAGTATGAAGTATATTGCTGACTTGTCCATTACATGTTTAAAATAATACCAGTTTTTCCAGATATTATGCCTTCACTGGACGTAGGTACATATAGAACTTAGTTTGTATTGATATTTAACTATATGGTTGGTTATTGAACCCAAGTATGGACATAACAAACTAAAGAAAAATGATAGCACTATGTAGTGTTTTTTTAGTGCAATAATGAAGGCATGTTTGTAGACAGATTGCTTTATGCTGGCAACATGGTCTCAGTGTTATCTATGAGAAGCTATCACCTTAGGATTGTGCAATAGTTGAACTCAAAAAACATCCAGGAGAAAACATATTATATTGACTTCCTTGAATAAGTGGAAATATTCTATTTTAGAAGGAAATGCTTCAATTGTATTGTTATATTTTTGGTTAAATCTAGTTTGAATTGGGTTATTAGGAGACGTTTCAGTTATGTTGAAATAGTTTGTGCTAAAGTCCAGATAGAATTGGGTATTTATAGTATGTATGTTGTTAGAATTTAGAATGGTTTGAAAAGAAAATTCTAAGTGAAGTATGTGTTTGATTTGCATATATTTTGCTTTCCTTGTGATATCCAAAGAAACATGGGGTACTTTTCATTTAATCCGGATTTGTAATTGTGGTTTCAGGTTTGGGGAGAGTTCTGTAATTGCCAATGGGAAATTGGGCATAGCTTTATTTATTGAGTTATAAGGAAATCAAATTCTCTTATAATCTGATTAATAGAAGTAATGATGTGATTATATAATTTGTTATTGCCGAATTGAATTCAACATGATTGATGTTGTTGATATGCTTTGCATTATCATGCACTAAAAATATTAAAAAATGCATGTAGGAATGCACTTCATGATAGAGTTGTTTCTGATCCCTCCACAAATCCCATTCTCGGTTGGTAATGATGAGTTGCGGCTAGTGATCTTTGACGCGCTGGAATGTTTACTGCTGCAAGTGAATTCTAAGTCTTTTCATTCGAAGCTCCATAGAAGGAATGAAAATTGGAGACAATGGCAACTGCTAGGATGATCTAATTATGGCATTGGTATATTCGTTGGTTATAACCGATCAATTGAGTGGGAAATGAAGCAAGACTTCACATTTATTGGTTCGAAATTTTATTTTTGCTAGGCTATATTATTGATTTTGTAGGAAGATCACATCTTGTAATGAGTGTGTGAACATTGATAACTTCAACACTGATAGTTTTACTTGACTAAAGCCATGTAATGGTAGGAAAGTTGTAAATTGAGTTGTTTTTGATAATCGAATTGATGATGTTATTGGTCTTAATTGTTGTGTGGAGTTAATACGTGCTTATGACATAGTATGGTCTATTGAAGAATAATTGAACCATATTTGGGAATCATGGGTGTCATCAGACAAATTTCTAGAGAGTACTTCAATATATTATGTTATATAAAACCATTGTTAATAATATTTTAAGCTTGTGGTGTTACGGGTTACACTTGGGAGTAATAATGAAATGAAAAGATTATATTTATTCTTAATCGATACCTTGAAAGGGTGAAGGGAATTAAAAGATCAAGTCTTGTATTTATCGGTTATTGTCCACTTCTCAGTAATAGAACCTTGAGAGTTATGTGGGGTTGATAAATACTTTAGAAAAGCAATGTATCTTCTAAGTTAGTATAGCAATGTATTCTTTAGATTCTCTAAGGAAAAACAAAAAGAAATATATGAAAGATATATTTGGCTAAGCCTAGGTCTAAACCATGCATAACTATAACTATTTGATGTGAGATAACTTTGGAAAATAAAATATTAGGAGAGCAAGTATCTCTTGTATAGTTATAGAGTGAGAAATCATTATTGGATCAAGACGTTTATCTGGCTTTTATATTTGGTGCTTAGTGCTCCTACACTAAGGGAATTGTGTAGTGAGTAGAGATTAGCGCTTGTCCTTAGTACTCATACACTAAATGAATGGTGTAGTGAGTAGATATTAGGGCTTCATATTTCAAAATAATGAAAGAGAAATTCCAATTTAGCTTACGGTGAGTGAGCAAGAAAGTTGGAGTGAGAGTGGTATGTAACTAGTACTTTCCACAAACTGACATGTGGAGAAGTAGTGATGGTTGCACTCAAAATCCAAGATAGGAATTGTAGTTGTAGTTTCATAAGTTGAGATGATCTAGTAAAATATCGCTAGAGACTCTATAAGTGAACTATAGAGTTAGAAAACTCATCCCAACATTAGAAAAGAGAAAAAAAACTTGGTTTGAGAAAATTGGGTTGTGACACAACCATATATTATATTATCCCTAATTTCTAAATTAGAGAAGATAACGAGAATAAATCCTTTCTGAAGAAAATTTATGAAGTAATTTGAAGTCAATTCCCACTTCCACCTAGTCCAATTTTGAATCGTAGAAAAACATGACCAATATCCATATAATATATATATTAGCCCTCTAGTTTTAAGAAGAATTATATCATGCATGATCATCTCATTCTTGATAATCACTTTTGGTGTAGTGTTTACTGCTTGGATAGGGGTTGCCATAGATTTGCTCCTCCTCTCATCACTGACTAGGGCATCCATACTTCTAGTAAGGACTTTTAAAATGATTTTCCTACCATGTTATCTATATTTTCTTCATACTAATCCTTTAGTTTTTTGAGTTTTTATTAAGATTTGGAATATCAAGTGGTGCTCGCTCTTTACTCACACTTTACTTCCTATTTCATGCTCACACTTTTGCTTGCTCTTAACTTAACTTTATTTTTAACTTACACTTACTCTTGACTCAAACTTGACATAATATTATCAATAAATACAAGTCAAATACATTATTATTATAAATATTTTAATTAGTTTTAAAATCTTAAAAAATTTAATATTTAAATAATAAAATAAAATTTTAACTACCTATCTAATTTCATTAATTAAAAATAATACATCTTAATTGGTTTCACTAACTTTAGAAGTGAAAATGACAAGAACTTGCTACCTCTAAATTCCCCACATTCCAGAATGACATTGAAGTTGGAAAGGGATATTCACTTTATATATAAATATCAAATTCATTATCATTACTATGGTAGTGATACACTCTTCTTTATGTTTTCCATGTGACATACATATTATCCTATTTTTAGTTTATTTTTTGTATTTATTTTAAATTAATTAAATGATAGATAAAAGTTTTTCTTGTTCCTTTCACTTTGAAGAGGATTTATATTCATAGATAAACAAATATTGAAGTATAGCCTTCCATCATCTTCATGATATCAATTGTGTTCCATCATCTTGGTGATCTCAATTTGAATCATAAGAGGGAAGTCTTGTGTTGTTATATCCTCGAAGAATGTGGTGTCAATTGAATCACCCATTATACTTCATTTTATATCAATTCTAATCACAAGAGGGAAGCCTCGTGTTGTTATGTCCTCGAAGAATTTGGCCCCAATTGAATCACCTGTTATACTTCATTTTTGTTAGATATAGAGAAGTTGTTTACATCCACCTGTTATACTTCACATTAATTTAAATAAAAATTTATCAAAAATATAGATAAATCATGGGAACACATATAAATCATGGGTTGGTCTTGTCAATCACATATCCACATGATCACCCCATCAGAAAAAACATTCCCAACTTTATTTTTCTCCTTTAAACGTACTCTACAACTTTTCCTCCTACTTGCCTTGTCAGTTCCACTTCAACCCCACAACTTTCAAGTATCCACAGCTCATTATGATGTCTCTGAATGTCAAATATTAGCTTTAATATATTTCTAAATCGCACATTAGTAGCTGTCATTCTTAAATAAGAGTGGTGGATGGCTCCTACCTTGTAGGATAATACAAAGAAGAATTCTAAAGGAAATCACAACCTCTCTATTGCCGTTATTCTTCAAAACCTCCTTATTGATGAGTTGATAAGGAAATCCAAAAATACTCTTCCACACTAGAAGCATTTCAATAGTCTCTATCTAAACAAAAAAATTCTCACTCCATGGCATTATATATAATGCATATTTACCCCTAAACGAAGGGCCACCATCCACTATTTTATCCCTAAATTAGAGAAGATAATGAGGAAAAATCCTTTCTGAAGAAAGGTCATGAAGTAATTTGAATTCAATCCCCACTTCCACCTAGTCCACTTTTGAATCTTAGAAAAATATGGCCAATATCCATATAATGTACATATTAGCCCTCTAGTTTTAAAAATAATTATATCTTTTTTTTGTTTTTTTTTTATTTGGTTATTGTGAGAAACCCCTATGATCAACGTACATGACCGAGCAATCTCCTCCCAACCATGATCCCTCCTAAATTTGAGAGCTATATTTATCAAAAGTAAATTTAACATAAAGCCACCACATACCCACCCCCTCACACACTCGCCCACACCGCAATTTGAACCTTGGACCTCTCGAAGAAGAGCCAAATCCTGAACCGTTACGTTGCACCCCTAGGTGCACAAAAAAAAGAATTAAAAAGAATTATATCATGATTGATCATCTAGTTCTTGATAATCACTTTTGGTGTACTGTCTACTACTTGGATAGGGTTTGCCATAGATTTTCTCATCCTCTCATGGTTTACTAGGGAATCCATACTTCTAGTAAGGACTTTTAAAATGATTTTCCTACCATGTTATCTAGATTTTATTCATATTAATCCTTTAGTTTTTTTATTTTTTCTTATTATTTGAAATAAGAAGTGGTGCTCTCTCTTTACTCACACTTTGCTTATGTTAGCTTTTTATGATGTACGCTAAGGGAGAATGCAATCACAGGATATAAAATATGCAAAAATGTAAGATGTTGAAATATGCTATTAATGAAAAATGACGAAAATGATACAATGCACTATAGATTAAATGAATACTCCATAACTGATGCTAAATAACTACATTGTATCCATCACCATCTATATGGTGATCTACCCAATATACCTACTACTACCTACAACGATATATAATCACTCACTGTGAGGCCCTTTATATAGAAATATGGATTGCTTGGCCAACACTCTATCTAGTTATAGAATGGGACACATTGCACATTTACAACTTGCACATAAACACTTGTGCATTTATTATATTACTTGAAATAACTAGCTATACCCCCTAAAGTAATCTACTACTCTATTTATGTACCAAGGGTGGTACATTTACATGATCCAAATGATGTAATCTAATATAACACCCCCCTATATTACATTATTTGGGTATTAAAGACTTTAGTCTTCAATATGGATCTTCTTCTCTTAAATAGTCTTTATCTTCATCAAGGACATCATCCTCTTCTATCCAATTTCCTTTGTCTAAATATTGATGAGTATCTTCATCTAGTTCTTCTTCAGATTGTAGATGACTGAGTAGAGCATAATGTTGTGGTCCTCTCATCATTTTAATTTTGAATCTTCTATTTATTTGCCTGCTTTTATGATAATTTGGCTCTTGATTTTCTGCAACCCATCCCTTAGGATATGTATTAGTATTGTTTTGAAATACAACAATATCGTGTGAGCTCTCAATAGTTTCTAGTGTGTATGCATTTTCATGGAAAGATCCTTTGGCTTTATTTATTCATAATGAGACACGTATTAACTCCATTTATGTATATGAAATTAACCATTCTATTGCTTTCTACTAGCTTGCCTACTGAAATAAGATTGAATGTTAATCCAGGAACATACATCACTTTTTATAGTAGAAAATTTGGAAATGATTTGCTAGGTGTTACACACCCATATCCATGGATAGGATAAATATTGCTATCTGTTATTCTCAATTTGTAACCATTAATAACTTCAAGATATTCAAACCATTGTAGATTTCCTGTCATGTGATGATTGGCACCTGAGTCAATATACCAGATGTTCTTTTGTTCTTTAGATTTGTTTATGCTAGAACTCATTTTGCATTTGAGACATGATGTATTATGTGTATTTTGTTCTTGTATTCTTTGGTGATAATATGCTCTTATTTCCATTGTAATATGAAGTATTTTTAGGACCTTTGTAGTAGTCTTTCTTATGACTCTCTAGTTTAAAATATATGATCCAATTTGATAAACCTTTATAGATTTTTAGGTTTTGTAGAATTCCTTATTTCTCCTTAGTTAAGATATGTGAAACAATTTGATAAACCTTTTTAGAAGTAGGTTTTGTAGGCTTCTTTATATCTCCCTAATAATTAGAATATGCTTAGTTCACCTTTTAAGTTGATTTTGTAATATTTTGAGAATAATCAACTTTTTAATTTTGCCTTATCTTTCCCAACGAAGTATGCTTTAATAGTTGGATTTCTTTTTGTCTCCTTAGAATGATTATGTGATATTTTTTACCAATTAATTCCAACTCTATATGTAGGAAATTGATCTGCTTCTCTTTCCAATAGATTAATTTTCTAAATTCTAATTATACGTATATAGTTTGAAGTAGTATGCCTTATATCTCCCTACTTATGAAATATAAGAAAATAATGGTATTTGCAATTTAATAATGATTTAATCAAGGTTTACAACCTTATATATCCTACTTTGAATATTGCAAATATTATATTATGTGTATGCGCCTCAATAATTAATTTTCTGAAATATAAACTTGCTTTATTATCTACTAATGCTTGGTTGAATTTGTATTATCCAATGCGATAGTAAACCTTATAAAAATCACCTTAGACCTCCTTTTATATTTTAATAAAAGCAACTAAATGACCTTAGTAATATGGGCGCACGATATACCTTAGTAATCCTTGTGGATTATCTTCCCTTAATACATTGAGCCTACAAATTTGGTGGCAGTGAAGGCTTCTAAAATGTGGTGCTAATGAGCATTCAATGCTCTCTTTTATTGGTGTTGGTTTCCTCTTTGTATGGTGCTTATTTCCTTCTTGAATGGTGCTTGTTTCCTCCTTGAATGACACTTGGTCAATGTAAGTATTCTCCAATTGAAGAGTGCTTGAGTTGCTGGTTTATGATAGACCTTTAATGCAGGCTTACACTCCTCTTGAATGGTACACAGGCTTGATTTAGCTCCTTCCTAAAAATGTGCTTCCACACATTTCAATGCTTGAACTTGATTTTACTTTGTTCTTTTTATCTTCCTCTAAGTTGGGAAGTTTAAATAGAACAAATTCCTTCCAACTTCGAACAAGTGTCACATGGGAGTTACAATGAAGATAGGCATTGATATTCTTTCAACATTCATTCTTGTGTGCAATGATGACTTAGGTAAGTAACCTCCCCAATGATTTTTATAATTCCTCAAGGTAGGCATTGGATTATTCCTTGAGTGTTGAGGAATGAGATGACGCTTAGAATGTTTATGCCAAGTGGCACTCGGGGTCTTTGCATGTAAATATTTTCTTTAATGCTCCAAGGATGAACATTATAACCTTCCTCTTGCTTCCCACTATTTTTTGGTTGCTTTGTTTCTTGGACAACAAGCTACCTTCTTCTTGCACATTGTTTTGATGGCTGGATCCAGCTTTGATACTTCAAGGTTTTGTGGAGCTCCAAATGATGATCTTATGGCTAATTTGAGTGCTTCTTCTAGGTGGACATTCTCTCCAAGCTATGGCCTTGGGTATAGCACCTTTTCCCTTGTTCTCTTATGCTTTCAATGTGTTGATTGAGTGCTACTTTTGTAATGTAGATAATGCCTTTGTAATAGCTCCTTGTACTTGGCTTAATAATGTTGTCCTATCCATGTTGGTAGATATATATTTTGATGTTGTTTTACGTAGATAAGCACCTTCTAATGTAGACCTTAATACTATCCTTTCTCCATGGAGATATCAATCTATAATAGCCTTCTTGTGTTGACTTTAATATTGCAGGTGAATGCTTATTTTTGGGTGCTTGATTTGATGTGGAGCAATGGTGTCTTTAGGCACCTTGAATCTTGAGCAATATAAGCTCTTCGATGGCTCTCTTCTCTTGCTCGGATGATGCTGCAATTTTTGTAGGCTGTTGGAGTGTTTCTATGACACTCAAGCTTATCCTTTGAATGGTTCAAGAAACTGATGTAAACAACTTTATAAAAGTTAGAATAGAATATTCGATTTTGCACCTATTTCCAGTCTTCTTCTTGCAAGCTTGCTTTCTACTGGTTTAGATGATGGCTTCTTTGAACAAATATTGTAGGCAGAGGATGATTTGATGTTGTCTTCTTTGTTAGACAACTCTCTCCTTTGCTTGGTTAATTTAGTAATGAACCCAAGCTAATAATCATGCAAATAATATGCTTTTGAAGGAGTAATTTTTGCACTAACTTTTACCTTTAATGAAGCCTTTAGTGCACCTCGAATCTGAGACTCACCAAGTCTTGATTTGTAACTTCTATCATTGATTTAATGACTACATTCTTCTTCTCCACTCCTTGGAGGAATTTTATTCTGATTGGTGGATTCTATAGGCCACAATACCTTGCAAGTACTAAGTTCTGAATAGTGTCTTTAGACACTTTGATAAAATACTGGTTTTGTGCCCTTGATATTAACAATAAAAAATACAAAATAACTCTTTGAGAGTAACTAGTTAATGAACAACTAGTATAGTGCAATTAATAAATAATACCTTCAACTTAATACACTTTAAATATGACAATAATCTCACCTTATTGCTCCTATAAATAACCTCTCAAAGTAGTTTCAAATGCACTAATGATCACTACAAATTTCTTAATGTAGTCCTATTCTCAATAATTAGATAATAGGAAGAATGTATTTAACTCCTATTAATGTGCAGGTAATGAACCTTAACATAAACTATCTTCTGCACTTTCTTTGAGGACTTAAAATGCAACCTTCTATTTTACAACTTTCGAATTCTAATAAGGTGCTTAATGAAGTTAAGTAGTAATCCGAATTAAGTGTTCAAGTAATGAACCTTTTGCACCTAAGTTGCTTACCTTTGATGATGAATATCTTGATGAGTTGATTCACCAAATTTATTATTTGGAATAATGGTTGCTCACATATGTGAATGCTTCTAGTTTGCTACTTTGAAATAATTTCAACTTCTCCTTTAGGATCTGGTCTAGAACTTTGAAGTCTTGTAGCTAGTAATGGTATCTTGATTGTTGCCCTTTAGCAATCAATCTATTCACTAAAATGTTGTCCTTCTAGAACCCTTTCGGTATTTTGTTATGAATCCAACAAATCTATCTATGATATATGCCTTCTTTAGCTATGGAGGACAATATCCAAATCTTCTTAGATTTGGTAGGTTTCTTCTATCTAAGTTCTTCAAATAGGGCTTTCTTCTCAATATTTTGAAGGTCTTGAGGTCTTCATAAATTTTCTTTTTGAAGTTTGACAAACTGTTTACCAAATATTTCTCCTTTGGGCTTGTCGTATGATGAAAATTATCCCAATTCTTCACTATATTTAGTAGTAAATTTCTCCAATGAATTATCCTAGGAACTTCTTTGATAGCTTCTCCAATTTATGCAATGAGGTTCTCCAAGCATTCTTCTTTCCTTGAGACATCTCTAAGGTATTTAGTCTTGCAGCTTCTCTGGTCTTCTTGATGAGACCTTTCCTTCAACCTTCAACTACGAAAGTGTTGGCAATGAGATCTTCTTCACAAATCTCTTGAATAGGACTTTTGATAGTCCTTCTCTATCTCTTCCAAGGATGGAAGTTCTTCAATGAGATCTTTGATGGGTCTCTTCAGTTTCTTCTAGAGGAAGTCTTCAATTAGCAAAGGAGATCACCAATATCCTATCTTTCATGGACTCTTCTTTAGGTTCAAGGCTTCTATGGCCTTTTCTTCTAGATCAAGGCTTCTATGGCCTTTTCTTCTACAATAAGGTTTTTTTGGCATTTTTTTCAGCAATAAGGTTTTTGTGGTTTTTTTTTCTACAATCTGCAAGTCTGCAATAGGGCTTCCTTCAGTTTCCTTTTTTTGCAACAAGATATTAGTAATATGATTCTAAATCTTGTCAATAATGAATCTTCACTAGTTGATTTGTCAATCTAGTGGAACGAATGCTGAGTTTTAGTCTTCACGAGTTTTTTCGCAACTCTATGGAAAGACTCTAGCCAAATGCAATCTTAGAAATTTTGGAACTGAGATTTGCTTTTCCTCTCTATCTCTCTTGTAGCTCTCCCTAATCCTATCGATCTACCGTGACTCTGATACCACTATTAGCTTTTGATGGTGTATGCTAAGGTAGATTGCAATCACAAGATATTAAATATACAAAAATGTAAGATGCTGAGATATGCTACTAATAGAAAGTGACGAAAATGATACAATGCAATATGGAGGAAATGAACACTCTAGAATTGATGCTAAAGAACTACATTTTATCCATCACCAATCTATATGGTGATCTACCCAGTATACCTACTACTACCTACAACGATATATAATCACTCACTATAAGACCCTTTATATAAAAAGATGGATTGCTTGGCCAACACTCTACCTAGCTGTACAAGGGAACACCTTGCACATAGACATTTGTGCATTTATTATATTACTTGAAGTAACTAGCTAACTATCCCCTAAAGTAATCTACTACTTTAATTATGTACCAAGGGTGGTCCATTTACATGACCCAAATGATGTAACATACTCTAACAACTTCCTATTTCTTACTCACGCTTCCTACTTACTCTTAACTTAACTTTATTTTTAACTCATATTTACTCTTAACTCAAAATTAACATAATATTATTTATTATCAAAAAAATATAAATAAAATATTATTATTATTTTTAATATTTTAATTACTTATAAAATTTTAACTACCTATCAACTTTCATTAATTAAAAATAATACATCTTAATTGGTTTCACTAACTTTAGAAGTGAAATGACAAGGACGTGCTACCCCTAAATTCCCTACGTTCCATAATGACATTGAAGTTGGAAAGGGATATTAGCTTGATATAAATTCATTACCATTCTTTGCGTTTTCCATCAACAATTTATGTGACATACATATAATTCTATTTTTTAATTTTTTATATTTATTTGAAATTTTAAATTAATTAATTGATAGATCAAAGTTTTTCTGGTTCCTTTCACTTTGAGGAGGATATATCATTGGATAGAGAAATATTGAAGTCTTGAAGCATTGGTTTGTGTTGATAGAGCGTTTCATCATTTCTGTGATCTCAATTCAAATAAAAAAAAGTTTTTTGTGTTTTTTTTCTTATATAAAAGAAATGGTCACAATTACATTATGTTTAAAAAGTTTTGTATTGATATATCTTTGAAGATTATGACGCCAATTAAACTACCCGTTATCACTTTAAATAAAAAATTGCCTAAAACACATATAAATCATGGGCTGGTCCTGTCAATCACATCTCCGCATGATTGCCCCAGCAGAAACGGCATGCCCAACTTTATTATTCTCCTTTAAACGTACTCTGCAACTTTCCCTCCTGCTCGCCTTGTCGGTTCCACTTCGACCCCACAACTTTCCAGTCTCCACAGCTCGATATGATATCTCTGAATGTCAAATCTTAGCTTTAATATATTTCAAAATCGTACATCGGCGGCTGCCATTCTTAAAGAAGAGTTGTGGACGTCTCCTGCCATGTAGGATAATACACAAAGGAAATCACGAGCTTTCTATGTGCATTTATAATTTTCAAAGTTATCAACCCACCACCGATTTTTGCATTTTTTAAAAGCACAAATACTAAATCCATACTGTACTCAACCCTCAAAACTGAACTATCATAAGGAGGCCCAGACATGAATACAGTAAAAGTCCTCATTCCCTTAAATTCGATCGATTAATACCCATCTTCTTCTTGTTCGTATGAAGTTCACATGTTTGTCAGTCAAATCCTAGATTTAGGTTTCTTCTTAAATGCCAGCCTGTTCAAGATCACCTTTTATTCCAAGCTCAAATCCGCAATGCAGAAATCTTAAACCATCATAAGAGAAAAAAAAAAACAGCTGAATTCCTGAGGGCATTCTACAGCCTATATTGCTCATCAAATTTCTGAAAAAGTCCATGCTTTACTGAGCAAAAAATGGCGGAAGCAAATCCAGTGTTTTCGATGCGTGACAATTTTATCTTTGATCCAGAACTGCATTACGCCCAGGTACTCTGATTCACAGACAGTAATTATGTGGCTTATCGTTTTTTATTTTTATTTTTATTTTTACGGTATCTAATTATGGGTTTGTTCGATCTGTATGATGAGCAGGTGCTCGCAGAAGCTCGGAAGGATAAACAAAGGCATCCGCCATTAGTTGAGGATGTGTCATGCTTTTCCAGGCCCCATTTTAAGGCGGCGGAGTTAGAGAAATCTCTGCAAGATCTGAAGAAGAGTCGATCGTGGAAGAAGTCGATCTTCTTCTGGAGAAAGTCGAAGAGGAATGATAAGGGGGTCTGCTCCACCGACGTCAAAAATGGTGCACCGAAACGACCAGACTTCAAATCCCGGTCGGGGCCGATCTACATGAACGATGTTGAGCACGGCAGCAGGCCGTGCCGTTCCAGCGGACCCAGTTCGGGTCCCCTCTCGGGTACGCTAACGCCAACTACGAAGGATGAGGGTGCTGACATTCCTTATGTGTCTTTGAAGAAGACCCAACAGAAGAGCTGTGCTTCGCCTAGCCTGATCTATTGGGTCACATAATACCTCTTCTGCAAGTATTTTTGCTTTGCAGATTAGACTGTAGAGTTCATGTGCAGATTAGAGATCATAATACCTCTGATCTACCATGGAAGTCAGACTGTAGAGTTCATGTGTAGATTTCTATTTCAATTGGTTTCTTATGGACATGGATGTATTTAACTCATATTTAAAATTAATGTCTAATTGTAACAGAGTTATTACATATCATGATATAATAAAGTGCTGAACAATTTTTTATTAATAAACATGTTTTGAGCCTTAAGCTAGAGAGAGGGGCAACCATTGATTGTAGGGATGATGCCATGCACCCGAATTATGGATGATTTGTTGCTTGAATCCTAATATCTTATCATTTGTATGGTTTGGTGGGCAATCTCTCAATCTCGGTGTAAAAATTTAGTATGCAATAAACTCTTTTTCAAATTCTTTTATGTACACATTTGTAAAATTAAAGTTTGAATCCTACTGTCTTATTATTTGTATGGCTTGGTGGGCAAATCCCTCTTTTTCAAAGTCTTTTATCTACACATTTATAAAAATTATAGTTTAATTGTATTTTATTTTATTTGTGTTCTATTGATAAAATGTTTCTTTTCAAAGATGTTTTACTAAACTTAGTTGAATTGTATTTTATATCTTCTATTAATGACTAAAGGAAATTTACTTGAACAATCTAAACATAAAGAAAAATAGATAATATTTAAATACTTGAAAGCAAAATATTATATTTATGTATATTAAGATAATAAAAAATTAAGTATTTATATAGTTTTACTATTACAAGATATATTATATATGGAAGAAAAAATAATAGAGATAAAAAAACTATATAAATGTATACAATGTGGATGCGTTTTTATTTATTTTTTAGTTTATAAAAAGAAATACAAGACAAATGTTAGATTCAATAGTGTTGTTCAAGTATTTAGTAGTACTTATGATTATAAGACAATCCTTTATAGATGTCACACTAGTCAATATGTTTGGTGGCATTGTTATGGTTAATAGTAAATTATAGTTGGGCAGTGAAATCACTTAGTATGGAGGCTACATTAGATTTACCTTTTACGTACTCTTCAAAAGTCATTTGTGCAAGTAGGAAAAGTTGTTTAAGGGGGTGATTTTTCAATATGCATTGGATGTTTGTGTTGTCTAATGTTTTCTAGGTGAAGTGGGGATGATGGGCACATCTATATGATATGGTTGTTGGCACATAACACATTTAATTGTTTCATCTTGAATATTTTAAAAATATTCTATGACATTATTATGCTTGGTCCAAATTGGATAGAAAGGATTTGTATATGTCAGGCCACCTTGCATCTACGCAACAAAGAGAGGTTAGAAAATATTTATAATTATGTATACTATTTAGAATAATATTTGAGTATTTTGTATAAACTTAAATCCCATCCAAAGTGGTGGTTTTAGCTCGTATGAATCTTGTATATCTACTTCTCACCTAAGTTTATCCTTGAGCTTGTGCCTACATATTAAAACCACCACTATGAAAGGTAGATGATATATATATGTATGAGAGAGAGAGCTTATGAATTTTGCACAATACTCATTTATAGTTCTTGTATGTTTTTTTACAGTGACAAGACCATATAATAAGTAGAGGGATTGCTACTAAACTTTATTAGAAATATCTTAAATTTTGGCCATAAAAGATGACAACTTTGATATCACAATTTTCAAAGAAACCACTAAAGATTAATCGTAAAGGTAGTAAGAGTCACTCTCCCCTATTCAAGAAATCTATGCAAGCATATTAGGCAATCCATTTTAAAAATCCATCCACAAGGGTCTTCACCATTAAAAGTTACTATATCATTTGATAGAAAAAAACATCAAGGGGCCAATCTATCGGATTTTATAATACTTTCCAGAAATCACATGAAGCATAACATTCACCACAAGTTATATGCAAGTTATAGGGGTGGGTGCTGAAGGGGACACCGCTAGTAATAGCTTATATAAGAATATTGTGATACACATTGATACATAGACTCAATAGGTCAGTGGTTGGGTGTTTATAGTAGATACCTAATCCTAAAATTATAATTATAATTACATTAATCAAGGTTGGCATAAGGATCGAAGTTAACTCAAAATAAAAAAAAACCTTTATTAAAATTTTAGTTCAGGTTAACCATCAAGTGGTTTAACTAGAGGTGAATGCATAACCATATAAGTCGTTTTACCATCTTGTTTGGGGTGAATACTTCAAGATGTTAGAAAATTAAAAAACAAGCAAGCATAAACAACAATAAAAAGGTTTTACATGGAAACCCTGCAGTGTGCAGGTAAAACCATTGGGTAACGACTACTTTTCTTCTTTTATTATACTCAGTTGATTTCATACATTCACGCTCTATCATAATGCAAGGGGCATTCCCCTTTTTATATAATTACAAAGAAATATTCCAAAATAGTTGTGGCACATTCTAGATAAAAGCGCTTTATTAAAAAAACTACTTTTATCAACTGCTTTCTATAACAAAAGATGCTTTAAAGACAAAAACAACTTTAAAACCAAAAACAACTTTAATAACAAAAGTAGCTTTAAAAGAAAAAAATAGCTTTAAAGCAAAAACATTTTTAAAGCTCCACCAAGCACCACTCAACTGAGGAAGATCGGAGACTTGAAGTCGATATACAAAAATTCTTTGCCTTTGTTTTCCATACAAGTGCCAATTGCCCAATGCTACCCTCATCACATTTTTAGGAAGCTCAGAGAAGTTTTGCACCGCTCAAACTTCTCTCTCTTGACCGACTTTGTAAGCACATTTGTAGGATTCACTTCAGTATCAATCTTCTCCAACAGGATCCTACCTTCTTCCACCACATTTCTTATAAAATGGTACTTAACATTGATGTGTTTGGTGCGATCATGGAATGTTGGGTTATTCACTAATTGAATAGAACTTTGACTATCGCAATCCAACATAATCTTCCCTTGCATTATCTTGAAGTCATCCAACAGTCGCTCTAACCAAATTGTCTCTTTGTTGGATTCAGTTGCTGCAACATATTCTGCTTCAGTGGTTGATAAAACCACCACGAATTGCAACTTAGAATTCCAACTCACAACTCCACCAGAAAGAGTGAAACCATATCCTGTAGTGGACTTTCACCCATCTCTATCTCTACCATAATCAGAATCCACAAAACCTTTAACTTGCAAATCTTTCGATCCAAAGTAAATGGCAACATATGAAGTACCTCTTAAATATCTAAATATCCACTTCACTACATTCCAATGCTCCTTACCAAGATTTGCCATGTACCGGCTGACTACTCCCATTGCTTGGGTAATATCCAATCTGGTGCTCACCATGGCGTACATGAGGCTTCCTATTGTAGATGAATATGGTATATGAGACATTCTTGTCTTCTTTGTTTCTATTATAGGACACTATTCGAAAGACAATTTGAAGTGTGGAGGAAGTGGGGTACTAACTAGTTTTACATTCTGCATATTGAAGCGCTGCAGAATATTTTCTATATATATCTTTTGACATAACTAGATCTTCCTTCCTGTTCTGTCCCTGTGTATTTTCATCTCTAAAATTTGGTTTCTTGCTCTTAAATCCTTCATATCAAATATCCTAGCCATCTGAGCCTTAATATCACTTATTTTATTCATGCTAGAGCTTGAAACTAGCATATCATCAACATACAACAACAATATAATAAAACTACCATCATTGAACCTCTTATAGTATGCACAATGGTCAGCTTCACTCCTGTTGAAACCTTGGATCTTCATGAAGGTGTCAAATTTTTTGTACCACATCCTTGGCACCTGTTTCAATTCATACGAAGATTTCTTAAGTCTGCAAACCAAATTCTCTTTACCTCTTTCTTCATAGGCCTCAAGTTGATCCATATAAATATCCTCCTTGAGATCACCATGCAAGAAAGCAATTTTTACATCAAGCTGCTCCAGCTCTAAATCCTGTGCTACCACAAGTTCAAGTAAAAATCTAATAGTAGTCAGCTTCACAACTGGAGAAAATATTTTATTGAAGTCTATACCTAACTTCTGCACATAACCTTTTGCCACCAAATGAGCTTTATATCATTCCAACAACCCATCATTGTTCTTCTCTACTTTGTACACCCACTTGTTACCAATAATTTTTATTCCAAGTGGAAGATCCACAAGTTCCCATGTTTCATTCTTCCATAGTGATTCCATCTCCTCATCCATGGCTTTCCTTCACTTATCTGCATTCTCAAATTCTTGAGCTTTCTGAAATGATCTAGGCTCACCATCATCAGTTAACAAAGCAAAAGAGAACTAAAAATCAGGAGAATACCTATCCAAATATTTTTGTGAATGTGTAGATCTTCTAACCCAATGTTCTATTGGTTATGGCTCTTGGTCTTATATCTGTTCAAGCTGATGAACTGGTTGATCTACATGCTAATCAAAAACTTCAACAATATTATCTTCATTTTTAGCTTTGTTCATATCTACTTCAACAGGTACAACTTTAGGTGTTTGTTGTACCTGCTTCCTTTGCATGGATTTTTCATTAAAAATAACATCTCGACTAATTTTTACCTTGTGGGTAGTAGGATTCCACAGTCTATACCCCTTCATTGTATCTGCATAGCCGAGAAAAATATATTTACTTGAATTTAGGTCAAGTTTGGACCTATTTTATTTTGGCACATGGGTAAAAGCATCACAACCAAAGGTACGCAAATGAGAGTAATTAACAAGTTTACCACACCAAACCTCCTCTGGAATTTTTCCATCTAATGCAGTTGTAGGTGACTTGTTAATAAGGTAAGTAGCTGTATTAACAATCTCTGCCCAAAGTTTTTTCTCCAACCCAGATGTGTTGAGCATGCTTCTTACATGTTCCATGATTGTGCGATTCATTCACTCAGCCACACCATTTTGTTATGGACTATATGGCACAGTATTCTGGTGCTTAATCCCTTCCTACGTACAAAAATGATCAAACTCCTTGGAGCAATATTCTCCCCCATTATCTGACCTGAGGCATAAAATAAGCTTGCCCAAAATTTTCTCTACTCTTGCCTTAAACTCTTTGAATTTTTCCAAGGCTTCTAACTTCTTTGTTAGAAAATAAACCCACACTTTTCTAGAATAATCATCTATAAATGTCAAGAAATATCTAGTACCTTTTAAGGACTGAGTGGGGACTGGTCCAAATATATCAGAATGTATAAGCTGCAAAAAATCAGAACTCTTATCAGGACTTGTAGTAAATCGAACCCTCTTTTGTTTGCCAAAAATACAATGCTTACAAAAGTCTAATTTGCAAGACTTAATCCCAAACAACATACCTTGGTCATGCAAAATTTTCAATCCTTTTTCACTTATATGGCCTAGGCATTGATGCCATAGCATTATTCCATCTTGAGCATTAACTGAAGTTACTGCTGTTGCATGGTTTGTCATCGTATCACCACACAAACGATATAGGGTCCCATAAGGTTATCCTTTTGATACTACTAGGGATCCTCTCGTAATTTTACAATAATTGTTACCAAAAGTAGTACAATACCCAAGTTTGTCCATCATCTTGATTGAAAGCAAATTCTTTCGTAAAGCAAGCACATGTCGTACATCACATAACATCCTTTATCTACCATCATCCACCTTGATCCTTAGATCCCCTCTTCCCAAAATTTCTAAAGGATGATCATCACCCAAATAGACCATCCCTCCATTAAAGGATTGATATTTGACAAACCAGTCTCTATGTGGAGACATGTGGAAAGATGCACCTGAGTCCAAAACCCAAGTATATAAAATAAATCTACTGCTCCTGGTATAGAAGGCCTCACATGCTGCCATATCTATTGCATCTCTAGTATTGGCCTCGACTGATGGTTGATTTTTCTTTTCACCATTCTTCTCCTTTTTTAGATGCCAACAGTCCTTCTTCGAGTGCCCTAGCTTCCCACAATGCCAGTACCTCCCTTTCAACTTGCATACTTTTGACTTAGACCTGGATTGTGATCTACCTTGTTGACTCCTTTCGTTATATCGACCTCTCACAACTAGGGCTTCATTGGTTGAGGGTTCTAGAGATGATTTTCGTCTCAAATATTTTGCCAATAAAGCAACTACAACATCATCAACGCTTAGAGCTCTAGATGATGCATTGCTGATGGTCATCACCAAATGATCCCAGGTGTTTGAGAGAGAACAAAGTAGGGTGATTACTTTATCTTCATCCTCCATCTTCACATTAACAGAGATTAGCTTACTTATTAGAGTATTAAACTCATTTAGATGATCTGCCACAGATGAACCCTCCTTCATCCTTAGACTATAAAGTTGTTTTTTCATTAAGAACTTATTTGTTGGTGATTTAGTCTCATACAAATTCTAAAGATTTTCCTAGAGGGCTCCCGTGGTTGTTTGATCAGCAACATTGAACAAGATAAAGTCTGCTAGGCAGAGACGAATTGTAGATATCGTCTTCTTGTCTAGCTTTATCCATTCCTCATCTGTCATGTTGTCAGGTTTACTCATGAGACTTTCCAAGGCTAGGGCTTGATCGTTTTGAACCAACAAATCCTCCACCTTCATATTCCATAGGGTGAAGTTCTTGCCATCAAACTTCTCAATATTGAACTTGGTTACACCTCCTGTCATTGTTGCAGCTTCCACTCGCATAAAACCCTGACCAACAAGTTTTCAAAGAACCTCACTTTGATACCAGATGTTAGAAAATTTAAAACAAAACAAGCAAGAACAACAATAAATAGTACATGAGATTTTACGTGGAAACACTACAGTGTGCAGGTAAAACCACGGGGTAATGGCAACTTTTCTTATTTTATTATACTCAGCTGATTTCATACATTCACGCTCTGTCATAATGCAATGGGCATTCCCTTTTTTATAGAAATACAAAGGAAAATTACAAAAAAGCTGTGGCACATTCCAGATAAAAGCACTTTATTAAAAAAATTGCTTTTATCAACTGCTTTCTATAACAAAAGTTGCTTTAAAGACAAAAACAACTTTAAAAGCAAAAACATTTTAAAAACAAAAATAACTTTAAAAGCAAAAAATAACTTTAAAGCAAAAGCATTTTTAAAGCTCCGCCAAGCACCACTCAGTTGAAGAACATCGGAGATTTGGATATTGAATTCACCTCCTAACACAAGATTGCTTATAGGATTGCTTAAGTTTACCTATTGGCTTCTATCAAAGGTTGTGAGTAGGCTTACATCATTATCTATCGAACTTAGCCAATAAGGTTACATACCATATCTTTCAAAAACCCCCTAACATGAGCTTGGGTCCAAGGAGAGAATATAATATAGATGTTATCATCTCCCCCTCCATAATATATGCTCAATTGCGCTAAAGAATATCTAAACTATTAAACCTCCCATATCAACTAATACTATCAAGTCGTAAAGAAATGATCCTCCATCATTAACTAAAATACTTTCAAGATATCAAAAAGTGAGCCTCCATTAGCATTTGGAAGATTACAATTTTTCGTACAAGGAACACAATGTAAAATCTAAGATAGTTTTGCAATGGCTCTCATGGCACTATGATTTGGGTCAAGTTTGCCACTAATTAGTGTAAATGATTCTTCATTATGAATTTTACTATTCTTTTACCAAAGGCACACGAAATAGACTAAATCTTCCTTGAGTATGAAGCTATGACTCCATATTCTTGATCCAATATGTTGATTTTTCTATGAGAATATCTTCAACATGCAATATGGTGACCATAATTTATCCTCCAATCTAAAAAATAATAGCTAAATCATCGAGCAACATGTATTTTTTTGAATAATCAATCCCTATGGTTAGAAAGGAACCTATAGAAACAAGACATACCTCATACTGATCATCCAAAATTTACTCCTCTTGTACCCAAAAAATCTCTACAACATTATAACAAGTCCTTGAGTAAATAAAATATATGTGATCCATAATGTTCTCATAAAGTTATCAAATTCTACTGGTGAATTAAAATAAACTGTAAACCAAAAATTAACAACACCAATGCAAAGATAAAGTAACAAAAAGCACAATAACAACACAAGATTGCACAAAATGAATAAAATTTTATTAATGTGGGCAAATATCCCAGTTGTACAATGAATGTGCCCCAATATGGGATTTTACAATACCTTTTGATACAAATATTATAAATATAGGGAAACAAAACCCTAGTTCAACGAATAGCTGGTGTCTTTCAGCTCGTCCTTGATCTAAACAAGAGTTGCAGGTGGGCTTGTGTATCCCTAAGAGACCACCATAGCTTCCACAACTTCAAAAAAAATGAATTTTGCACCTGCAAACATGAAAACAACAAAAAAGGATTAGAAGCACCTGCGAGGGCTCCACTGCGTGAGGCCCTCTGAGAGATAAAATTTACTAAAACCCTAGATGCTGCAAAATGTAATTGTAAAAATTAATGCAAGAATGTAAATAAAATGCATCGAATATTCTTACCTTGTCAAATGCCAAATTTTGTTTCTAATTCTATCATTGATGGTCGCGATGACGCCCGAACAATGCCCGAGGGTCGTAGGACTGCAGATATGCTACGAGAAATACCCGAAGGTGTTCTAAGATGGCTATGGATGCCCAAAAGGGTTCCAAAAATACCCAGAGGTATTATTTAGACTCTAGAGGGTGTTTGAGGGTTGAGGGAAGGGTCACAGAACCATATCTGGTTCAGGAGGGTTTGGCAACGACAAAAACGGGTGATGCAATGGTGACGAAGAGGGGCGAGGAAGATAGTGAAATGGCTAGGAAAAATATTTGTGGACTCTCTAAGGGCTTAAGAATTTCTAAATATTCTAAAATAGCTTGAGGGATTAAGGGTTTTTAAAGGGTCTAATTCGTCAAAATGACTCATCTTTTATAATCTACCCTTGAACATGTTAGGGTTTCGATGACACAAAATGAGTGGTCGAGATTAAAACATGAGGAAGGGTGGAGATTAAGCTTGGATAAGTGGCATGGATTGAGATGGATGGATGGTTGAGATTAAAATGTGGCAGATGGCTAGGATTAATTCATATAAATACATATATATTTATTAAATATAATATATAAAATATTAATATTTATATGTATATTAAGTAAATACACACACACACACATATATATATATATATAATGGGTGGCTATTATTTGAGGAAACAGATGGATGACAAGTGGCTAGATTTTGGTGTCTACATAAAATATTTTAACCATTAAAGAGAGCTCAAAAACTCATAATTTAAAAGAAGTTCTTAAAAAAATTTTGTATGCAAAAGTTATGGCCTTTAGAAGTTTGCCCTTCGCATTGACAAAGCTGCCAAAATTTGAATTCAAAAATTCAAATAAATCTGACCGATTTGAGAGTGCCACATATCATATACTATCATAAGAAAAAACACCACTTATCTCCATATATGTTGTTGATTAGGATAGTGACTAGATAGAAAACTGTCTTTTTCATATATTGATGGGGCATCCAAAATAAGAAGCATAGACATATGCCAAACGATGATTTTTTGAAATATTGTATTTATAAAAAAATATTTTTAGGGGCCACCTATGCACCACTTTGATCATCATATTAGCAATACACATCAACATCACCAAATTCAGCACCAATACTAAGAATTAAAAGCAAAAGAAGAATAACTAGTGGTTTGAATTTTGGACGAACTACAACTAAACTATAGTGTGCATTTGACTAGACAAAAAGCCATGCGGTCATCCATGAACATAAAGCCCATGTAAAAGTAAAGAATGGTCTATAATGCCAACAACACAAAAATTAAATACTGATTTAAAGATAAAAAGAATTGTTCTCATGATTAATTTTCACATTTAAACATGATGAGAAATGAGCAAACAATTACAATTATATTTGTCAAGGTTGATATATGGCTCAAGGTTAAGTTACTAAATTTTTTATAAAGGTTTAGTTAACCATCAAGTGATTCAACCAATCCCACTAGGGTGAATACATAACCACACAATTGGTTTTACCAATCTTGCTAAGGGTGAATACATCAAGATTTCCATATACTTACATAAAATATTACATGTAGTCTTATATTATTATCTTTCAACTTTACTAATAAGGTTAAATTACCATATTTTCCAACATAGTCAAGAAAATCAATGACACCATCAAATACATAATCTAAATTAGGAGTAAAATCATATTTATCACCAACCATACTAGTATGGTTTCCTATGAAAGGTTGAATATAAATTTGAGTAAAATAAAAGTAATCAAGATTATGCTTGAAATCCATTTGCTAGAATTGCGCTAGTTCTTACCCAAAAGTTTTCCTTTGGAAGTGCCCTAAATCTTGTCCAAAATTCATCCTCTTGAAGTGTCCTAGATATCGATGCTAGAAGTGCTTGACAAGTGTTGGTTCATTTTTTAGGATCTTAGATCCCTTCTACCAATCTTGATTCTACTTAAGGGAATCATATTAGAATTCATCTTCTCTTTATCTTCCTATTTTTGGAAGGTCAAAGTCTTACTACCCTCCAAGAGATTGAGAAAAATTTCTTGCAAGTATTTCATGCTGTATAAGAGAGCCTCGATGCAAGTGGTTTGACCAAACTTAATGATAAAATCCACCATACAAATTTATTTTCATTGGTTGAATGTACTAGAAAATATCTAGTTCTAAAATTAAAGGAGAAGGATTGAATAAGTTGAGGTGTTCTACAAGAACGGTGGAAGAGAAATTCTTGGTCTCAATGGTTGATTAAGCATGAGGGTTGAAATTGTTGATGCCTTACAAGATCTGGTGGTGCTTATATTGATTCATTAGGTGACACTTCTTCCACATCATAAATCATCGTTAGTCATATCTATTCATTGTGGACACTTATTGATCTATTCCTAGCCTATGGAATCTGAAGGATTGAGCATAAACCCATAGCCAAATGACAAGGCCCGAGTAGACCTCCAAATTATCCAAAAAATATTACAAGAGATATATCTCGATTTGATTAGTTCAAGAAGATGATTAAAGGAGATAGGTCTCCCACAAGGATCTCAAAATACTTGATAATTTTTTGTATAATGTAAATGGTTATGTCTAAATCATTATATTATAGAATATAATTATGCTAAATGAATGGTAGTGGTAAAAAGTTGATCTAAAATACTTAATGAGAAGATGCCAATATGGCCAAATTGAGTTCAAGCTTGTTTGTATATTTTCTACCCTTTTTCTACCACCATAGGTAGCCAAAATTATTGTTTTAATATCACTTACAACAAGAGAACTTCTATAAAGTATCAATTGCAATAATAAGTTTTAAAATTATGGCACTAGAAGCAACATACTCTAGAATACCTATAATAGAACTAGATTCTAGAACAATAAATCCAATAACATATCACATATCTAGATTCTAAGTTTCAAAAGTAATCTAAGACACTCAAAAAGGGAAATGTCTCTTAGCCAATTAGGGAGGGCAAAGCTTCTTATGCACACTAGAGGCAATAAAAGTTTAAAATAATTGATATCAAACTACATCAAATTTTATTTTGATAGTTGAGGTGGCTACTATTGTCCTCTCTAATTTTTGTGGTAACCATATGTGGGTGATAAAATATCTGGACGATCGCACTTCGCATGGAGTGACACAACAAGACATATTTGAGAGCATGATAAGAAGCTCGATCAGACTTCCTCTATGGATTTTTACAAGGTGAACTCCTTTTAAGATGTGATATTTAGCATTCTCTGCTCTGAACTAACCTACCTAGCTATTAGGTACATATTGAAAAAGAGAAATAAAAACCATAAGAAATAAAGCTAACGAAAAGGAAAAAAATATTGTAAGCTAATCTAAGATAGTCAAGGGAAATGTACCAAGATCATAATATTATTTTTCATAACAGTGGAATAAATGAACACTTAAATTATCCATAGACAGTGCACAAGGAACACTTTTTCTTCTTGATACATATAGATAAACATAGATTACACATATAAGAAATGAGATAGAGATAAAATAGTCACGACCTCTTATACAACACATACAAATACATACACATGAGAAATGAGATGGAAAACCCAATAGTCATTTTTTTAAAGTGAAAAACCCCTTGTGGGGCCACCTTGGTCTGAGAGACCACAACCAGGGGGTTCTACACCATCAAAGTCACCCAGGAGTCATGCCCAACCCTGCCCACACCAACATTATCAATTGGATTTTGGGTACCCAATTCAAATTTTTGGTAGGGTGGAGATTTGAACCTGGGACCTCCCTTGGAGGATTTCCCTCTCCTCTCCAACTCAACTACAATACCTGGGTGAAAACCCAATAGTCATGACTTCTAGTGTGTATATATATATATGAATATGAATATGAATGTTACAAATCATGCTAGAAGTGAGGGCTCAAAAGCATATCTACAAAACAACCTAGGATTCGGGTCTAGACTATTATATAGAAGAGAAAGGAGAGTTACATAGAAAGCCTCACACTTGAATAAGCAACTCACTGATCCTTTACAATGGTTAGATATCTACTATTTATAGACAAAATGGGAAGATTTTCCCTTGAAAATTTTATGCAAGAATTTAGAACATATCCTCCTTGCTACTTCCTTGATCCATTCTGCATTACATAATTTTAGTTCTTTGAGGTATCTAGATCTAGAATCATCAATTTTGAGTTACTAGATGCTCAACTACCATTGAAATTATTCAAATTTCACCCTTGAAATCCTGGATTATGAGTACAGGCACCTTCTACAATTAATACCATTAGACCTTGGGATGTTGTTATAGCTGTAAGACTTTTGCTTTCAATAGGCCAACCACTTTTCTTAGGTTATTGAGCCCAATCAATGCCAGTAGGTGATTATTAGTAAGGGATCATTAGTTCCACTCACCTACTCCTTTTAAAAATTTATGCATCATCCATGGTGTCTTATAATTTTATTTCTAACTTTTTTTAATCCTCTATACCTAGTCGTTCTTTCTCATTGCCCACTTTTGCATTACATTTTGTTTCTTAGATCGTTTCTATTTTATCTTTAATTTATTATTATCTTTAGAAGTGATACAAGCCATTTAATATTCAATCAGATGGTCATAAAATTTTTTTCTTGCCATCCTATGTTAGACCTTTACAAATCTTCCATGGCTAGGCTGGACTTTTGTCAAAATGCTTGTAGGAGTCTCTTATCTCACCTTCTCATCGAACCTTTTAAATGACCTAATTATTTAAGGATTTTTTTATCTACATTAAGAAGTTTCTTAAACCTTGTGGTCTGACTTTCAAAAAATTTCCTCTTTACTCTCGAATATTTTCAAAATTTCGATTTTAAAAAAAATTTCTAGTGCAGAATATCGAAATTTTTGTCTTTCTCTCTTTGTCAAAACTTTTATGAAGTTATGCCAATCATTTGGTCAAAATTTTTATTTTTCTAACTTCCACCTTTCTTGCTTTAGCTTCAATCTTCTTTCTCAATTATTTTAATAAAAAATATTCTAAGTGTAATGGTATATCTGATGACCTTTTAGAGGATCAAACCTTCAAAATTTTCTTTTATTACCTTCCATTGAAGATATTTCAAGATATCTTTTTGTTGGGATTCTCTTAGAGCAACATGAACCATAAATCATTATAATTTGATGGCCTATGAAGCTTTTAATTTTAAGTGATCTAATATTCCTATTGCACCTATTCCATTCACTAAGTATTCAACTCTTCTTAACATAGTCATTGGTGCAGAGAAGCTTAACTGGATAAACCCCCAACCAAGTATAAATATTTATCTACAATTAAGATTGCTAGGACCTCTGAGTCATGTGACTAAATGTATCACAAGAATTCCTTGTGATGAGATCCTAGGAGTATCTATATATCTCCCATAGCTATTAAATTCTTTCCACCTAGATCTCCCACTGAATGTATCCTATGTTTGTGGTGGAGAGATGATAGATGGGTGGTTAAGAGTCACAAAACAAAATAGATATGGAAGCTAACTCGATTTACGATCTCACCTATAGTAATTGTATGGGTGAAACCTTCACCAATAGTAGAGTCATTTTAGCTATCATCAAAATGGCTCGTGAGCTACTACCAATGGTAGGGTTTGATTTACCTATCACCAAAAATACGATGAGGAATTAGTACATGTTGCTAATTATTAAGATTTGATAATTTACGTTGTCCTAAAGCCCCAAGGAATTAGTAATGAATGTAAGTTAGAATTTTTTTAGTATTTTACTTACGGTGGAAGCACCTAATTGCATTAAATTATCCTCATGTGAACTAATGCCCCCTCTACTTGCCATATTTTTGCTCAATTTGAGTCTATCCCATTTCCATTATGCCAACGCAAGAAAATATTTACTCTTCCCTTTAAGTGTTGAAATTACATGATACAAAGTTACTCTTCCTTCATGTTTAGAAAAAGAGGAGGGTATATTTCCACATTTTAAATTATATACCTATTACATCTTTGATCAGATGGTCTCTAGTTGTCTAACAAAAATCCCTAGAAGCCATCCTTATTAATACATTAGATAGCTTGCTACCCTCTTGAAGAGTTGCTTGTTTGTGTGATTGTAGCTTACTTGTGCTATCCTATGAATCATGATACAATAGCTTACATAAATTTATATTTGATTTGACCTTTGGCTTTGTTCCTAGAAATGCTCTTTTTCTCATTGCAACATAACCCGTACTTTCCAATTTTGAGTAGCTTTTGCCCAATCGCATGTTCCAAAAAATTATCCCACCAAATTAAAATTTGTTAAAATAATATATAAAATATATGTGTTCACCTTCCTCACTTTTTTTGAAGATTTCTCAAGGGTATCTCTTTAGACCAATCCCATGAATGGTATTCGGAGAATGTATCCCTCCATGGTTTCAATCTCAAAGGACCTTTTGGTCCTTGCAAGCAGTTACAACATATGGATCACTTCAAATCACATCAAACTTGGTGTGATGACTTGGTTTTATTTTATCTTCATCCCACTTAGTAATTAGATCATCAACCTCAAATTTTTGAGGGATGGCTCTCTTATCGAACCATCTTTTGACCACTCAATGTTTCAATAATAATTCTTTAGTTTCTTTTCTTAATTCTTCAAGCTTCAATAATTATCCCATTCTTATAGTCATAGCATAATTTTATTGAAGCTCTAGTTGATGCAATAATTGAAGCACGAGAAATTCTATAGATACAGTCAACTTAGCCTCCTTGACCACTCCTTGATGTTTCAACAACCGTTCTCTAGTCTCTTTACTCAATTATTCAAGCTTAAGTAATTCTCCCATTCTTATAGTCATAACATTGTTTTTTCTAAAGATCTAGTTGATGCAATAATTGAAGCACATTAAATTATTTATAGTCATAACATCCCATTTTTTGTATATTATACCAATCCATTGCCCTATAGGTAGTAATTTGAAGACCTTTAGATAAATTTCATACTGAAAGATAAATTGAGTAATATTAGAACCTATGAATACCTTCTTATAAAACCATATTTTGACCACTCCTTGATGTTTCAATAGCTATTCTCTGGTATCTTTTCTCAATTCTTCAAGCTTCAATAATTCTCCCATTCTTACAATGCTAGCATCATTTTCCTAAAGCTCTAGTTGAAGGAATAATTGAAGCACAGATAATTCTATAGATATAGGTATCTTAGCACCCTTGTCACATGCCAAGGTATAAGGAGAGCATCCCAAATATTTCTTTGGAGTGATGTGATTTGACCATAAGGATTTTTAAGATGAAGGTGCCATTGCCATTGATTTTATGAGCCAACCCTTTTTAAAAATTTACAACAATTTTTTTTTCGTAGATTATACCAATCCATTACCCAGTAGGTAGTAATTTGAAGAGGCCTTAAGATAAATACCATACTAAAAGTTAAATAGAGTAATATTAGAACCTATGAATACCTTAGTATTATCAATAATTATTGTGTTGGGGACACCAAACCTAGTAATGACATCTTCCAATAGTTCTATGATTACCTGTTCTATGGCCTCTTTTAGTGGGACCACTTCAATCCATCTAGTAAAATAGTCTGTGGCAGTGATAATCCATTTGTGACTTTTACTAGATGGTGGGTTAATCATTCTAACAAAATCTAATACCCACTGAGAGAATGACTCATCTGCACCTATGGGGTGTGTTCCTCTTCCTTCTAGTGAAGAACTTGCATTTGTTACATTTCCTAACCCATCGATGGGTATTTGTAAACATACTTGGCTAATAATAACCAAATTTTATGATCTTATTGATTATTATCTGAGCTACAAAATATAAACCCAAAAATATTTGATGGAATTCTTGTAGCAAAGGTTGATTTTATTCCTTTTGTATTGCATCCGATGAGGACTCTAGAATTTTTTTCAAGATAGAACCCCATCTATTAGCGTGTAATGAACATTCTACAATAAAAAAACTATTCTCTAAGATTTATCTAGATTAGGGGGATATTTTCTTATTTGCATATAATAAATCCTTTGCTCTATCCAGTCTGGTTCCTTTTCATCTTCATTCACCAAAAACTTTTTTTGAATCTACTTCTCCTTTGACAAAATTTGGGCTAATTTCTCTTTGATAACATCCTTAGCCAACCTTTGGCACAATGGCATTCCTCTAATCAATTTCATAGGATTAATTGAACATCATATTTTAATATTTTGGTAATCCATATAGCCCATTTTCATTGATTTCTCCACCCATTATATATTCTCTAACACTTGGATGAATAACATGGGAGATGAATTTATTATTTGAAACCATGTGCTTGAAATTCTTCAAACCTCTAACCAGAGTGTATACTTGTTTTTCAACAAAGTTATACTTCTCTTCATACCCTTTTAAAGTTTAGCTAAAGAAATAAATTGGGTATTCCTACTAGTTTTTTTCTTTCTATGTCAATAAATATGTGATACTAAGCTCTTCTTAATATACATAAATAAGAAAGTCTTTGTTAAAATTTGGGTTGATCAACACTAGAGCTTCTGCAATAGCCCTTTTTATCTTCTCAAAGGACTCCATTCCTTTGTATTTCTATATAAATGGTTGGTTCTTTTTTAGTATGAGTGTCATTAGCATGAAAATAACTGTGAAGTCTGAGATAAACCTTCTGAAAAAGTTTATGTGACGAAAGAAAGAGCGTAGTCCCATTTTATGATGCAATAGTGAAAGGTTGGGCTGACTATTTTTAAGCAGAATACTCTAGCTTAAAATAGCCTTGAATTTGTTTGTGTCTATAGCAATACCATATTTTAATACAATATGGCCTAACAATTTTCCCTATAGGACACAAAAGACACATTTTTTGGGATTGAGGCATATCCCAAATTCTTGACATCGCTTAAAGACATTCTCTAAGTGTTCCAATTGATTTTATTTATTCTTAGAGAATACAATAAGATCATCCAAGTAGATCGGTATCACTTTGTTGATCAAATCTTGGAAGGTAATACCCATGGCTCTTTGAAATGTTGCCCCAACATTGGATATCCCAAAAGGCATCTGTTGATATGCAAATATCCCTCGCTTAGTCGTAAAAATAAATTTTTGTTGATCCTCATCTTTAAATTATATTTTATTGAAACTAAAGAATCCATCCAGTAGCAAGAACCTTTCTAAGCCCGCAATAGCTTGGAGAATTTGGTCCATGAAAGGTAGGGGGTAGCGATCATTTAACAATGCTTTATTCAGATCTCTAAAGTTAACACAACCTGATTTCACCATTATTCTTCCTTACAAGCACCAAATTAGAGATCCATATGGCATGTTTAAGTGGAAATATGATTTTTGACTTAGTCATTTTGCACAAGTATTTCCACATGAGAGGTTAAATGTTTGGAATAACTAGCCTTTCTGTTTGCTTCACAATACTGTCTTTGATATCTAGCTCAATTGTATATTGGATGATCTCCTTGTTATATCCCTTAAGCTATTCATAAGTTCAAACTATTACTTCCTTGTATTATTTGCATAACATAATAAGAGACTCCTTTTATGCTTTAGTAGCCACTTTACCTATTTTTAGCACTTTTCCTAGGGCCACTTCTATCTCTTGGTAGTCCTTATCAACAATGATTCCTCTATTTCCTTTGAATCTATCATCTAGGATAAACAAGGACTCCAATGTGATTAACCCTTTTGCCAACTTGTTATATTTTAACTAGATGATGTGATATCTATATTTTTCTTCAATTACTTAGGCCATCTCTTCAACATATTCATCCATTTGTTGAAGAAAATGAACAATATGTTTGTCACTTTCAAAAACATTCCAATTCACTTCATTATTAGGGATAACCAACTTGACTATCCATTTTACCAATTGATGATTATGGAGAAAATCATCGACTGGATCAAAATATGATCTGATCATTGCCATAATAAACATCCACTTGGAGCCTAAGTACCAGAGCTTCATACTTGGCCACATTGTTTGAATAATTAAATTATAACTAGTATGCTTGCAATAAATTTGTTCTCCTTGGTAAAATTAGGTATACACCAACACCAACCATCATTCTACTTCTAGCACCATCAAGAAACAACTTCTATATACTGGTGGATTGCTCCTTTTTTGCAATTTCAAGAATAGGTAAATTTTCTTCTTAAATAAAATATGCCCCCATGCCAGTTTGCTCACATACTTCGTAAGGATCTGAATTGTGCATGCTAATAGCTCACTCACTTTTGTGATTATTTGAAGTAGAATTATTTTATCTAGAAGATGCTCTTGCATCAGATTGTACCTTTTCTATGGTATAAGATTACTCAACTTCTAATCTAATCCAAGGAATTTTCTCTATATGATAAACATGGAGAGGTTTCATTAGAATCTTTATCTTAGCACCACATTGGTTACTCAACAATATATGTGTCCATTCCAAGTATAGGTAACCTCCTATTTTGGTAGTGAAATCTCTCGATAGACATATATCAAACATGGTTGTGAGCTCAATTACTACTAAGTCTTAATATATACTTAAATTTGCACATGCCTACAAAGTTAGAGGGAGGTCCTTGACCAACCTGAAGGCCTAGATTAGTGTTCCATTTATTTGAACTACACCTTGATTATCCGGCTCATAACTTAGTGTGAATGCATCATCCACCCCCTGGGTATGACTGAGGTACTTGCTTCAAAACTGACCAGATAATTATGGATTAACTTATCACCATGGATCAAAGTTAGGTAGAATGATGTTGGCATTATTTTGGTTGTTTTAGGAGCAAATAATTTTAGGACTATAGGTGATTTTCTATCATATGAATTTATTTTTTCTTTAAATACATCCAAATGTTTTATTTTTCCAAGCACAATGAGCACTTCCTAGAGTGACATAGTCATATTAGATTTCTTGAGATGCTCTACTATATTAAATGACCTTAGAGACTATTCTTTTGAGTATCAAGTTGTGCCCATAGGGGTCAAGTTATTTCTACCATAGGCGATTGAGGAGCACTTTATTGCATTGGTATTACAACATTACATAAAATATTATTCACACTCTAAACTAAGACTCAAACCTAATCTAATATTTACAAGATGTACCATGAAGGTACCATGGGAGTACATTAGCATGTACCAAATAATGTAATATACTCCAACACCCTCATGTATTACATTATTTCATTATTGAAGACTTTAGTCTTCAATCATAGTCTTCATTCTTAAAATGATTCTGGAACGTGAGCTTACTCTGTTCTCTTTTAATTTCTATTAATTTTTTTGATCTTCTACTTCTTCAATCTTGTTCTTATCATGTTGTCTTCGTGTATCCTAATCAATTTTAAGATTAGTAACTTTCAAACTTTGTGAGAAAAATTCATTTGGATTTATTATCAATTTTTTTGAAAGTGATTTGAATTCATTTTCTTCAGTAGTTTCTTCTAATTCTTGTATTTCATGAATTTCTTGAGCTAGATGTCCTTTTTTATTTTCCTTTCTATATTGTAACTAAGGTTTATTATTCAGATATTGAGAAGGAAACTGACGTTGAAATTGTTGTGGGTTATACTGAGATTGATATTGTCTTTGATGTACTGACTTATTTGTTTGACCACTTTGATTCATCTGATTTCATTGAATTGTATCCATAAAATTTTGTGCTATGTCCCTTTTTCTTACATATTTGACAATATCTAGTGTTCCATTTGGATCTATATCTTGGAGTTGAAGCAAGATTACCTTGTGAATTATCCTTTGACACTAAGGCATTGTTAGTCATTTCATCTTTGGTAAAATTTTCTACTTCATATTCTTGTAGAATGTTGACTAACTCATCAAATGAAGTATCTTTACTTAGAACTTGCAAAGATGTAACTAGATGCTTATAAGTTTTTGGAAGTGCTCTCAATGTCACTTGAACAAGAAGTTTGTCTTCCACTTTTTCTCCTAAAGTTAATAGTTTTGCTTTTATATCTACTATATTTATAAGAAATAATTCAATACTTTCACCACTATTAACCTTTAAAGAATATAAATGAGATTGAATATTGAAAGTAGTAGCTTTGCTTTTCCCTTTAATTTTTTTCCCTAGATTATTCCAAGCTTCTGTAGAATTTTACACTATACTTATATAAGGTTGTATATCATCAATTATTATCATAAGTGCCTTGGCTTCACTATATTCATATCTTCGAATTTATCTAACATATTCAGCTGGTTTTGTCTTTATTCCACTAACTATATCCCAAAGTTTATAAACTATTAAAATTGATTTTACTTTATTTTTCCATGAAACATAATTTGGTCCTTTTAGAAGTTAAGACTCAGAAAGAAACAACTTGTTTTGACATAGTAGTACTCATAATACCTTTGATGTAGACTACCTTATGTCTCCCTAGGTTTGAATAATTTAAAGTTTCTAAATTAAATCCTATTGAGTAGAAATCCTTATATCTTCCTAATTGTTAGAAACTAAGAAATAATGACTTTTACAAATTTAATTTTCCTATGTTTGAAGTAGAACTCCTTTTAACTCCCAAATAACTAAATTTGCAATAATTTATTATTTCCAAAAAAATATTAATAAACCTTATAACTCCAACTTTTAAAATAAACTAAATTTCAAAATTAACTTCAATTTATCAAAGAACTAAAATACTTTAAATAAACCTTATCACTCCAATAAAATAAATTAACTTAACACTCCTAAAATTCCTAATATTATCACTCCAAAATAAGCTTTAATAAAATATTCAAACCTTAATAAAAGACTACCTTATCACTCCTATGGCATAAATTAAATAAACCTAATTTACTTGAGTTTACCTTTGAATAACATGCGCGCACCCTATCTTTGTTCAACATCGCAAAGATGAAGCTTATGTGATCTAATTTAACCTCTTTGCCCATATGTTACCAATATTAAACCTTCAAATTTCCTTGCTAATGATTAATTTCCAAATAGATTGTGTACATGTGACATGTATTGGATTCTTCTTCACGTGAGATGATGCCAAGTAAGCAATGAGCATTTTTATTCACCTTCATATGAAATGTAGCTCTTCTATGCCAGGTAAGCATTAAGGAAATTGTTAAGGAAACATTTTCGTTACACCTTTCAAATTATGATGAATAACTATTAATTACTTTCCAACGTTCAATCTACCAACCTTGCATTACTTTCCTTCGACAACTTCCAATGTTCAATCTATTAATGGGTATCTCCTTGTTGAATATTTGGTATACCTTTTGATCAGACTAGAGATGTGTTGTTTCTTTGATGAATTTAGGTGTTGGGTTGCATTGTTCCTTGCATCTACTTCTCAATGCGCTGCTCCTTGGGTAAGCTTTGGATGATACACTACTCCTTAGGTGGTTTGGATATTGAGTTGCTCTTTGTGCATTGCTCCTTAGACGAATTCCATCTTGCTCATGATTTTATCAAGATCTCAGGCATGCTTGGGACCTTTTTGAGCTCTCTTAGATGATTTTAGAATATTCTCAAGCTCCTTAAGCTTGCTTGAGACATTTTCTTGAGGTCTTTCCTTGGGTGTGAGGATGACTCATGTTGTTGCATTCTAATGCAATAGTTACTGACTCATTTTTAGCTTGCATATTATTGTTTTTGATAGATAGTCACTTAGCTTCTCTGCTCCAATTCTTGTATAGATGTCTCTTTGCTGGTTGTTATCCTTCTTATCCTTGCTATGATGGTGTTTATACTCTATTTTACGTTGCACTTAATCATATGTTCAAATGTATCCATTGTATTCTAACATGATCCTTTATTATGGACCCTTAATCTTTACTTGATGCTCTCTAGTGGATGTTTTCTTTTAAGCCATTTTGTCAAGATCTATAACTTATCTTATTCTAAAAATTTTCATATATCTAGGCCTCTCTTCAAGACCTATTCTTCTTGTGAATCTTGAGCCTTCTATTTTTTGGAATATAGAAGTCTCTTGATTCTTTTATCTTCTTTGCTACTCCTTTTCTTTATTTTGTTGGAAATTTTGAGTAGTTTTGTTGTCATTGATGTCAAAAGCATATTGGTTCAATTTCGTCATCATTAAGGACATCAAGTGGTTTTTCCAAAAGCAAGAAGGTCTTGAAAAGGAATAGGATATAATATTTATTTTTAATATTATATGCCTAAAAAGGCCCAAAGGATGAAGACCCAAGGAAGGAGAAGCAAGTTTAAATTAAATAATAATATTATATTATTATAATATTTCGGGCCAAATAACAAGGTGAAGAAAAACAAGGTTCAAGTTAAAAAGACCCATGAGCAGTTTACAAAGGATTTAATTTAAATTAAAATATTTTAATCTTTGATTAAAATTTTAATTTAAATTAATAATGGGTGCAAAGGTTTTAAATTTAAAATATTTAAAATCTATTTCAAATTTTTAAATTCAAAATTTGCCGACGTGTGAAAGACAAGAAGCATGTGTATTAATATAGGAAATAAATTTCATTTCCTAAGTCCTTCGAAAATATACACCTTGAATGAGAAAAGACATCGTGCACTGCATTTGTTGGAAGAAGAGGATTTTCGCATTTCAAAGTGATTGGAGGCAGACTAAGGTAAATAAAGGCATCAACGTGGATAGAGAAATCCACCGATGGTAGTAGCACAGGTGGAAGTTGAGATAGTGCTAAGGCTTGCAAGGAAGGGATCACGGGTTCGATCCACGCGATTGACGTTTTGCTAGTGGAGAGGCCTTCATTTTTTGTTGAGCGCTTTCGTGAGGAGAATAAAGAGGGAAATGTGCACCCAAGGTTTTATGTGGGCACGTAGCCCACTTGGTAGCCTAGCTTGAGGCTAGGGTGTTGGAGAAGCTAAGTCGTGGGTTCAATTTTCACTGAGGACGTTTTGTGGGCAGAATAGTTGAAAGGTATGCTAAACATATTTTTATTTCTCCAAAGGTTTTGAATTTCAAAAATTGCTTAGAGGGTTTTGTAAGCTGAAAGCTATAAGGTTTTTGAGGGAGTTATAAGGTAAAGTAAATTAAAATATTTTAATTTTAATTTTTGGTGATTGAAATTTATTTTATAAAGTTGGAGTGATAAGGTGTATAAAGGAAATTGTTGTGTATTTTGTTATAATGAAAATGTTGACTTATATTATGTAAGTTTGGAGATTATAAGGTGTACTAAGAGATTTGATATTTTTGTATGGCAAAATAATTATTGGGAAAATTATTTTGTGGAGATCTTGAAATAAGTTGTGGCTACCTAACCTTGATATTGGCAAAGAAAATTTGATTGTGGTTAAGACAGGTTTTGAAGATATATCTCCATCAAAACAAAAGGTATGGGTACATCTTCCTTGTGAGTAAAATATTGTTGGATTGGATGTTGTGAATGCTAAGTTGGAGTGAAAAGGATTGTTTGATAAGCATTGTTGAGTTTGGTTTTGAGATATCCAATATTGATTGATGAAGGTTTTTCTAGAATGAAGGTTGATGCTAGAAACCTTGTTTGATAAGCATTGTTGGAAATATTGAGTGAGCCTTCATGTGCATGATTAGGGTTTGTGAAAGATCATGAGTATCATTGTTATGTGAAGTTGTGAATAATATTGAACTAGGGTTTGTGAAATAACTTGAGTATCATTGTTATGTGATGTTTTTTTATAAGAGGGATTGTTGAAGCATTGTGAAAATGTTTAGGGTTTGTAAGCAAGTTGTGTTTGATTGAGTGGAGTTGATTGAGCATAATTGATTGGAAGTGTTGGAGTGATAGTTCAAGTTATGTGAAAAAAATTGTTCTTTATTTCTAGATTGAGTTGAAGGAAATATTGAAAGTGATTAAGCATTGTTGTGAGTGAAACATATTGAGTCTCTAACCATTCTCTATATGTTTCTGTGGTAAAAAAGAGAGATTGAAAGTGATTGAGCATTGTTGTGAGTGTGAAGCATATTGAGTCTCTAACCATTCTCTATATGTTTTTGTGATATTAAACAAGAATTATGTGAAGCTTGTTTGTGTGATTGAAGAAGTTTTCTGTGATAGATTGAGTTGAGTTGAATAAGATTTTGTGAAAGCTTGTGAGCTGATTTGAGTAAGTCCTAGAGTGGACTTAAGGATATATTTGTGTGAGCTTTTATGGAAGCTTACAATAGATTTGAGGTAAGTCTTGGTGAAGACTTGTTGAGTATATTGGACAAGTTCTAGTGAGGACTTGTTGAGATATTTGAGGTAAGTCTTGGTGAAGACTTGTTGAGTATATTGGACAAGTTCTAGTGAGGACTTGTTGAGAAGATTTGAGGTAAGTCTTGGTGAAGACTTGTTGAGTATATTGGACAAGTTCTAGTGAGGACTTGTTGAGAATATTTGAGGTAAGTATTTGAGAAGACTTGAGAGCAGAGTTGATTGATTGATTTGTTCAAACCTTGAGTTAAGGTTTGGGGTAGATCTAGCAGAGTTGATTTGTGATTGAGTCAAGATTTGTGTTAAGGCTTGAGGATAGATTTGAGGATAGAGTTTGGTGTATATTTGAGGATAGGTTTGTGCCAGATCAGAGATAGATATTGAGCAGATTTGTGCTAGATCGAAGGACTATGTTTAGTGTAGAGATAGATATTGAGCATATTTGTGCTAGATCGAAGGATTATGTTTAGTGTAGATTTGAGATAGATATTGAGTATATTTGTGCTAGACCGAAGGACTATGTTTAGTGTATATTTGAGATAGATATTGAGTAGATTTGTGCTAGACCAAAGGACTATGTTTAGTGTATATTTGAGATAGAGCTGAGAGTAAGATTTGGAGGTGATAGAGTAGAGGATAGTAGTCTCTAGTGGATAGAGATCCATTAGCTAGGGTAGTGAGGATAGAGATATTCTGAGTGAGGATAGAGTCTTCTATGGAGAGAGATCCACAAGCTAGTGTAGTGGAGGTAGTAGTCTTCTAGAGGATCACCAACTAGAGTAGAGGAGAAGGAGTTCTCCTATGGATAGAGATCCATGAACCAGCTGAGGGGATTGGTGTCTCCTATGGATAGATATCCATGAACTTGATTAGGGGATTGGTGTCTCCTTTGGATAGAGGTCCATAAATATTGTAATAGGGAAAGGATTCCCAAGAGATTTGTTGAGAAAATTTTAGTGAAATATTTTCTCCGTGGAGTAGCCCACATTGGGTGAACCACGTTAAATTGGTGTCTCTATTGTGTGTGGTGATTTGTGCATTGCTTTGATTACTACTATTGATATTGCCATTGATATATTGCATAATATTGTTTGGGAAAGAAAAGTAAAAAGTGGTCTTATATTGTTCACCCCCTCTCTTAGTATAAGCTTGTGTTCTTCAATTGGTATCAGAGCGGGTTCCTTCGAAAGAGTTTAATAACTTGAAGGAAAATCTTACAAGAACACAGATGGATTCTTAGAATGGATCTTCAAGGAATTCAACACCATTGTTCGATGGGAACAATTATGCACTTTGGAGTACAAGGATGAAGTTTCATCTAATGGCACTTGGAAATGAAATATGGGAAGCAGTTGAGAATGGATACATACCACCAACAACTCCACCTATAGATAAAGATGGTAAGCTTCTACATCATCAGTAATTCAAAGGCAATGAATGGAATTTTAAGAGGTTTACATGAAACAAAGTTTATAAAGGTTATGCATTGCACATCAACAAAGGAAATTTGGGATAAGTTGAAAGGCATATATGAGGGAGATAAAAAGGTCAAAAGGGTAAAGTTGCAAAACTTCAAGAGAACATTTGAAGACCTAAAGATGAAGGATGAGGAAAACATTATTGCATATCTACTTCGTGTGGATGAGGTTGTTAACTCCATGCAAGGACTTGGACTTAAAGTTGAGGAAATAGATGTTTGTGATAAGATTTTAAGGTCACTTCCAAAAAGGTATAGTGAAAATATTTCAGCTATAGAAGAGTCAAAAGATATTGAACTTTTGACAAGGGATGAATTACATGGCATTCTCATAGCTTTTGAGATGAGAATAAAAGAGGAACCTATTCCCCAGAAAGAAGCAACCTTCAAAGCTACTAAGAAGACAAAGGGTAAAAAGTCAGATTCAAGCAATGAGTTATCCAGTGATGAAGAAGCAAATTATGGCAGAAGGAACAAGGACTCAAGAAAGTATAAAGGTACGAAATCAGTTAGATGTTTTAATTATGGTAAATATGGTCACTATGCAACTGATTTTCCAGAGGCTAGAAATAGCAATGATGATGAGAAACAGGATCATAAGAACAGGGAAGCAAGAAAGCACAGGTACCAAAAGAAAAATAGGGATGGACAAGGTACACAAGGAAAGAAGTTTTTCCAAAGGCATAAGAAGAGTTTTTATGCAGACAAGGCAAGTAAGAGTTCAAGTGATAGTGATGGAAGCTCTTCAAGTAATGAAGAAGAAGAAACCCTATTTATGACAATAGAAAAAGAAAATGTTAGAAAGAGAGGTCCAATGATTCTCAAGTGTTTTAGATGTGGTAACTTTGGTCATCTTGAAGATAGTTGTACAAGGAATGGATTCAGTTTCAGTGATGATGAATATGAAGATACACTTGAAGGACCAAAAGAAAGTCTACTTTTGGTAATAGAAGAAGAAGGAGGTGATCCTATTGAAGATAAATCAGAAAGGAATGAAGATGATCCCAAAGGCAAACAAATAGAGGAAGAATCAGAGAAAGGAGAAGTTGATCTTGAGGGTGAGCTTATTTATGCCCTTGATGCATTAAGAGAGGTAAGAAAGCAAAACTCAAAACTCAAGCTTAAATTTCAAGAATGTGATGAAGAGAAAGGAAAGCTTATAGAGGATCTAACCAACTCAATAGCTAAGACAAGGAGATTCAAAGAGAAGTTAGAAGCAAAGGTTTTAGAATGTGAAAGGTTAGAGCATGAGGTAGCTTCACTAAGGAAGGAAGTAAAAGAGTCTAAGGATAAGTTACACAGGTTTGGGAGAAGCTCAAAGAACTTGGATAAGATTATCAAGGTACAAAGATCTTCGTCAAACAAAATAGGACTTGGTTTTGAATAGGTACAAAGAAAACAAGGAGAGGATTCAATCTCAAGCTCCGAAGAAGAAGAAGCTTCAGAAGAAGAGAGTGTAAGAGAGAGTGAGACTTCTGAGGATGAGTTGGACAATAGAAAGTTCAACAAGGAAAGGAACAATGCACAAATGAGGAACATATGGAACAAGAAGCAACACAGGGTAAAAGAGACTAAGAGACCAATGAGGTCAAGGCAAGGTAGTTTCAATGGATGATGCTTCTCATGTCATAGGTTTGGGCACAAGGCTACACAATGCAGGACACATGAAAGATAGGAATATGGAAGTTTCAAAAATAGGGAACTTTTTCAAGGGTATTGCTACTCTTGTAATCAGTTTGGTCACAAGGCAATAAATTGCAGGGTTCATGATAGGAATGGATATGGCTTCACCAGGAGAAACCCCAAGACATTTGCACCTTCAAGGAATCACAATATTAAGTGCTATAAGTGCAATAATGTTGGGCACATAGCTAAGTGGTGTAGAGCAAAACTTCCAGAGACAAGCAGGAACATGAATAGTCAGAGGAATCAAAAGGATCAGTTGAGGAAGAAGGTGGACAAAGGTAAAGATCAGTGTATGTTGGGAGTAGAGATACTCCCACCCCAGAATTAACCACCTCAAGAGGAGGTGGGGGAGGGGCTAAGCTAAGAGTCTCATTCTTAGCCCCAAGCCCCAAAGGTGGCCCTTTGCCATTGATGACAAAGGGGGAGAGCATTCAGTCAGGGGAGCAGTTTCTCAGGGAAAGCAACTTTTGAAAAAGAAAAAGGAATGGTAAAAATAAAGGGGTTGCCATCAATGACAAAGGGGGAGATTGTTGGAAATTTTGAGTAGTTTTGTTGTCATTGATGTCAAAAGCATATTGGTTCAATTTCGTCATCATTAAGGACATCAAGTGGTTTTTCCAAAAGCAAGAAGGTCTTGAAAAGGAATAGGATATAATATTTATTTTTAATATTATATGCCTAAAAAGGCCCAAAGGATGAAGACCCAAGGAAGGAGAAGCAAGTTTAAATTAAATAATAATATTATATTATTATAATATTTCAGGCCAAATAACAAGGTGAAGAAGAACAAGGTTCAAGTTAAAAAGACCCATGAGCAGTTTACAAAGGATTTAATTTAAATTAAAATATTTTAATCTTTGATTAAAATTTTAATTTAAATTAATAATGGGTGCAAAGGTTTTAAATTTAAAATATTTAAAATCTATTTTAAATTTTTAAATTCAAAATTCATCGACGTGTGAAAGACAAGAAGCATGTGTATTAATATAGGAAATAAATTTCATTTCCTATGTCCTTCGAAAATATACACCTTGGAATGAGAAAAGACATCGTGTGTTGCATTTGTTGGAAGAAGAGGATTTTCACATTTCAAAGCATTGGAGGAAGATGAAGTAAATAAAGGCATCGACATGGATAGAGACATCCACCGATGGTGGTAGCATAGGCGGCAGTTGAGATAGTGCTAAGGCTTGCAAGGAAGGGATCACGGGTTCGATCCACGCGATTGACATTTTGCTAGTGGAGAGGCCTTCATTTTTTTTGAGCACTTTCGTGAGGAGAATAAAGAGGGAAACATGCACCCAAGGTTTTATGTGGGCACGTAGCCCACTTGGTAGCCTAGCTTGAGGCTAGGGTGTTGGAGAAGCTAAGTCGTGGGTTCAATTTTTGCTGAGGATGTTTTGTGGGTAGAATAGTTGAAAGGTATGCTAAACATATTTTTATTTCTCCAAAGGTTTTGAATTTTGAAAATTGCTTAGAGGGTTTTGTAAGCTGAAAGCTATAAGGTTTTTGAGGGAGTTATAAGGTAAAGTAAATTAAAATATTTTAATTTTAATTTTTGGTGATTGAAATTTATTTTATAAAGTTGGAGTGATAAGGTGTATAAAGGAAATTGTTGTGTATTTTGTTATAATGAAAATGTTGACTTATATTATGTAAGTTTGGAGATTATAAGGTGTACTAAGAGAGTTGATATTTTTGTATGGAAAAATAATTATTGGGAAAATTATTTTGTGGAGATCTTGAAATAAGTTGTGGCTACCTAACCTTGATATTGGCAAAGAAAGTTTAATTGTGATAAGACAGGTTTTGAAGACATATCTCCATCAAAACAAAAGGTATGGGCACATCTTCCTATGAGTAAAATATTGTTGGATTGGATGTTGTGAATGCTAAGTTGGAGTGAAAAGGATTGTTTGATAAGCATTGTTGAGTTTGGTTTTGAGATATCCAATATTGATTGATGAAGGTTTTTCTGGAATGAAAGTTGATGCTAGAAACCTTGTTTGATAAGCATTGTTGGAAATATTGAGTGAGCCTTCATGTGCATGATTAGGGTTTGTGAAAGATCATGAGTATCATTGTTATGTGAAGTTGTGAATAATCTTGAACTAGGGTTTGTGAAAGATCTTGAGTATCATTGTTATGTGAGGTTTGTTTGATAAGCATTGTTGAATAAGTTTTCATTGAGTGATTGGTTGAGTGGAGTTGATTGAGCATAATTGATTGGAAGTGTTGGAGTGATAGTTCAAGTTCTGTGAAACAAATTGTTCTTTATTTTTGGATTGAGTTGAAGGAAATATTGAAAGTGATTAAGCATTGTTGTGAGTGTGAAACATATTGAGTCTAAATTTTATTTTATATATATTTGAGATTAAAAAGAATCTATGTGAAGCTTGTTTGTGTGATTGAAGAAGTTTTCTGTGATAGATTGAGTTGAGTTGAATAAGATTTTGTGAAATCTTGTGAGTAGATTTGAGTAAGTCCTAGAGTGGACTTAAGAAGAATTGTGTGAGCTTTTGTGGAAGCTTACAATAAGATTTGAGGTAAGTCTTGGTGAAGACTTGTTGAGGAGATTGGACAAGTTCTAGTGAGGACTTGTTGAGATTTTAGTAAGTCTTGGTGAAGACTTGTGGAGCATATTAGGTAAGTTCTAGTAGAAGACTTGATGGGTTAGATTTGAGGTAAGTCTTTGAGAAGACTTGAGAGCAGAGTTGATTGATTGATTTGTTCAAACCTTGAGTTAAGGTTTGGGGTAGATCTAGTAGAGTTGATTTGTGATTGAGTCAAGCTTTGTGTTAAGGCTTGAGGATAGATTTGAGGATATATTTTGGTGCATATTTGAGGATAGGTTTGTGCCAGATAAAAGATAGATATTGAGCATATTTGTGCTAGATCGAAGGACTATGTTTAGTGTATATTTGAGATAGAGATTGAGCATATTTGTGCTAGATCGAAGGACTATGTTTAGTGTATATTAGAGATAGATATTGAGTATATTTGTGCTAGATTGAAGGACTATGTTTAGTGTAGATTTGAGATAGAGATTGAGTAGATTTGTGCTAGATCGAAGGACTATGTTTAGTGTAGATTTGAGATAGAGTTGAGAGTAAGCTTTGGAGGTGATAGAGTAGAGGATAGTAGTCTCTAGTGGATAGAGATCCATTAGCTAGGGTAGTGAGGATAGAGATCTTCTGAGTGAGGATAGAGTCTTCTGTGGAGAGAGATCCACAAGCTAGTGTAGTGGAGGTAGTAGTCTTCTAGAGGATCACCATCTAGAGCAGAGGAGAAGGAGTTCTCCTATGGATAGAGATCCATGAACTAGCTGAGGGGATTGGTGTCTCCTATGGATAGAGATCCATGAACTTGATTAGGGGATTGGTGTCTCCTTTGGATAGAGGTCCATAAACATTGTAATAGGGAAAGGATTCCCAAGAGATTTGTTGAGAAAATTTTAGTGAAATATTTTCTCCATGGAGTAGCCCACATTGGGTGAACCACGTTAAATTGGTGTCTCTATTGTGTGTGGTGATTTGTGCATTGCTTTGATTACTATTGTTGATATTGCCATTGATATATTGCATAATATTATTTGGGAAAGAAAAGTAAAAAGTGGTCTTATACTGTTCACCCCCTCTCAGTATAAGCTTGTGTTCTTCAATTGGTATCAGAGTGGGTTCCTTCGAAAGAGTTTAACAACTTGAAGGAAAATCTTACAAGAACACAGATGGATTCTCAGAATGGATCATCAGGGAATTCAGCACCATTGTTCGATGGGAACAATTATGCACTATGGAGTACAAGGATGAAGTTTCATCTAATGGCACTTGGAAATGAAATATGGGAAGTAGTTGAGAATGGATACATACCACCAGCAACTCCACCTATAGATAAAGATGGTAAGCTTCTACATCATCAGTAATTCAAATGCAATGAATGGAATTTTAAGAGGCTTGCATGAAATAAAGTTTATAAAGGTTATGCATTGCACATCAACAAAGGAAATTTGGGATAAGTTGAAAGGCATATATGAGGGAGATAAAAAGGTCAAAAGGGTAAAGTTGCAAAATTACAAGAGAACATTTGAAGACCTAAAGATGAAGGATGAGGAAAATATTATTGCATATCTACTTCATGTGGATGAGGTTGTTAACTCCATGCAAGGACTTGGACTTAAAGTTGAGGAAACAGATGTTTGTGATAAGATTTTAAGGTCACTCCCAAAAAGGTTTAGTGAAAATATTTCAGCTATAGAAGAGTCAAAAGATATTGAACTTTTGACAAGGGATGAATTACATGGAATTCTCATAGCTTTTGAGATGAGAATAAAAGAGGAACCTATTCCCTAGAAAGAAGCAGCCTTCAAAGCTACTAAGAAGACAAAGGGTAAAAAGTCAGATTCAAGCAATGAGTTATCCAGTGATGAAGAAGCAAATTATGGTAGAAGGAACAAGGACTCAAGAAAGTATAAAGGTACAAAATCAGTTAGATGTTTTAATTGTGGTAAATATGATCACTATGCAACTGATTGTCCAGAGGCTAGAAATAGCAATGATGAAGAAAAATAGGATCATAAGAACAGGGAAGCAGGAAAGCACAGGTACCAAAAGAAAAATAGGGATGGACAAGGTACACAAGGAAAGAAGTTTTTCCAAAGGCATAAGAAGAGTTTTTATGCAGATAAGGCAAGTAAGAGTTCAAGTGATAGTGATGGAAGCTCTTCAAGTAATGAAGAAGAAGAAACCCTATTTATGACAATAGAAAAAGAAAATGTTAGAAAGAGAGGTCCAATGATTCTCAAGTGTTTTAGATGTGGTAACTTTGGTCATCTTGAAGATAGTTGTACAAGGAATGGATTCTATTTTAGTGATGATGAATATGAAGATACACTTGAAGGACCAAGAAGAAAGTCTACTTTTGGCAATAGAAGAAGAAGGAGGTGATCCTATTGAAGATAAATCAGAAAGGAATGAAGATGATCCCAAAGGCAAACAAATAGAGGAAGAATCAGAGAAAGGAGAAGTTGATCTTGAGGGTGAGCTTATTTATGCCCTTGATGCATTAAGAGAGGTAAGAAAGCAAAACTCAAAACTCAAGCTTAAATTTCAAGAATGTGATGAAGAGAAAGGAAACTTTATAGAGGATCTAACCAACTCAATAGCTAAGACAAGGAGATTCAAAGAGAAGTTAGAAGCAAAGGTTTTAGAATGTGAAAGGTTAGAGCATGAGGTAGCTTCACTAAGGAAGGAAGTAAAAGAGTCTAAGGACAAGTTACACAGGTTTGGGAGAAGCTCAAAGAACTTGGATAAGATTATCAAGGTACAAAGATCTTCGTCAAACAAAATAGGACTTGGTTTTGAACAGGTACAAAGAAAACAAGGAGAGGAGTCAATCTCAAGCTCCGAAGAAGAAGAAGCTTCAGAAGAAGAGAGTGTAAGAGAGAGTGAGACTTCTGAGAATGAGTTGGACAATAGAAAGTTCAACAAGGAAAGGAACAATGCACAAATGAGGAACATATGGAACAGGAAGCAACACAAGGTAAAAGAGACTAAGAGACCAATGGGGTCAAGGCAAGGTAGTTTCAATGGATGATGCTTCTCATGTCATAGGTTTGGGCACAAGGCTACACAATGCAGGACACATGAAAGACAGGAATATGGAAATTTCAGAAACAGATAACTTTTTCAAGGGTATTGCTACTCTTGTAATCAGTTTGGTCACAAGGCAGTAAATTGTAGGGTTCATGATAGGAATGGATATGGCTTCACCAGGAGAAATCCCAAGATATTTGCACCTTCAAGGAATCACAACATTAAGTGCTATAAGTGCAATAATGTTGGGCACATAGCTAAGTGGTGTAGAGCAGAACTTCCAGAGACAAGCAGGAACATGAATAGTCAGAGGAATCAAAAGGATCAATTGAGGAAGAAGGTGGACAAAGGTAAAGATAGGTGCATGCTTGGAGTAGAGGGGGGTGATCCCCCCCCCCCCTTACCCCCCCCCGGGGGGGGGGGGGGGGGGGGGGGGTGAGGGTTTTTTTTTTTCCCCCCGGCCCCAAAGGGGGCCCTTTGCCTTTGATGACAAAGGGGGAGAGATTTGAGTTAGGGGGAGAGCATTCAATCAGGGGGAGCAGTTTCTCAAGGAAAGCAGCTTTTGAAAAAGAAAAAGGAATGGTAAAAATAAAGGGGTTGCCATCAATGACAAAGGGGGAGATTGTTGGAAATTTTGAGTAGTTTTGTTGTCATTGATGTCAAAAGCATATTGGTTCAATTTCGTCATCATTAAGGACATCAAGTGGTTTTTCCAAAAGCAAGAAGGTCTTGAAAAGGAATAGGATATAATATTTATTTTTAATATTATATGCCTAAAAAGGCCCAAAGGATGAAGACCCAAGGAAGGAGAAGCAAGTTTAAATTAAATAATAATATTATATTATTATAATATTTCGGGCCAAATAACAAGGTGAAGAAGAACAAGGTTCAAGTTAAAAAAACCCATGAGCGAGTTTACAAAGGATTTAATTTAAATTAAAATATTTTAATCTTTGATTAAAATTTTAATTTAAATTAATAATGGGTGCAAAGGTTTTAAATTTAAAATATTTAAAATCTAATTCGAATTTTTAAATTCAAAATTCATCGACGTGTGAAAGACAAAAGGCATGTGTATTAATATAGGAAATAAATTTCATTTCCTAAGTCCTTCGAAAATATACACCTTGAATGAGAAAAGATATTGTGCACTGCATTTGTTGGAAGAAGAAGATTTTTGCATTTCAAAGCATTGGAGGAAGACTAAGGTAAATAAAGGCATCAACATGGATAGAGATATCCACCGACGGTGGTAGCGTAGGTGGTAGTTGAGATAGTGCTAAGGCTTGCAAGGAAGGGATCACGGGTTCGATCCACGCGATTGATGTTTTGCTAGTGGAGAGGCCTTCATTTTTTGTTGAGCACTTTCGTGAGGAGAATAAAGAGGGAAACATGCGCCTAAGGTCTTATGTGGGCACGTAGCCCACTTGGTAGCCTAGCTTGAGGCTAGGGTGTTGGAGAAGCTACGTCATGTGTTCGATTCTCGTTGAGGACGTTTTGGTGGGTAGAATAGTTGAAAGGTATGCAAAACATATTTTTATTTCTCCAAAGGTTTTGAATTTTAGAAATTGCTTAGAGGGTTTTGTAAGCTAAAAGCTATAAGGTTTTTGAGGGAGTTATAAGGTAAAGTAAATTAAAATATTTTAATTTTAATTTTTGGTGATTGAAATTTATTTTATAAAGTTGGAGTGATAAGGTGTATAAAGGAAATTGTTGTGTATTTTGTTATAATGAAAATGTTGACTTATATTATGTAAGTTTGGAGATTATAAGGTGTACTAAGAGATTTGATATTTTGTATGGTAAAATAATTATTGGAAAATTATTTTGTGGAGATCTTGAGATAGGTTGTGGCTACCTAACCTTAGTATTGGCAAAGAAATTTTGATTGTGGTTAAGACAGGTTTTGAAGACATATCTCCATCAAAACAAAAGGTATGGGTACATCTTCCTTGTGAGTAAAATATTGTTGGATTGGATGTTGTGAATGCTAAGTTGGAGTGAAAAGGATTGTTTGATAAGCATTGTTGAGTTTGGTTTTGAGATATCCAATATTGATTGATGAAGGTTTTTCTGGAATGAAGGTTGATGCTAGAAACCTTGTTTGATAAGCATTGTTGGAAATATTGAGTGAGCCTTCATGTGCATGATTAGGGTTTGTGAAAGATCATGAGTATCATTGTTATGTGAAGTTGTGAATAATCTTGAACTAGGGTTTGTGAAAGATCTTGAGTATCATTGTTATGTGAGTTTGGTTTTGAAAAGGATGTAAATTTGATAACACTTGTTTAGGATTTTAAGCAAGTTGTGTTTCATTGAGTGATTGGTTGAGTGGAGTTGATTGAGCATAATTGATTGGAAGTGTTGGAGTGATAGTTCAAGTTCTGTGAAACAAATTGTTCTTTATTTCTGGATTGAGTTGAAGGAAATATTGAAAGTGATTAAGCATTGTTGTGAGTGAAATATATTGAGTCTCTAACAATTCTCTATATGTTTCTATGGTAAAACAAGAGATATTGAAAGTGATTGAGCATTGTTGTGAGTGTGAAACATATTGAGTCTCTAACAATTCTCTATATGTTTCTGTGGTAAAACAAGTAGTGAGTGTGAGTGTGAAGCATATGAGTTCTAAATTTCTATATGTTTTATGAGATTAAACAAGAATCTATGTGAAGCTTGTTTGTGTGATTGAAGAAGTTTTATGTGATAGATTGAGTTGAGTTGAATAAGATTTTGTGAAAGCTTGTGAGCTGATTTGAGTAAGTCCTAGAGTGGACTTAAGGATAGATTTGTGTGAGCTTTTGTGGAAGCTTACAATCATATTGGACAAGTTCTAGTGAGGACTTGTTGAGAATTTAAGGTAATTGGTGAAGTTCGTGAGGAGGTATCTTGGTGAAGACTTGAGAAGATTGGACAAGTTCTAGTGAGGACTTGTTGAGTATATTTGAGGTAAGTCTTGGTGAAGACTTGTTGAGTATATTGGACAAGTTCTAGTGAGGACTTGTTGAGTAGATTTGAGGTAAGTCTTTGAGAAGACTTGAGAGCAGAGTTGATTGATTGATTTGTTCAAACCTTGAGTTAAGGTTTGGGGTAGATCTAGTAGAGTTGATTTGTGATTGATTCAAGCTTTGTGTTAAGGCTTGAGGATAGATTTTGGTGTATATTTGAGGATAGGTTTGTGCTAGATCAAAGATAGATATTGAGCAGATTTGTGCTAGACCAAAGGACTGTGTTTAGTGTAGATCAGAGATAGATATTGAGCATATTTGTGCTAGACCGAAGGACTATGTTTAGTGCAGATTTGAGATAGAGATTGAGCAGATTTGTGCTAGATCGAAGGACTATGTTTAGTGCAGATTTGAGATAGATATTGAGCAGATTTGTGCTAGACCAAAGGACTGTGTTTAGTATAGATTTGAGATAGATCTAAGAGTAAGCTTTGGAGGTGATAGAGCAGAGGATAGTAGTCTCTAGTGGATAGAGATCCATTAGCCAGGGTAGTGAGGATAGAGATATTCTGAGTGAGGATAGAGTCTTCAGTGGAGAGAGATCCACAAGCCAGTGCAATGGAGGTAGTAGTCTTCTAGAGGATCACCAGCCAGAGCAGAGGAGAAGGAGTTCTCCTGTGGATAGAGATCCATGAACCAGCTGAGGGGATTGGTGTCTCCTGTGGATAGAGATCCATGAACTTGATTAGGGGATTGGTGTCTCCTTTGGACAGAGGTCCATAAACATTGTAATAGGGAAAGGATTCCCAAGAGTATTTGTTGAGAAAATTTTAGTGAAATATTTTCTCCGTGGAGTAGCCCACATTGGGTGAACCACGTTAAATTGGTGTCTCTATTGTGTGTGGTGATTTGTGCATTGCTTTGATTACTGTTGTTGATATTGCCATTGATATATTGCATAATATTGTTTGGGAAAGAAAAGTAAAAAGTGGTCTTATACTGTTCACCCCCCTCTCAGTATAAGCTTGTGTTCTTCATATTATTCTTCCTACTAATATTAAGGTATGAACTAAAACCTTATTTAATCTTGACTATATCAAGGTATGTCTTCAATATCTGAATATTTTGCCTCTTATGTCAAAGTCTATTTCAAGACCTAAACTTTTACCTATTATGTCAATGTCTATCTTCAAGACCTGAATCTTCTACCTCTTATGTCAAGGTCTATATTCAAGACCCAAATCTTCTATGTCATGCAACTTTAATTAATGTTTTCTTGATGAAATATTACATTCAGACAGATATATCAGTAATTGATATATTCTTCCTCTTTTTTTCTTACTCTTGCATTTGAAGATGAAATTCTTCTCTATCCATTCTAGGAAGCTTCTCACTCTTCTATCGACCAGTATCTATTGTATCTCTATCTTCAACAGTGTCTTAGGTCACACCTGTGAACTCAAATGATTTCAAGGTGATGTTGAATTTCTCTAATGCTTTAATCAAAATCAAGATGACTCAATTGTACAAAATCCTTTAGCTTCCTTTTGAGTTGATAGAAATTAGTGTCAAGTAACATCTATGTCCCTAATATCCTTCTAATGCCAAGGGTTGGTTATGTACCTAAATGATAAACTATATTAAATTTGATTCACCCTTCAAAAAATGAGTCCTTGTCTTCACTAGTTATAATCGTGGAAAGACTCTATAGATGAGTCCTAGTCTTCACTAGTTTTTCTACAACAATGAAAATACTATAGCTGAGTCCTAGTCTTCACTAGTTATTCTACAACAATGAAAAGACTATAGCTGAGTCCTAGGCTTCACTAGTTATTCTACAACAATGAAAAGACTATAGTTGAGTCCTAGTATTCACTAGTTATTCTACAACAATGAAAATACTATAGCTGAGTCCTAGTCTTCACTAGTTATTCTACAACAATGAAAAGACTATAGCTGAGTCCTAGTCTTCACTAGTTATTCCTGCAATTGTGGAAAGACTCTAGCCTCTACTTAATTTTAGCTTACAATAGAGTCTAGGTCTATCTCCCTTTAAAGTAGATTGAATTTAAACCAATTTTATCAAATTGGACAAATTTGATTTTTAATGTGGTTAAAAAAATTCAACATGTGCAAGAAACTACTCGTAGTATCTCTGATACCATTGATGGATGTTTTAGCTTTAATATTAAGATAAAACTCATAGGATAAATTCCACAAGATGAAATATTAGATAGCTATCAAATAGTGAGATCAAGATAATGATGTAAGTAGAATAATATGAGTAAATTAATATGTAAATCAAGGCTTATAATATATCAACTAACATTCATTAATAAAAAACAATATGAATGTAATAGCCTGAATCATACATGTATAAAGCATGTAGCACAACTTACAATATTAATTGCTCAATATATATATAATCTTTATTATTCCTCTTTCTCTTACAAATGTAGCACTTGAATCTCGATACTTGATAATTGTATGATTGATTTAATGTATTTAATGCTTCTCTATGGAGTGCTATATAGCTAAAGTAAAATTACTCTTTGGATACTTGACTATTCCTTTCCATATGCCAAGTCTCATGACTCTTGGCTTCTCTACTTGACACTTACATACACATGAAACTATATTGTATGCACACCTAGACATGAATCTTCACTTGGCACACTCTAATCTAAGGACACTTATGCACACTTACATATAAGAAACTTGTGCACATATACTCACATTATACTTGCACACTTACTCCTATGAAACTTGTACATTTCCTACACATACACATTTACATAACACTTGTGTATTTCCTACACATTACATAAAATATTATTCACACTCTAAACCGAGACTCAACCCTAATATAATATACACAATATGTACGATGAAGGTACCATGGGAGTACATTAGCATGTGCCAAATAATTTAATATACTCCAAAAATAATAAGAATTTTATTGAATTCTTGCAATTCTATTTTCATAAGATACAACATAAATTTCTTCTTCATCCCAAGTCACTAAAACTTGTTCGATAAAATCAATATCTATACTTGGGAAAGCCTTCTAGGCTGAAGTTTGAGAAGCAGATAGCTATGGATAGGAGGGTTTATTTTGGTTTACCTAAAATATTAGTTGGTTGCCCTAAGTGTAAGCATAAAGGGGGTGGGGGATAAGGAGACACCAAATCTCTAGGTTTTCCAGATATCTATTTTACATGGGTATCAAATCTCTAGCAAAGTTTGGGGAAGGTATTGGTGATAAGTTTTGTATAGGAGCATTCAATTGATTTGAAGTGGATGGCTATCCTGGGTTCCTATTAGGATTTTGAAAGCTACTTACATGATTCCTAAATACCTAGTTTTTCAGTTTGGTAGAAGAATTATAACTATTGTGTTATCTTTCAAGGGATGATATTTCCTTGAAAAATTTCTCCAACAAATTTTTTATTGCTCTTGTCTTACATCTATTTGCATCATTTAAATTTGGAGCAGGAAGGAAAGAAATGACTATAGGTATAATCAATGTCTTTTGAAATATTTTTGGCTAAATTATTTGAGGAGGTTGATATAGAGATTGAATACCATGAAACAAAGGCATTGAGGCCCTAGGGGGTAGTCTTCCAATCTAGATCGGGTTATGTTTATCCTAGATGGCTATGTCGTATGTATCTAGTAGAGAATTTACTCCCTTGGTCTTAATCATCATGGGGATTTTAGAATCTAAGGCCTTTAAATAATATATAATTTCCATACCTAGGAGGGGGAAGACCTCATAAAGTATTATATGCCATAACTTGTGAAATTAGACATTGAAATCATACATAGCCCCCATCAATGCTCTCTTTATGGTTGATAATTGTTTTAAGAGAGACACTCCATGTGCCTTATCTCTAAATATTTTCATAAAAAAGGTAACAAGTTGGTCCTAGCTAGAAATAAAGTGTGGTTTAAGTGATATGTACCACTCATGAGCCTTGCCTCTCAATGATGTCATTAATAATATTAAAGCCACATTTTGATTATTACAAAAAATTATTATCAGTAACAAAAATCATTCACCAATATGCATAAATATCAAATTATTCATCCACAATAACAATCCACACAATGAGATAGAGGTAGATAATACCGTTAAGGTAGTGCAGCACTAATAATACTCCTTAAGGAAGGAATAACTCCACAAGATCGCCCAATATGAGAGCACCACTTAGAGAGGGAAAAGTCCCATAAGCTACTTCATGGGTAAAGATGATTATATGTGATTGATCTCCTTGATGATTACAATGACATATAGCCCTTCTTTATATATCCATCTTCTAATTCTACTTTGGGGAGATGACTACTAATATAATACTATATTATAAAATTAAAATAATATTATAATACAATCAACCTTGGGTTATGTGTGGCCCATGCCAACCCTTATACGATATAATATCATATCCCCATATACTTATTCCTAGGTACCCTAAAATTCCACCCTGCTTACAAATATTTCATCCTCAAAATTTATGAAGAAACAAGATAATATGATTTGCTAAGCATTGGTAGCAACTAGTACCAATCTTGATCATCCATCCATCCAAGTGAAACATTGATTGGTTGTGGTTCTTCATTGGTGTTGGTGTGCCATTTTGTCACTTGGGCATCCAAATATACTTTTTTGGCTCCACACTTTTGTTGCTTTATTTTGATAATTTGAATGATGGATCCACTTGTCCCTTGATGCTGATGTCCCACTCTAAAAACTAGGATCACTATGTTTTCTCTACCAAACACTGCCATACTTGGTGCCCTTTTTATTCCATGTAGAACCATAACATTGTTGTCTTGAGCCATACCTCCAAGATTGTTGTCTCTCATGGTGGTGCAGATGGCGATATGCTGCTACCTTAACTTGATGTTCTACCTTCTTTGATTCAACATTTAGCTCCACTATTTTAAATTATTCTACACATTCTTCTTTCATGTTCCATTTGTTTGGTGTGTCCTTGTGCTCTTCTAGCAAAGTTTTCTTGGACTTTGCTATTATTATTTCCATGGATTCTAATGCTACTACTTCTTCCATGGACTCTATTGCTGCTACTTTTGTCTTGGAGTCTATTTCAGGTTCTTCAATTTGTTTCTCCACAATCGCTTCTTATTTTTCCTTGGATCCTTATCCTTATGTTGAGAAATATCTTGCAATGTTATCTTCTTTTCCTATACCATAATTTCATAAAATTATTTTGAACATTAATGTTAACAATACCCAAAGAATCCAACCAAGGATCACCTATAACAATATCTACATTATTTATCTCAATAGCATGAAAATATGAATGTAAAACATATTTAACCATGGTGATGTTCAAATATTCAAATATCTGAACATTATCACCTCCAAGTTATATGTCCTTAATGTTTATTTTTTGAACCTGCAACCTCTTAGCTAAAACAATATTAATGAAGTTATACTTGCTGCTAGGGTTAATGGAAATAATAACCTTTTCATTTTGAATGCATCTGTGAACCTACAAAATAGAATTTTTAGATTCCAACAAATCCCTTTATCCACTTTTAAATTTATTTGCTACCAAAGGTGTGGTTTCTTCTATCTGAACAGTGCCATATTTTTTATCTTCTAGCACTTTAAAATTTTCTACCTCTCTTTTTTATTTCTTTTGTTCTTTCTGAAGCATATTTATTTTTCTTCATATCCCTTGATGGTGACCTTCAAACTAGCTATATTTTTATATGGGTCCCATTGACTCAAGTATGCTTACTCTATTTTATCCCAAGTTAGTTCACAATTATGGGCACTACCAAAAACATTTAAACCAAGAGAGAGCTTCTCCTCTAAGACATAGAGGAAGCATAATTTTCCAACAAGAATATAGATACAAGGATTTTAGATTTTACCACCAATCCCTAACATCAATATTATCCTCTCTAGAAAAATTATGTAGTTCCATAGTTCATTCCCCGATGCAAATTAGGGTTTTATGGAAATATTTATCTCCCCAATAATTTGAAACAAAATTTCAACAAACAACTAGATTTGCAATTTTTATTCCAAACAAAATAAAGTGAAGCTGATTTTCTTACCCCAACTAACAAATTTTGTCTTTCCAGAAAAATCACAATTTAGAAATTTGTCACTGCCCTCATTCGAGACGACTAAATTCATAGGGTCATAGCTCCCTCAATACTACTTGTATTTATTCATATGACCATTCATTTTAAAGCTCTTCAAAATCCGCATAAAAAGTCCAATAATTATTCTAATAGGACAAACATGCATAGAGATATGGATCCTAAAATATGAGATGTTTTTCCAAAAAAACATATGTCCTAATTATGCAAATCCACAAAAATAATCCTCACTTTGCAAAAATTGTTGCTCTAATACCCCTTGTTACAAAAATTTATTCTCATTAACATAAATCATTCACCAATATGCAAAAATATCAAATCATTCATCCAAAAATGGTTATCCACAATAACAATCAACACAATGAGCTAGAGATAGATAATACCCTTAAGGTAGGGCAACACCAATAATACTCCTTAAGGAATAACTCCAAATATCTCCCAAGATGAGAGCACTACTTAGATAGGGAAAACTCCCATAAGCCACTTCATGGGTAAAGAATGTTATATATGATTGATCTCCCTAATGATTACAATGACAAATAAACCTTATTTATATATCCATATTCTAATTCTACTTTGGGGAGCTGACTACTAATATAATATAATATTATATTACAATCAACCTTGGGTTATGTGTGGACCATGCCAACACTTATACAATATAATATCATATCCCCATATATTTATACCTAGGTACCCTAACATAGCTCTATTATATTATAAAACACACATGAGCTAACCATATTTTGTAGGTGCTCGATCAAAGTTATCATATCTTCCCTAGTGTAGTATAGGAGATATTTTAGTGTAGATGTTAGAATCTCATCCCTCATCGCACTTGAAATAAGAGGTTTCAATGGACCTCTTTCATTCCAAGCAAGGAATATTTTGGATGATTAAGTAGCTATTATTTGACCTTAGGTTCTTCTTATTCCTAGAATGGTGTTAACAAGAGGTAAAAACACATGCAAATTAGCAACTATAAAGTATTTGATTATAGGTATTTTGTTCATAAAATTTTGAATTATTTGTTTTGAGTAGAGTCTCCAAGTGAATATAGCATTTGCTTTTTAAGTAGGTACACTGAGATCTTCACTAAAACCTTAATTTGGTATCTTTCTAAGCAACTTCTTCTAGATATTTATCTTTGAGTGGAGTCACTAGGTGAGATTTTTAGATGCTTAAATCAAGAAAATGGACAAGGACCTTCACCAAGTTCTTAGCCTAATATGGTCATTTTGATAGTGGGACCAGTTAAATTGAATCAATTGGGTCCCATTGTGCATGCCAATAAACTATTATCCTCTTTAATTATCACGGTCACTAGATGTAAGGGACCAAATGATCAAATGATAGTACCTCATGTTGAGTGACACAATAGGGAAAATCTAAGAGCACAATAAGTAGCTTGATCATACTACCTATAAGGATTTTTACGAGTCCAATATCTTTAAATATGTGATCTTTAGTGCTTTATGTTGTAATATAACATAACTAGCTATTGGGTGCACATAGGAAGAGGGAAAGAAAAACTGTAGGAATAAAAGAGAGCGAAAAGGAAAAATATTCTACTCTAATATAATGTATTCAGGGGCAATGTGCCAAGATCATAAGATTCTTCTACACAATAATGGAATAAATGAATGCATGAATCATATGTAAACAACGTAGAAGGAAGACTTTTGCCTCTTGACATGTATAGATAAGCATAAAATACACATAAAAGAAATGAGATAGAGATGAAGTAGTCCCGAATTCTTATACGCACGTATAAACATACATACACATGAGAAACAAGATAGAAAAATCTACTAGTCATGGATTCTAGTATATATGTATAAATATGAATGCTATAAATCATGCAAAAAGTGAGGGCATGAAATAATATAACAAAAAAACCTAGGGTTTGGATCTAGACTATTATACTAAAGAAAATAAAAGGGGAGTTATATACAAAATATTAGTCTAGAATAAGAAACTCATCAATCCTTTACAATGCTTAGATTTCTACTATTTATAGTTAAAATGGAAATATTTTCCCTCTAAAACTTTATGTAGAAATTCAAAATATATCCTTCTTACTGCTCCCTTTATCCATTCTATATTATGTCATTTTAGTTCTTTGAGGCCTCTAGATCTAGAATTATCAATTCTGAGTTGTTGGGTGCTCAACTAGCATTGACATTATTCAACTGTCACCCTTGGGATATTGGAATATGAGTATAAGAACCTTCTTAATTAATGTTGCTAGACCTAGGATTTCAATTGTTGTGGATGCCATATTTTTACTTTCAATAGGCCAACCACTTTTCTTGGGTTGCTAATCCCAAGTGATGCTAGTAGGTTATTCTCAATAAGGTATCATTAGTTCAACTCACCAGATCCTTTTAGAATTTTATGTATCAACCTTGGTGTCTTGTAATTTGGTCTTCTTCCTTTATATAAGTCCTCCATATCTAGTTGTTCTTTTACGTTGGATGTTTTTGTATTACATCATGCTTCTCATACTGCTTCTATTTTCTCTTCAACTTCATTTTATCTTCAAAAGAGATTTGAGCCATTGAATCTTCTATCAAACGATCATAAAAAAAATTGCTTGTCATTCTATGTTAGACCTCTATAAAAATTTTATGACTAGGATGGAATTTTATCGAAATATTTGTGGAAGTCTCTTATCTCATATTCTCATTAGAATTTTTGGATGGTATCTTTCTTTAGGACTTTTATTTTACCCGACTTCAAAAGTTTCTTGAAACTTGTGGTATGACTTTCTAAACTTTTCCTCTCTACTGTCCTTGAACTTTTTCAAAATTTTAATCTTAAAATGTTTTTCTAGGATGGATAGTCATAACTTTTGCCTTTCTCTCTTGTTTGAAAATTTTATAAGATGATGCCAGTCATCTGGTTGAAAATTCTCTTTGTATCTGGTCAAAAAAATTCTTTGTATGCCTTCCACCTTTCTTTCCTTAGCTTCAATCTTCTTCCCAAGTTATTTTAAAATAAAATTTTTTAAGTGTAATGGTTTTTTAGAGGATTATACCTTTAAAATTTTCTTTTATTATATTCCATTAAAGGTATTGCATGACCTCATTTTATTGGACTTCTCTTAGAGTGACATGAACCATCATTCATCATGTTTTTATGACCCACATAAAGCTTCTCATTTAAAGTGATCCAATATACCTCTTGCACCTATGTCATCCAATAAGTATTGAGATCTTCTCAATGAAGTCATTAGTATAGAGAAGCTTAACCAATTGAACCCCTGACCAAGCACACAAATTTACTTGTGGTTTGAGATTGATAGGACCCTTGAGTGTTGCGATTAAATGTTTTGTAAGGAATTCCTTATGATGAAATTTTATGAGTTTCTATCTTCCACAACTATTGAATTCTTCCCACCTGGATATCCCACTAAATGTGTCCTATGTTTGTGGTAGATATATGAGGAATGGTTGGTCAGGAGTCATAAACCCAACCAGACATGGAAGCTAACTTGATTTTTGAGCTCACCCATAGCTATTGTATGGGTAAACCTATGCGAATGGTAGAGTCATTTTAGTTATCACTAAAATGGTTCACGAGCTACTACCAATACTGGTGTTTGATTTAGTTATCACCAAAAAATCCGAGGTATTACTATAGGCTGCTAATTATTAATATTTGATAATTAACATGGCCCTAAAGCCCTAGGGATTTTACACCCACTTTCATCCTTTGGTGATGGCTCCTTGGTTATTTCTTAGCATAGTTATCTTGGCGATGGTAGAGCTTTGAGAGCTTTCCATTTTGCACCTAGCTTCAAACCAACACTAATTGAAGCCAACCCTTCTTGGCTATATTGTAGTTAATATTTGCTACAACTACTATAATATAACCTAAACATAATGCTCAAGGGTTTACTATCCTACCCAAAGGGCCCAAACAATAAATAAATATAGTTAAGGTGGTTAAATTGAAGCCATTAGAAAAATTGTTTAAGGGGTGATAATTCGATATACATAGAAGACTTGTGTTGGCTAATTTCTTTTAGGTGTAATGGAGATGATGGAAACATATATATGGATATGGTTTTTGGCATGCAACACATTTAGTTGCTTCATCTTGAATTTTTTAAAAGTATTTCACAACATTATTACCTTTGGTGTAAATTGATAAAAACGGTTTGTATACTCATTTGGAATAGAGAGGGCACCTTGCATCTTCAAAAGAAACTTGATGATAAAAGTTATAAGTTATTTATAATTGTGTTTATTTTTTATAATAATGATGGAGCATTTTCTATAAAACTTAAATCCCATGAAAAGTAGTAGTTTTAGCCTCTACAATGCATTGATGTTATTGAGCTCAATGATGGACATAGATTTTGCTATTTGTAATGTCTTAAAATAACTAGATATTTATTTAATTATTCCCTTGATCATTATAAAAATTTGAAGATACAATCTACCCATACCTCCAATATAAACACAATGATTGTAGAACTACCGTAGTGATTATTAAACACCAACTTAGAGAATAAGCTTGCTATGATGTTTTGTCATGAATTCATAAAAATGTTGAAGGTTGTAACCACAAGCTGTTAAGAGGTTCAATCAACTTAGCTATCAATACTTTTGAACTATTCAAAATAATCAAGGAGAAATTTGTTTACAAAATAGATGGTTGGATAAAGCACCATGAAAAAGTAAGCCAGGAAGTAGAACTACACAATTTTGAAAAATTGACCATTTAAAAAAAAAAATGTTTGGAAGAAAAATATGTGAGGATGGCAATTTTGATACAGTCTAGATGAGGGGGTCTAATGAAATACATCTTCTAGAAACCTGAATATCTCACAAGTTCACAAACTAGAAAATGAACAATAACAAATTACTTGCATAAAAAAATTCTAGCAAATGTTACATCCAACTCTAATGTAAAGAGCCCTTCAATTTGTTTGAAGATATCTCAAATGGTTACAAGGTCATTCTTATATAGAATTGATAAAAAAATTATAAAATTAGATTTGTATAAATATTATAAATCAACTATGGATAAAATATTATAAAATTAGATCTGAATAAAATATTTTTTTTGACATGCATTACAATCGAGATAAAATATTATATAATCAGTCTTGACTAAAATTGTAATTTAGATAATCAAAAATTCTTTTTTAGGTGTCGAATTCTCTTCTTTTTTGATGATGCAAGACTACTTGTGAACTAGGATGCTTTGCATCATACATGCTAGGTGATGATTTCTTATAAAAATCTCACTTTAATTAATGTCAAATATAGAGTGGCACCCATGGGATGTATGCACTATGAAGCTTTATATATGTTTGGGTATTGGGTTCCTAAAACACACTTGTGAGAAAAGTAAAGACAACGCTTTACTCAGAAAATAAAATAACACTTGCAAGAATTAAATATCACACACTTTGCAAAAAATAAAAACACACTTGGCAAAAGTAACTTATCACATTTGTTAAAAATTAAATTAACACACTTGCAAGAAAATAAAATTTAATCTAGCAGCTACGTAAAATTATCCTAGAAAATTAAGTTATTAAAAAATGAAGATATTAATTACAAACAATTTACAGTGTTAATATTGATTAAAATAATATATGTGAAGACAAAGACACGACACTTAAATATTAACAGGAAATCAAATAACACAAGGAAATACAAAGATTGCACAAATGGATGTATTCAATAAAATGGGGGGGGGAGCCAATGAACTCCTTTGTTACAATCAGTACTCAATGTATGTATTTGATACAATGATTTTTACAATGGCACTAGGGTTCTTCGAAACCCTAATAATAACAACAAAGTGTCTTCAAATTTAGTGTGTCCTTGCTTCCAATAGGTTGAGTGGGCTTTGAGTATCCAATGTGGGGTCACTCCAGCTTCAATAGTCATTCAACAATGTATAGAACTTGCAGATATGCATACATAAAAATAGAACAAGGGGTTAGTAATACCTATGAGGGCTCCATAGTGTGAGACCCTCAGACATCAATAAAACCCTAGTTAACAATGAAGTCAAAAAGTATGCCGGATCAACAAATTATGAGATAAAATACATTCAAATGAGATATACCTCACTTTTGTTTTGTTGTTATAGATGGTGTGGTGTAGCAGGCTTAGATTCATGTTTTTGTTGTTGCAGTAGGCTCGAACGTGCACTTGGCAGGCTCTGACGTGAGCTTTGCAGGCTTTGGTGTGCACCTACAGGATACAACAGGCTTTGGAGAGCACCTACGGTATATAGCAGGCTCTAGTGAGTGCTTCACAGGCTCTGTAGTAAGCCTCGTAAGCTCTGGAGGGCACCTGCGGGTTAGGGAAAAATATACGAAAGCAGATTTGGGGGATGGCGACGAATGCAGTGGATGGATGGGGGCTATGATAGTGACGGAGGATGAATGGGTGATGTCTGGAACAATAGAAGTCTTATTGGCGAGCTAGGGCTTCAGATTTTCAGGATTCTATGCTAGGGCTTCACTAATAATTCCTCTAGTGTGCAATGTCTAATTCTCAAGGTTCCAGGGTTTGAGCACTTGCAAATGCTCTTATTTATAATGCAACCTAGGGTTTTCTTAGGGTTTTAGCCTTACACTTTTGATTGTGTGGATAAGATTAAATTAGATCCTAAGGTTGAAATTACTTTTTGAATGTGACATGGATTAATGAATATGGATGGTGGAGATTAGAGTGGATCGGACGGTTGTGGTTAATTGAGTTTATAAATATATTTTATAATAAATATATTATAATATAATATAATATATTATATTAAATATTAAATAATATAAAATAATATTAAAATAATCCCAACTAGGCTAGGAAATGGCAGGAAAGAGTTGAAATGGTGAAATGGATGGCGGGAAAGATGGAATTGGGCCAAATAATTTGCAGGAAGATGTATGGTGAAGTGGATGGTGGTAAGGTTAGGATGGAGGATTACTGGTTGTAATTTGGTGTCTATAGATGCCCCTTTTTGTACCATGTTGCGTGAAACACAATATGGTGCAAAAACACGAGACACCTATTTGGGCTATGGGCGCAGCAGCAACTTATCTCTATCGTTGGATTTGTGCACTGATGTTGAAGACAAAAGAATAAAGAATTTTTGGAATTTTTGTAGCTTACCCCCTCAATTTGCGAATGAGTTATGAATGTATGTTCGGAGATCGGTGGTGGGAGGCCCATATGGGAGATGGTGGGATATGCTATTTGAGTATGTACAAGGCAAAGGAGTTGGATGCACTCCCAGCTTTGATTATGTTTGTGCTAGCGAACATAGTTCTACCTAATAGCACGGGTTGTAGGTTCCCTTGGAACCTATTGGGTTTGGTGAGTGATTTACTCATCGACCCAAAGGAGTATGTATGGGCTCCTACCTTGTTGGCACAGATGTATCAGGAGCTATATGAGGTGATTCAAAGGGAGAGGAAGGGGATTGGGTGTAGCTTCCTCCTACAATGTTGGGCTTGGGAGCATTTTGTGATAGCTCGGCTTGAGGGGTTGCCATGTTCGACATGGCAGATGAGGGAGCCCTATGCTAGGTGATGGGTGATGGCAGAGGAGGTGCAACCGAGCTGAGATATTCATAGTGGCCAATGGTATAGAGACATATGGTTAGGGTTTTCTTGGGTTGATGTGGTATGGAGGCCATGGTGAGGAGCCTGATGGGATGGTGATAGGGACCAGTTGTGTCGGGTGCGACAAGCTCGATGGTTGGTTGGATGAAGGGATGAGGAGGTAGAGTACTTCCAATACTCATGGGTGTTGAGGAAATTTGGATTGCCTTAAGGTGTGCCAGATGAGTCGATGTTGCATCAACATCGACAAGATGAGGGGATGTTGCCATATACAGAGCCATGGCGAATGGTGATTGAGGATGATAGGAGTTTGAGATCCCCAATGTGGATGCTGTTGAGGTAAATCCAAAGTATGTAGTGTGGTTTGGTACCCAACCAATATGGGTACCAAAGGTGGTTGGGGATGATGCAGTATCATCAGGGTCGAGGATGACTCCAAAGAGGACAAGGCCTTAGCGATCGACGGGTCGAAGGCGGTTGAGGGAAGCAGCCCAACAGACTCCAGAGGTGGGGTTGGCAGAGGGAGAGAGGGAAGATGATGAGGATATGGGTGAGATCTCTGAGGTGGCTAGGCTACAAGCAAAGTTGGAGCAGCTTCACGAGGAGCGCGAGACCATGCTTGAGACTCATAGGGAGTCTTTGGCTACTATAGCTCGGCTAGAGGAGGAACGGGCAACGACTGTCGCTAGTGATCAGGTGACAATCATGAGGCTTTAGGCAAATATTTTGGTGGAGCAATGACATCAGATGGATTTGTGGTGTCTTCGATCTAGTGAGGCATATATACATTCTTTGGAGGATGTTTGTATGCAACACCATATTACATTGTCGGATCCTCCTTCTTCTGTGGTCGAGTCATATAGGCATATGGAGTCTAGGCAGAGTACTAGGTCGAGGGCTCCTACTAGGTATCAAGAGTCTTCTCATGGACAATAGACTTAGTGCTTAGATGCACTATTTTGTATATATGAGACTTGGTGCTCCATTGTAGCCTTTTGGCATTGATTGTATATGTGATATTTATATATATACATGGCTTTTTCATATATGTGTATTATCTCTTGTGTGGATGCTTTTATGTTTATTTGATTAATTTTTGTTGCATTTTTATGAATAATGTTTGAATATTATGGATGTGTAATGCAATATAATAATGATGTATATGCCTAATGTGTTATATTAATTATGTATGCAAGCTATGTGCTATGGATGCTTAATGCAAGTAAATCTATGATGAATCTAAAATGCAAGCTATGTGATGTGCTATTAATGATGATATGTTATGGATGGTTAATGCAAGTAAATGAATCTAAACTATATGGGAGGAATGCATGTCGTTCAAATGATATTTTATAGTTCAAAAATTTTACTTACCATTTTTGTTGTCCATTGTTTGGCTATCATGGGTACCGAATTTGGTGATGTTCTGCAACTTGACTTACTATGAAGACATGGTTTTTTATGGATGAAGATATGGATGTTGATATGGGAGAAGATATGGTTGTTGATATGGAAGAATATATGGGTGTTGATATGGAAGAAGATATGGATGTTGATATGGAATACTGAAAGATTTTCAAAGACTCAATCATACTAGTATTATCAATCAAACTCACTAGGGTTGTCTAAGTTTCTTTAGGACCAATGTGTGTGTAAGTGAGGTTCATATACCAAATCTTGAGTGTGACAATGACCCTATCCAATCAAGAACTAGTGTTTGTGTGCATGTGAAGTTCATTAACCCATTATAAGTGGATTTAGGCATGACCTGTTATGGAGATGACCTGAGGCTAGGATATCCTTATGTGCATTCAGAGGTTTCACTTTTTGTAAGAGATACATGTTGCCTCACATGAGCTTACTCCACTACCATTCAAGCATCTATAGCCCTGGTGGAGATTCACTCCATAGTCCTATGGGATTGATATTTTAGGCCTTGGGGATGACTACCCATCCTTGTCGAGCGTGTAGTAAGAATCCTTACAACTTTAGGGATCAAGGGTGTTTGGGATTTTATTTGTTAATTTTTTATAGAGCTTTGGGGAATCAGATTCTCAATCGAGGTGTGATGAGAATTTTGACCCTATCCTTACTACTCTATGTTTTTACGTTTATGTTTGGAGAAATTTTGGTAGTGGTGAAAACCACTATTTTTGGACTATGTTGCGTAATGGGACAAGCGAGGGATATCTCCTTTTTGCCTCGAGGTACTACCCAAGGATGGTACTAGACCCCCCTATCTCATAATTTTTTTAAGATATGATAAAATGTGCTCGATTTAATATTGTATTCGGGATCAATTGGGATGCTCAAGACTTTCTTAGTGTGTAAATTATGTTTTTGGTCCTAAAGAAAATCGGACATCCATTTGGAGGTTGCTTGCTACCCTAGTAATGGATGAGTGACTAAAAATCTAGGCTTTTGTGCTACGTGATGTGGTTGACATATGAATTTTGTTAAAGTTGCATGAAGGTTTCAAACTAGGTACCCCCAATCATTATAACTTGACTTTTTGTTTCATGGTCATATCATCATTACTATGCCAGATCATTGAACATGGGATGTGATGAATGCAATTTGTATATGCCTAATGCAATGTAGTGTTGGTATGCAAATGAAAATTGTACGATGCAATGGAATATGATTTAATGAAACAATGCATGAGTGCAAAAAGTGAAGATGTATGTTAAATGCCTAAATGTAAATGCAATGGAGATATGCATATGTGGATGATGATTGATTTTTTTTTTGAAAGCCATGTATATAGACATATAATGTGCCACTTTTAACAATAAAATGCCTAGCCAAGTACCCCTAGACAAGGAAGAGCTAAGACTAGTATCGAAAATAAATGCAAATGCGTATTTCCCCATTAATCTTATGAATGGGTACTATTCCTAAGAGCCAGTCGGGATAGTCTAGGGTGTCATCTAATTCTTCCTGCTTATCATTGCCTAGCTTTGCCTAAAAGACCTCGGGACCATTAGTGAAATCTGATGGAGGTGAAGGTGGTGGTGAAGAAGGAATGTAGTGGGCCGAAGCTTTTAGCAATTCCTCGAATAGGGTGAACTCCGAAGAAGAGGAGGCAGAGGAAATCTGGTCCAAGTTGATAAGGCTAATGTCAATTGGAATTGGCCTAGACAGATCGTATGGATTACGGAGTGGGGTAAATAAGTCAATAGGATTCATATTGACCTAGTTTAAGGTAGGATGGTGTGGCCAAATAGGCAGATAGAACAATTGAATCGAAACCAATGTCAAGGCGTGGTATCCCTGTAATAGTGAACATGAAAACATCTGAGCAACATTTTTTATTTTTTATTTTTTGAAATATGTACATATGTTATAATTCTTGGCTCATGTGGGTGGCTCAAGGCAGATTACCCGGTGGATCATCTTGTTCTTCTGGAAGGAGCAAGCGTAATATGGGATGATGGATGGGGAACATTCAGAGATAAAACTCTTCATCTTTGGTGATGGGGATAATGGGTTGTGAATCCTATTTAGAATCGCCAGAAGCGTTTGACATGACTTTAAATTCTTCATAAATTTCATCGTCGGAATCAAAGACAAGATATGAAAATTTTATGGGATCATCTTCATTTACTTTGTCCATGTAAAGTTTTTGAATGGCCTGTTCATGAGAAGATGTTGAGGGTAATGGATGGATGGGGTGATCTTAATCATTTAGGCTAAGATTTTTGAAGGTCTGCTCAAGAGAAGAGGTGGAAGACAATGGGGTATAGCCTAACCCGAAATGATCATGGGTACCTCTATATGGGACCTCTAAGATATCATGCATCCCTTGCTCATGGGAACCTAGACCTTGACCTTGCAAATGGAACATACTAACGTATCGGGCTGGAAACTCCTCTATGTTAGGTATATTGGCATGCCTAGGATCTTTTGGTTCTTCAAGTGGGTTTTCCCTAGTTGAGCAATCCAACCCTTCATAAACAAATTTAATGCTATTTGGAGCGGCACTCATGTCGTAAACAACACCTATGGATAAAGGACGTTCTCGAGGATGCCCAAAATCCTTAGCTGTGGGAATTGCTAGGGGTGTAATGGTGATGTATTGGACCACATACTCACCAATGATCATATTAGTGATGTGGACTTTGACTTGGGTTGATGAGGTGGATGGTGAAGTCTCAAGTGGCTCTGGATTGGTTGTGGACGGTGGCGATTCAAATACGGCACAATATAAAAGTTTGACTTGTGACACATTGGCTGATGGAGTGGGATTGGATGGTGGTATGGAATGATGATATGGAATAGAAGATGTGGTTGTAGAAGAAGGGATAGATGTTATTTACGATGTGCTAACAGTAGACTGACTGTGACCACATGTACAAGAAGAAATGGATTTTTGAGGAGGTGATGTGATGAGTAACTCCTATAGGATGGGAGCTTTAGAAGAAGATGTAGATGGATTAGAAGAAGGCGGATTAAGAGATGACGTGGATGGATTCGATGATGGCACCAAGAATATATGAGTGGAAGGTAACATGGATTCATAAGGGTTAGAAATGAAATTATAATACTTAAAAGGTTCGACATCTGCGAGGATGCAGTGGACTTGTCCATCATGAACGTATTTCAAGCATTGGTGGAGAATTAATGGAACACATTTCATTTCCCTCATCCAAAGTCTACCAAGGAGTATATTATACGTCATGGCTCCCTCCAAGATGTGAAACATGGTGTACAACATTCTGGCCCCTACTTCTATAGGTAAAACAACAGTGCCAACTATGGTACACAAAGCACCGTTAAATGCTTTGAGGGTGAATGATGATTTAGAAATATGGTGTTACATACCAAACATAATATAGACGTCGGATATATTATGAAAGAGTTCATTTGATTATATAAATCCAATTGTTTGTTTTAAATCATTTATCATATTTTTATCCAATTTCATTTGCGTTCTCACATATTTGCCTTTACGATGAGGGTGTGCCCACCTTAAGTGGCTAACATCAATTTGAGTTTATCCAATTATTTATCTGTGCATTCTCATCGTTGTTCATGAATATTTTGGTTATTGATTAATAAAAAAATTACAATTAAAGTCAGGAAATCGTAGAAGTTCCTTTCAAGTGGTATCAGGTTGGGTCGATTGCACACTCGGAGGAGTGACGTTTCCACTGTCGCAACATCAAGGAGTTCACCACTATCACTAAGCTTCTGAAATTTGTGCTAAATATGTCTGTTACTCATCAGGGAAGCTACAGTTTTAATCGTCGGGGAACGCCACTATAAATCTATGAAGGACGTCGAAGTTTGATAGGCTTCTGAAATTCGTGCTAAAGACGTATGTTACTCGTCAGGGAAAGCTACGATTTTAATCGTTGGGGAATGCCACTATAAATCTACGAATGAATTCAACCTCTTGGCAGTTGGCGTCGGAGTTTGACATTTCTACATACAACGTTGTAATAGCTACAAAATCACTGCAGCCTCCAAGAAACCTCGATCGATCGCATTCCCAGTTCATTCACTGTAGCAGAACGAAGTTCCACTGTGCATAAGAAGAAGTTTCGTTGTCCAATCAAAACACAAGAAAAATCATGTTAATAAGTTATAACCTAAGGTACTAGCATAATTAAATTATTTTTTATTATTCAGCATGGGCAATTATCCCACATACGCTGTGATGTGCGTGCAAAGGCAATTTATAAAGGGGTTGTCACAATAAAAGAGGTGTGACTTCGATCACATGATTTCCACTCTCTCCTCGTGCAAAAGGGTTCTTCATCCTACGTGTCATTAGCAGTCCAATTTTTGTGTCATTAGCCTGCCCAAACCGTCGTATTATGTGTCATTAGTTGTACAGTTGTCATCTAGCTTGGCCTTCATGTCATTTCTAGCTCGTCATTCATATCATGTTGTGTCTGGTCCTTTCTATTCCTGTGTCGTGTCGAGTGTTCGATCCTTTCTGTTGTTCGGTCTGTGTCGTATCGTGTGTTGTGTTGCCTATGTTCTCATTGTCCATTCTGTCTATCGCTTGTGTCCTTGCTATTCGTTCCTCGTCTGTCGCCTGTGTCATCATTGTTCTTCGTCCTCGTGTCTTGTTGTGTCATTACGTCTCTATCTTGTGCGTTGTTCTCTATCATCTCAGGGTTAGTCCCAGTCTAGTTATTGTCAAGAAATTGTAACAAAAGTTGTCAAAATTCTGTCAAAAGTTGCTGAAAGTCGTCCAAAGTTGCTGAAAATTGTTGTAAAGGAGGTGAGCCAAACAAAACATTCAAGTCTGCACGCCACAGTTGGAGTGGCACTTAAGGCAGAAAAACAACAATTTTTTTGCCAAAAGCCAACCCCAATTTTGTAGAAATTGAAGCTCAAGGATTACTAAACAGGAAATTTTGAACAGTGCATGAGTAGAAGTTGGATCAAAGGATCTGACGGTCGACTATCAAGCTCAGAGACGACCAATAACAACACAAGAAGACCTCATCAAAGCCTAGGTACAAAACAAAAATTCTCCTTCTCCTTTCAAAATTGGCAGTTATAATCCACATCATCCGCTGGTAGACCCTATGGCTACTAACCCTCCCCCAACTCACGAAACCATCACACAAGGAGAATCAAGTAACTCGGCCATTACCACGGATGAAACTCTCCGACACTTACTAGATGGTATGCACCAAATTAATGTCAACCTAACTAAACTATTGAGCGCACAAAACCAACCTAATCCCAATACTAATCCCCAAAATCACTCCCATGAACAAAGGCATGAAGAAAATGACGACCAAGATGAATATTGGGAGCAACAAAGAGGCAATCCAGATAATTACGAGAATCGCTATCATAGACAACGATATAACCAAGATCAGGATAGGGATATGGGTTATCACCAATCGAGAGGCCCTAATAATTTTCCACGCATTGATATGCCCACTTTTGAGTCTGATCTCGTGGTTGGATAGCAAAGATGGAAGGCATTCTGGACTTATACCAAATTAGGGATTCTAATAAAGTCCCTTTCGCGACATCAAAATTAGGCACTGAGGCTTACCAATGGTTCGTATGGCTTAAACGCGAGAAAGGAGCTACTGTTTGCTGGAATAATTTCACTACCTATTTTTTAGAAAGATTTGATGAAGGAGCTACATCATCATACATAGTAATATTGTTATCTCTTAAACAAGAAAAATCAGTTAGTGAGTTCATCTCTAAATTCACCAGTTTACTACCGTATGCATTACACCTCAGTCCAGACACAGTGGTAGGAGATTTTCGTAATGGTTTGAAAGAAAATATTAAGGTGGAGGTGGACATTCAAAATCCAACCTCGTTGAATGATTGCATAAGAATAGCCAAGCTAGCTGAGAAGAGAATTCAGTTGTATACACAGCATGAAACTTATAGTCATCCTTCGTATGGCAACAACTCTTTTTGCAAAAATGATCAACCATCAAGATACTTCTGCTATAAATGTCGCAATCACCATCCTAGAGAACAAGCATGTGCACAAAAACAAAACTTTCATATTGAATGTGCTCAATATGAAGGAGAAGAGGAAGAAGCATACCACCAAGAAGAACCTATTCAAGAAGAACTATCGATTGTTCTAGAAGAGAAGGAAGAGGATACAATGGCTATTTTCGTGCATGCCCTCATGGGGTTAACAGCCCACCATACAATCAAGGTACCGGGATTTCTCCACCAAAAAAAGGTAAATGTGCTAATTGATTCAGGCAGTACCCACAATTTTATCGACATCAAAACAACAAAAGCTTTGAATTTATTCATTAATTCTTCCAACAAAGACAAATTCCAGGTTCTAGTAGCCAACGGGGTGAATGCTCAATGTGTTGGGAGAACATCTCAAGTCTCCATTAAAATGGGAACTTATACCTGGTTTGGATCTCTTTTCGTAATGAATTTAGGGAACTCTGATGTTATTTTGGGAGTTGAATGGTTGGAAACACTAGACACGGTCAGCTTCAATTTCAAAAAATTATTTGTGGAATGGAAGGAAAACGGACGGGTCATTCGCTTACAAGGTATTACTACTCCCCCATCATAGATGGTGAGCTCTCATAGTATGGAGAAAACATTAAAAAAGGTTGGATACGGATTCATAGCTCAAATTAATTGTTTGGAAAAGCAATCTCGAGCAATTTTGGGTATTTTTGCTCCAGATTTACGGGACATAGTAGCACATTACGAAGAGGTCTTCCAAGAACCAAAGGGACTACCTTCCAAAATATCCCATGACCATGCCAGATAGTGTCTCAAGAAGGTGATCGGCCAAAAAGTGAAATCTCAGTCAGAAGTACCAATACTCGATGCAGAAGGGCATATATACCTCCAGCCAGAAGCAGTTCTACAAAGCAGAACATGCATACGGAGCTCTCGTCACATCCAAGAATTTCTCATCAAATGGCAGGGCCTACTAGATGAAGAGGCTACATGGGAACCTGAAAGGATTTTCTAGACATTTCTAGCTTTGAGGACAAAGCTTTTCGAGGAGGGGAGTCATGTTACATACCAAACATAATATAGACGTCGGCTATATTATGAAAGAGTTCATTTGATTATATAAATCCAATTGTTTGTTTTAAATCATTTATCATCTTTTATCCAATTTCATTTGCGTTCTCGCATATTTGCCTTTACGACGAGGGTGTGCCCACCTTAAGTGGCTAACATCAATTTGAGTTTATCCAATTATTTATCTGTGCATTCTCATCGTTGTTCGTGAATATTTTGTTTATTGATTAATAAAATAATTACAATTAAATTCAGGAAATCGTAGAAGTTCCTTTCATATGGGATGGAGGTATTTTAAGGTGGATAAGAGCAGCAGTAGTAATGATATTTATTGACAAGCCAGTATCAATTAATACTCGTTTGAATGGCTTTTCATCTATTAAGACCATTATGTGCAATGGAGGGTCCACCGATTCTGAACTAATTGATTTTATCTTAAAGTCATAGAAGGTAATTTATGGCTCCATGCACGTTCTCCCTACAAAGTTGTTGAAGGCATTAGAGTCTTGGGATTCTAACTCAATTGACTTGAGTATTTCCATTAAATATTATCTATGCCTAGGGGTTTTTTGGATGAGCTCATACATGAAAATATTGGCTGATGCCATTTTCAAACTAGTGGTTAACCGGCTGGTTAAAGTTACCACTGGCCTTATTGGACAAAGAATGGGCAGATTGGATGGGTTGGATAGGTTGATTGGCAGAGATGTATTGGGTGATGTTTGGATGGGCGATGGGTTTGAAGGTTTTTGAGCATTTTATTGATTTTGCCTTTGCCCTCGAGTGACCACATGGACTGCTCCTATAAATTTTTGGTATTGTTGAACATGATTTACTTGATTAGGATGTGGTTGTTGATTGTTACCCCCTATATTATGTTGGACCTCCCCATGGTTAGGTAGAGGTGTCTGATATATGACCAAATTTTGATTGTGTGGAGCTAAGGGGTTATCGACACTAATGGTCCCTATGTCTATGAGGTCTTGTACTATATTTTTGAACACATGGCAGGAATTGATATCATGCCCCTTTTGTCAATGATATGGGCAAAACAAGTGCTCTCTATAACCTTTAGGTCTTTTGGTGGGATCATCGGGTCTAATTTATGGCAAGGCTAATTTATTGGTCTCATATAACCTTTGAAATATGGATAAAAATGATTCCACTAAGGGAGTGTATTGATGTTGAGGCCAATTGAATTAGCGATGGGTAGGTTGTTCCACAGTTGGTGCTGTATTTTGTAATGTTGGTGCTTGGGTTACTGATTGGATCACATGATAGAAAATTTGTTTTTGCACTAGTTTTTGAGCCATTATGGGCTAGATCATGACCACTTGATTGACTTGATTAGCTATGTTAGCCGTTGAGGCTTGTGTGGATTTGGTTTGGTTAGATTTATTATTTCGGTATTGGCCTCTATTTTGCCATTCTTTCTTCTTAGGCTTAATGACACCCTCTTGGATTTTTATCTCCTCAATGACATTAGCCTATGCTAAAGCCTCCTCAAATTTTCTATAAGTATTGAGTTGAAGCATCCAAGAGATGGGTTTTAAGCAACTCTTGGTAAAAAGTTTGATAATTTCTTCCATTGAGAGGGAGAATGGCAACTTTTTTATAACTGCCCTCCAACGGTTTCCAAAATCATAGATAGGTTCCTCATCCCATTGTTTTAAGTAATATATATCCGATAAGGGGACCTTATTTTTAATATTAAGGGCAAAGCAGTCCAAGAATAGATCTATCAATTGATCAAAAGTATAAATACTATGCATGGGAAATTGATTGTACCATTCAATGGCATCTTCCTAATGTTTGAGGAAACGTTCAAAGCATAAGAGCATTATCATTGCTCCTTAGGATCCTTGAACTCACATGCTCCTTAGGATCCTTGATTCCCTTAAACTTGTCAAATTTTGGTACCGTAAAATCTATCAGATAAGGCAGTGATGGTATCGATGGACAGATTGGTTGATGGATCAGTTGGCTTAATATGATCTTTTGGATCGTTGCCCCTGGTGAGTTTTGCATCAACTAATCGATTTGATTTTGTATTGCCTAGAATCTAAGATCTTCTACTGGAATGTGAGGACCTTAGATTATGTGATGGTTGGTTGATGGGCTGGATGGTAGATGTTGGGGTGTGACCAACATGGTGTTGTGGAATGAATTGGGTTGGGTATATAGAGAAGAATGATGGTTGAAATATAGGGATGATTTATGAAGATGATGATGGAGAAATGGATTGTGTTGTTGGTTAGTGGTGATGTTGATTGGTATGGTGGATGTGTGGAGTGGTGGTGGATTGGGGATGGACACTATGGAAGATTGAGGGACCCATGTTGAATTCTGATTGGTGAGCAAAGGTTGATTTTGAACTCCTTGGATCATAGGGTCTATGTGAGTTGACTATTTTCCTTTTGTTCATTATGAAAGCAACCTGTTAATAAGCCCTAATGTATCTATAAGTTCCTGATTTGACCATGTGTCGAATGATGGGGTTGTGGTTTGATGAGGTGATGGATGAGTCGATGATGATGGGTGATTAGTCATGGTTATGTTGGCTAAGTGAGATGATGGAGGGGTATATCGCATGGTCATGTTGGCTAAGTGAGATGATGGAGGTGTGGATGATAATGGATGAGAGGACATGAGTATGGTACAAGTTGTGTTTGATGTTACAACTTGGAGGCTAGGGACTTGTGAGGCAGCATTGACATACTCCTCATACAACGGGTTGGTATAGGTGGATGTGAGGTAAGTGTTTGGAACACTCAGGATTTGTGGTGGTTGGCTCGTGGAGGAAGGTAGACCATATTCTTAACTCGAATTAGGATATCCTTGGACAAAGTAGGTGGCAGCCAATTCAGATTGTTCCAAACCTTCTTGGCTAAGGGGTTCTAAGACATAGTTAGAAGCCTTGTAAAGGGTCTGCACTCTATCCATGTCTACGTAGGTGGTGGTTGTCTCCACATTGTGTGAATGTGTCTCTACTTGAGAGTGGAGTGGATGGGATGATTCATATAAAGTAGTATGAACCATATTGGATGGGGCTACCGAAGTAGCGGGTTCATGGGAACTATTTTCCATTGAACTACTTTGGTTTATTATTTTCTTTTGTTGTCGTGTTAGCACTATAAAGTAGTTAAGCCAAAGATTCAAAGCTTATCTAAATCACACAAATTAACAACTTTTCAAAAATTTAAATCAAAGAAAACAATCAGTCCTACGTTTCACCGTGTGTGGCTTACCTTGTTCATTAATTATTTTCCTTCATTAATGTGAAGTTCCTTTTAGAATTGTTGGATTGTGTATTTTGATGTAACTTAATATTGTTTAATGAAAAACAAAGGTAAAAAACTAAGGTTGGCCAAGGCAACAAGATTCTTGTTGGTAATGACCTCCAACAAGTTTGCTCGGGGGTAGTCCTATGGTTTCTAGGGCAAATATTGGTGGATGGAAATCACGACCACCATCACCAAATATTAAGCAGTGGCTGGTGATGAAATCCAACCACTACTGTTAAAAATGTGAATCGTGCAAGTTTGTGTGATTTATTTTATTAGATTTTTTGTTCTCTATGGTGTGCAAACAATATTAAATATTACTAACTTCACTAATATAAATCAGAAGCCAACACAAAGACGCAAATTTCACCTAAAGAGAGTGGAGTACACCGCTCAAAATCCCTTGCCTACAAATGATTAAAATAACAAGAGCAATTGGAGGGTTCGTCCACCTCTCTGCCAAAGGGGCCAACCTAGGGTAGGATTACTTTATGCATCAAGATGTTGTTTCTATTTAGATATACAAAAGTAAAGTGATATTTAACCCTAAAATGCAATATCTAGGATGCTTTTATGTTTCATATGCACTCAAAAATGCAAAAAATCACCTAGATCTACAACTTCAAAAAAAGAAATGAATTTGGTATAATGAAATACACAAAAACCCTAGATTCAAATTGCTACCAATTCTTTCCCAGATTACTTAGTGTTGAACCCATAAACAGCGAAAAACAACAGTAGAAAACAAAATACGTAAATCACTAAATGGCAACCTAGGATTATGAAACTTACATGGAAGCCTTAGCTTTGCTCAAAATTACTGCCAGGCATGGTTGGGCACCTACGTCGTCACAACAGGGCGTCTACTAGGCATAGGATGGCACCTGTTGTTGTCTGCAGACATTTCTGAATGCTCTACCGATGCTCCCAAATGCCTGCATAATCTCTAAAAATGCTGCAAACTACTTCAGAAACCCTAGCGATAAATTTGATGAATTTTATGTTTCTATAAATCCTACAACAAATAGAAATAAAATTAAGTTAGCAAGGTAGATCTATCAAATAATGAAACCCTTGTGGGGTCCCACCGTGATCGCCATTTGTGAAGACAAAGACACGACACTTAAATAATAACAAGAAATCAAATAACACAAGGAAATACAAATATTGCACAAATGGATGTATTCAATAAAATGGGGGGGGGAGCCAATGAACTCCTTTGTTACAATCAGTACTCAATGTATGTATTTGATACAATTATTTTTACAATAGCACTAGGGTTCTTCGAAACCCTAGTAATAACAACAAAGTGTCTTTAGATTTAGTGTGTCCTTGCTTCCAACAGGTTGAGTGGGCTTCGAGTATCCAATGTGGGGCCACTCCAGCTTCAACATCCATTCAACAATGTATAGAACTTGCATATCTGCATACATAAAAACAAAACAAGGGGGTTAGTAATACCTATGAGGGCTCCATAGTGTGAGACCCTCAAACATCAATAAAACCATAGTTAAAAATGAAGTCAGAAAGTATGCCGGATCAACAAATTATGAGATAAAATACATTCAAATGAGATATACCTTGCTTTCATTTTGTTGTTGTAGATGGCGTGGTGTAGCAGACTCATATTCATGTTTTTGTAGTTGTAGTAGGCTCGAACATGCACTTGGCAGGCTCTAAAACAAGCTTCATAGGATCTGGTGTGCACTTGCGGGATACAGCAAGCTCTGGAGAGCACCTACAGTATACAACAGGCTCTGGTGAGCACTTCGCTGGCTCTGCAGTGAGCCTCACAAACTCTGGAGGGCGCCTGCGTGTTAGGGAAAAATCTACGAAAGTATATCTTGGGGATGGTGATGAATGCGACGGATGGATGGGGGCTATGACGGATATGGAGGATGAATGGATTATGACTAGAACAACAGAAGTCTTATCAGTGATCTAGGGCTTTAGATTTTCAAGATTCTATGCTAGGGCTTCACCAATAATTCCTCTAGTGTGCAATGTCTAATTCTCAATGTTCTAGGTTTTGAGCATTTGCAAATGCCCTTATTTATAATCCAACCTAGGGTTTTAGCCTTACACTTTTGATCGTGTGGCTAAGATTAAATTAGATCCTAAGGTTGAGATTACTTTTTGAATGTGACATGGATTAATGAATATGGACGGTGGAGATTAGAATGGATCGGACGGTTGTGGTTAATTGAGTTTATAAATATATATTTTATAATAAATATATTATAATATAAAATATTATATTAAATATTAAATAATATAAATAATATTAAAATAATCCCAACTAGGCTAGGAAATGGTAGGAAAGGGCTGAAATGGTGAAATGGATGACGGGAAAGGTGGAATTGGGCCAAATAATTGAAGGGAAGATGTATGGTGGACAAGTGGATGGTGGGAAGGTTAGGATGGAGTATTATTGGCTATAATTTGGTGTCTACAATATACAAAATAAATAAAAATAATACTTGGCTAATTATTCTATAGACATATTTGTACAAGTGACCAAATAATACTTTTAATGAAGTGGACCCTTACTCAACCTAGTGGAAAGTAAAATTTAATATATAATAAGATTACAAAATGGAGGAAAATAAATAACATATTTTATTAAGAATTGATTTTAAATTAACTATACATAGTGAAAAAAAGGCAAAACATATTTATTAAGGAAAGAGGATGAAGTTACAACCTTTTTTTATGTTACATACATATCATCCTTCTCCTCTTCAACTTTGTCCATCATTTTCTCTCTCGGTATTCTTCTCTTTACTCTCTAACAAAATATTTAATCAAATTACATAGCCATATATATAATCGTATGCCCATACAATTGACAATAATTATTTCAGTTTTACAGTTAGAAATAAACAAAAATAACAATTTTAATAATAGCTTAAATAGGACACTAAGATCTTGTTGATCCAGCCTCAAAATTTGTACACCCAAAATTGGATGATTTGCCTCCTTGTGAAAATGGTTGCAATCATTGGGTTTTAAAATTAGACAACTCTCTATTATGCTAAAAAACAATTACTTTGTTTACTAGGGAAGATGTGGTTCATCAAATCTCATCTGGTGTAATTTTGGTTAAGTATTTAGGCTATCATTAATAGCATCAGATCTACCATTATGCCATGGTGAATTTTGATGCCATTGCCTCTCTTAGATTCACATGGACTGGATTGTTACCTTTGATGCATAGGCCCTCAAATGCTACTCAATATGACCTTCTCGATGTTGGTCAATGTAGTATCTAATGCCAACTCAACATAGTCTTTGGTGCTCTAAACTATGAGGTTCACTTGATACTATCCTAATAGAAGTGCTCTGATGCCAATTCATCAAGGGTTCTTCGATGTCAACTTTAGCAAGGGTGCTCTAGTGTTGACCATTTTCTAATCCTACAAAATACCAAATATGTTTTCTATAGAAAAGACCTATTATTTAGGTTCTAGATCATAGATTCTACTCTTGTAAAGCACATACATATATCCTATCCAGCTTGGTTCCATATTTCTTCTATTTTTATGCCTATAATATTTAGGTAAACTATAGTGTAACCTAGGGTTATATGGCACAAAAGAGGTATAGAAGCTATACCAAATGAGGCAATTTTAGGCCCCTTCATTCCCCTCAACTGAGACCAATCCATGTCCTAATGCATTATCCTCCTTATTATCCATTTCCTTATTAATAAGGGTTTTCAAAATTTTACTTTGTTGTTCCATATGTTCCTAAAGTTGCTTAACTATGAAACAAAGATCTTCCACCCTCTCACTAGAGTCCATTGTTCTTCTAGTTTTCTTGTTGGAGCCCATTGTCCTTCCAGACTTCTTACTAGAGTCCTTTGTTCTCTCAATTCTCTTGTTGGAGTGCATTTTTCTTCTAGACTTCTTTGGGTATATACTATAACTTCTTCTTAGGTAGTTGAACCTACCTTTTTGGATGATCCTCCTCTCAAAATAGGTGCTATATCCTATCCACAAAAAGAAGATGGATAAGTTACAATTTCTCTCAATTGTACTTACAATTAGTTAGTTTTATTTCCTCATGAACTTAGATCATTATCACTCACTTGATAAATGATCATGGTCACACTTGCCTCACCACAAAGTGTCATTCCCAATAATAAATTACACTCCCAAGGATTTTCACTCCTTGGTTTAACTGGTCTAGTTGACATGTAATACTTGTATTATTCCAAATATTGTTAAGGTCCCTAGAGGAGTAAGTATCCCCAAATTAGCACATCAAGTCAAGGCTTATCCTAGGTTCACTCCATGGAAAGCTTCTATTCCTACGACCTAGAGCTTTGATACCAACTGTAACAATCCACCAAACCAAACCAAGATATATATATATATATATATATATATATATTAACAAGTAAGATTCACTAAAAATTTCTAATATACTCTAGGATTTATAAGGTATAACCACATTTTGAGTCAATGTTGTTGTAGATGACATTCAAGTGGATAGAGGTGGCTAACATCCTATATTTTTAGGCTTTATATTTCTAATCTCACCTTTTAGAAAGGATGCAATAGTGGTCCTCCCACCTTTCCCATATCCTCATCAATATAGGACAACTTGACCATGGCATAGGGATTATCATTTAACGCCCATAACACTTAAAGTGATACCTATCCCCTAATCCTACATACGTCTATCTATGTAGAATTATTCTGGTGCAATTCCTTAGTTCTTAGTTACCACACCTTTGCAGGCTAACTAAGGCCATAACCGTTCACCTGGTAATGAGCATGATCACCTAATCCACATCATTTAAGGTGACACCACTATATTGACTTGTTATTAATTTTCCAAGACCTCATCATTTTTGGAACACCCGATCCTCATCATTCAAGGTGTACTATTCATAATTATCTAGGATTGCATCACCGCAACTCCTTCCAGATTAACACACACTTGGTTATTGCATCATCGCATATCCTTCTAGGATTGACATACACCTGGTTATTGCATCATCATAACTCCTCCCATGATTGGGTTATCTTCTTGACTCAAGGGTTATAATATGGATTAAGTCTCACCCAAGCCCTCCCAAAAATCCAAGAATCATAAAATAATTAAACCTTAACATCTCTCCCATAAAGCAATAAAGTGCTAAGCTTAACATGCTTAATTAAACAAGATTGCTAAAACTAGAGCTTAAACTTTTCCATTTAACACTAGTACTTAGATTTTCAAAGAAATAATGAACATCATCTAAGGCATCATAATCCAAAAACATAGTTAAATTCTAACACATTCCTTCATAAGCAAAACATTTAATTTTCCATTTACAAATAAACTCTATTCCAAGATCTTAATGAAAGGACATACACTCTTTCTTCATTGATCAAATCTTGAAATATTAAAACAAAAATATCTACAACATAATTCCTCTATTACAAAATTACAATACATCATTTACCAAATATGAGCTCTTTCTCAACAACAATGTTATGAACAAAACCAATGGTCCAATGATCCTCTTTCTTTTTCAAGGTCCTCTAGCAAATATTTTCCACAAACTTGATTAGAAATATAAATATCATGACAACTCATGATATGCAATGCAAGGCTAATATGCATCAAGAAATAATTCCATGCATTCACTCACCATGCATTTATACAAAACAAATTTATGCAAACAAGGAGAGAATCCCATATAATGAATCCTTTTATTTACTGTCATGACCCTTCCTTAGTAGACTTTGTATGTGGATGGATTTTATTTTGTTGCATTATTTTATCCATGGATATTTTGGCTATTTTATGTATGGTTTGCAAAACATAAATTTATGGTAAAAAAATATCTAATGTAAATAATGGATGGAATGTTTGGTTATTCCATGTATTGTTATGAGGGACATATGGATTATGAAAAATGACATTTTACTCTCATTGAGTTTTACAGGGTACTTGGAACTGAGTTAATACCTATCTTGTGAACTCTTGTTAGCTTTTCATGCATATTATAATTCAGACTTATTGAACAAAAAGTATTACCTTGTGTTTTGCTCAATATGAGAAGACTTTGAAGAGGGATAAATGCCAATAGAATACCTCCACATGATATTGATGGGGAATATATATTAAAATAATTATAGTCATTGTTTATTCCTTTATAAGTAATTATTCTCTTTAACGTGCGACTAACTCAAGTCATGGCTTCTTGCTACGTCCACTAGACTAGAAGATTTAGGAATGAGTTTTGGTTCCCTCATCGAAACGAAGATGCTTTTATCAATTAGTCAAAGTGTAGTGAGCGGTGAGTGGAAGTAAATAAATTATGTATGGGAGGACGTAGTGGGAGCGATTATGTGATCGAAGGAAGGAAAACATGGACGTTGGAATAGAAGGGGAGAAAAAATATGAAGGGGAGATAAAGAGAAAATTTGGATGGCGGTTTTCATCAAGCAGAGGGTGGTGCTGAACCGAAGCTAAAGAAATTGTGCGACTTTCACTATAGGAAATAAAATAGGTATTTTCTTTAGTAATCACTCTATGAAATTGAATATATATTTTAAATATTATTCGAGTTGTCTAGAAGATAGAAAAAAAAAAAATAGTTGATATTAAGTTATCTATGCTTGGATTTTATTGAGGGCTCTCTGAGGGCAAGGACGTAAATGAAAATTAGGAAGGAATGTATAATGGATGATGAATAAAGTACTTGGTTTTTCATTGCTTAGATTCGTTGAAATAGGAAGTAAAATTTTGGAGTTCCTTTTCTATGATTTTATTAATGGAAGTGATAGTAATGTAGCCTTATCAGTGATATACCATCGCTGAAAGAGATTTGTGCAATATTATGTTATTATTTTGAGATAAGGAATGATATCTTTTTACGATTTTACTGATTGGAAGTGATAGTAATGTAGCCTTATCAATGATATATTGTCACTTAATGAGATTAGTGAAATATCATGTTATTATTTTAAAATAAGGAATGATGTTAGTTAGAAGCATGAGCGTGCTTGACGTCTGAGGTTTAAACTGGATTTTTTTAACATAACAGTTGTTAATCATTTGGATTTAGAATAGTAAAATGATTCTTAGAAGTATTAATTTTGCATTGGGCAGGGTTAGGTGTGCGTGGATGTAATCATCAAGAGAATAAGTGATGATTGTGTTTGTCTATAGTAGTATTGTTACTTGTTAGTTGGTCTATTCGTAATTGAGGTTGTTGTGTATCATCCCCATATGAACATGTTAAATAGTTGAGTACTATCAATGCATGATTCCTAGGGTTAAAAGGGGACCCCAAAATGATTTATATGGATGCTGGGTTGAGATAAGTCTTCTCAATATGAGTATGAACAGAAGTTCCTTGCTAGACAGGATTTTCCACACCAATAAACTTCCACAAAATTTGATGAAGGGACTTTGATGTTCCATTAGATGCTCTAAGGTGACTTGTCCATCATATTTATGAGTGGGTAAGTAGACTAGTCTCTTGGGTTTCAATAATAAAATTGGATAATTTAGTTGAGTGGTATTGGCCCAGATGAATGTAAAGCTATAGTGAAATGTCTAATCAAATATGCTTGTTCTTATGTTCTCTACTCAAACTTTATTACTTGTTTTGGAGGAGGTAAATCAGAACGAGAGCGTCATATGTAAACATTTTGTGATGACTTTTTAATATGTAAAATTAAAAAATATATATTAGTTGAATCTCTAGGTATTTCATTGTCAAGTTTTGCATGTAAACTCTGGTATACCAGGTTTATGTGATAGAATGATATAGTATCGGTGCCTTGGATATTGTAAACTATATTTTACGTACCATATGGAAGGAATGTGTGTGAGTTGTACAAGTTCCTAGAGCCAAACGTATATTTTGGCTGTGGATGTGAACAAAAGGATAAGTTTGAAATGTAAATATATGAGAACCTTGGACCTTAAGATGTGGTTAAAAGGCTTACTTGAAAACCTAGATCAAGTGTAAATATCTAGCTCTATGAAGCCAATTATGTGAATTGATAAGATTTTTGGAAATCTAAAGTTGAAACTATAAACTTTGTAAGCCTTAGATAATTACAATTATCCAATATTTATGAATAAAATAGAATAGATTCATGGTTGGGTATTTCCTTTGGGTTTCCTAGGATAAATAAGTTGTTTGAATCTTGTGGTTATTCTCTTTTATGGTGGAGCAATGGATATTTTTAATTGGTTATGGATTTGTCTCTTTAAGTATGGTAATAATTCTTTATAAAAGTTTTGTTCATTGGTTATGGTATTTCATTTACTCATTTAAGGGATTGGTTGTACTTTGATTATTAATGGTTCATTTATAGCTCTTATGTATGGGAAGTTTTAACCTTAAAAGGAATTCTATTCGAGGGGTTTGTTTGAATTAATGATGGCCAATACCTTCATGGAATTTCTTGTGTTATAAATGGTAAAGATGTTATTTATATAGATGGGTAGAATGTTACTCCAAGGAAAATATCATTAAATATTTTTATGGATGTAATTAATAAATGGTTCAAACAGATGAAGTGATTAGTCCCTTTACACTAGTAGATAAGCATCAAGGTAATGATATCCACTAAATAAAAGGAATAGTTAAATATGATGCTAATTCTACAAATAAAGAATTAGGGATGAGGTCCTTATGGGATGACTAGCTCAAACATATATGATATGTACAGTCATCTCCCACACCCATATACTACCTGTAGAAAAGGACTTATGTCGAGTGTAGAATTGGCATGCACCTTTCAAAAGAATGAAAGGGAGGTCAATGCTAGCTCATTGGATCCATGAGATGAATAGTTTTGATCCATTAATTAAAATACCTAGTTCTCTTACATAGTTGGATTATGTAAGGTTTAAATATGGGGGTGCCTCAAAGAAGATCTAGGTTGGAAACCATTTTTGAGATATGAGTAGAGCCTAGAATTTAGAAAATAAAAAAAGGGTAAATTTTAGGTTGTGACATTTGGTATCAGAGCACTTGGTTCATAGGGTATGAGTTTCCTTGCACAATAATATATGAAGTGAAATAGGATGAACACCAAGTGAAAACTTTATCCATAAGGAAGGCATGTCTGTTAAAGTGGACCTCGATAGTCTAGTTTAGGATAACTAGGAATATTATTTCTAGTAGGAGAAACAATTCAAATAAGTAATTGTGAATTGAAACCTACTATCTCTCATGTGTGTGGCTAGGGACAATGTCACCAAAAATAAGGAGAGGAAGTGTTACCCCATCAACGAGGTAGATACAACTAAACACTATAGAATTTAGGACCACTGATGTAGGTGTGAACAATCCTAGTAATAAGAGAGAGGATCTTTCTGCTACAGTTGCCCTACTTCATGAACAAGTAGAAATACAGAAGAAACTATTGGAAGTTGTGTTGAATCGAGAAACTTAAGCTAGAAACTCTAGGGGAAAATAAGATAATTTACAAAGGCACAATAATTTAGAGTTCGACTAGAGGTAGATTTGGGTAAGGATATGAAGCATCTTAAATATTCCAAGTTCAAGGGAGAGGAAGGTAGTGATGTAGTCGAAGCTTGGTTGAAGGAGATAGAGACTTTTTACAACATGAAGAATTATTCCTCTAGGACTCAAACATCGTATGCCACTCTACATTTACAAGGTGTTGGTTTAGATTGGTGGGAAATGTTCAGTGGGAAAAAAGGTATTGAAGCTGTAGTTGATCTAAAGTGGGAAGACTTTGTTGTAGATTTTAAGGAAAGGTTCCTCATCAAACATTTTTATACCCTAAAATTTTTAGGAATTCACCAAACTTAGATAGGGGAATAAGACTATGGAGGCATATTATCAAAAATTTGTTAAGTTATTGAAATATGTGCCCACGTATAATGAGAAAATGAAAGTCCATAAATTTATTCTAGGGGCAGATCCTAGAATAGGGCATGAGGTGAACATGCAAGAACCTAATACCCTTTAGAAGGCTTATGACCTGGCCAGGAAAGCTAAAACTTATCTCAAGCCCTACTTCGACTATGAAGGGGCATCTGAGCAAGATAGAGAGGCACTAAGAAAAAGAAATAGTGTAGGGTTCATGAAATGGGAAAGTGAACAAGCAAACAAGAGTCCCCCTAGATAGGATAGAAGGAATGATAGGAAACAAGGAAAGTTTAGGAAAAGGTTCAAAGGGAAGAATCAAAATCCTAACAATCACAACAATGGTGATAAAATACCACCAACGCAAGGTCAGGCCAATCCCTCACTAGCAGTGAAAGTAGAATATGGATAGAAATAGAAAACACATCCAAGACCCAAAGTAGGATGTTATGAATGTGGTGGTCCACATTATACCAACAAATGTCCACTCAAAGTAGGATCGAGTTCTAAGGGAAAAAGAACCTGCTTATAAAGAACCAACACACAATATTTATGCAACAATAGGGAGTCAAAATCTGGAAGGACAAGCCACTCCACTACTGATAAAAGGTAATATCTTTGGTAGAAATGTTAGAATTTTGATTGATAGTGGTGCCACAAATAGTTTTGTTTCCACTAGCTTAATTAAAAATATACCAAAAAGGCCAAGAATATTGGCACATGGGTGGAAGGTCGAGTATGGCTCAGGATAGACCTACTCTATAGATCAATGTTATCCTATGACTAAAATCATCTTACCTAGTGGTACAACTATAGGTTACCTTTATGTAGCACCACTACATGCTTTCGATGTAGTCCTAGGAATGGATTGATTGCAATCCCATAAGGTCATAATAAATTTCCAAGATAGATGGATTGAATATTTGAAAGATGGTGGAAAAGTACAGAGGGTGTATAGCTTACAAGGGACTTTTCAACCTTAGATCCTCTCGGTAATGCAACTTAAGAAAGCCATAAAGAGAGGAGGAACAATATATGTAGTTAAGTTAAATGAGATTGAAAAGGAAAAGAAAGAGGAGGTGTTTGGAAAACACCCAATATTATAGGAGTTCAAGGATGTATTTCTAGAAGAGTTACCTGGATTACCTCCGAAGCATGAATTTGATTTCATAATTGAGCTTCAACCTAGAATAAAGCCTATACATAGGGCTCCTTACAGAATGAACCCTATTGAGATGCAAGAGCTAAAGGTACAGTTGCAAGGATTATTGGAAAAGAGGTTAATCAGACCAAGTGTGTCACCCTAGGGTGCACCAATGCTATTTGTTAAAAATAAGGATGGTTCCTTACGACTATGCATAGATTATAGAATGTTGAATAAGGCAACCATCAAGAATAAATATCCTCTACCCAAAATCAAATATCTCTTTGATCAGCTCAAGGATACCACTATTTTCTCAAAGATTGATCTAAAGTTGGGATACCACCAATTGAGGATCCGAGAAGAGGATACCCATAAGACAACCTTCAAAACTCGTTATGGATATTATGAGTTTACTATCTTACCTTTTGGTCTAATGAATGCATCAACAATATTTATGAACCTAATGAATAACATTTTTAGGAAGATTTTGGACCAATTTGTTCTTATGTTCTTAGATGATATTTTGATATATTCTCGAAATAAGTCAGAGCATGACCAACACCTTAGGATCATTCTGGAGCTACTAAGGAAGAATTAGTTATACAAGAATCTATCAAAGTGTGAATTTTATGTGTCAAAAGTGCAATATTTAGGGCATATTGTATCAACAGAAGGGATCACGGTGGATCCTAAGAAGATAGAAGCCATACTGAATTGGTCGTTCACCCACAAATGTGATGGAAGTTCAGAGTTTCATGGGTTTGATTAGATATTATAGGTATTATGTGAAGGATTACACCAAGATAATCGCTCCAATAACTAACCTTCAGAGGAAGGGAAAAGAGTTCAATTGGATGGATAAATGTGAGGTAGCTTTTTATCTACTCAAACAAAAACTCACTATATCTCCCATACTAAAGGTACCAAACCCTCAAGGTAGTTTTTTTGTATGTACAGATGCATCATTGGAAGGTTTGGGAGGAGTTCTCTCTCAGGATGAAGCAGTGGTAGCCTATGGTTCAAGGAAACTAAAATGACATGAGGTTAACTATGCAACCCATGATCTAGAATTGGTAGCAGTGGTTTTTGCTCTCAAAAGTTGGCAATACTACTTGTTAGGGAAACCCTTTGAGTTGAGGATAGACCATCAAAGTTTGAAATACATATTTACTCAACCTTTGCTAAATGCTAGGTAGAGAAGGTGGATGGAATTTCTCATCGAATATGATTTTGGTATTGAATATATAAAAGGGAAAGAAAATAAAGTCACTGATGCACTAAGTAGGAGAAGACACATAGCTGCTTTGACTCACATCCATGTCGATTTGATGGAAAAAGTTAAGAAAATGCAACATCAGGATGTGTTTTGCAATCAAATTTGGGAAAGGATGGAAAGGAAACCTAATGAAAGTAAGGATTACAACATCAAGGATGGTTTCTTGTGCTTTAAAGATAGGGTAGTAATTCCTGAGACCGGTGATCTAAGGAAAATGATCATGAATGAAGCACACAAATCTCCATATTCTACTCACCTAGGAGGGGCAAAAATGAGAGATAATATGAAGAAAAATTTTTACTGGCTAAATATGAAGAGGGACATAACTAAATTTATCACCCAATGTCTTGAATGCTAGAAAGTAAAGGTAGAAAATAGACATCCTGTAGGATTATTGTACCCTCATGATGTACCAACATAGAAATGGTAGGTGATTTTGATGGATTTTATTGTAGGGTTGCCAAAGACCAGATTCCAACATGATGTAATCCTAGTTGTGGTCGATAGAATGATCAAGGTTGCACATTTTATACCTAGAAATACCAAGGATGATGTCGTGGTTGTGGCTAACAAATTTGCAAAAGAAATATTCAGGCTTCATGGTTTTTCAAAAGTGATCATTTTAGATAGGGACTTGAGATTTACATCCAAGTTTTGGAAAGCTCTACATCATGCCATTGGCACTAGGTTAAACATTAGTTCTACATATCACCCAAAAACCAATGGGCAAACTGAAAGGGTAAATCAGGTGTTAGAGGACATGCTTCGCATGTATTGTATGGATCAGAAAACCTGATGGGAAGATTATCTACACTTGGTAGAATTCACCTACAATGGTCATCATTCGACCTTAGGCATGACACCATTTGAAGCTCTATATGGCAGGAGGTATAGAACACCATTGTCTTAGGATAATCCATAGGATAGATTTATGCTTGGACCAGAGATGGTCAAGGAAATGGAGCAACAACTAAGATTGATCAGAGAAAGTCTTAAGGAACCTACAGATCATGAGAAAAGTTATGCCGACCTTAAGAGGTCACCAAGAGATTTTTCTAAGGGTGATAAAGTATTTCTAAGGGTGAGACCAAAGAAGAGTGCTATTAAATCCACAAAACTTGATCCATGTTTTTTGGGACCCTTTGAAATTATAAAAAATATCAGTCTTGTGGCATACCGACTTGCCTTACCACTCAGTCTATCAAAGATTCATGACACCTTTCACATTTCATTGCTTAGAAAATATATAGCTAATCTTGATCATGTGTGGGACTTTTCTAAATTACAGATGTCTGATCTGAAGGCTATAGAGGTTCAACTAGTAAAAATCCTTGAGTTTTATTTCAAATCAATGAGGAAAGGGACTATGGATCAATGCAAGGTATATTGGAACCACCACTCTGAAAGGAACGCCACTTGGGAGAAAGTGGCAGACATGCAAAACAAATTCCATTTTTTTTTAATGATAGGTAATTATTTTCTTATGTTTAAACCATGATGAAATAGAGAGTATTGTGTTAAGCCTAATAAGGGAAGGATGTCATGATCCTTCCTTGGAAGACTTTGTATGTGGACGAATTTCTATTTTATTACATTGTATTATCCATTGATAGTCTGGCTATTTTATGTATGGTTTGCAAAATATATATTTTTGGTAAAAAAATAATAATGTAAATTATTGATGGAATGTTTGGTTATTCGATGTATTGTTATGAGGGACATATGGATTGTGGAAAATGACATTTTACTCTCATTGAGTTTTGTAGGGTACTTGATATTGATTTAACACCTATCTTGTGAACTCTTGTTAGGCTTTCATTCCTATTTTAATTCAGACTTATTGGACTAAAAGTCTTACCTTGTGTTTTGCTCAAGATGAGAAGGCTTTGAAGAGGGATAAATTCCAATAGAATACCTTTGCATCATATTGAAGGGAAAATATTAAGAAAATTATAGTCATTGTTTATTCCTTCATAAGTAATTATTCTCTTTGACGTGCGACTAACTCAAGTTGTGGCTTCTTGCTACATCCACTAGACTAGAAGATTGAGAAATGAGTTTTGGTTCTCTCATCGAAACGAAGTTGCTTTTATCGATTAGTCGAAGTGGAGTGAGGGGTGATTGGGAGTAAAGGAATGATGTAATGGACGGATGTGGTGGGAGTGATTCCATAGTTGAAGGAAATAAAAAGTGTGTGTTGGAAGAGAAGGGTAGATAGAGAGAAAATTTGGATGATGGTTTTCATCGAGTAGAGGTTGGTGCTGAATCGGAGCTAAAGAAACTATGCGACTTTCATCATAGGAAATAAAATAGTTATTTTCATTAGTAATCGCTATATGGAATTGAATATAGATTTTACATATTATTCGATTTTCCTAGAAGATAGAAAAAAAATGGAATATTTAGTTGATATTAAACTATATATGCTTGGATTTTATTGAGGGATCTCTGAGGGCACAAACACAAATGAAAATTAGGAAGGAATGGGTAATGGTCGATGAGTAAAGTCCTTGGTTTTTTATTGCTTAGATTCGTTGAAGTAGGAAGTGAAATCTTGGATATCCTTTTCTATGAATTTACTAATGGAAGTGATATTAATGTAGCCTCATCAGTGATATACCATCACTGAAAGAGATTAGTGCAATAATGTGTTATTTTTTGAGATAAGGAATAATTTCTTTTTAATATTTTACTGATTGGAAGTGATAATAATGTAGCCTTATCAACGATATATTGTTGTTGAATGATATTAGTGCAATATTGTGTTATTGTTTTAAAATAAGGAATGATGTTGGTTAGAAGCACGAGCATGCTTGACGTCTGAGGTTTAAACCAGATTTTGTTAACATTACAGTTGTTAATCCTTTGGCTTTAGACTAGTAAAATGATTCAAATATATTTTTTGTTATATTCTCTACACAAAATTTACTAGTTTTGAAGGAGGTAAAGTAGAATGAGAGCATCTTATGTAAACATTATATGATGACTTTGTAATATCTAAAAATAATAGAAAAATAGTAGATGAATATCCAAGGGTTTCATTGTCAGGTTTTTGTGTGAACTCTGGTATACTAGGTTTATATGATCGAATGATGCAATACCGGTGTCTCGACTATTGTAAACTAGATTGTACTTACAATATGGAAGGAATGTGTCTTAGTTGTATAGGTTCCTAGAGCTAAACGTATATTCTGGTCGTGGATGTAAACTGAAGGATAAGTTCAAAAATTGAAATGTAAATATATGAGAGCCTTGGAGCTTCAAATGTGGTTAAAAGGCTTACTTGGAAACATAGACTGAGTGTAAATATCCAGCTCTATGAAGCCAGTTATGTGAATTGATCAAAGTTGTGGAACTCTAAAGTTGAGGCTATAAACTTTGTAAGCCCTAGATAATTGTAATTATCCAATATTTATGAATAAAATAGAATAGATTCATGGCTAGGATTTTCCTTCAAGTTTCCCAGGTAAATAATTTGTTGTGTGAATCTTATGGTTATTATCTTTTATGGTGGAACAATGGATATTTTTAATTGGTTATGGATTTGTCTCTTTAAGTATGGTAATAATTATTTTTGAAAGTATTGTTAATTAGTTATGGTATTTCATTTAATATTTCAAGGGATTGGTTATACTTTGATTAGTAATGATTTATGGGAAGCCTTAAATTTAAAAGGAATTCTATTCGATGGGTCTGTTTGAATTAATGATGGCCAATACCTTCATGGAATTGCTTGTGTTATATATGGCAAAAGTGTTCTTTGTATAGATGGGTAGAATGTTACTCTAAGTAAAACATCATTAAATATTTTGATGGATGTAATTAATAAATGGTTCAAATGGATGAAATGATTAGTCCCTTGCACTAGTAGATAAGCATCAGGGTAGCGATATCCACTAAATAAAAGAAATGGTTAGATATGATGTTAATTCTACAAAGAAGGAATTAGGGATGATGCCCTTATGGGATGATTAGATCAAACAGATATGAGATGGATAGTCAATCCTCACACACATATACCACCCGCAAAAAAAGATCTTATGTAGAGTGTAGACTTGGCGTGCACCTTTCAAAAGAATGAAAGAGAGGTCAATGCTAGCTCATTGGATCCATTATGTGGATAGTTTTGACCCATTAATTAAAACACCTAGTGCTCTTACATATCTAGATTATGTAAGGTGTAAATATGGGGGTGCATCAAAGAAGATCTAGGTTGGAAACCATTTTTGAGACACGAGTAGAGCCTAGAATTTACAAAACAAAAAAATAATGGGTAAATTTTGGATTGTGACATTTACTCAAGCCTAAAAAATTAAGTAAACCAATTAAATCTCTTATAATAAACTTCATTCTTTACACAAATATAACCCTTGCATTATAATTACAACATTCATGGATGTACTTCAATATTAACTAAATTCCCTAATAAAATAATATTGAATCTATATATATAAAACACAACAAATCTAAGATTCATCCAAAAGCATAACTCTACTTCCAAATTTATATAGGCTAATATAGACCTTTATATTTTCAATGGACATCAAATTATATTGACTCTAATATCTTACTAGAACTAACTAAAAGTATATCAAATTTACAAATTGAAATTTTCCAATACAAACTTAAATTTTACAAAGCATAAACAATAAGAACATAAAATCAAAAACATGTTTTTTTTTTAGACTCAAAGCATAACAACATGTAATACAAGAAAGACTTGCTCTAGACACTACAACCAACATTCTAAAAAACTTGGATCACTCCACAGGGGGCCTGAGACATCCTTAACTGCATTGAAAAGGAAATACGTCAACCCTAATAGGTAAATTTAACCAAAGATTTAGGTAACTCAAGGTACACAACCAAGCTCACAACAATGCCTACCCACAAAGTAAAAACCAAGCACATCTAGAACCAACTTCCATATCCAACTTGGTTTACTAGCTAAAACAAAGTTAAGGATAAAATAAAAAGGATTACCAAAATGAGACGTCCACAACTGACGTAACCTGCAACCAAACAACATAAAATTGATCCAAATTAGAGCAAGGATCAATAAGAAAGATATCCCAGACTAGAAAGGACTCACAAAAAAACCATACCCTAAAAAGGTTACACAACTACCACTACACTGGCTTCACAATGACATCATAGAGGCACCACACAAAGCATATGTAAAACTTAAAATTTAAAACTAAAAACCAACACAGTTGCAACAAGGTAACCAAGGTGGTCCATACAAGTGCTTAACCAAAATTAGGAGAAACAAGGAAGTTAAAAAAACACATCCAAGTGATCTAGGTATACCTTCTTAGCTGAATACTTCACTGCCAGGCCTTCATACCTTTCATCTATGTCTTTTTTCTCTAATTCCAAAGCTTCCTCTTTCTCCACTCTTGCTAGCGATAAAAAATTTGTAACTTCGAAGCTATAAATAGTTTCCATGGAGGTCTCTCCCAAGATAGAGTGGTAGTCCCTTTCACTTCTCTTATGCCTACTAGCAACCCACTACCATGGTGGCCCAGTTCAATGTATAAGTAATATTTTCTAAAAATGTTACCAAGATTTCCAAAATCCAATGCCTTACTAATCACTCTTTTAATTCAAAATATTTTCATACAAAGGTTTACCTTCTTAAAAAATATTAGGTTATTAAAACAAATCTAAATAATTTAAAACTAAATCATTCTATATAGCATTATTTGTAAACATTAATATTTTTCAATACTAATGTTCTTTGGACTAATAATTAAATCATTTTTTATTAATCCATTTTCCCTTAATACTATCAAAATTATTAATTAATTTAATTATACCCCTAATTAAATTAATTACTATCAAATGCTAATATCAACCATGATCATCGATATCAACTAGCACACAAAGGCTCTTACTAAGCCATCCATAACCAACCTGTTAGGATTCACTATCATAACCATTATCATTAATTAATCACTCATATTTATTAATTCATATGAACCATTGTGTCCTTTCACTCACAACCCTAGAAAAGGTATATAATATATTTCGATAGGGTGTAAAAAATCATCCATCAAAGAAAAATAATATATATACAATTTATCCCTTGGAAGGGTTTCCTCTAGTGCAAAAGTGATTCTATCCAGAAAGGTGATTTAGTACATTTTTCATTCATTTCTCACATCAATTCCACTTGTTTAATTCAAATAACTAGATAGGACCTAGGGTCCTACCATATGGTATCAGAGCGGTTAAGATTCTAAGATTTCTCACGTCCTTCTCATTCATCAACTCACTCCTGTCCATACACCCATTGCATATGCACCAAAGCAAGTGACTGGAAGAGATTCTAGTTCATCTATCTATGTGGCATTGTCTCCATCTCCACTCACCAAAAACAAAATCATCATCCATCATAGCAAACATAATATATATATATATATATATATATATATATATATATATATATATATATATAATATATATATATATATTTCCAATCATCCCTATTCGACGTCATCAATAGTGACAGATCCTGAACAGCATTGTCAAGAACTCGTGGAAACCATAAAAAAAAAAATCATTTTTACCTGCACGTAAAGACTCAAACGTTTTTAGAGAAATCCTTCGAAAAAACTAGTAGATAAATATTAATTATAACATAAGATTTTTTAAAAGGTTTTCAATGCCATCTTAAATTTTCCATCACCATGGAAAACAACCGGTCACTATATAAATTACCTTCACCTGCAGGAAGACTCTGATGCTCCCCAAGAAACCTATGAAAATCCGGTGAAGAAAGATAAAAATTATAACATAAAGTTCTTAAGGTTTTCGAGCCATCGTCAAAATTTTTGTCATCGTGGAAGATATTTTAATCGCCGTGTAATTTAACTTTACCTGTAAGCAAAATAAAATCTACATTTTAATTTTTTGGAGCATTAGCCCCACATCGACAGGACGAAGGAAAAGAAGAAGTTTATATATGCACAAGCACATAAAAGGATTTGTGACTTTGATCATGCCCCCTCCCTTGCCTCACGTGACACTAAACACCTATCGTTGTTGGTTTATCCCCACTTTGCACTCCACCTTATGCTACGTGCCTACCTTGTCCACCATTCGCTTGTGCCTCGCCTATCGTGTTGTCAATATCACAACTTTTCCACTCTGCACCACATAACCTTACCTACCATGTTTCCTCTCTTGTTCACCCTCTGCTTGTACCTCACCTATCGTGTCTTGTCTACCGTGTTGTTAGTGTCACAGCTTATCCACTTCGCATCACATAGCCTCACCTATCGTGTTGCCTGCCTTGTCTACCCTTCGCTCGTACCTCACCTACTATACTATTAGTGTCATAGCTTGTCCACTTCACGCCACATAAAATATTACCATTGAGGATTAAAAAAATTGACCGTTAGGGGTCTTAAAAAGTTGCTTAAAAAACCAAATTTTTAAGGCAAATACATTAAATATTTTGCTAAAAATTGATTTAAATTTTGCTCAAAATTTACAAAAACAAAAACAAATTTGAATTTTTGTGAAGACTTACATTCTGCAAAAACTCCTCGATGGCCGACGGACGGAGATCGCAAGATATTACTCTCAAAAAAATCTACCACGAGCTTCGCCAATTTAAGGACCAAACTTCTCAAGAGAATTTAGCTATGAGGCAGGAATTTGAGCAAAGGATGTCAACAATGGACTTGAAAATGGACACCTTCAATCAAAATATGGCACTAGTTCAAGCTAGCCAAACCACCGGAGGACCGACACACCCGACACCACTTGGGGGGCCACAAACATCCATCCTTCCCAGAACTACTAAGTTGGATTTTCCCAAATTTGAAGGAGGTGACCCCACTAATTGGATTTATCGGGTAGAACAATACTTTTCCCTAAACCAGATCCCTGAGGTACAAAAAGTTCATATTGCATCCTTCCACCTCGAAAATGAGGCTATCCAGTGGTACCAGTGGTATGAGAAGACTAATGGCACCCCTACTTGGCTAGACTTTACGTAGAATCTATTGGTATGATTTGGCCCTAGTAAATTCAAAAATTTCATAGGAGCCCTTACCAAGTTGTGTCAAACCACTTCAATGTGCATGAATACCAAGCTCAATTTGAGAAATTAGCCAATCGCACAATAGGGCTAGATGCCTCATTTTTTCAATATTGTTTCATCAGTGGATTAAAGGAAGAAATTCGATTGGAGGTACAAATGTTCAATCCCAGTACCATGATGCAGACCATTGGATTGGCCAAATTAGTCGAAGATAAATTCAATGCTCAACGTCGATTAGGAAAACCACCTATGGGGAAATCACAAATCACTTACACTACCCCCAAGCCTACACCTATTGGGAAATCACAAATCACTTACACAACCCCCAAACCTAACCCAACCTTACCAATTAAACGTCTCAGTTTTGAAGAAATGAAGGAATGACGAGCAAAAGGCCTCTGCTATCATTGCGATGAGAAATTTGAGCAAAATCATAAATGCACTACACGAAAGTTATATATTCTGGATGCAGCTGATCCTGGTAATTCAATAGAAGAAGAAAATGAGATAGAAGTAGAAGTAGTGATGGATACACCCAAAGATAGCACTGAGAATACACCCAAAGTTTCGTTCAACGCCCTCATAGGATTTTCTTCTCCACAAACTATGAGAGTCCGAGGATATTTCAAATGATAAAACCTCATTGTGCTTATCGACTCTGGTAGTACACATAATTTCATCGACCCACGTGTGGCCAAACAAGCTAACTACTATATACAACCCTGTAATAGTTTTGAAGTCATGATCGGTAATGGAGGAAGGATTGCCTGTAAAGGAAAGTGCCAAAATATTAAGCTTACCATGGGTGATTATAGCATGAAAAATGATATGTATGCACTTCCATTAGGAGGATGTGATATCGTCCTAGGGGTGCAATGGTTACGAACACTCGGGACAATCCAATGGGATTTTGAGGCATTATGGATGCAATTTACAATAAAAAATCAGACATATACCCTTAAAGGATTACAATCAGGCCCCTCCCAAATAGCGAGTTCTCACCGTATGGAGAAAATTATTCGCAAAGGAGGCAAAGGAATGATTGCACAATTATTTTCTATTCAATCCTTCGAGGAGGAACAAAAGGAGGTGCCAAAATTACAACTCCTAACACGCCATTCTAGAGTATTTAACGAACCAAAAGGGTTGCCCCCCATCGTAGTCAAGATCATGCGATTCAACTTCTTTCGGGTCATCAACCCCCAAATATCCGACCTTATCGATATCCCTACCTACAAAAAACTAAAATTGAAAAACTTGTGCAAGAATTATTAAAGGCAGGAGTTATCCGACCTAGTGTTAGTCCTTACTCTTCCCCAGTTTTATTGGTTCATAAGAAGGATGGATCATGGCACCTATGTGTCGATTTTTGTGCTCTTAACAAACTCACCATCAAGGACAAATTTCCCATCCCTGTTATTGATGAGTTACTAGATGAGCTTCATGGGGCTAAATACTTTTCAAAATTGGACTTACGATCAGGATATCATCAAATTCGAGTCAGAGAAAATGATATTCCGAAAACCGCCTTTCGAACTCATGAAGGGCACTATGAATTTTTGGTCATGCCTTTTGGCCTTACCAATGCGCCTTCAACATTCCAAAGTTTAATGAACCAGGTATTTCACCCTTATCTTCAAAAATTTATTTTGGTTTTCTTTGATGATATTTTGATTTATAGCAAGACATGGGAGGATCACTTGCTTCACTTAGAACAAACCTTAAAAATTCTGGAGGAAAATCAACTATATGCCAAACGCTCAAAATGCTCTTTTGGACGACAAGAGATTGAATATCTTGGCCATATTGTTTCCAAGGATGGCGTTAAGGTGGACCCTAGAAAAATTGAAGATATGAAAAATTGGCCTACCCCCAAATATTTGAAAGGCTTACGTGGCTTTCTAGGATTAACTGGGTATTATCATAAATTTGTTAAAGACTATGGCAAGATTGTTGCCCCCTTAACAACTTTACTTAAGAAGAATGCTTTTCTTTGGTCCTCCAAGGCTAACGATGCTTTCGCTAAATTAAAGAATGCCATGTGTTCCACTCCTATGTTGGCCATGCCGAATTTTTCCAAACCCTTTGTGATTGAAAGTGATGCTTCTGGAGTAGGATTGGGAGTCATTCTCATGCAAGATGAAAGACCTTTGGCTTTTACTAGCAAGGCATTTTCTAGGAAGAACTTAGCCCGCTCCACATATGAGAAAGAGATGTTGGCTATCATTCATGCCATCCAACATTGGTGACCATATCTTATTGGTCAACATTTCATTATCCGTACCGATCACCATAGTTTGAAGTATTTTCTTGAGCAACATATATCCACGCCTGAGCAACAAAAATGGGTTACTAAACTATTAGGGTATGATTATGAGATCATATATCGTAAAGGGAAGGACAACATGGCCGTCGATGCCCTCTCCCAAAAATTTGAAGAATTACCCCAGTTACATGCGCTCTCATCCCCTATTCCCCAATGGGTAGACCAGGTAACAAAATAATGGTTTAGTGATACTTCAATGCAAGCATTAATTCAACAAATCCAACAAGACCCCACTAGTAAGCCTCACTATACTTGGAGCAATGGCATACTTAGGTTCAAAGGGCGTATTGTCCTATCCCCTACCTCCTTATATCGAACCAAACTACTCCATGAGTTACATGCCACACCTACAATGGGACATTCTGGATTCCTCAAAACTTATAAGAGAGTGGCTCGATCCTTTTATTGGGTAGGAATGAAACAAGATATCAAGATATTTGTGGCTGAATGTGAGATTTGCCAAAGACAAAAAGGAGAGACAGTAGGTACCCCTGGCCTTCTTCAACCTCTCCCTATCCCAACCAAAACATGGACCGATATTTCAATGGACTTTATTGAGGGTCTTCCAAAATTAGTAGGTAAAACTACTATTCTAGTTGTGGTGGATCGCTTGTCTAAATATGCTCATTTTTTCTCCTTAGCCCACCCTTACACAACTAGTACCATCGCCCAACTCTTTCTTGATAATATTTTTAAACTACATGGTATGCCTTCCACCATCGTAAGTGATCGTGATCCCACCTTCACTAGTAATTTTTGGAGGGAATTGTTTAAACTCCAAGGCACTCAACTCCGTATGAGTTCTGCTTATCATCCCCAAACCGATGGTCAAACAAAAATTGTAAATAAATGTTTGGAAACTTACTTGCGTTGTTTTATTGCTGCTCAACCCCTTCATTGGGTCAAATGGCTTCCTTTAGCGGAATGGTGGTATAATACCTCATACCATACCGCCATTAAGATGACACCATATGAAGCTTTATATGGCCAAGTACCACCTTCCATCACCTCTTATATTCCAAGAAGTACCAATGTGCCAACCATGGATTCTGAACTCTCTACTCGAGCTAATATCCTTCGCCTTCTCAAAGATAATTTACTCACGACCCAACATCGTATGAAACAACAAGCGGACCAACATAGGATCGAACGAGCATTTCAAGAAGGTGATATGGTATTCCTTCGACTTCAACCTTATCGCCAAACTTCTCTCAAGATCAAGGGTTCACAAAAGTTAGCTCCCAAATTCTATGGGCCTTATAAAATCTTACAATGCATTGGGCCCATTGCTTATAAACTAGAGTTACCAGAGTCTTCCAAAATTCATCCCGTGTTCCATGTATCTTGCCTTAAACCAGTAGTCGACACACACATTACCACACAAACTCAACTACCTGAATTCATAGAGGATGGATCACTCATGGTTGAACCTGAAGCCATCTTGGATCACCGCACTCGTCAACTCCATCATCGCACCATCACCGAGCTTTTGATTCAATGGCGGGGCTTACCTTTCGAAGATGCTACATGGGAAACACTTCATCAAATCCAACAACAATTTCCTCACTTTTTGCTTTGAGGACAAAGCTCTTTTTAAGGAGGGTGGCATGTTAGGATTCACTATCCTAACCATTATCATTAATTAATCACTCATATTTATTAATTCATATGGACCATTGTGTCCTTTCACTCACAACCCTAGAATAGGTATATAATATAATTTGATAGGATGTAAACAATCATCCATCAAATAAAAATAATATATATACAATTTATCCATTGGAAGGGTTTCCTCCAGTGCAAAAGTGATTCTATCCAAAAAGGTGATTCAGTACATTTTTTCATTCATTTCTCACATCAATTCCACTTGTTTAATTCAAATAACTAGATAGGACCTAGGGCCCTATCATCCAACCAAGATGAAATCAATAATTATGCACAACCAAGTTTTTCCTTGAGTAGAAGGTTTTACGATAACTACGATGCTATCACCTTCCTACTAAGGATGGATCCTTTGCTTAGATAGCAACCTCCTTTTCCAATGGTGCATTCAAAAAAACATATATGCAATGCACCTATATGAAGGGTTTCTTTTTACCCTTGAGCTTTTGATGAGAATGTCATCCATCATTTCTCATTTTCTCTCAACTTTGGTGGTTGTTCTATACCAATCCTCTAGTGAGAGTACCTGGTCCTGCAACCACAATATATATTAATAGTACTGTATTCCAAATTTAGTATAATCAAAGCATAAAATGCATTAATCAACACATCTTGGTAACATAAAATTACGCTATGCATTAAATATCCATACATCAATACATAAAAAAGTATCAAGATCAAATCATGCCAAGGAGGTTCGTTACACTAGTAGCCTCACATTCTCCATTGTCAAAGGATTGAATGGTAAGATCATATTTTCAAGGTTATTTTTAGTTAGAAAGAAATGAATGATAAATTTAAACTATAGGTATTATTTCTAGAGCCATTATCAACTAAGATTGTTCTAACAAATTTATCACTAATTTAATATGGAGAGGAGGATCTCCAATTAATGAAGTTTGATTTCTCCCTATAAACCCAATGAGTCAAATTCATTCAGGCCAGTCGTTTGAGGAGTTATTCATTCACTTAGGATCTAGACCAAGATAGCCCAATATGTTGAATTTTTAAGGGGATCCAAGGTGGGGATTTTATTTATGATTTAGTTAATATGCCCTAACAGGTCATATGCACTTTTATATTCATTTCTAGATTGATATTGAATTACAAAAAGAGGTCTAGTTGGTTGATTTAATGAGGGTTTATCAACTTGGGATTTTTTTTGTTATTGGGTTAAGACATTAATATGATAAGATATAATGATGATGGAATGATATAGATTAATGCAACCAACTACTCCTTGCTTAAGATGGGGTACATTGTTGTAGCTAATGTTATTAGTAGAGTCCATAGGGTCTTTTACCATTATGATTAGGTAAGATATTTTGGAATATAACCAAGTCTTAGCTACACTAAGGGGATAAAGAATTAAATACAGTATTGATAATAATCTAGCCACCATCTATAAGGGATTGGACTATATATGTGAGTCCCATAGTGATGTTGGTGTGATGAAAATCAATCTTATGAAAAGCACAAAACTCATCAAGTTTGAACCAAGATCTCTTTGCCTTCCTAGTTCAAGGGGTTCACTATTTGTAATTTTATGATCTTGGCAAATATTATATAAGAATGCAACACATTTTTAAATCCATATTATACGATCTAATCAAAGTAAGGGTTTCTTAAATCAATATAGGTTTAGATTTCATATTATCCCAAGCTTAAAATACACGATTCCAATTAGGAATATTTATAGAATAAATTTGTACTATATCTACTTTGTATTCAATGATATAATGATATCAAGGCTTATCATATCAATCTTACCACACAAAAAGATACTTGACATTGACAACTCATTTTATTAATAGATTTCATAACATGAATAAAATACCTTTATAGTATATTTGCATTAATAGTAATTCATAATTGATAGATTGCATCACAAGATAACTTGTCACCTAATGCCAACTCAAGAATATAAGGGAATAGTTCCATTATTATTCTTTTTGAATTTCTTCTTGATCAATTAGAAGATCAACTGATCATCTCCCAACTACCTTTAACTATTGCATAATGTGTATAGGTATTAAAATCTTATTCTAATTCTCGTATTTTGGTCTTTCCCTTGTCTTTCTTATTTCCTTCCTTTATTTCTTCCTTTATTGCTAGAAACATAGTGCTAACACATAGAGTACACTTGTAACCTATTTACAATATTGAGTTATATGAGAGTTTCAACTTCTACATTCCATATATGTGTATTTTTCATATATGAATAAAGCACTTTGTTTATTTTTATACATTCATATTTTCTTGTATTATAGAGACAAAACAAATTATGCACTATACTACATAACTCATATGATGCCATAAGTTGAGTTGAGGGGTTGTTCTTGACATTATCTACTTGAGCCTCATCCTATGGATTGATTGGTACTAAAGTAGTTTTATTTATTTGTAGTGATTTTTACATGAAGCAAAACCTATACCATGTTCCATCACTAAATATTCACTTATACATATGGTATCAAAATAAAGGAGTGCACTAGGTTTCATTTTCAAGTATACTACAAAACATCATGCTTACTAAGAAATGGATAAGTCTAAAAACCATAGTCAATAGATATGAAATCCTAAACTGTCATGGAACATATTCACGATGTTTTCAAGTAATAGAGGAACACCATCTTGGTGTGGTTTTAGGACCCCATGATTAACATGGATGAACTATTCACTACTTCCAACCATACATATATGCAAATCCACAACTTATTGAAGGTGTAACCCAACATCCACATCCCAAACTAGCATGAGTATTTTGACCAATCTTTATATGAATCTTTCTCCTATAAAAATAGATCAAGGATGAGATAAATTTTTCATAATTTTGTGCTTACTATTTTAATTATTAATAATTTTCAAATCAAGTAATATAGTATTTTAAATAGATTTCTATGGTTCTATATGTTCGTAAAATAGCCCTCAATACATTTTTCATAGTTTTTTATGTACAATGAAAGTAGATAAGTAGATCTATAGTAATTATAAGTTTTTCTATTTTTATGTCTTTTTAAAAAATGTACTTACTTAAATTTTAAGGGCTTATTTTTTTTTTAAACATACCTTTAATAATTTATCAATGAAAAACATACTATAATAAAACAAAATTAAAATAAAATAGTTATAACTTGCAGTCTAATACTTTCCTATCTATAATTTTTATTGCAAAATAAAACAATTTAACCCATATTATTCCTCCAAAGTTATCATAGTGACCTTTTTACAAATATTGATATAAAATATATATACACACATGTATATATATATATATATATATATATATATATATATATATATATATATATATATATATATATATATATATGTACATAAAATTCACATTCCTATACCTTAAAATCTATAGTATGTTATTAAAAATTATGTGCTTAACCTAATTTTTATACCTAAATTCATGATAATAACCTGGTCAATAGTAAATCTAGGTAGCAATAAATTGTGTCATAATACCAAGCACGTTTTACATAATGTGTTCATGTCATGAAGACACCAGTTATTTCTACTCTTTCTATAGATAAGATAAAATGAGTGGTTTTATGTTAATTATGATTAAAAAGGTTTAATATAAGGAAATAGGTTGGCAATGTGTAATCATGGAGAATTCAATTTATCCATAATGAATAGAATTCTTGCATATTGAAAGCCATTCTCATAAAAATATTACAAGGAGAATCTAATTTGATAAAACTACATAAAACCTATGGTCATGTACAAATAAATTAAAGTATTATAGTTTCACTCAATAAGATGCTAAAAACCATACCTTCCAAACAAAGGACTAAGAAAGTAGAATAGCTGTCTTTATAAAGATATCAATTGGTGTAATTCCAAAGCTTAATTACTATCAAAGATAAATATGATATGTATAATATTACCCTACTAAAATTTCTAAGGAAATCATAGGGATATATCATGTGAAGGCATTGTATATATAGTCTCTAAAGATGATAGAAGATAGGATTGAGGGAAAGATAGAGGCCAACAAATGGATAATCATGGAGAATTACACTTTTCTAATGAATTTTGATTGTTCCTTGATGTTGGTGATCATTAAAAGTACTACTCTTCCAACATATTTTAGTTGTTTCTTATAGTTGTAGAATGTCCTCAAAGATGATTTGTTGTAAAAACAAAAAAGCAGGTGAATAAAGGATAGTTTGATATTGTCTAGATAAGGATGGAAAGACAACATTATCGAAGGTTGAATTTGACACAACTCATGTATTTAGCTTATTGTACTCAAGTTGTATATCTAAAAATATTATTTATTAGGTGCAATTATGAAATGATAAGTATCCCCAATGGTTTTTTGACAAATAATCTAAAAAGAAAGTGATAAAATGATAGTTTAATCTTATCCAAAACAAGAAGAGTAGATATGGCATTGCCCATAATGATATTAATATTAAATCATCCACTTAGATCAACAAATTTAATCTTTGTAAATTACAAATGAGTTTTTGACCTATTAAATATTAATAGTGTAAGCAAATAAATTATAAAAAATAGATTGAGTGTAAATGACATATTCATTTTCACTATTAGAATTAATAGTCAAATCATGTGGGATATCATAATTGAGGTATTTTGTATTTGAGGTTTGAAGAATACAAATTTTTAAATTGCTTATTAATTGTTTCTTGTAGTTGGCAATCTTGAATACCACTCTTAAACTAACTTCTAATTGTTCCTTGTAGTTGAAAAATATGAAAAATACCACTCTTTAAATTGCTTGTAGTTACTTCTTGTTGCTAGTAATCATGAAGGATACCACTCTTCAAATGAAGTGTAATTGTTCCTTGTACTTAGCAATCATGAAGAATAACACTATTCAAATGGATGGTAATTATCTTTCTATGGATGACAATCATTAGGAATATGACTATTTTACTTGTAATTATTCCTTATATCTAGCAATTTTTAAGAATTGTCACTACTCAAATGGCTTGTAATTATTCCTAACATCAATTAATTTTAATGAATAACACTATTTAAATTACTTCTTGTTGTTCCTTATAGATAGTAATTATGAGGAATAAAACATTTTCAAAAGGATTTTGCGTCCTTTCGGGGTCAATGTGTTACAACTAGTTAAAGGAATATTGCTATGATAAGAGAGGCGCCATGTATTTTTATATTTAACAGTAATCTAATATTAATTATATCTTTCATTTAGGAGGACAATTCACTTGCTTGTTATATACCTTTTTTCAAGAACATGTATCCATTGAATCTCTAAAATAATTAACTTTATGATTACCTTGTAAGTTAGTTCATTTTTAAATTTTTATTAGTTAATCTTTTTTTTTGTTTTTTTTTTATATTTACATGGTGGAATCGGTAGCCATCGCTAATCCAAGCAGGATGTCCGACTTTTATGGTCGCCCCAGTATTTTGCGTTGTCCACCCTGAAAGTTGCCACATAGATCTTCGTGTAGTCCACCCCTATAACCACCATGCCACAATCATTTTAAACCTTTTATGCCATTGAAAGCACCAGGAAAGGGACAAGTGTTCAGTCCGATGAGGCCCGAGATTTAAACCTTGGACCTACGCCCCCTTACGGGGTTTGGTTGAACCAATTAGTCTACACCTCGAACCTGAGATGAATTAGTTAATCATTTTTAAGAGTCATGCCTAACAATTTTTTCATATATCTAGACAAATTAGTTTTTCTTGTTCTTATAATGTAAATCACTTGATTCTTAAAAATTGACATACATAATGTTAACTCTACTAAAATTATTAAGCAAATCATGAAAGACATCATATTGAATTATCATGGAACTTTGGTATTTAAGAGTGATGTGTAAATTTATTATGCTTTAAATGCTTATGGATAAATATTATACAGAAGAATTAGTACCAATAATAGTAATCAAGGGGAGAGGAAGTAAGGAGTAATACCAATTGGATGATGTATAAGGTAAACATTAAATCAAAAAATAAATCATGGTATATTTTAGAAATAAGATATACCATACTATATTTTTATCATAATCCTATGGATATAATAGGTGGTTGGTTATATTTTGATCCCAAAACTTAGTACAATGATAGAGATATTGTTTTCAAACAAACAATATATACATTTTTGCTAAAATATATGATCCTTTGTAGAAATACATGACATGTTTCTTGCACGACTTGTTACTCTTCACTTGAAGAGTATAATATGTTCTTCCTAATATTCAAACATTCTTAGGTCAAATATTCTAAATATAAAGGACCTCAAATATCAATAATCTTATTGCCTAATTGATTCAACCTCTTTTTGGGTATTATCCCCCCTTGGCCATTAATCTCTTTTGCCCTAAATGTTGAAATAAGTTGTGGAATATATACATTTATAAAATCCATGTCTTTTATGGATTTCATAGATTGAAAATTTTTTTACAGACTTTATTGTGAACAAGACACATGTTTTGGTAAGTGTGGTACTAGAATTGAAAATTCAAACTAAAATGCATAAGATTTTTCTTTGTATTTTGTATATGTTTTATTTTTTAACTTTACTTTTATATAACCAATGTTGTAGAACATCTTCTTATTTTAGAATTTAGTAATCAAGGGAATTATGTGTTGTCTTCAACTATCTATGCTAGGGTTAAAAAAGAGCAATGACAAAAATCAAAGGATTGAAAAATATGCTAGGACATAGTTGAGTTAAAGTTAAGAATAAAAATCATTAATTTGTTGTTGGAAATCAATCATGTTAAATAAACGGATATGTATACATCTTTAGAAATTTTGGTTGTGCATCAAATTTAGTCTAGATATGCCCTTCATAAATCAAATTTAGTCTAGATATGCCCTTCTTAATAATTATCTTCTTCAAATGTAAAATTAGGAAGAGATAGAAAGCATCCTTGCTACATGTCACTAAAAGTTATAAATTGATTCGATATCATTAACATAAGCTCTAACATACATGTATGAGTCACCAAAAACCATGGAATGTGAGAATCTATTTATAATATTGCTATGGCGTAATATCTAAAACTAATTTCTTGGTGTATCTGGTTATTCCGGGGAGACAGGGCCAAATACCTTACCCAAACTAGTTGGGGTGAAAGTGGGTTGTTATGCTACAGTGGTTTTCCGATTTTGACCCTATGTATCTGGTGGGTTTCCTAGCTTTGACGATCTGCAGAGATCTTTTTCTCTAGTTCCAATAGTGGTGGTGTGTTTCATCCTAGGGATCTAAGTCTTATTTTTTTGAGATCTTACCCTTCTCCCTATCAGGTATGATGTGGAATATTGCTATCTCCTTTTTCTTGTACCTAAGAGCGGTTGTTCTTGTTTTACAGCTCTTGCTTCGATTTAGGTGGCTTATAGTTTTTACTTTTTCTTTCAAACTGTTGCAAGTGTAAGCCATAGACCCTTTTCTGGGCAGAGTGATATGCTCTTGGTTTTAGTTTACTCCTGTTAGATGGGTGTGGTGTTGTTCCCCACATGGGATGTTCAGTTCATATCCTCTAGGACTTTATTGTTGTACTTTACATAGGAGGGTTGGTGGCTAGTTTTTTTGGCCTTTGCTCCTCGTTGGTGGGTTACCCTTTTGGGTGTAAATTGTATTTCTCCTTTTGGAGCTTGTTGTTGGGTAACCCTTTTGGAGCTTGTTGTAATGGTTGTGGGATCCTCTCAAAACCCTCATCTTAGGTTGTGGGTCCCTCTCAAAACCCTCAGGTTTGGGGATCCTTTAAACCTCTTCTTTACCTAATAAAAAAAAAATCTAAAACTAATAATTTCTTAAAGATCAATTCATCTTAAGATGAAACACTTTGGATTTCACCAAACACTCGATTTATTTCCATTGTTTTGTATGTAAATTGCATTTCCTCATCAATTGAATAGGTTTGAACCAATCATTAAAAAATTAGCTCTAAATATATAAAACTTTTAAAACATTTTGAATAGGACTTAGTTGAAGTCTTTTATCAAGTCTTCAAAAAAAATGTATTTTCTTACAAAACATTAAAATTTTAAATCATTTTTACAAGGGATTTGTTGCTCCAATATTTTCTTCTTCTTCGCACTTATTGAAGATTTATATGGGAACGAGATTAAAAACTAAAAGAGATTGAATATCTCATCAAAACAATGTTTAGCAAAGGATTAAATCCCTATATGCAATCATTACCAATAAATATAACATTTATAATGTAATTCCTCCCTTCTTCTTTCTTGGAAATGGACAATTATGTTATAATGACCTATTATCTACCTACTCTCAAGCTTATAGGAGATACTTTTCCTCCTAGAACTATATTATAAGAATGTCAAATACTCTTTAAAACATATTTTATAACATCAATCCTTATAACATGTGTACTATTCATGATCATGCATATAATAAACTAATTTCATGTTAATGTTCAATTTTTTATTCACATGCTCTTTAAAAATATATTATAAATGTAGACACCTAAAACACGTCATATTGGGGAGACTACCTAAATGAACTCCTTTTAGACACCACATAAGCCACCTAGGGTAGCCTTAGGGCTAATATAGTGGTTCTCACCACTTTTGGGCACTTTTTCCCATAACAAGTGTGGCCATATCTACCTGAGGTGACCACAAAAAGAAAATCAAACTTAAAATAGAATGACGCATAAGTGGAAGTTGAAACTCTCAGTTAATCCTGCACATGATCCTACGAGCAAGCATTAAACGTCTCGTATGGGTTAAAATAGAAAAATGCATGCAATTATTAAATTACATTAAATTTTAAAGATAAGCTTTCACTTTTCTTAATGCGAACTGTCTCTTTGCTTTTTCATTCAAGATGGTTTCACCATTTTTAGCTTCTCTTCAATAAGTCTATAAATTGGCACTCATCCCTCCAATTTAAAACCCCTATGAATCTGATCTCTTGAGCTCTTGTAAAATTAAAAATAAAAAAATCTTTGAATGTGTGCAACGAAGTGCTACCGAATTCAATCCCCAATTTTGAGCAACGAAATGCTGCTCTTTTAATCCTCCAATTCATTTCGTTGCTAAAATTTATGCTATCAAACTATTGAAAAGGATTGGAAGTTGTGCTCCCATTTTTCGTGTAATCAAATACCCTTCATCAATTATCGATATGACCCATCTAATCACTCTCACAACGCAACAATCCATCGACAACACATCCAGGACATCTCGCATGTTACCCAAGATTGGTTTCGATAAAGTACAGTTCAGCAACAAGGGTCATCTCACCCCGAGATGACCCGTAGGCAAGGCCATCTAAACCTAAGACGATCTCTGACAGAGATATGGTTTTTACTATTTTTCCTTTTATAGTAGCTTAGATTCATATTTTTATCATTCTTGCATTTAGATAGATTTTAGATTTTACATGCTTCGATCTAGTTTATCTTATTTCATCGCATTCGATTTCGTTTATCATTTATATGTTTTTTTTATTTGTTTCAGTACACTTGGATATTTAATTTATACTCATTGTATCATGGGTAGCATCCCCTTAGAGGGGACTTGATTGTAACACATTGAAAAGCAAATATCTAATACAAAAAGGACCCCATCTTTTTATTGTTTTATCATCGTGTTCACAATTATATATATATATATACACATTACTTTATTGGTGCATGGTTTTCCTGCTACCAATAACATCAATTCTTCTATGTATTATTTATAATCAAAGAATTGCATCTAATTAGCTAAAATCATATTAATATTCAACTTTATCATCCACACCTAAGTCATGGCTATGTCGGATAACAATGCTAGTAGAATTCTTTGAGTCACTTGAAAAATATTTAAATGTTAAGCATCCCTCATATAGTCATAATTAGAAGGCGATAAAATTCCATAGGGGATAACATCTTACCCATAACATTTATTATTACATTTTTAGCATTTTTATTCTTAACTATATTAGAAAATATTGTGCTTAACAATATAAGAAGAAAATGATTAGTTGATTTCTTCTTTGGATAGATAAATAAGTTGAAAGGGGATAACATCTTACCCATAACATTTATTGTTACATTTTTAGCATTTTTATTCTTAACTATATTAGAAAATATTGTGCTTAACAATATAAGAAGAAAATGATTAGTTGATTTCTTCTTTGGATAGATAAATAAGTTGAAAGACTGATGATTTATTATGATCTTGATCAAAAAATTCAAATTTCATAAAAACAATTATTGAATTAACAATATCAAATGACATTAGTTCAAATGGTTATAGATATGGGCTTTTAGTATAGAAATCCAAGATCAAATCTTGTCAAACTAAAAAGACAATGATGATAACCTTTATAAAAATTGAAACATCATCCCATAATTTTGAAGAGGTTATGGTGCCTATTATTAATGAACACTTCCATAAGTATATAACAAGATAGTTAAAATATATCAATAAATTTAAATATAAAATAAATTATAATAAATACATCATCTCTTAAAATTCTCTTCCAAAAATTATTTCATATTATTTGGTAGGAAGGTGTTGAAGGTGAATGATGAAGTCAATAAGGATTCATATCATACAACAATAAAAATTCATTGACCAACCCTCAAGTTTAATGGTCTTATTTTTAAAAAAATTAAATGAAGAAATATTAAATTGATTACTTGCATTGAAATGGTTTTATGTGTCACTACATAATAATATTATAACAACTTGGCTTTGGCAATATTTGAACCTTAACAAGATTCAAGCCTCATCTTAAATTTTGAAAAATCAATAAATGTCCTTTCAAATTAATAACCTTATTTTAAAATAATCTTATTTAAAATAAATTAAATTAATTAATTAGCAATTAAACTAATATCATTATGCTCTAGGCCTTCCTACAATGGCAGACGGGAGTTAAAGAGGTCGTAGATGTCATGCTGTAAACAATTTTTAAAATATTTAAACTAAAACAGTTGACTAACCAACCGTTGCAAACATTTAAACTAGCTTAAATATAAAAGATATATATCTAAAAACGCCGAGAGTTATCAATCTCGAGGCGCCTATCTTGGAGATCACACCCCAAGAAATGAGATAGCACCTAGAGATTGATAACTCTAACGTTTTTAAATATATATCCTTTATATCCAAGCTAGTTTATAATTATAGTAAAAAATCTGGGCTGCTCAATAAAACTATTAATGCCGTCACGCAATTTCTTTCTTATGCTGCAACTAGATGTTCCCTTATCAATATTTCACACCATGTTAAAAGTACCACAATTTGCACATCAATATGACCCAATAGAGAAGACAGGGCAGCAAATGACATGGTAGTTAAGGAGAGGACATGAAAAAATAATGAATGGGATGCAGGAAAAAAAAACATGACATGGTAGTTAAGAAGAGGACATGAAAAAACGAATGAATGAGATGTAAGATGAAAAGAGATGAGTCTCATTAGAAATACCCACCCTGACCATGAAGTATTGTTAATGTTAAAGCAAAATAGAATAATGTTATAATGTTATTAGCGTATGAGATGTGAGGATTGATAATTGTTTGTTTGGTCAAAGTATTTATTAAGAAGAAATTTAGGTTTAAATCTTGAGGCATGCATGTTTGTTTGTAAAGGTGGTAGTGTGATCTAAATTATTTGAATATGCATCAAACAGAATTTCAAGCTACTAACGGTCCCTCTCACCCTCATTTTGGATCAACAATAATGAAGTGGTATAAACTTATTGATAACAATTCTTATAAGAACTATACACTTAATAATTACTAAGAAATAATGTTTAAAAAAAAAAATCGGATGTTTGTTGAATGTGATATGAAGAGTATTGGAAAAACATGGAGTTTCAACAGGTAGATTGATAGTGAACCTTGGCATAGCTCCACTCTATCTCCCATCTCCCATTTTATGAGATTTTATAAGATTTTTTTTATGTTTTTTAAAATTAAAAGATGTTAATACAGTGTTGCTTTAACTTTTGTCAAATTTTAGATAGTTATATAAGGACATGGTTGAGAATGGAAGGAAATTCTTTTCGGTAACATGCTCACTTTAACATGCACACTTTCCAAAACAAATTATTTTTTTACCCAAACAAGAACTATATTCTCTAAAATTAGACACCTATTCTCATTTACCCAAAGTTGTAATGTCCTCTTCACAATTTTGTTGTGGGTTTAGGTGGATTGGTAAATTGGGGTGTTTATTGAGAGGAGATCTAGGTTCCAATCATACGGGTGTGCTCATGCATAGCCGATAGCCTGATCTGACTCTTCTACGTGTTGCACTTGATTGATGACGATGATCTGTTTCCTGTTTATCCGGTAGTCCCCTTCATACCACATATGTTGAATTAGACTGACGAAGACGGTACGAACCCTGTGCGTCGGTCCCCATCTCACGCCAGGTTACCATTAACGATATGGTAGGTGTGTTGGAAGCCTTCACTAATAATTTGAACCCTGCCAGCTACTATTAAAAATTGTGATTATAACCAATTTTTTTTTTTTTTTTTTTTTTTTTTTTTTGGTATATAGAAGCAATGGTTACAATCACGATTTTTAGTAACTACCAGCACAGTGGTAGGGTTCAAACTATCTACGAAGGCTCCCAGGACTTCCACCGTCTCGGTACATGGTAACCCGGCGTGAGATGGGGACCGCCGGACGCACAGGGGTTGCACCGTCGTCATCAATCTGCGCACCACTCAGAGGAATCGGATCTGGGCTACTGTCTGTGCATGGGCAAGCCCGTGGGATTGGAACCTAGGTCTCCTCTCGGTAAGCGCCCCAACTTACTGATTATAACCAATTTAACCAAAAAAAATCTTCACAATTTTATTAAAATATTTGACAATTATTTTCTAGATGGTGGGCTGGTGTCACTTTTTATTTTTAATTAATGTTACCATATTAAAGATGATGAAGATTATCAAAATGAAATACATATAACATATTTTAAAAAAACTAATTAATCTTATAATATAAAGATGTTGAGGATTTAAATATAGGTAAGAGCTATATAATAATAATATTAAAATAAAAGATTTATTTTGATTTAAGATAAAATGAACATGTTTATAAATTAGGTTTATTAAAATTAATTTAAATTGTGCTTTTAAAGAATATATGGATAAAGTTGGGACATCGCACAATGCTTTTGAGAAATCGCTTCTTATGAGGGAGACATTTTTCGCAGGACTGCCCAAACTGTCGAACTCGTTTCGGTCATATCTCACTCATCCGGACTCGGATTGAGCTAAAATTTTGAGGGTAGATGCCTGAAAAACCCTAGAACGTCTCCACCAATTTTCATATCATTTGGAGCAACACATATCCTAGCGCATCCCTATGTGTGAACGACATATTTGGCAAGCGGCTATGCGAGGGTTTCATCTGGGTTGAGTGCAAGCAGCTCCAGAGGTTGGTTTTTAGGGCCTTCGGGCCCTAGCGGCCAATATTTTTGTGGTTTATTCTCAATATTTTAGCAGGAAATGTTGCAGGGGATACAATATGGGTTAGAAATTTGTCTTTCAACAGATCATACCGTGAACTTGAGTGACAACGGCTTCCAATTTGTCTGCACAAAAGAAAAGTGAAAACCATACCTTTCCCTGACGTCTAGGGCAAGGATTAAAGAGATCACGAAACAAGTTTCAAGCAATTGATCAAAAAATGGCTCATATCTCAAGTGAATCTGGTGCTAAGGTGCACCCACAAAATAATTCTACTGTGAAAACCCCTATCAAGGGTAAGAATTTTGAAGACTCAGTCCCAAAAATGAATTTTAGGGATGCCCTTCGTGGTGGACAACCTCAACCCAATGCTAATATCAATATTAGGGCTTCCCATAAACCTCTAAGAATGCCTAAGATTGATCCCAGGAAAACGGAGTCAGGATGTCTTAAAGCAACTGATGGAACTCCTATTGTTAAGCTTGATATGGATAACATTCAGATTGGCATTGAAGATTTGGAAAAAAGAGGACTAATTTGTCGGTTCGTGGGTTTTCGTCTGAGTCTATCTGCTTTCAAAGTCTTGGCTGCAAAAAGTTGGAAAACTAAAGGTGAGTTACAAATCTCTATTTATCCAAATGGTTATTTTCTTGTTTTATTTGCTAATAATGAAGATAGAGAGAAAACTTTTCAAGGGGGTCCTTGGTTTTTTGGAAGGGCATGGCTTTTCATGAAGCCCTGGCATACTAAATTTAAATCCGAAGAAGAGATGCCTTCTATTGCTCCCGTGTGGGTTAGACTCTTTGGCCTCCCTATTGAATTTTGGAATCCTACTATTTTTTCTTCAATTGGAAACTCTTTAGGAACTTTTATGATGACTACTGATTGTACTCAAAATTTTGAACATATTATTTATGCTCGGATTTGTGTTTTAATGGATTTTGACAAACCCCTACCTAAAAAGATCACATTACAATTTGGGGAAGACACTTGGGAGCAAGTAGTGGACTATGAGAACATTCCTTTTCGTTGTAGAATTTGCCATGAATATGGTCATTTGGCCAGTGCTTGCCCAAATAAAATTCCTGATCAAAAGAAAGAAGATATAAACTTAGCAGGTTTCCAAATACCTAAGAAGAAGAACACTAAAAAAAAATAGTTATGAAGGATCAATCAAAGTCATCTGCTAATATGTTTGAAATCCTTTCCACAAATGATGTCCCAAGTGAGGAAGAGGAAATAATGGAAACTCGAAATCTTAGAAACACAATTTAAATATGAAGGGAAGAACTCAGAGACAAACCAACAAATCAAAGGTTTTCAACAGAAAAAAAGGAGAAAATTTACACAAGAAAAACAATATTTCAAATGTCAAAACTTCAAATAATGCAGGTCCCAATATAGACTCTATTGAACCATCTAGTAAAATTTTGGCTGTGTACGAGCATTCTTCAAGGTTAGAAGCCATCTCAGATTCAATTGGAATAAGTCAAGAAATAAGGAAAAAAAATTGAAGATGGATTCTAATCAAAAAGTAGGTCGCAAGACCAATCAATATCATATGGTAAAAGAAGGTGAAAAGCTTGTAGAGGAAGGTAAGATTAATGCCCTTCCCAACTTTTTTAGCCCCGGTATTAATGAAGATCATCACTTGGAATATTAGAGGACTCAAAGGGAGTCTTTCAAAACAAAATGAAATTAGAAGAATGATTCAGGTAAATCATCCACATCTTGTTTTCCTTCAAGAAACTAAGATGTCAATGGAGGATATGGACTTAATTGCCAAGAAAATTTGGCCAGCTGGAAAAGTGGTTTCCCTCCGGTCCCAAGGGACTTCGGGTGGCATTGCTTGTCTTTGGGATCCAAAAGAGGTAGTTATTCACCATATGGTTGGCAGTTGGGGTTTGTTGGCTATAGCTATTCAAAGTAGACATTCCAACCAGATTATGCTCTGCATTACTATTTATGCTCCGACTTCTTTGGAGGAAAAAAGAAGACAAGTGGAAGGATATTACTCATATTATCTCTCATTTTCCTAAAGCTTGGATCTTGATCGGAGGAGATTTCAATACCATCCTCTCTCTGGATGAGAAAAGGGGGGAAATAGAAATTTGGACAAAAGCACCGACCTCATGAGCGAATATATTGCAAACCTCCATCTTGTGGATATCCAACCAGATAATGGCCTTATGACTTGGTCTAACAGAAGGCAAGGCTTAGCTTGTATAATGGAGAGATTGGATAGGTTTTTGCTCTCTAAAAATTTCTTAATCCATGGTCACATTCCTAAAGTGAAGACTCTTAATAATGCTGGTTCGGATCATTGGCCACCATGGTGGAAATGTGGAAAACCAATGTGAGTTTCTCTCCTTTTCGTTTTCAATTAATGTGGCTTAGAGACATTTCCTTCAGACCTCATGTGCAACAATGGTGGAAGGAAGGTAAACCTAGGCATGGGACTAAGATGTTCTGTTTTGTCAAAAGACCGCAATACATTAAATCCAAAATCAAGACTTGGAATCGGAAAGAGTTTGGGGATGTTCATAAAAAAAAACATGAAGTTATTGCTCATCTTGAAAATTTGAATAAGAAAATCCATTTAGATGGCCTCACAGAGAAGAGAAGTGCAGATGAAATTAAACTCACAACTCAGCTTAGAGGAATGGGAAAAAAGAGAAGAAATCTTATGGAAGCAAAAATCTAGAATTCAATGGCTCAAAGAAGGAGATCGAAACACAAATTTTTTCCACAAATCTCTTCTAGCTCGAAGATCTCACAACTTTATTTCTTCCTTAAAATCAGATTCTGGAGATGTTGTTTATACTTGGGATGGCATGAACTCTATTGTTGTTGATTACTTTTCCAATATTTTTGCTCGCTACTCCCCTTGACTCAGCCTTCACAATATAATGTTCTTCAAGCAATCCCTTCTCTTATCACTTCTGAGGAGAACTCTATTTTGACTCGCCTCCTATTACTATCAATGAGCTTCAACAAGTAGTTTTTAAAATGCAAAAAGGGAAAACCCCAGGTCCCGATGGTTTTCCTATTGAGTTCTACCAAGAGTTCTGGGATATCCTTCATGTTGATTTATTAGAGGTGGTGGAAGAAGCCAGGAAAGCCAAAGAAATTTTGAAGGTTATCAATAAAACTTATATTACTCTTGTTCCAAAAGCTCAAGAGGTTGATCATATCTCAGCTTTTAGACCTATTGCTTTATGTAATGTTCTTCTCAAAATCATTACTAAAATCATGGCATAAAGGTTGAAGCCTCTTTTGCATAAGATTATTTCCCCAGAGCAAGGGGGTTATGTGGAAGGACGTCAAATAGTAGATGAGATAGTTCTTACTCAGAAGCCATCCATTCCATGGATATGCAAAATTCTCCTTCCATGTTCATTCGGTTAGACTTATCCAAAGCTTATGACAGAGTGGATTGGCACTTCCTTATCAAAGTTTTGAGGCAATTTGGTTTCTCTAAGGATTGGATGGATTGGATTATGGGATGTATCTCTTCAGTTTCCTACTTAGTTCTTATCAATGGCAGGCCTTCTCAGTCTTTCCCACCTTCCAGAGGTATTAGGCAAGGTGACCCGCTATCCCCTTATTTATTCATCATTCTTGTTGAATGCTTGGGTAGGACTATAACCAAAAAGAGGGAAAACAAAACCCTTGAGGGAGTTACCATTGCTCATGGAGCTAGACCTATCTCTCATCTTCAATTTGTGGATGACTCTACTATTTTAGGTAAAGCTACAGCTAAGGAAGCTTCTAATATTAAGCAAATCATTAGCTATTTTTCTAAGGCTATCGGGCGCTTGATCAATGAAGACAAATCTAAAGTTATTTTCTTTCACTGCTTCGCTAGACAGGAATCCATGGTCTTGGATAAGCTAAGATATAAGAAGACCTCTCTTCCAATCACTTATTTAGGTATTCCCATAAATATTCAAAGGCAAAAAATAAAGATTGGAATTGGTTGTTGGACAAAGTCAAGAAGAAAATTGGAAAGTGGACCAACAAGTGGCTTTCTTATGGGGGTAGAATCACCTTGGTAAAATCAGTCCTTCAAGCTATTCCTATTTATGTTTCTTCCGTTTTGAATATCCCAAAGGTTGTTCTTCGAGAATTGGATCAAATCACTCATCGTTTCCTTTGGAGTGGTACTAAGGAGAAAAGAAAATGGGCCTTGGTGAAATGGGATACTTTATGTCTTCCTAAGAGTGAAGGGGGGTTAGGTTTACGGTCTTCAATTAATAACAACAAAGCTTTAGCTGCTAAATTATATTGGAGGATGTTGCATAACCCCAATGCTCTTTGGGCCAATAATCTCCGTGCTAAATATGCCGAGAACAAAAGTCCCGAAGACCTTGTTCGCTATCAACTTCCTACCAAAGGTTCTCCCATTTTAGCAGCTTCTTAAGACTCGGTGAGGATTTGATAAAGAAAAAATTATTTTGGATCATTCATAATGGTCAACATGCAAATTTTTGGACAGATTCTTGGGATGGTCACAAGCCTTTGATAACTCACTTTCCCGATTGGAGGCCTTGGATGGAGAAGCTTCACCGAGCTAATTGGATAAAGGTGGCTAATTATCATTCGGTACCATACCGGTAATTCAAAGGTTGGTAGATATTGGATCCCTATTGAGGACTCGGCCTATTCAAATCCCGTAAAGGCAAAGACAAGATATCCAAGGCATCCTTCATATGAGATCCCTCTCTTGGTCCCATGAAAAAGATTGTTTTGGATGGAACAACACTACTAAGGGTGAGTATTCAGTTGCTCAAGGTTATTTGACCTTATGCCATAATAATCCCAACCATTCTTTCGACATATTTTCTCAATTGTGGGCTCAAAAGCTCTCGGCCTAAGGTGAGGTTCTTTAATTGGCTTTTATTGCATCGTAGGGTGCTTACCGGTGAGCAACTTATGAAGCGTGGTTTTCATGGCCCTTTTAGATGTGAAATGTGTGAAGAGAATGTAGAAAATATCAACCATATTTTTATTGAGTGTACTTTAGCCTTCGAGCTATGGAGGAGAATGGCCACTTTACTTGGCTTACAAGTGGTCCAATTTTTTTACTTTTGAACAGCTTTGGAGGGATTGGCCTAATCAAGAGGGTGTTGATCATTTTATTAGGCACTTAGTTTGGATGGGTTCTACCATTCTTCTTTGGAATATTTGGAATGAAAGGAACAACCAAATTTTTAATCAAGATAGGAAGGATATTCACTATATTTGGCAAAAGACCATAGCCAACTTAGTTGAATCAGTCCATCATCTCCTTAATCACCCCCAAAACTCCCACCAAATATGGGATCAAGTGATGCAAAGATTGAAGATTAAACCTTCTAAGGGCAACCATCTTAAAGGGAATGTGAGTATTAGTAAATTGGATAGGAATAGAAATTGGCAACCTCCTCCTAAGGATTTTGGAAAAGTCAATACTGATGGAGCCTCTAGAGGGAACCCTGGAAAAGCCAATGTGGGAGGAATTGGTAGACTTTCAGATGGCTCCCTGGTTTTTACTTTTGCTGAGAATTTGGGTATTCTTTCCAATAACCTTGCCGAGGGGTATGGTATCCTCAGAGGTCTTCAGGAGGCTACTAAGGTTGGATGGGAAAAGGTGTTAGTTGAGTCCGACTCTCAACTTATGATTAATCTCTTGAAGAATCCTTCTAAGAATCATAAGGTGGATTGGAGAATAAAAAGAATTATTGAGAAGATTCAGTTAATCCAGATGGGATTTTTGAAAGTTGATTACAATCATGTGGTCGGAGATCAAAACAAGAGTGCTGATGCTTTAGCTAATTGGGCTTTGGACAAAGGTGATCTTACTTGTTATGGCCACCCTCCTATATGGTGGGCTTCTCAAATTAGGGAAGCTCTTCTTTCTATCATTTCTTTGGATGGCTCCAATTCTCAAGGTACCTAGTTTCTTCTTGTTTTTTTTCTTTGCTTCTATTTGGTTCATTCAGTTTTTTTTAGTTCCCTAGCTCATTCTATTCTTTATTTTGTTTCCTCTGTTGATTCTTGCCTTAATAGTCTTCTGGTCTAGATAGGTCTTTGTTTTGTTCATTTTTTATTTCTTTTTTCCTTTTTGTTTTTTTTTTGTTTAGTTTTTTAAGGTGGGTGGGTTTTTTTATTTTGTTTTGTTTTTGTGTTCTTTGTGTTGTTTTTTGTTGTTCTTGTGTTTTTGTTGTTTTGTTTTTTTTTTATGTTTTTTGTTATTGTTCTTGTGTTTTTTTTTCGTTCTTGTTCTTGGGTTTCTCTTTGTTTGTGTTATTTCGTGTTTTTATGGGTGAGTGTTTTCTATATTTTTTGTTTTTTTTTATTGTCTGTTGTTGGTTGTTTTTTATTTTTATTTTTGTTTTATTTTTTAATTTTTTAGGTTTTGGTTGTGTTTATTTTTCTTTGTTTTTTTGGGTTATGTCTTTGTAGTGTTCTGTTGTTTTTGTCTTGTTTGTGTTTTGTTATGTGTTTCTTGTGTTTTTCTATGTGGTTTGTGTTGTGGTTTCTTTTATCTTATTGTGCGTGTTTGGTTGTGCTTTTGTTTTTGACACACTCAAGGAGCATGTTTTTTATTTTATTTTATTATTTTTGTTGTTATTTGCTTATTTTTAATTGGGTTTGTGTGTTTGTTTGCTCCTTGAGTGTGTCAAAGGTGGTAGGCCAGGTCTGAGTCCCGGGCGTTTTTGGCGGAATGGATACCCCTGCCTCCTTGGGTCTTACCCGAAAGTGGCATCCCTTTTGGGATGTTTTCCACAAATAAAAAAAAAAAAATATATATATATATATATATATATATATGGATAAAGTTGATGGAGGTAGTATTTCTCAAAATAATAAAGGCAAAATTCTTCTCATTTACTCATAATCATATAAAAATTCAACTAATAATTATGTAGAGTTTAGGACACTTCGTACAAAGATTAAAATTGTGATAGAAAAAAGATGAAAATATATTTCAGTTGAGGGAGATTAACAAATTATCATTAATTTTATTTACAAAAATAAATTTGGGGATTGGGTTAAAATTAATATTGTTATTGATGTTCATTACCTATTACCTATTATTGGAGGCAATTTCTGAGAATGTGAATATGTTTATAGAGAAAATAATCAAATGACAAATAATTTAACTAATTAGTGTTGATCTTCATCTTGGTGAAATCTAATTTTTAGAAGGCAATTGGTCAAGTGGAATATTATCTCTTAATCAAAATGATGTTATGGAAACATAGCAATGCTAGAAAGTTGAATAATATATTTGATAGAAAAAGAAATGAAAAGTATTTGCAATAAAAAGCCATGTTGAATATGGTTTAATTGACCTAAAAACAAACGCAATACAAATATGTTGATGAAAAAATTAAAATAAAATATGTATATGTATTTAATATTAATAAACAGTAGACTCAAAGAATGAGACTCAATATATATTAATATAATTTATTTAAATTGTATGTAGAAACATTATTTTTTATTAGGGTAAAATATGGTTTTTTGAAAGGGCTTGAACCCTTTTACATTTTTAGACTAGTCTGGCCAGTTTTACCAACCAAAATGTCTCGTCTTACAAACCAAAATGTATTGTCTCTGAAGGCTACAAGGCATTCGAAACATTGTATTACCTTGTTTCAAAACTCTACAAATTTACATTCATTTCTAGTCTATTTACATTTATATCTTTGATGAGTCCCTAATTTGTCATGTTTGGAACTTTACCTAGTGAATTGAATTTCTATATTTCCTCCTTCCTTTACCATTAACTCAAGTACATTTGGATGGATTCCATCTAGCAATATCCATCCTCTATCTTTATCTCAAAAGGTTCCTCAATTGGCTAGCCAATCTTCCACCCATTTCCTTCTCTATACACATGTACCACCTCAAATTATTTCAATGAATAAGGGACCTTAGTTGATGAGCAAGGTGCAACCAAAGTATTGTCATTGTTGTCAACACAGTCAGGTTGATCGGTTGATGTAATGGACAGGAGTTCATTGATGAGCAAGGTGCAGAAATAGTATTGTTATTGTTGTCAACACAGACAGACAGATCAGTTGATGCAGTGGACAAGAGTTCAGAGGTCGAGTGAGATCATGTACGAAGAAATTTCCAGGAAGACAGAAGTGGCCCAGATTCTCAGAATCAAATAAAAATACAAGTAAGAAAACTGTCATGATATCACGACATGTTTTCTGTCGTGATTTCGTGACATGGCTGAGGAGAGAGAAGGTGCAAGCAAAATTGTCATGATTTCGCGACATGGCCAAGGAGAGAGAAGGCACAAGCAAAATTGTCATGATTTCATGACATGACCGAGGAGAGAGAAGACGCAAGCAAAATTGTCGTGATTTCATGACATGGCTGAGGAGAGAGAAGGTGCAAGAAAAATTGTCACGATTTCGTGACATGGCCGAGGAGAGAGAATGCGCAAGCAAAATTGTCGCAATTTCACGACATGGACGAGGAGAGAGAAGGCACAAGAAAAATTATCGTGATTTCACGACATGGTCGAGGAGAGAGAAGGCACAAGCAAAATTGTCTCAATTTCACGACATGGCCGAGGAGAGAGAAGGCGCAAGGAAAACTGTTGCGATTTTGCAACATGTTGGAGGCAAAGAAGCCAAGTGGAAAAACTGTCACGATTTTGCGACATGTTGGAAGCAAAGAAGGCAAGTAAGAAAACTGTCACGATTTCGTGATATGTTTGGAGAAAAGGCACAGGCAAAGAAAACTGTCGTGATTTCATGACATGTTTGGAGAGAAGGCACAAGCAAAGAAAACTGTCACGATTTCGCGACATGTTTGGAGAGAAGGCGCAGGCAAAGAAAAGTGTCACGATTTCGCAAAAATTTGTAAGAAGTGCTAAGGAGGAAAAGTGTCACGATTTCGTGACATGTCGGGTTTTTGCAATCCGATGAGAAGAAAAGTGCTAAGGAGAAAAAGTGTCGTGATTTCGTGACATATCAGGTTTTCGCAATCCGATGAGAAGAAAAGCGCTAAGGAGAAAAAGTGTCACGATTTTGTGACATATTGCAGGAGAGAGAGACCGAGAGAAAAAGGTGTCGCGATATCACGACATGCTTCATTTTCATGGTCCAAAGTGAAGAGAAAGAGGAGAAGGATGAAGTGTCACGATTTCTTGACATGCTTCATTTTTGTGATACAAAGCGAAGCGAAAGAGGAGAAGGATGAAGTGTCACGATTTCACGACAGAAGCAAAATGAAAGAGCATGGAAGCAGAAGCATCGCGATTTCATGACAAATTCAAGGAGGAAGAGCTCAAAGGTGAAAACATCATGATTTTGTGACATGTTCTATTTTCGTAGGTGTAAGACAGAGAAAAGCACAAGGCAGCAAAAGTGTCATGATTTCACGACATGTCTTGTTTTTGTTGGTGCATGCCAAGAAGAGTAAGGAAGCGAAAGATGTCACGATTTCATGACATGTCATGGTTTCGCCAGTGCAAGCAGAGAAAAGTGTAAGGCAGCGAAAGTGTCACGATTTTGTGACATGTTCCGTTTTCACGGGCAAGAAGTAGAGAAAAGTGTAAGGCAGCGAAAGTGTCATGATTTCGTGACATGTTCCATTTTTACGGGCAAGAGACAGAGAAGAGGTCAAGGCAATGAAAGTGTCACGATTTCGTGATAGGTCATGTTTTCACGGGTAGAAGGCGAGAAGAGTGCAAAGAGACAGAAGTGTCATGATTTCGTGACATGTTCCATTTTTGCGGGCCAAAGATAGAAAAGGCACAAGGCAGCGAAAGTGTCACGATTTCGTGACATGTTGTGTTTTCGTGGGTGCAAGCCAAAGTAAAGTTAACTGAAAGAAAACGACAGTTACAGATGTAGTTGCAGAAGAAAATCATGCAGCTAGAACATGAACAGTTAACTAGAGTCAGAACTGCAGTTGCAGGGGGTGTTGCAAAGACAATCATGCAGTTAAATAAGAATAGTGAACTGAAGTAATTACGACAGTTATAGGGGCAGTTACAATGATAGTAAATAGAAGTCATTACTACAGTTACAGGAGCCATTACAAAGAATTATCATGCAGTAGTGGTTACTGAAAGTCATCAAACGAAGACCACGAGTTGGACAAAGAAACGTCTTGAAGCCGAAACAAAGAACCGCTCTATTAATAAGGTTGCATGTGAGAATAAAGAAGTCGTTACTATTAATAGGCTGCATGCGCGAATATGGAAGTTAAGAATAGAAATAGAACATCGTTATAAAAGGATATTTGCATGAAGTAGGAAGGTTGAGCTCCATGCGGGAAGAGAGAGCAGCGTGTTGAAGAATAGGGGGAAAGTGCTGCAAAAAGAGAATAGAGAGAGCGTTGCTATGAGATGTGAAAAGAGTCGTCGGATAGTGAGATAGTGCTACGGGCTGTAAGAGAGCTGTAAGTGAGAAGAGAGAGCCAAACACAGGAGCTATAAGATTGCAGTAAGAGTGAGCCATAAGAAAGCCGTAAGAGTGAGCCGTAAGAAAGGACTGTTAGAGTGCGGTAAGCAGAACAATTGGAGTGGGTGTGTTTCATGAATTGAAATAGAGATTGAATGAGCAATAGACCAGAGAGGGTCTTGTAAAAGTGAAGGCATTTTTATGTCAAAAATATTCAAAATAGAATTTTGAGTTGGTGCTTGGAATCAGGGGTTGGTGCTCCTTTCTGTTGGTGCAGATAAATTAGGGGTTGGTGCTCCTTCCAGTCGGTGCTGGTAAATCAGGGGTTGGTGCTCCTTTCTATTGGTGCAGATAAATTAGGGGTTGGTGCTCCTTCTAGTGGGTGCTGGTAAATTGATTGTAAAGTTGGTGCTTTGCAAAGGCTGGATTTGGATGGGAGTCCAAGCAGTCTATTTTTGAGGAGTAGCCAAAACTGGTGAACCTCGTTAAATTGTGTGTTGTGGAATGCTCTCTTGTTATATTTGCTTTATCTAGTTTTAAGCTTTCATTATTTTAGATTTAAGAGTTGTAGATTTAAGTTTAAATAGCTACACTGATTCACCCCCCCTCTCAGTGCCATTGTAAGACTAACAATTGGTATTAGAGCCAAGTTCCCAGTTCAGACTAAATCAATCAGGGTTGATCTTGGATTAGTTCACAATGGGTAAGAAGAATAGATCCTCCTCCAATAAGGCATCTCAGTCAGTTTCAGTTCCTGCACAAGAGAAAATTGCACTAGAGAAGGTAGAAGAAGTGAACTCTGAAGTATGCAATGAAAACCTGGAGATTGAAGTAGATCTAAAAGGTGAGTTGATAGCCGCACTTGAAGAGTTGAGCATAGAACAGAAAAAGAACAAAAGAATGTCCAGGAAGTTAGAAGAATATGGGGATGAGATTGAAGATCTCTTCCTACAAGTTCAAAAGGCCAAGAAATTAGAAGAAGCCTTGAAGACACACCTGGATGATGTATGCAGCACAAGTGAAGAGGAATCTAACAAAGTTATTGTTGATCTAAAGCTGCAAGTAGAACAGTACAAAAGGATTGAAGATATTCTTAGGTCTCAAATTAATGAGAAAGAGACTGTTTGTTGCCAACAAGAAGAAGAGATTGTTTCATTGAAGAAACAACTAGAAGAGGCCAATGTAAATCTCAAATATGAGAAGAGCACAGAGTTGCTAGATAAAATGATAAAGCAACAAAGAAGCTCCACTGCTAAGTCTGGTCTTGGATATGAAGCTGAACAACCATCATCTTCCAAAAGTACAAAAAAGAAGAAGCCCACTGCTGAAGGATCGAAGCAAGAAAAGTCTGAAGCTGAATCTTCAAAAGGAAGAAAGCATCAAAGAAGATCTACAACAAAGCAACCATAGCAAAAGAGGTTCTCTCACTCTCACTCTTTTAATAATAATGCTTTTAATGGCTATTGTTCTAAATGCAACCGCTATGGTCACAAGGCAATTTATTGTGGATTGAACAATAGATCAAAAAGTTATGTTGTTAAAAACACATCTGCTTCTCTGAGTGAACACCCTGTGCAATGTTTTAAATGTAATGGCCATGGGCACATTGCAAGGTTTTGTCCAAGCACTTCTGTATCCTATCTAAGGCAAGAACATAGATTTCATCATACACACATAATGCAATACAGACAAGGAATAAAACATGTGCAATGTCTTAAATGTAATGGTCACGAGCACATAGCAAGGTTCTGTCCAAACACTTATGTATCTAATCTAAGGCAAAACCATAGATTTCATCAGACTCAAAGAGTGCAACACAGACAGGGAAGAAATCATGTGCATCAAAGAAAGGAAAAGAATCATCCATCAAGGATGTACAAGAGACAACCACCCAAGAGAAATGTTCAAATTCATGAAAAGGTTCAAAATAGGGATGCAGTTGAAAAACTCAAGCCCAAGTTCAAGAAATATTGGAGAAAGAAAGAAGAGAGGAAATCGTGTCTCCTTGGATAGAAGGAGATTACTCCTCTATTGCACTAAGCAGCTCCAGGTAGCACATCCTCAAGGGGAGCAATGTTAAAGGTTATTTTAATGCTCCTATGTATTTGTGTAATTATCTGAGGATGAAAGGAAAGTAGTCGAGGAGTTGTCGTATAGTTGTCAAAATGTGTTCCAGTTCTTGTAGATGTTTGTGGAGATAGTATCAAACTGATGTGCCTCAGCAGAACAACATGGTGAACAACTAGGTCTTTGATGTAGCAGCTGATAGGCTTTATCTGGGATAGAACATGCAGCACAGGTCAACGTATCATGAAAGCATAAGTTGGCAAGTGCTGGTTTTGAAGCCTGTAACATTCCCAACCTACGAATAAAATAGAATCCATGTTTTGAGTGAGAAGGCATGCATTTCTTAACCAAAAATTCAACACATCGTTTGGTATAAGAGAGCATTAATTTTCTCTAAAGAAGTAGCCGTTATCAAAGAGATGCCAGAGTCAAAGCAAACAGTGGCACTAGCTCCCAGTTGGTCAAGTGTGCAAAGTGGCACTTGCAAGGCAGAGACGTTGAGAGAATAGCATCCAGGTGGTGAAGCACCAAGGAGGACAAGATGCCTATGCACCTAAGAAAGTCTTGCATTATTTGAGGAATGCGAGATATTGCCTGAGGAAGCAGAATACCGAGAGTTGTTTACTGCACGTAGATTGAGGTTCCAACGCTAGAGGTAACGGTCCAGAAGTATGAGTTTGAGTAAGGTAAGGATTGGAGTCATAAGGTGTTTTATGGAATAAATATTTTTTTGTGGTTACTTTTATGATCTAACCCTAACTTGATGGCAAAGTTGAGGGTGGTGTTGGTAACAGGTTGAAGATCTATTCTCTTCTTCCTCAAACAAAGAGGAAGCATTTTTCACTAGGGTTTATGTTAGTAAGTCTTGCTACTTGTAGTGAGATGGTGAAACCCTTAGTTGGTTGTTTTGAGATTGATGGTTGAGTTGCTTTCATAGAGGTTGTTTTGATCAAGTTAATACTTTACTTGATACATGATTTGGGCTTACTCCATTGAGATTGATTTGAGCAAGTTATTCTTTGCATTGGTGATTTATGTTGGTGGTTGTTTTGTTCAAATACCTTTGGAAGGAAAAGGATGTCTATTAGTTTCCTTTTCATGCAGTGATTGGTTGAATGCTTCAAGGTTAATCTTGAGTTGAATGATGTTGGTTAAACCTTGTCTATAAGCATTGTTGTTAAAGCCCTAAATGGTTGAGAAAAGATATTGGTTGTGGAAAGAACATGAGTATCATTGTTATATGAGTTATTGCATGGTTGGCAATTGTTGGGTTGTGTTTCATGTTCTTGAGAAAAGCATACTACATCTATCTTATTATTTTGAGATTGAGATTGAGCTGAGATTGAGATTGGGAGTTAAGTATAGAACATATTGAGTCTCTAACAATTCTCTTTATGCTTCTATGAGGTTGATGAATCACATTGGGTCTCTAACAATTCTCTTTGTGGGTTCATGCTAAGCAAGTTTTTCTTGATGAACTTGTGAGCTGATTTGGACAAGTTCTAGTGAAGACTTGTGAGCTGAATTGGACAGGTTCTAGTGAGGACTTGTGAGCTGATTTGGACAAGCTCTATGTGAGCTTGTTAAGCAGGTTCTGTGTGAGCCTATTGATAGAGTACAGAGAACAGAGTCTCAATGGATAGAGATCCAACAGCCAACACAGTTGAAGATAGATCTGAGTAATGCCTATTATGCTTATCATGATGTTGTCAAACAGTGAAATGAAGTGGTCACATATTCCCAAGAATAGTCTAAGAATTGACTAGCTATCGGGATCAAATTCTTAGGGGGAGCATTTATGCATCTGTTTATCTTATTGCTCATGTTTATGCTTTTTGCTAACTGTAATAATTTTTGCCTGAGAATGTTGTGCATGGACTCAAGGGGAGTTTTGTAGCCGCCCTTTGGTATTATTGTCAAAGGGGGAGAAGATTTACAGGTAATTGCACACAATTACGTGTGTTGCCAACAATTCCAAAGGGGGAGATTGATGAGCAAGGTGCAACCAAAGTATTGTCATTGTTGTCAACACAGTTAGGTTGATCAGTTGATGCAATGGACAGGAGTTCATTGATGAGCAAGGTGCAGCCAAAGTATTGTCATTGTTGTCAACACAGACAGAGGATCGGTTGATGCAATGGATAGGAGCAAGAGGTCATTAGATGGATCGGTTGATAAAGTGAACAAGATTTCAGAGCAGTCAGAGCATGTACAGTGAATTTCCAAGAAGACAAAAGTGGCCCAGATTCAAAGAATCAAAGAAAAAGACAAGTAAGAAAATTGTCACGATATCGCGACATGTTTTCTGTCGTGATTTCGCGACATCTCGGAGGAGAGAGAAAATGCTGTCAAAATTGTCGTGATTTCGTGACATCCGAGGAGAGAGAATGTGATCAAAATTGTCATGATTTCGTGTCATATTGGAGGAGAGAGAATGCGTAAGAAAAATTGTCACGATTTCCACGAAAAAAGGCAAAATTGTCCGATTTCAGAAGAGGAGAGAGAAGTGCTAGCAAAATTGTCGCAATTTCGTGACATGTTGGAGGCAAAGAAGCCAAGTGGAAAAACTGTCATGATTTCGCGACATGTTAGCAGAGAAGAAGGCACAAGGAAAACTGTCGTGATTTCGTGACATGTTGGAGGCAAAGAAGCCAAGTGGAAAAACTGTCACGATTTCGCGACATGTTGGAAGCAAAGAAGGCAAGTAAGAAAACTATCATGATTTCGCGACATGTTTGGAGAGAAGGCACAGGCAAAGAAAACTGTCGTGATTTCACGACATGTTTGGAGAGAAGGCGCAGGCAAAGAAAACTGTCACGATTTCACGACATGTTTGGAGAGAAGGCGTAGGCAAAGAAAAGTGTCACGATTTCATGACAATTTGCAAGAAGAAGTGCTAAGGAGGAAAAGTGTCACGATTTCATGACATGTCGGGTTTGCGATCCGATGAGAAGAAAAGCGCTAAGGAGAAAAAGTGTCACGATTTCACGACATGTTTTCGCGATATGAGAGAGAAAAGCGCTAAGGAGAAAAAGTGTCACGATTTCGTGACATAATTGTAGGAGAGAGAGACCAAGGAGAAAAAGGTGTCACGATTTCGCGACATGCTTCACTTTTCACGTGTCCAAAGCGAAGAGAAAGAGAAGGATGAAGTGTTGTGATTTTGTGACATGCTTCATTTTTGCCGTACAAAGTGAAGCGAAAGAGGAGAAGGATGAAGTGTCACGATTTCACGACAAGCAAAATGAAAGAGCATGGAAGCAGAAGCATCACGATTTCGTGACAAATTCAAGGAGGAAGAGCTCAAAGGCGAAAGCGTCGCGATTTCGTGACATGTTCTATTTTCACAGGCGTAAGGCAGAGAAAAGCACAAGGCAGCGAAAGTGTTGCGATTTTGCGACATGTCTTGTTTTCGTTGGTGCATGTCAAGAAGAGTAAGGAAGCGAAAGATGTCATGATTTCGTGACATGTCATGTTTTCGCTAGTGCAAGCAGAGAAAAGTGTAAAGCAACGAAAGTGTCACGATTTCGTGACATGTTTCATTTTCGTAGGCAAGAAGCAGAGAAAAGTGTAAGGCAGCGAAAGTGTCGCGATTTTGTGACATGTTCCATTTTCATGGGCAAGAGACAGAGAAGAGGTCAAGGCAGCGAAAGTGTCACGATTTCATGACAGGTCATGTTTTCACGGGTAGAAGGCGAGAAGAGTGCAAAGAGACAGAAGTGTCACGATTTCGTGACATGTTCCATTTTCACGGGCCAAAGACAGAAAAGGCACAAGGCAGCGAAAGTGTCGCGATTTCGTGACATGTTGTGTTTTTGCGGGTGCAAGCCGAAGTAAAGTTAACTGAAAGAAAATGACAGTTACAGATGCAGTTGCAGAAGAAAATCATGCAGCTAGAACACGAATAGTTAACTAGAGTCAGAATTACAGTTGCAGGGAGTGTTGAAAAGACAATCATGCAGTTAAATAAGAATGGTGAACTGAAGTAATTACGACAGTTACAGGGGCAGTTATAGTGACAGTAAACAAAAGTCATTACTACAGTTATAGGAGCCATTACAAAGAATTATCATGCAGTAGTGGTTACTGAAAGTCATCAGACGAAGACCACGAGTTGGACAGAGAAACGTCTCGAAGCCGAAACAAAGAACCGCTCTATTAATAAGGTTGCATGTGAGAATAAAGAAGCCGTTACTATTAATAGGCTGCATGCGCGAATATGGAAGTTAAGAATAGAAATAGAACATCGTTATAAAAGGATATTTGCATGAAGTAGGAAGGTTGAGCTCCGTACGGGAAGAGAGAGCAGCGTGTTGAAGAATAGGGGGAAAGTACTGCAAAAAGAGAATAGAGAGAGCGTTGCTAAGATGTGAAAAGAGCCATCGGATAGTGAGATAGTGCTACGGGCTGTAAGAGAGCTGTAAGTGAGAAGAGAGAGCCGAACACAGGAGCTATAATATTGTAGTAGAGTGAGCCGTAAGAAAGCCGTAAGAGTGAGCCGTAAGAAAGGACTGTTAGAGTGCGATAAGCAGAACAGTTGGAGTGGGTGTGTTTCATGAATTGAAATAGAGATTGAATGAGCAATAGACTAGAGAGGGTCTTGTAAAAGCGAAGGCATTTTTATGTCAAAAAGATTCAAAATAGAATTCTGAGTTGGTGCTTGGAATCAGGGGTTGGTGCTCCTTTCTGTTGGTGCAGATAAATTAGGGGTTGGTGCTCCTTTTTGTTGGTGTAGATAAATTAGGGGTTGGTGCTCCTTCCAGTGGGTGTTGGTAAATTGATTGTAAAGTTGGTGCTTTGCAAAGGCTAGATTTGGATGGGAGTCCAAGCAGTCTATTTTTGAGGAGTAGCCAAAATTGGTGAACCTCGTTAAATTGTGTGTTGTGGAATGCTCTCTTGTTATATTTGCTTTATCTGGTTTTAAGCTTTCATTATTTTAGATTTAAGAGTTGTAGATTTAAGTTTAAATAGCTACACTGATTCACCCCCGCCTCTCAGTGCCATTGTAAGACTAACATTAGTGTATTTGTCACTAATTATGTTACTCTTTGGCTCATCACCATTATTTTATTGAGGCAATTAACAATATTCAGTGAATCTCCCTCAATTATTAGTTTCCTAGCCCCAACTAAATTGTCATCTTTACTCTTACCAAGACCACTCTAGCTTTAGCTTGATGATTAATCATAATACCCAAGTACTCACTCATCTCTTCAATCAACATTTCTTGGCTATTTATTTGCACTGCTGCTCCTCCAACCTTCCCTAGGTTACCTTTAGAATCCCCATAAAAATCTAGTTTCAACCATCCTTGTTTGGGTGGTTGCCACTTAATCATGCTCCTCAGGGATTGACATTCATGCAAATGGACTTAGGTTCCAATGTTCACTTAATTTTGCCTCCTCCATTGACTTTGGACTCTCATGCATTTTCAATGCTTTAACATTCTCCACTATGACCGCTATGATGTGTTCTTTGTTTTGACTATATATCTCTTCTCCCCTTTATATATATATATATATATATATATATATATATATATATACATACCCAAGTAGTCAGTCATCTCTTCAACCAACAATTCTTGGCTATTTATTTGCACTGCTGCTCCTCCAACCTTCCCTAGGTTACCTTTAGAAGCCCCATCAAAATTTAGTTTCAACCATCCTTGTTTGGGTGGTTGCCACTTAATCATGCTCCTCGAGGATTGACATTCATTCCAATTGGACTTAGGTTCCAATGTTCACTTAATTTTGCCTCTTCCATTGACTTTGGACTCTCATGCATTTTCGATGCTTTAACATTCTCCACTATGACCGCTATGATGTGTTCTTTGTTCTAGCTATATATCTCTTCTCCCCTATATATATATATATATATATATATATATATATATATATATATATATTCTATAGGATCCCTCATGCTATATGTTAATTGTTTCAACTTTCAAGACACAATAAACACATAACACATTATTTAAATTTTAAATTAGTTTTTAAAAATTGCTTAAAATTACAAAATAATGTATATTCTTAAACTTATATTTATTTCTAATTCTTTTACAAAATAGATATTTTTTTTTATTATACTAGAGGAATGATAACTCGTTACAATTTTCAACTCCACTTCGTGGGTTAGAATCTTGCTTCTTGTCGCCACTATAACCTCCAATTGCATCATGTAAACCTTTTACGTAGCCAGCTACGCTGATGTGATACGTCCATTAGTACTATGGGGCCCGAGGGATTGGAACCTTGGTCTCCACACTCCTACATAAGTGTTTTTGACCGTTGAACCAAGACCTCAGACCCTTTACAAAATAGATATTAAAAATATTCTTTATTTTTATTTTTATTGTAGGTCTGAGTCCAAACAACTTTTTAAACCATATATTATTTTATGAATTTTTTTATTGGTTGGAGGAGGATATTTTGAAAGGATCTTGGAATAAATTCCCCAAGAGAAAAAAAAAGAGTACAAGCACAAGGGTCCCAAAATTTAAACAGTATTTTTCACTTAGAACAACACAATTAAAAATAGAGATTCTCGCTTACAAAACTATATCTCTCTATCTTAAAGATTAAAATAGAGATTTCATCTCAAATTTAAAATTTAAATCTTAGAATCCCACCAAGGAGAAAACTCTTGATTTAGGAGGTCCCACGAATCAAGAAGCCCTTCATAAAGAGACACTTACTATAGGAAACCTACCAATGGGGCTTTAGGAAATCCCCAAATATTTAAAACAGAGTTTTCCACTTTTCAATTTGAATTTGAAAAACACAATCTCCCGCTTAGGAAAAAATTCATGCATTGGAAGGTCCTAGGGACCAAAAATTGCAAAGGGAAGGGAGAAAACCGCCTAGATAAAAGCATGAAAATGGCCTTCCACTCCCAAACTTTTCATATTTGGAATTGTCTCAGAATAAAACCACCTTAAAGGAAGCTAGGAAGAAAGCCTCCCACTTCGGGTTACCCAGAATCTCAAAAAAAATTGTAGAAGCACTAACAAAAATAAAAAACTCTCTGTTTTAAAGCAAAACAAAGACTCTTGCTTAGAGAATTAAAATTGAGACAACCTTTCTCTACCCAAGAAATTTTGTCATGGACTAGGAAGAGGAAACCACCTGAGTTGGAAGGTGTTGGAAGGTCTTCTGCACCCTAAACTGACATGAAAGATACTCTCTAAAACACACACTAGCTTTTTCTAAGGGATGAATAAATGTATTTAAAAGGTCCCAAACCCTTTTACGAATCTTCATATACTTCATTACAACAACATCCCACATCTACTATTCTTTTTATTCCATCTACATAAAAACTCCCATAACTTTAATACATTCATTGCATTAGATATTCAATTTATTCTTGGTGTATAAACATAGACCATACTCTAATCTCAATACATTCATAAGCTCCAAAATATGAAGCCTTCGGTATGCAAGTCCAAAAATCTTTAGAAAATGGATCCCTCCACACACAGATCCATAGATCTTTGGAAATGAAACCCTTCTCTCTTAGCGCATCATTATACTTCCAAAAATTTATAAGTCCACTAGAAAATGAATCCTCCAATAGCCAAGTCCACATATATTCTGAATGTTGAACCTTTAATAGGCAAGTCAATAGATCTCTAGAATATGGAGCCTACAAACAAGTCCATAGCTCTTCAGAAAAGGATCCTTCAAAAACAAATTTGTAGAACTCTAGTAAATGGGTCCATTTGCATACGTAGGTCTTCAAAAAAGAAACCGTCATCAGATAAATCTCTCAAAACTTTTATGGCCCCGCATCATGTAATTCCACAAATCCTAGCGATCTTCAAAGGGTATGGCCCCACATCATGCAATTCCACAAATATCCAAATTTACTATGGATATTATTTAGCTTTTTTAAGGAAACTTAGCTCTCATCATTTTTACATAATTCTCACCTTTAAATTTTGATAAAAATACATTCTTTTAGCTATACCTAATAGTATATTTATACTTAAAAATAATAATTTCATCAAATAAAAATATCACATGGGTACAAGGTTTAATGTTTTACTTGAACTAACTTGACCATAATATTTTCACTTATCATAAGTTCAAACCACGGGGTGGGTGTGAGTGACATCGTTATGTTTCCATACATATATATATATATATATATATATATATATATATATATATGCACTTATTATAAGTTCCATGTCCTTTCTCAAAATAACCCTCTTTAAAATTTCTCACTTTTCATGTCTTTACAAATAGACTCTTTCATCACAAATTTGATGGTCTTTTTTTTTTAAATGATGGAAAGGGGGTTTTGAAAGGTCCTCGAACCTTTTATAATTTCAAGTCAAAAATGGAATACCCAGGCAGGAAAAAGAGAGATGAGACTGACACAACAATCCTTAAACACTAGCAAAGACAAAAGGGAAAGGAAAACCCAGCTGAAAATAATTACTGATTTGAAACATCATGATGGAGGTAAAAGTCAATGATTTCACTGGGGAAATCACTATCCCAAAATCGGAGGCCTGTCTGGTTCAAGCCTAAATTCACCATCATATTTGTAGCTCCATTGCCTTCTCTATAAATGTGCTAAACTAAGGAGTGATCCAAGAGTTTGAGAATATTTTTTATTCATCAATAGCAATAGCAACAGACCACGCAGGAGGAGAGGAACCCTTGACAAAGTTGATGGTATTCAACGAATCCCCTTCAATAATGAGATTGAGGAACTGTCTATTGGAAGCCAAGGTGAGACCCTAGAACAAATCTCGAGCTTCAACAAAGTTGTTAGATTGGACACCAATTTCCTCGATGAAGGCAAGAAGAATTCTGCCTTGGTCATCCCTGATGAGACCTCCCGCACCAGCTTTACTAGGGTTTTCTTTAGCAGCTCCATCAAAGTTGAGTTTGAACCAACCTAGAGGGGGTGGAACCCAAAAAACGAAGGATCTATCAACTTTGGGGAATTGAGGCTTGGAGAGTCTAGTAAGAAGATTGAACAAATAAATGAGATGGGTCTCAGTGCCATGCTCTTAGATTTCAAGGCAAGGAATAAGACTAGCATTTTCTCGATCCAAGGTGAGAATTTTAGAAATGATAGAAGCAGGGTTACAGGAAGAGTCATTGAAAACCCTGTTATTCCTCTAGAGCCACACTTGCCATAGGAAATGAGGGAGATAGAAGAACCACAGGGAGAAGAGGCAGATGTGGTAGAAGGGATTGGGCCACTGGGAGCAAAGGTCCATGATGGTATTAGGAGGAGCCCAAGAAATATTGAACTCCGACATGAGGGAAGACAAGACGGTTGAGGTGAAAGGACAACTCAGGAAGAGGTGGGGGATTGATTCCCAATCAGAATGGTACATATAGCATCTGTTGGTAAGGATTAACCCACGACAAGACAGGTTGTTTAAAGTTAAGACTTTTTTGCACAAAAAGCCAGAAAAAGAAGGTCACTTTGGGAATGAGGTGGCGAAGCCAAATGATATTAGCTAGAAACTAGTTTTGTAGAGGTTCTTCCTGGAGGAAGTAGGTAGATTTGACATTAAAATGGTTGTGATTAGTGGCTTCCCAAAGGATAGAATCCTAATATGGGTTAGAAGGGATAATCAGTGCCATGCTCTTAGATTTCAAGGCAAGGAATAAGACTAGCATTTTCTCGATCCAAGGTGAGAATTTTAGAAATGATAGAAGCAGGGTTACAGGAAGAGTCATTGAAAACCCTGTTATTCCTCTAGAGCCACACCTGACATAGGAAATGAGGAAGACATAAGGACCAAAGGGAGAAGAGGTGGATGTGGTAGAAGGGATTGGGCCACTGGGAGCAAAGGTCCATGATGGTATTAGGAGGAGCCCAAGAAATATTGAACTCCGACATGAGGGAAGACAAGACGGTTGAGGTGAAAGGACAACTCAGGAAGAGGTGGGGGATTGATTCCCAATAAGAATGGTACATATAGCATATGTTGGTAAGGATTAACCCACAGCAAGACAGGTTGTTTAAAGTTAAGACTTTTTTGCACAAAAAGCCAGAAAAAGAAGGTCACTTTGGGAATGAGGTGGCGAAGCCAAATGATATTAGCTAGAAACTAGTTTTGTAGAGGTTCTTCCTGGAGGAAGTAGGTAGATTTGACATTAAAATGGTTGTGATTAGTGGCTTCCCAAAGGATAGAATCCTAATATGGGTTAGAAGGGATAATAAAGATTCTGAGCAAGTCTAAGAGGACTTTAGAAGTTTCAGCAAAACCAAGGATATCCATGGAGGAAGGAATGGATTTCTAGGAAGGATGTTGGTTACTATCATAGGCAATGAAGTTGGAAATAAATTTCCTAGCAGGCCGATCAAGAAGAGGCTTTAGGAGATAAAGCTTAAGATAATTGATGAGGGGACAGTCTGAGATCCATAGGTCTTCCCAAAACCAAATGAGGTTGTCATTTCCCAATCACCATATGAGGCCTTTGGCAAGGATACTTTTGTTGTGGGACAAGGCATTCCAAAACACTGAACCATCAGGATAGACTAAATATGCAAAAAAATAACAGTGGTGGAGATATTTGTTTTTGACAATATCAACCCATAGGGCTTTTGAGTATTTTTAGATTGTATACTTATAATACAAATATCTTCTCAAAATTCAAGTCTCACATATTTGGATCTCTTATAACTTTAGTTGGTGCTATCATACCTTATTCATCTTCCATCTATGACATAAATTTAAAAGGTAAGTCCAAATAACTAGAGGTATAAAATGTCATATTATTATATTGTAAACTAAATTTTCCCAAGTTGTTAGTCATTTTGATAACTTTATCATTTCTTTGTTTTTATTCTAAACTTAAATATTAAATTTTGTATAGTAAAAAACTTTCTTGAAATTTTATTGACAATCATATATATGATCTAATCATATTTATTTTTAATCAACGTGGTAACCTCATGCACAACAGAATAGCAAAAATTCATAATATAGGAATAACATCCAATAACTATATAAATATATGTAGCAAAAAAGACAAAAATAGTTTAGAACTCCCTTGAAATATTAGACCCTTTAGAGTCAAAATATATATATTTTTTATTTGGCTATTGTGAGAAATTCCTATGATCGACGTACAAGGCTGAGCAGTCTCCTCCCAACCATGACCCCTCATAAATCCCAGATCTATACTTGTCAATAGGGAATTTAACACAAATCAACCACATCCACCCCCTCACACACTCGCCCACGCCACGGTTTGAACCTTGGACCTCCTGAAGAAGAGCCAAAGCCCGAACCGTTGCGTTGAACCCCCAGGTGATTTTTAGAGTCAAAATATTTTTAAAAATAGTATTAAGCACATGAAAACAAGGAGGAAATCTATAAATAAATTAAAAAATATATAAGAAAATACTATTTCTAAATCTCTTGGGATGAGGATTTGTACTAGAGTAGACTTTTTGTCTTTTAGAAAAAATGCATTGTCCCTCGCTAGTCTTCAAGTATACTTTAGCTCCATTTTATCACATATGTCTTTTTTTATAATTGTCATAACAACTTTTGCATCAATTATTGCATTGTGCAATCCTTCAATTTACAAAATGATAATATTTTTAAATTTTTGGCTTTAATAGTCTCATGATATTTACAATATTTGCCTATATATAAAGGATCTCTTACCATTTAAAACTTTTGCTTTGTCTATGTATATTACATTTTTGATCCCTTTGGTTGCATTAGTTTTGACTTGGCATATACTTGCTCTTAGCTTTTCAAGGAGTTTTGTAATAGGTGATGTTATACTAGCAATGATAAACCCTTAGCATTTTCACTTTCACAAAGGATTTTTTCAACTTCAACCATGTTAAACTTGTTTTGTGTCACATTCCCTTTATTTTATGGTATAAACCTTCTAAATCATTTGGTGGTATTTTGACAATCTTCTTGAGTAAAAGATAAATATCTTAAGTTTACTTTTATAATTTATCATTTCTTGTTTCAATCATCTTGTTGACCAAGTTGTTTAGTTCTTGATTTAGGCAACACTAAGTGTTTTCCTTTTATTGGTTTTGTTTGTTGATTCTATTTCTAAATTACTATACGTAAATAAGTTTGTACTTGGGGTTACCACAAAATCAACTGTTGTGGAATTTTATCTTTAACATGTAGTGGCAGTCACCCTCTTCACATATCCCTGGCTTAGATTACATTTATGATATTTGTTGGGTAATAGATTGCTAGAGTTGTTCCTTCATCACCCTTCTATTACCTAAAATAATGAACTCTTTTTATTGTTGATAGACTGCTAAATTTGTAAAGGAAATTTTTTTAATTTATTGATAAGAATTTAGCCAAAATCACATTATGACCACTCATCATCATATCATATAGAGTCAAATATTAGTTGATTATTCATTTTTTGATTTATCACTAGCAAATTGTTTGTTGATTGGTTGACTATGACACTAGAAAATTGTTTGTTGATTGGTTGAATATGATAGTTTGGTTTAATGTTAATTGGACCATTATTGTAGGTTTCTAGACTAAAAAAAAGTAGTGTAAATTAAACTAATAAAAAAATATTTTAGTAAAAAAGAGTATAATTTATTTATTCACCCATGTGTTGTAGGTGAGTTGGAGAGGAGAGGGCAATCCTCCAAGGGAGGTCCCAAGTTCGAATATCCACCCTAACAAAAAGTTGAATTGGGTATCCAAAATCCAATTGATAATGTTGGTGCGAGCAGGGTTGGGTGCGAATCTTGGATGAATTTTATGGTGTAGAACCCCCTAGTCGTGGTCTCTCAGACCAAGGCGGCTCCACAAGGGGTTTTTCACTATATATATATATATATATATATATATATATATATATATATATATATATATATATATATATATATATATATATATATATATATATATATATATATATATATATATATATATATATATATATTTATTTATTTATGTATATTAAAATATGTTATATATCAAGTGGTATTAGTTTAGTTGATTATATTCCTCAATTTTTAAGGAGACCTAGATTTGAATCTTGCTAAATGATACATGTATAATTACTAAATTGTTGTAATACCATTATGTAGTCGTGATGTAGTACTAGTGGGACTCCTTTCAATTCCATATAACCAATTGAAAAATATGTAGTATATAACTTTATATTTTATCAAATAACATTAGCTCAATATGTTGGATTTCTCAACTTTGAAGGAGGAAACCAAGGTTCAAATCTTGCCAAGAAATGCATATATAATTGTTAAGCTTATTGTAATACTATCATGTGTTCATGATATGATATAGGTGGGAACCCATTTCAATCCTATATAGCCAATTTAACTTGAATGGCCTAAAAATAGAAACTTTAGAACTTTGAATAGAAGTTTAAGGTTGAAATCTTGCAAAAGCTAAGATTATACACCATGCTTAGGTAACCTAAATATGGTTGAATAACCATATATTAAATAAAAAACCTCCTTCATTAAGGTCAATAACCTATAACCTCATAAACATTACAAAACTATAAAAATTGCATCTTTTCAAATTATTAACTTTGAACCTTTTAATCTTTAAACATATTCGGATTATATTGAACTTATTATTTCATCTCCCTAATGTATTGAGGAAGGTAGATTAGGAAAGACTTATTTTTATATATATATGCATACCTTATAGTGGTTTGAACTTGAGTCTTCTAGATGAGAATCCAAAGCCATACCATTGTTGTATCTTGCAAGGACAACCAAGGGGATATTGAGGGTGATGTCAAAAGTCACCCATAATTATTAAATTAATATGTGAGTTGTAACTAAAATAAAGCACATGCAAAAATATCTTAAATTGGGTGCTTTATTCATGCCAATTAATAATTTTAGTTAATTTAAAAATAAATAAATAAACAACATGCAAGGTGGCCATGATAAAAGCTTTTTTTTTAGAAAGCTAGTTTTTTAGAAACTTGAGTTGTTTTAGCTTTTTTGATTGATCAAGGCTGATCGATCATTATATGTATTGTAATTGGACTCATTTTAAATATACAAGAATCAAATATTTTAGAGTGCACTATTGTGGAGCTTTTTAAAGTTTTTTTGTGCACTTTTTTCAATTCTAGATCTAATTTTTTGGTTTGGACCAACAACATAGTTTGCTAAAATTGGAGCTTTTGGTTAAGGATATTTCATCATTTTGTATTCAGAATTGGTTTAGCTTAATCACTAAACACTCCTGGACCATTTTTGGGTGATATCCATGCTCCATTAATGTTCATTTTGTTTTAGATCAAAATTGCTTTATCATTATTTTTTTATCTCTCCACCTTAAGAACTTTCATTTGGTATCAGAGCAAAGTTTTGTGTGTGATTTCAAAATTTGCAGGTGAAGCTACGACAAGAGAGGGTGAATATTTTTTATTTCAAACATCCTTTACAAGATTTTGGATCAAAAATACTTGTGGCTATTTGTTTGCTATCATGGAAACAAATAGTACATCCTTAAATATACCTACATTCAAAGGAGAGAACTTTGAGTACTAGAGAGATCAAATGAGGAGGATATTTGTATGGAAGGGAGTTTGGAAAAGTATAGTTCAACCATATACTCCTCCTAATGATTGGAGTGCTCTTCCTCAAGATCAAAAGAAGACATTGGAAGAAGAAGAAAATAATGATGCTCAAGCTTTCTTCTACTTGTAGAGTGCAATAGATCCAAGCATCTATCCAAGGATAGTTGGTTGTGAGAATACCCATGAGGCATGGACAATATTGGAGACATCATATCAAGGCTCAAAAAAGGTAAGATCAATAAAGCTCTCCACATTAAGAATCAATTTTGAAAATATGAGAATGCATGATGATGAGAATGTTGGAGACTATTGTATTAGAGTAAATGACATAGTGCATAGAATGAGAGTGTATGGTGAAGTCATGGAAGATAGAGTAGTAGTAAGAAATATTTTGAGATCCCTGACTCCAAAGTGGCTGCATATTGTCATTACACTTGAGGAGTGTAAATATATGGACCAAATTAAGGTTGAAGAGTTAGTGGGTTCTTTATTGTCCCATGAGGATAAAATGAAAATTTACTCAAATGAATTGAATCATGCACTAGAGTCCAAAGTATGGGTTTCAAAACCAAATGCAAAGCCCTCAAATCAGAATGCAAAATTTTCTCAAATTTCATATCAGAAAGAAAAAATCAATCAAATTCAAAGAGGAAGGGTAAGAAGGTCATCACTTGTCATTATTGTAATAAATCGGGTCACATGATAAAAGACTACAGGAAACTAGCAGCCAAAAATCAAGCAAATTCAAACCAAGATGGGGGTGAGAAAAAGGTCTACCAAGTTGAGAATAATGATGATCAAATTAATTTTTCTCTTTCATGTAATTTAGGTTTGGATGATAAAAAAGATATGTGGTTTCTTGATTCAGGATGTTCTAACCATATGTCATGTTTTAAGGATTGTTTTGACAAGCTAGATGGTTCATTCAAGAGCCAAGTTCACTTAGGAGATGGGAAGGTGATTCATGTAGAAGGAAAATGGAGTATTCCTATCACCACAAAGCATGGGAAGGGTGATATTAGAAACATTTATTTGGCTCCAAGCATGAAGCACAATCTCATGAGTGTTGGACAACTAGTAGAGAAAGGATTCAAGCTACTTTTTGACAATGGAGAATATTTGATATATGACAAGAAGCAAGGTAACAAATTGATTGGAAAGTCTATAATATTAAAAAATAGAATGTTTCCATTGATAATAAATATGTTAAATCATAATTCTTAATTTTATACCATTGAGGAATCAAGCATGTTGTGGCACTCTAGATATGGTCATTTAAATTTTAGAAGTTTGCATGTTCTTTTTAAGAACAAGATGGTTGATGGTCTTCCAAGGATTGAATCCAAATTAAAGGAAGCATGCAAGGCATGTATACTTGGAAAAAACCATAGAGAAATATTTCCAACCAGTAAATGGAGAGCTACCAAGAAATTAGAATTGGTACATTCAAATTTGTGTGGGCCCATGTCTTGTCCTAGCATAGGCAAAAAATTATATTTTATTTCCTTTATTGATGATGCTACCATAATAATGTGGGTTTTCTTCTTGAAGATAATAAATGGGGTATTATCGGCCTTCAAGACCTTTAAGGCATTGGCTGAAAAGATATCAGGTTATTCTATCAAGGTGTTAAGAACTGATGGAGGTGGAGAATTTTTTTCACAAGAATTTCTAGATTTTTACTCTTTGTATGGAATAAAAATATGTTTTATTGCTCCCTACATACCACAACAAAATGGTGTTGTAGAGAGAAATAATAGGACAATAATGGAGTCAGCAAGAACCATGTTGGAGAATAAGAAGTTGAAGAGGAAGTTTTGGGCTGAAGCAGTGCAAATAGCAACCTACATCCTGAATAGAAGTCCCACAATGGTGATGAAAAACAAGACACCCTATGAAGCATGGTATGGTAAGAATCCCATGGTGGATCATCTTAGATTATTTGGTTTTTTAGAATTTTTTCACATTGATGATGCTAAAAGGAAAAAATTAGACCCCAAGAGTGAGCCTCACATTTTTACAGGTTATAGTGATGGTAGTAAGGCTTACAAGTTTTTCAATCCTATTAGTAAAAAACTATTGTTTCTAGGGATTGTAAATTTTTTGAGAATGATGTGTTTTTTGATCATAACCAGAAGAGTACAGAGGTTATTAGTGAAGGGAGAAGAATTTTGATGGAGAAATGGAGGTCAATCAAGATCCTCCACAAGTTCCTAGTGTTAATGGCAACAATACTAGTTCTTCCCAAGAGACTAGTTTACCACCAACTTCAACCCAAGTAAAAAACAAGAGGTTGTTGCTTCCACATCCAACAAGTCAGATGTTGGATCAGAACTATCAGAGGAGAATAACAAGACTTAAATCTCAATTAGGTAATAATATTGAAGATATTGAAGATGAAATGACTTACTATGCCTTATCTTGCATTTCTAGTGAACCAAGGAACTATGTAGAGGCTAATCAAGGAAAGAATGGATTGAGGCCAAGAATTTTGAGATGTAGACCATTGAGAGAAATGAGATATAGAATCTCATTCAACCTACTAGTGGCATTGATGTCATTGGTACAAAATGGGTCTACAAGTCCAAGCTTCATAGTGATGGAACAATAGACAAACACAAAGCTAGACTAGTAGCAAAAGGGTATGCACAAACATATGGTATAGACTATGAGGAGACCTTTGCTCATGTGGCTCACCAAGATACTATTATATTGATGCTTTCAGTTGTTGCTTAGAAAGGATGGAGAGTTCACCAAATGGATGTCAAGAGTGCATTATTGAATGGTGACGTTGAAGAAGAGGTATATGTGGAGCAGACACAAGGTTATGAAATAAAGGGTAAAGAGCATTGGGTATACAAGTTGAGAAAGACATTTTATGGGCTAAAAAAATCTCCAAGATATTGGTACTCAAAAATATATGGATGGTTCTCTGAAAATGGCTTTGAAAGGAGCAAAAATGAACCAACTATTTACATGAAAATTGTTGATACTAACATGTTTTATGTTTGTCTTTATGTTGATGATCTCATTTTTACAAAAAATTCCAAAGCTATGATGCAAGACTTCAAGGAGATCATGAAAAGTGATTTTGAGATGTCTAATCTTGGAAAAATGAAATACTTTCTTGGCATGGAAGTACAGCAAATGGAAGATGAGATCTTCATATGCCAAGCCAAGTATGCCCAAGATATGTTGAAGAAATTTTCATTTCTAGACTACAAGGCGGTTGATACTCCTATTACTAGTGGGGAGAAGCTTATGAAAGAGGATGAGAGTCCTCTTGTTGATGAGAAAACTTTCAAAATTATGGTGGGTGGATTTATGTACCTTACATCCACAAGACCCAACATTATCTATGCAATTTCACTAGTTTCTCGATTTATGAGCTTGCCAACTCAAAGGCATATGCAAGTAGTGAGACGAATCTTTAGATATGTGAAGGGAACCTTTGATCATGGCATACACTACAAATTAGAAATATCTTCAAGGTTGGTTGGGTATGTTGATTCATATTGGGGAGGTTCTATTGATGACCAAAAATCCACTATAGGGCATTATTTCACCTTGGGAAGTGGGTTGATTTCTTGGTCATCCAAGAAGCAAAGTACAATGGCTTTGTCTTCCATCGAAGCTGAATATGCAGCCCTTACTTCAGCTTGTACACAAGGAATTTGGTTGAGGAGAATGTTAAAGGATTTTGGTGAGACTCGACGTGAGCCTGCCAAAATATTTTGTGACAACATTGGGGCAATACAATTGTTCAAAAATCTAGTTTTCCATGCAAGGACCAAACACATAGAGTTGAAGCACCATTTTATTAGAGACTTGGTACATGATAAAAAAATTGTCATTGAGTATGTTAAGAGTGAGGATCAATTTGTTGATATACTCACAAAGAGGTTGTTGAAGGTGACTCATGGGAGACTCAAAGAAATGTTGGACATTTCTTCCTTTGACATCAAAGGGAGGATTGTTGAGGGTGATGTCAAAAGTCACCCATAATTATTAAATTAATATATAAGTTATAACTAAAATAAATCACATGAAAATACCTTAAATTGGGTTCTTTGTTCATGCCAATTAAGAATTTTAGTTAGTTTAAAAATAAATAAATAAACAGCATGCAAGATGGCCATGATAAAAGTTGTTTTTTTCAAGTTATTTCTTTTTAGAAACTTGAGTTGTTTTAGCTTTTTTAATTGATCAAGCTTGATCGATCATTATATGTATTGTAATTGGACTCATTTCAAAAAAATTCAGAGTGCACTATTGTGGAGCTTTTTTGAAGTTTTTTTTGTGTGCTTTTTTCAATTCTAGATCTAATTTTCTAGTTTGGACCAGCAACATAGTTTGTTGAAATTGGAGCTTTTGGTTGAGGATATTTCAGCGTTTGGTATTCAGAATTGATTTAGCTTAATCACTAAACACTCCTAGACCATTTTTGGGTGATATCTATGCTCCATAATGTTTAATTTATTTAATATTAGAATTGTTTTATCATTGTTTTTTCCTCTCTACCTTAAGAACTTTCAAGGAATTTGGTCACACATAGGTTCTAATGTTTGAAAAAAACAAATGATTTGAAATGCAAAGAGGATTAAGTTAGACCAAACCTATGTTCATCCTATGGTCACATGTAAATTAAATTATACCTACGAGTTTGCCATCCTCCTAATGTTTGTTAGATATGGTTATTTTCCTTTATGTGTCACGTTCACTTTTGTTGACATCCATCAGTAAAAATATATTAAGCATATATTAGGAATGAGACTATCCATTAATTCAATATGAGCTTACCAACTAAAAATTTAGGAAGCTAGCTTATTTTATTTTTAAAATATATAATTTTAAATTAAAATTACTATATTTTCATATAGAATATGCCAAATAAGAATATAGAATGAAGACTATTTAATGCAAGGAATAAAAAAACTTTAGAGCAACATCTTAGTAAAGTAGTATTAGGAAGTTTTTCTAAATGATATCATATTTATCTTATTGATTCTTTAATTATAGTCAAACATATTATTTTTCAACCAATTTTACAATTTTGAAAGAAAATTTAGGAAATTTATCACAGTAAAGTATTTTGTTAGGATAGAGATAAGATTATCTCATGTGTTTTTTTTATAGAGATCATTTCGTAGAGATTTTATTTTCTAACTATGTGGTACTTATGGAATATTTTGAAAAAAAACTTACTTTGGATATTTTATCTTTTCCATTTAACATAATATATTTGAAATAATAAATCAGTTCCTTTCTATATCTTCTTGTTCATAAATATTTTTTCCATTCAAAGTTGAAATATTTTTTATGTAATATACATACATTAAGATAAAGGAACAAATGTGCAGATAGGCTAGCCAATTGAGGGGTTTTAATAGAGGATCATGAAGTTAAATTATTTTTTCTATGGTTAGAGGAAGCAGTAAGTTTAGTTGAAGCTAACAAGAAAAATATGAAAGGAGCAAATTCAAAATAATGTTCTAGAGGAATATAAAATGTTTCAAAGGATCCAATTATTGATCAATGCATTGGAGGAAACTAAATGTCCAAAGTTGGTAAAGCAGACTATGATTCTGTGAATCCAATAGAAGTGTTGTATGCTGAAGCAAATTGAAGATAATATCAAATGGACTTCATGGTTGAATGGATTATTGGAGTTGTTGGTTGGATTATAGAACAGTATGAATTGAAACTTTCAACTTTTTGAGATTGTTAAACTATTTATTAAAATAATACCATGATGATTTGTTAAATATCATTATAATGTGAATGAGAATCATTTTATAACTCATTAAAATGATAAAATATTTTTCAACTGGTTATTTGGGATTAAAATAAATATTATATAATGACCCATAGTTTAGTTATTATGTATATATCCATTGATAAGATTTAAATATGAACTTTCAATTTTTGGAGACTACTAAACTATTTATTATAGTTATTTTCGTTGCACTTATGCTTTAGGAAGAAAACTAACAGTCCAAAGTTGGTAGAGTAAATTATGATAATGTGAAGTTTTGGAACTATCACTCTACTAAGATGTAGTGTGTAGATAGTAAAGGTGGAGTTTTGGTATTGTGAAGACTGCTATAAGAAAATGTCAAGAAGAAGGATGTTGAATTCTAGAATATTTCCATTTACAAAAAGAAATTGAAGAAGATCTAGAAATTGAAAATCAAGAATCCAAACTTTTTATGAAAAATATGTAAGTATCTAGCTATAGCAACTCAATTAGATGAGAATTGAATTCGTTTGTAAATTCTCAGGCTCTAAAGGAGAGAGGTGTGATTTGTCAAGGGTGGGAGACAAGTACAACCCCTTTTTCTCTAGCAATATATATATATATATATATATATATATATATATATATATTTGATGTGATCAAAAGACAAATCTATTTTGGTCACAACATTAGAGAATTTGACATTTCTATCCTCTTCCTTAATCCATCTTTTCCTATATTTTAGCTACCAATATTTTTTTTTATGTATTATTATAATAAGAAAGTAATTGTTTTTCTTGCTAATATGTATCTTGGTCAATTCCATTTATTTCTACTATCTCTTATAAATTTTTAATCTTAGATTCAATTTTCTCCTTTACTTTAAATATGATACCCAAGGATTTAGCATTTCAAATCTTCTTTGAGCCCTTTAGATCATCTTTTGAACTAACATGTACATAAATGATTCTTTGAACTTTGCTTCATCTCAACATAACATAATCATTTAAACAAAATCCAAGTCTTGAAGGAATATAAATTAAAATCAAAATGACTTTGAATGACCATTACTAAGCAAGTCTCATCCTAAAAGAATAAGTTTAAAATATAATATCCCTCACAATAAAATATTTGAAAAAATCATATGTTAAGTTTGCAACCATCTATTGAATAATAAAAATCTATTCATTTTATTATATGAGTGTGTTAATACATTCATTATTCCATGTATATTAAAAACTTGAAAAAAATAACATCTAAAAAATTATTAAAACATATCAATTACTTTTTTTTAATTATCTTCGTAATTAAAAGACAATCACAAAATCAAAACCTTAAACCTTTATTCACAATTCCAGAATGTTTGAAATAAATCAAACAGATTTCTAGAATGTTTGAAATAAATCAAACAGATTTCCAAAATCTTTCGAATATATCACACAACAGAGATAAACAGAGATATGAATTACGTGGCCAAGTAGATCGGACTGGGCGGGCGAAGTCTCGAATCGTGTCCGTACTTCAACGACATATACGGAATCTCAGCTTCGCCCTTCCGCATTGGAATTAGAGGATTCGGACTGGAGCAGCTCGAACGGGATGACCGACTGATGCAGTCATCGTTCATATACATCAGCCCTGATCGGGGTTTGAAACAGGGACGCTGCGCTGTTGAACTTGCAATGCTAATACTCTCCTTGTGCTTCCTCTCACATTTCTCCGAAAAGAAGAGCGATTTTTTACACGATTTCCTTTTGTCCAGACATTCCGAAGATCTCTGCAGCTTCGCTGGCTTAAAAAGCCTCACCGGAAAGCACGAGATGTCTTCAATTAATGGCGGACGATGGGAATCATGTCTCTGTTTTTCGTTCCGAGGTTCTGCAAGTACCTGTTTGTCATACGAATAAACCGATTAGAAAAATAGCGAGATCCCATCAAAGGAAAAATGTTTGTGCAGTTAATTCGATGGGGTTATGAGAATGACCTGAGCATAGCGTATTGCTTGATTAAAGTCGAAATTATCGGACATGCGAAACGCCGGATTTGTCGTCGCCATTTTTGTGGGAAGCAACGAAACTGCAAAAAAATCCCGTTTATGCCGTCAGCAAGTGAAATACTTCAGCATGCAGACTGCAGAAAAAGAGTGGAAATTGCAAAGCTGCATCGTCTACTTGGGTATTTAGGAGTTCCAGAACTGCGGACTTGAAGTTGAATAAAATGCAACTTCTGAAGCGGTGGGCAGTTCAGAGTAGGTGGGCATTTCAGAGTAGGCGGAGAAATAGAATTTTGAAGTTAACGTGGATAAGCGATGCAGCACAAATGTCAAAGGAAAGGAAAAGGAAAAGCATGGCTTTAATATCTTGTTTTACTTTTGTTCATGTTTTGGTAGAGCAGTTGGATTTTCGGTTGCGTTATTAAAAGAAAAACGAATAAAATAAAAGATATATATATGGTAAGTTGGGGCGCTTACCGAGAGGAGACCTAGGTTCCAATCCTACGGGTTTGCCCATGCACAGACAGCAGCCCAGATCCGATTCCTTTAAGTGGTGCGCCAGATTACGATGGTGCAACCCCTGTGCGTCCGACGGTCCCCATCTCACGCCGGGTTACCATGTACCGTCTGAGACGGTGGAAGTCCTGGGAGCCTTCGTAGAAAGTTTGAACCCTACCAGCTGTGCTGCCAGTTACTAAAAAAAACCGTGATTGTAACCATTGCTTCTATATATCAAAAAAAATATATATATATATATATAAACAACAACACATGGATAGAAAAATGATGCATTAAAGTGTAACAAATAAATTAAATAGTATGTGCACTAAAAATATATAGATTGAAAAACAAAGCATTTAGTTTTATGAGATTTTGAATTGGGAAGTGTTAGTTTGGTTGGGCATTTAGTAAGAAGAGACTCAGGTTCAAACTTTGTGAAAGCCTTTTGAAAAGGTAGTAATCTCATCCCAATCTTTTGAGTGTCCGCCAAGACTAACAACGACGGTACGAATCCGTAGTACCCGTGGATGCAGCCCCTGTGGTTTGAACCTTTCACTTGCCAACTACAAAAAATAGTGTGGTTGTAACCAATTCTCCTATCAAACAAAACAATTATGAGATCTAAAACTCTTAACAAAAAAATTAAATAGTATGGTGGATGCAGTCCCTGTGATTTGAACCTTGCATTTGTCAGCTACTAAAAATAGTGTAGTTGTAACCAACTCTCCTATCAAACAAAAAATATTTATGAGATCTCAAACTCTAACAAAAAAATTAAATAATATGCACACTAAAAATATAATTTATTATGTGGACTGAAAATTTATAAATTCAATCTGAATTGAAAATAATAAAAAAATATATAAATACAAAGATCAAATAAAAATATATATTTATAATCCAACTAAAAGTAAGTTCATACTATTTTAGATATAAAGATAATAAATAATTTTTTAAAAAATATAATCAAAATATAATTTGTTTTTATATAAAAAATAATCGAAACCATAAATTTTTTTTTTTTAAAACCTAAAAAATAAAATTACATATAAGACACTCCAAAAGAACTAAAACTAGTTCATCCACGATGAAATTGTAAACACGATCACGTGGCAGTGAAATTTATGCATATCAGCAATACACAATATTTTCCTTAGTGTATAAGTCATATTAAAAGTCAACGACACAAATGCTAAAGATATGTTGCAAAAGAAAATATTTTTTTATAAAACATTTAAAAAGTTAAAAGGACCTATGTGGCCTAGGAACTATTAACGTTTATAAAGGCATTTAATTTTATTATAATTTTGGTTTTAAGGTTAGGTAGATTGGTAAGTTTTGGATGTTTATTAAGAAAAGATTGAGGTTTAAATTTTAGTTTGAACTCGAACCATCAAGGGTCTTACTTTAGGTACCGAGGCGAGATAAGAAAAGAATTATAGAAACAACTTCAATGATTTAACTTATATTTGAAAGAAACTTTCCAAAAATAATATCTAACCTTATATCCACTAGTTAAAAATAAAAAAGACATTATCAATTCCATTATATATAAAATAAATAAATAAAAACCAATATAAATAATTTTCATCTATTTTTCCCTTTCATGTCTATAGTAAATTACTAATGTAAGTTATGAATTAGATAGTAAAATATGCTTAACATTTCCAACATGTATTTCATCCCATTAGATCTAATGGTTTAATTTAAGGATAAGGGCTTTACTTTTTAAAACCATATTAACCATTTAAGAAAAACATTTTTAGGTAGTTTATTTTTTTAATGTAAAAATTTTATAAATTAATTTAAGATAATATATTTTTAATAAAGAGTGTGGAGTTTGTTTGTTATATTTAAAGGATATGCGGATAGAACAAAACAAAACGAGTGTAAATCCTAGGTGCAATCAAGCGTTGTAAGAAGAGGGTTGTTTGTACTTCGTTCATTGTACTCAAGAGGACATGAGGATGGAACTGAGTGAAAGGGGTGCAAACCTTAGGTATAGTCAAGCATTGTAGAAAGAGGGTTGTTCATGGCTCACTCGGTGTACTTACGAGGATATTAGTCGATCTTCATTCTATCAAAAATATTTTTTCAATCAGAAGAAACGTCTTTCAAGGATCTTTGGGTTCGCGGGTGGACCTTTCTAATGAACCTATGCCCTCTATCAAGATTTTGGAGGATGAATTTGGGTTGGATCTGATTGATCATGAAGCCTAAATAGTTATTTGCAAACTCAAGGGTAAAATTTCAGGTTTGGAGGAGCTCAAAGGATATATTAAACTTTGGTGGTCCAGTAAATTCCAAGAAACTTTGCTACCAAAAAATTATTTTCTATTTTATTTTCTGATTTAGTGGATAGAGAAAGGGTAATCTATTATAGATACAATTAGTTTTTGGATAAAGGGGTGTCTATATACGATCTTAGACTCCTGGTTTCAACCCCCTTATAGAAGAAATTGATGGCTTCAAGGTATGGGTGAATCTATATGCTCTCCCTATGGAGTTTTGGGGAGATACGATATTCACCAAAATTGGTAACGCCATTAGTGCATTCCAGTATATGGATGCCCAAATAAAGGAAAAATTGTCTAGTAAAATTAATATGAGTAAAGCAAGATTGGTTGTTTGGATGGATGTTTCATTTTCTTGACCTCAATCCATTACTATCTCCTCAAGCAAAGGGGAATGAATCCAAAATATTGAATATAAAAACTTATCCCTAAGATGTTATGGCTATCGGTGAAAGAAGTTAAGTTTGACCTGGCTAGAGGCTGGCAAAAGGGAGAAGATCGGGAAACTGGGTCAAAATTGTATTGCAACAAAAGGGAGAAAACCGAATTATTTTTCCTGGTATGGTCTGTTACTGTATTTTGCTAAAACTCATGTTTCTGAAGTTTTAATCTGGATTTAGAGTTTGTTTTTGCCTTATTTTGTGTAATTTAAGGGTTACAATAGAAAACCCTAATAGAAGGCTTAAAAAATAGAGAGTGCTTGAAATTAAAAAATTAGGGTTTACAAGGGGGGAGAATTCAATGGGAGAATCCTCGATAGGAGGGTTCACATAGGGGACTTCTAAGGGAATGATTCAGAGTCCCAAGGGACCTAATACACAATCCTTTACGGAAGCGGACAGAGGCAGTAATGGAAAGAGAGATGATACAGGAGAACAGGCTCAAAAAATCCTACAAGCTACGGGTAAAAAAAAGGAGACTGAAGCTAAAAAAGCCAAAAGAAATGGATGTTTACCTCAAACAAAAATAATTCCAGTGCTAGAAATTGCAGAAGAACTCATAGCAGATGAGATTGTGTATAAATCCAAGCATGCCTTAATATGCAAGTTTGTGGGACTCCGACCTTATGCAAGGTTCTTGTACTCCTAGGCCAGAAAGCATTGGGTACCACAAGGGGAATTAGATATATTCACATTATCAAATGGATACTTCGTAGTTGAATTCATAATGATATCTGATAAGGACAGAGCTTTTGAGAGAGGTCCATATAACATAGGCCCTGCAGGTCTATTCATGCAACCATGGCGACCCACTTTTGATCCTAGAACTGAACCCTCGATAGCTCCAATTTGGATAAAATTATTTGCACTTCCTTTAGAATACTAGAAAGAGGAAATTTTGGAGTTGATAGGTAATATCTTGGGTAAATACATAGGCAGATCAAGAGAATCAACGAAAGGAGGATCAACAGCATATGCCAGAATTTGTGTGGAGATGGACTTAGGTAAACCATTGCCAACGAAAATTGACCTCAAATTTGGAAAGAATATATGGAGAAAGTAAATATGAATCTATGTCTTTTATATGTAGAGCATGTCATGAAAACAAATATTTGGTGAGAGGTTGCCCCAAACTAGTCAAAGGAGAGATAAATCCAACAAATCCAAACCTAGGAAACCAACCTCAACAAAAAGAAAATGAATAAGGATTTCAGATAGTTATGAGAAAAGGAACAAAAAATAATAACCAGGAAAGAGGAAGAAATCAGCAGAAGGGAGGAAATACAAATCAACGCCAAGAAGGAAGGGCTCCATCCAACAAATATGAGATCCTCAAGCTAGATGATCCAATGGAAGGAGAGGAACTACCACACTCAAATCAAACAAAAAATATAGAAAAACTGGTAGCAGAAGAGGTTCATCATCCACAACATACAGATACAGAAAAACAACAATACCTAAAAGTAATGAGAGGGGCAGAAGAAGAACAATCCATACAGGTACAACTTGCATCAACCAAAGAATAATAAATAGAATATAAAGAGCCACATACATCTAAGGAGGTAATTATGGGAATAGCAGAGAAAAAATGAGAAAATCCAGCCCTTAGGATAAGCCAAATGGAGAAAAGGCTAAAAAATGTAAACTCTCAAGGAGTAGGTAGAAAGACAAACAAAGAAAAAATACAACAACAAGGAGAATAGTTGAGAGATGCAGGCATGGTTAAAACCATAGCCAACTTCTACAACACGGATTCCCAATGATTATACACACATGGAATGTAAGGAGATTAAATAGTTGTCCCAGATAATTGGTTGTTAAACGTATGATAGAAGATAACCATCCAGATGTGATTTTATTACAGGAAACTAGAGCATCATTAGAAGCAATGCAAACAATATCCAATAGATGTTGGAGGAATGGAGACTATGAGGCCCAAGCTTCCCATGGTTTCTCTGAGGGAATGGCCACTTTGTGGAATAGAGACATTTTTTAGCATGTAGGAGCAGCATCAACTAGATGTATATTGATGACCAGATTGAGAGATAGAGAATCAGACTCAGTTTGGCTGATTATTAACTTTTATGGGATGAAGGAAGTGTAGGAAAAAAAAACTCAATGGAAGTTAATCCAGGCTATTAGATAAGCTTATCCAGAATATAGGTTCCTAGTGGGTGGAGACTTCAATGTCAAGATGTTAGTGAATAACCAAGAGGGAGGCCTAAATCATCTCAGTGAGAAGGAAAAACTCTTGATTGTCCAAGCTAATAATCTAAATCTGATTGACATTCCACCTCCAGGATGTGGTACTACTTGGATCAATAAAAGGAAAGGAGACCAAGCAATAAAATCAAGATTAGATAGGATATTGATAGAGGAAGAAATTCACCAGTTATGGAGCTATCATTCAAAAATCATAAACCTGTTATCTTCTAATCATTTCTTGGTACGTCTAAATATCACAAACAGAATACCCCAGTCCAAAAATTGCCCCTTTATATTTGAGAACTTTTGGCTTCTAAACCAAGAATTACCAGAGTTAGTTCAACAATGGTGGCAACAAGGAAAACCAACATTTGGAAAGACACAATTTCAGTTACACTCCAGATTGAAATGTATAAATTGAAAACTGGAGCAAATTCTAAAGATCATATTTTCAACAACAAAGAGCAGAGCTAGTTGAGAGAATGTAAGGAGTTGCAGAAATAATTCGTTCGGAACCCCTTTTAGAGGAATTACTCTCCCATGAAAATATCTTAATGCAGGAGGAAGAGGAGCTAGATAAGAAATAAGAAACCTATTAGAAGCAGAGATCTAGAATTACTTGGCTTCAATAAGGGGATAGGAATACAAAGTTCTTTCACTAGTCAGCCACAACTAGGAAACACTATAACCGGATTGATGCTTTAACAAATGCAGGACTCCTTGAAACCACCACTTCAGGTATGCAAAAATTATCTAATGATTATTTCTCCACTTTGTTTACTGCAGATTCACATCTATCAAAACAATTCCAAGAGGAAATCTTGGGAAGTATCCCTAGATTAATCTCTCAAGAGCAGAATGAGGAGCATATGAAAGAGATCAGAGAAGAAGAGGTGAAAGAAATAATCTTCTCCATGCAATCAAGCAAGGCCCCAGGTCCTGATGGATTACCAATAGAATTCTATAAATATTTTTGGGATATTATAGGAGAAGATATAACTAGAGTAGTAGAAGAAGCCAGATCTAGTGGTAGAATTCTCAAATCCCTCAACCATACTTTTCTAGCTTTGATTCTAAATGGAGGAGATATGGATAATCTAACCAATTACATACCAATAGCCCTTTGCAATGTGATATACAAGATCATCACCAAGGTAATAGCCAACAGACTAAAAGCTATATTACCAAATATCATATCTCCTGAACAAGGGGGATTTATGCAGGGCAGACAAATATTAGATGGGATTGTAATAGCACAAGAAACTATACATCATATGGGCCAAAGAAAGAACAAAGGAATGTTCCTAAAGTTAGATCTATCCAAAGCCTATGACAGAGTGAGTTGGGAATTTTTGGATCAAATGTTGTAAAGATTTGGATTCCAGAAATATTGGATCAACTGGATACTTGAATGCATCTCCACAGTCTCCTTTTCAATGCTCATCAATGGAACCCCTTCCCCCTAGTAGAGGAATTATACAAGGAGATCCTCTCTCTCCATATTTGTTCATTATTTTTGCAGAAGGATTAGGAAGACTCATACAAAAGAAAAAAGTAGAGAACAACATTACAAGAATTCAAATAAACAGAGATATAACTATCACTCATCTACAATTCGTAGATGATACAAGATTATGGGGGGAAGCAACAATAAAAGAAGCAACCAGTATCATAAAAATATTAGACTGCTACACTGCAACCACTGGCCAACTTCTAAATGAAGAAAAATTCAAAGTTGTCTTCTTTAATGTTCATAAGAGAATCAGAGAGCGGATAGCAAACATTCATAGGTTCTCAATGGCCTCATGTCCATTATATTACTTGGGAATTCCCTTAACAAAAAAATCCTAAAAAAGAAAGATCGAAAATCCATAAAAGATAAAATTTTCTCAAAGTTGTCACACCGGTCTCATAGATGGTTAAGCTTTGGAGGCAAAGTCACACTTTTGAAGTCAGTGTTACAAGCAATGCCAGTTTACAAATTTTCCATTTTAGCAGCCCCAAAGAGCATACTCAAAGATCTGGATAAACTGATGAGAAAATTCTTATGGTCAGAAGCACAAGAAAATCAGAAAACTACTTTGGTAAGCTGGGAGAAAGTCTGTCAACCAAAGGAAGAGGGAGGTCTTGGAATCAGAGCTGCATCAACAAACAACCTAGCACTAATAGGGAAGTTATACTGGTGATGGATCACAAATCTAGATCAGCTATGGAGTCAAGTTATAAAAGCTAAATATTACCCTGCACACGAAATGGAGGATGTCCCATAGTTTCTAGTTACAGGTGTGGGATCAGAGATATGGAAAATACTCAAAAGAGGGGCCTCACTGATTAAGGAAGACTTACATTGGAAAGTAGGTGATGGGAGAAAAATCAGATTGTTGGATGATTCTTAGGAATTTTCCCCCCTCCCATTATCAAATAATACCCTCATCTTAGTGGCCTTAGAGAGACTCTTCATAATCATGGCCAAACTTTTATATCTCAGTATCTCATCCCCCCAAGCCAACAACTAGTAGCTTCAGGAAGATGGAAAATTTTGGATCAGTGGTTAGGTGAAGAATGGGAAGCTGAAAAACATGAACTAAAAGAAATTCTAGAAAAAAGAACATGGCTATGGAAATATGGACCTGACCAACTAGCATGGGATATGGGAAACAAGGCAGTTACTATCGTCTTTCACTAATTGCATTGAACATAACAAATAAATAATACATGTTATGCCTAATTAGTCCATAGAAATCAAATCTAACACGCCCACAATAGTAGGCAGTTCGAACAGTAGCTAACAGTTTGAACGGTAATACTAACCTAATAATGTAATAATAGATAGTATATACGCTAACATCCCCCCTTATTACATTATTTGTGTAATTGAATAACTACTAGCTATGCTATTATCCCCCATACAACAATATTTGGGTAAAGTATATAACTGCCCCAATACAGTAAAAAGAATAAGAGAAATGAAAGAATGGTGGCTCGTGCTTTGTCTTCGGCTCTGGCTCTGGCTCATGGCTCTGGCTCTGGCTCTAAGCATACCTTTGGAATTGTACCTCTGGGTCTATCTCGGGATCTGCCTGTGAATCTGCCTTTGGATCATTGCCTCTGGATCTGCCTGTAGATCTGCCTCTGGAACTTTGTCTCTGGGTCTATCTTTAGGTTTGTATCTGGGTCATTATCTCTGGGACTGCCACTCGGTCTGTCATTGGATTTGCCTCGAGGTCTACCATAGGTTTTACCTTTTTGGTAGAAGCCATACAACATTTCTTTCATCATGGTCCATTGTGTGAGATCTATCCATCCACAATCAATATGAACCTTGTTGGCCATTTTCACTTTGTACCAACAACTAGAAGAAGAGTGATTCGTACATCCACATGAATCACAAGGATGTAATATCCAACACTTAGCTGCAACATGTCCTGTCTTTCCACAGTGACTGCAACAATGCTTTTTAGGAGTTGTAGGAGATTTAGGTTTTACAAACATAGAATTACTGGTACTTGCATGTCCAGTATAGCCAAGGCCTTCATTCTTTGCCCTGACATTTAGCATTATAGGAGTTTTAATGCCTTGTTCTTGTTTACCTAATATCTCACCATTGAATCCTATTTTCTTCATCATTTTAGAACCAAATCCTTTGACGTGTTTTTCAAAACACCCAATTTCAACATCTTCATCAATGCTTTTAACAATATTGCATTTGTCGCTATTGATGATATTATGGAGATCTTTTTGAGGAGGTTCAGTTTTTAAGTCACTAGTGTCACAAGCAAAATCTGCTACTGAAATGAGATCACCTATGCTACAATTGATATCTACCATAGAAGGTATGAGGTCACCTGTATCACAACAAGCATGTGCCACAATGGGCTGAAGGTCACTCGTGTCACAACAAACATTCACTACAATGGGCTGAAGGTCACTTGTGTCACAACAAGCGTTCGCCTTTAGGACCTCACTTTCCTCACTAATGTCCCTTTTATGTTGTGCTTTGTCAAGAGCATAAAATGACATGAATATGCCCATTATAGCACCAATAGGGATTAGAACACCATTTTTCTGCATGTCTCCACAAGACGCAGAATCATTGATTATGGCATTTACACCACTCCTTAGTGTACGAAATGTGCCATCTTCATAATAATCTATCCCTTCCAGGTGTGGGGAAAAATATGGGTCTTTAACTGATTTTGCAACATCATCAGTTTGTTTTGGGATAGTTTTCTTCTTTGATCTACCCATTCTTAAGGTGTCGGTCTCTACCGAAAATGCACATTTTACAATAAAATTTTGCAAAATAATTTGACTAAGGTGTCTATCACTACCAAAAATGCACCCTTATAAGTCTTCCCCCCTTGATTTTGCAAAAATGATATCTCCCCTATACGGGGTTCCAAGGGGCAGCACAAAATGGGCGCTCCAGAAAGCTTTTTTTTACTGGTTTGTAAAAAAATTACAATATTTGCCTCTTAGGCAGATTAGCACAAAAATGTCATGTTGATTGCCTTTACAAGAAAACAAATTGCTCCTTTGCTTTGTAAGTTGTTGATGGTAATAATTGTTTTGCAAATATTTTCAATTTAATTATTTAAAAAAATAATTTAATAGAAGCTTAAAAAATAATTAAGTTTAACCTATAAAGGTTAAAAAATAATTAACATAAGCTTGAAAAGATTAAATTATTTAAATAAATAATGAAAAGAAAATAAATAAATTGCAAAACAAAAAAATATTTTACCTTAGGTTTTCGCAGCAAAATATTTATTTTGAACTGCGTGGGGTTTGAACCCCTGACCCTACGGCTGTTAGCCCAACGACTGGCGCTCCTGCCAGTCGGGCTACGCCGCTCGACGAGAAGGAAAGGGAAGCTCCTTCCCTTTCTTCCTGTCCCCGACGTGAAGCGGGAAAAAAATCCCGTGGGATTAATCCCACATCGCCCCTACGGGCGATGCTTCACGGGGATAAAAGGGCAAACTCGCCCTGTTTGTTTCGATTGCCTGCGGGCAATCGGATGTCCCGCGGCATTTTGCTGCGCCAAGTGGCGCGTGGCCAGTCTGCCATGTGTCACCACGTCGTCTATTCGGGTGGCGTGTGGCCTGTCCGCCACATGTCACATCATTCGTCAACCTCTAGTTCTATGTTCGGGGTTCGCGTCCAGTTAGCCTCGGGTTCTATGCCCGATCTACCGCCTCGAAAAATGTCTTCGATCCTCCTCGGGATCCAGTCCAGTCCAGTAGCCCCGTCCGATCTAGTGCCTCAAAAAATGTGTTAGTCCAGGTGTCGGTCTGACCTCGAGAAATGTGTCGAGTCAAAACTAGTCCAGCCACCCTCATTCCGAGTGTAGGTCTAGTTATGATGCCTCGAGATGCGTGCTCGAGCAGGTCCAGCCCTGCCTCAAGAAACATGCTCGCATCTATGCCTGTCTCCTCTCAGTTCTCAAAAAAAATGTTCCCGAGCAGGTCTTGCTCTGATACCATGTTAGAATGCGAACTAAGTAGATCATTGTATAGAGTAGATTTATAGGGTTACATTAGGCTCAGATTAGCCCACAAGAAGCGCAGTTGGCGAATAACAAATGTACCCTAAATAACCTAACCTAAACAAATGCTAATAATATAACAATAAGACTAATAATGTAATAACAACATATAGCCTGAAATAGAGATACGCTAACATGTGCTTCCAAGAGGTAGAAACTATAAACCGCCTCCTTTTTTATTGCTCTTATGCTCACACAATCTGGAATTGGTGGTACTCCATATTTAGCCAAACAGAAGGTTATCCTCCTAATGGTAGTAATTTTTGGGACTATTGGTCATATAACACCTTCAAATCCAAAACACTAAGCACAGCTTGGAATTTAGGGATTGTCTTCATCTGCTGGAAAATATGGTTGAAACGGAACAACAAAATTTTTAAAGAGGAATTCGGCTCAAAACAGAGGACCTGGGGGATTATGTTAAGGATGTTATTAGAAACAATGCAAACCAAAGTACAGAAATAATATCTGACGATAGAGGAAGAACAAGAAATTTGGGCACAACTATGGAATCAAATGCAACATGAAAGCTATCAGGAATAGAAAAAAGAACAAAGAGGGCTTCGGTAATCTTTGTTGGAAGAGGACATATACAGTTAAGGAGGTAAATTTTAAAGAATAGGGGATTCATATATCCTGTGCAGATAAAAGAAAATAGAAAAACTGCATTTTAAGCCTTGCCAAGAAAGGCAGGATATCAAAATGGATTTGTATAAGCTGATCAGTTTTTTTTTAATAAAATTTTTACCTTTTACTAAAAAAAAAAAGATGTTATGGCTATCACCCAGGTTTTGTAGGTGATTTGGAGAGGAGAGGGCAATCCTCCAAGGGAGGTCCTAGGTTCAAATCTCCACCTACCAAAAATTTGAATTGGGTACCCAAAAATCCGATTAATAATGTTGGTGCGGGCAAGATCGGGTGCGACTCCCGGGTGACTTTGATGATGTAGAACCCCCTGGTCATGGTCTCTCAGACCAAGGTAGCCCCACAAGGGGTTTTTTACTTTTAAAAAAATGTTATGGCCATCAGAAATATGGCCACCTGAAGAAGAGATGCTTGATCATCTGATCATGCTCTAATTCCTCCTTGGTGGAGGAGAAGACCCTGCACACAAATGATCTTGAAACTTCAAACATCCCAGTTCACAAGGAAGAAGCTCATCCTCAAACTGCACCAATTATCCAGCAAGAATCAAGTGAGCAATAGAAGACTCAACCCCAAAAAGAGAATTCAAATCAGATCATTGATAAAAATATATGGTTACTAAAGACCAAGTAGTAGTTCCATGGAAATTTTTAGCACCTCAGATAGTATTCTTGAGACTAATTATGAAAAAATTGATAATAGTTTTCTAAAAATGAATATCATACAGAATGTATTACAACTAGATATTACTTGAGGAGCTTGAAGTGCAAAAATGCATTCTCAAATCTTGTCACTCTAAAGGAGGAAGAACCTATGTTACATAAGAAAAATAATCAAAAGATGTTAGGTACCCAAGTGTGAAGACAAAAACAAAACACTAGATATAACTAACTAAAAATGAATAAACTACATAACAAAAAAATTGCTTAATGAAGTAGATCTGATATTTTTATTGCTGGGGGATCTGAGTAGAATCAAATGTGACCCCAAATGGGGGTTTTACACATTTTATTTAGATTTAATAAATACAATAATGTTAGGGTTCTCCGAAACCCTAGCCAGCAATAACAATGGTGTCTGTAAAACTCATTCTTGCTCCCAAAAAAGTCAAGTGGGCTTCAAATATTTGTTGAGTCAGGCCACTCCAGCTTAAACACCTGTCCAATGTTGATGAATCTCAAAACTTGCACACATAGAAAATAATAACAGGGAATCAGTAATAACTGTGAGGGCTCCACTACGTGAGACCCTCAAATATCAATAAAACCATAGCTACTAATGAATGAAAATGCATGCAGATCTAAAGATATTGAAATGAAATAAAGAGATATATGATTTACCTTGATACTTGATGTTTTTTCCTTTTGATGACTGGATTTGTTGCAGATTGAGGGTGAAGGCGTGCCCTAGCATCACTCAAAGGCTAGGGGGCTGTCAGGAGGTCTTACGTAAAATGCCCACGGGCACCTAGCGACTGTAGAAAATGCTTGTGGGTGTGCGGGTCTAGTAGGGAGATGCCTAGAGGCACCTGGTGTTGATAAAAAGTGCCCGAAGGCGCTTGGCGGGTGAGGGAAAATTTTGCAGAAGCAGATCTAGTGAGGGTGCATGATGCGACGATGGCAATGGCAAGCGAGAGAATGGGTAATGTAGTGGATGGAATGGGATTTAGGGCACGAAGGCTAATTCGAAAGCTTAGGGCACTTAAGGAAAATTAGGGAACTCAAAAAATTTAGGACTTAGGGGTTGAGCCATCAAAATAGCTCTTATTTATAATCCAACCCAGGTCATGCTAGGGTTTCAACAACACTAATCGTGTGGCTGAGATTAAAGCACATCTAAGGGTAGATAATAAATCTAGGGTGTGGCAAGGGTTGATGTGGATGGATGGACATGATTAAATGAAATCGGATGGTTGGGATTCATTTATTTATATTATATATATATATATATATATATATATATAATAGGTAAAAATGGTGGGAAAGTTAGGATGGAGGGCAAATGACTATGTTTTGGGTGGTGGAAATGGCAAGAAAGCATGGATGAAGGACAAGTGGCTAGATTTTGGTGTCTACACTAAGATAGGTACTTAATAATTTAATATTGTATTGTATAATGGTATGAGCCATAAATTAATTATTAAGGAAGGCCACATGTCAAATTAGAAATAGGTATGTCATAGAATCATATATGTAACCATTGGGAAATATTGTCATATGTAACCGCAAGGAATATTGTCATATTATTATGCACTTTGTAACTCATGGAAGGTGAACCACCACATGGGTGATCTTGTAACTCATTGAAGGTGAACCATCACACTCTTGTATAAAGAGAGATGTACCCCCATTGTAAAAGACATGTATGAAGTATTTTTGTAGAATTCTTGGCTCATGGAGCTAGAGATCTTGTGGAGTGGCTTCCTTCTCAAAGGAGCATTATAAGTTGTTTCCTACCTCAAGGAAATTATCAATATCTATTTTATTGTGCAATTTATTTGTGGATGCATGTTGATATTTCTACATATTGGTGAATGATTTATACATTTTAGCATATAGTTTTTTGAACGGGTTGTTTTAATATAGTTAGGATGCACTCTTTGTGGATGCATTATTTTATCATAAGCATGTTGAAATGATCAAATTTTGACCTTTTGTTTAGGTATAAAATTATTATTTTATTGTTTAAATGTAGTGCCTACTCTCCATATTTTGCTAATTTTTGATATATTTGCTAGATAAACATGATGATTTATCACGGCTAGATTTATGGTCTAACTATGGATGGTAAACTATTGTGACTCAACTGAATTATTACTTTCATAATATCATGAATGGTATCTTATTTCAAGCTACCATGTATGTGACGTGATTGATAGAATGAGTAAAGTTTAATTAATGAATGTATTATTTGTCATGTACGTAATTTCTAAGAATATGATGGATCCATATTATGATAATTTAATAAATGATATGACCTTGTAGTACTGATGATCTTCTAAGAGGAAATATTTTTGGTTGACGGTTTTTTAGGCATAGGAAGTTAAATAAAACCACGAGAGAAAGAATAATTGTGTGCTAGTTGAATGTATACACATTATGTGAAATAAATACTAATGTGATTGTGTTAAAATTATTATTTGATTTCTCTTTTTATTTTTAAATCTTGTAAAGAATGTATTGGAATATGTGGTGGTTAAGCTTCCCTTGAGGCCACAGTTAACAATATATACTTATATTTACCCATTAGGTCCATGTAAACCTTGTAAAAGGTATTTTTATAAATTTATAAATTATTTTATTCTTGAGGATCCGTCTCATAAGTTTGATCTAAAGGCATCATGTATTTGAGTATAAATAACCTTTCTTACTAATCATTTGATTAATCATTTGGAGTGTAATTTTTTTTCCTTTAGTGAAAATCATTTGGTGTCCATGAACACCTCATTATATTTTGTGTTCTTTTTGTTGTGTATTTCTTTTGTTAAGCAATACTAGGTAATGATTGATTCCTTTCATTTTTGAAAACTACTATGAAATCTAACACAATGTTGGTGTCATATGATCTTTAGTATGTTGGTGGTGTTGTATTATATTAATTACCTATTCCCTTTAAAATAATAAAAAGCTTAATATAAATAAATAAATAATGGAAGGAGGCCAAAGAAAATTGGAGAAAAGGGGAAGAAGGAGGGTGGAAGAGGAGAACGAGGCCATAATTGTAGAGCGAAAGCAAGAAAATAGGATGGTTGCATAAAGGGAAGCATGCGAGGTAGGTACCTCTTATCACTAATAAACAATAATCATACTATATAATATTAATGCTTGTGTTTCTTCTTTATGATATTGGACCACACAAATCAACAACTAGGTGCCAGAGCAAAAAAAAAAGCTATGTATAACTTGTCTTTGAGTCAGGTACCAATTACTCTCGAGTCTAGGAAGGTGGTCGATTTGCTAAAACAGAAGCTTCTAAGCCTAACGTTGAAAATAGAACCAGACAGGTGGAGCTATAACCTAGATAAGATTTTAAAAGACTGTCTTGAAAATTTGAACAATAAGCCCCCTACATTTCAGCATAACCTTAGGCCAAAAGTTGAGAAGAGAAGAAACCTGGTAGAAGAAGAGGAAGCTAAGGTAGAATCATTCAAAGATAGTTGTCATCCATGAAGGAGATTTTATGAAAAGATACATGATTATGACCTTGAGCACAACCTAATTCATGTACTAAAGAAGAAAAGAAAATACAATAAAGAAAATTCAAGAATGATGGGTCTTCTTGTGTTAGAGCAGTACTCAAAGCCATGGTTATAGCCTAACAACTGATCAAACATTTGAAGATACTTTTGACAAATATTCTCAAAAAAAAATATAAGTAGAGGAGTGATAACTTTGAGGTCCAATATGCTTTGGAAGAATACTGGAAAAAATATATTGACTTCCTGATACAAGCAAAATAGGTCCTCAATAAATCACTTCAAGTTGGCAACAAGCTCCTCTATCACCTTAATTTGAAGAGTAGTTGTGATAAACCTATATTGTGGGTGTTGAGATAATAGAAAATATGGGATATACTAGTGATGACCTAGGTCCAACAACGACCAAACCAATAAACCCTCCCCAAGCACCCTTCGATAGGGAAAAAAAGGGACTAGGTGTTGATATTTTTTAACCTCACCCCACGAAAGTCCTAGTCTTAGAAGTTTCAAATCCTTAGATAAAGCAACCAAAAAGAAGTGGCAAAGCAAAAAGGAGAGGAATTGCTTTGGAGCAATAAGGTTCCAAAGTGAAGAAAATAAATATCTAGGTGGCACCTCCAACTATTAAAGATCATTTCATAGTAGCAGTGTAAGGATCGATTGGTTCATCTTTACCTTCTTCTTCTCTTCCTCATTCAACTCATCTACATCCTTCTTCGCCTCAATATTTTTTATCCCCTTCTTCTCCTCCTCAATATGCTCATCCACCTTCATCCCCTCCTCAACCTATTTTGCCACCTCCTTCTCCTCCCCATTCATCCCCACCAAAAGAGACCTTCTAGGATGCCTCTTGAAATAGTTATCACTTCTCCACTCCTAGATATTTCTCAAGCTCCCAAACTCACATTTTTCTCATCTTTTAGAGTGATTCATATCATTCCCATAATACCTACAATTGTTTCTATGCCTTTTCCTCCACTCGTACAATCTCTCTTTGTCATGTCTATTCTCCTGGTGGCAACAATCCAAAGCCAATTTCAACAGGCACAAGCTAATGCGTAAGCTTGGCTTAGAAAAAAGAAATGTTGGATAGATCCAAAGATTGTACCAATAAGATTAATGAGCATGATTGACCCCAAGAAAAGAAATACATTGTAATATGCATAACTCCTACTATGTCCAAGTCAACATTCCAACTGATAAAGTTCAATTCAAATAGCTACCAATATTGCAGACGCAAACAGGGTCTCAATTGGGGATAAACTCAAATGACTCGTACTTTTATTGATGTGTTGTATACAAAAGGAGTCCAGATGATGACTAATATCACAAAGAGAAGGAAAAACAGAGTGGTTTGCCAAGGATCTTGAGGAAGAAAAGATGCAACAAAAAGCCTTGAGAAACCAACTGCATGCAATCAACTTCTCTAACCTTACCTCTCTTTTTTCTAACCTTTTTCTCTCTCAACCCTATCCCCTTTCTCTTTTTTTTTATCTTACACATAGTATGATTTAGGAAAGGAACTAACCTTTGGAGGTTAATTTAGAAGCAATTTTGAGCCATTCAATCTTGACCTCAATCTAGGGCGTACATTCTATACCTAGGTAGATCAAGCAATCAAGAAAATTTTTTAACTTTTTGAGGCAGCTAAACTATTTATTACAATTCTTGTAGTTGCACTTATGCTTCAAGAAGGAAAGTAACAATTTTGGACATATTGCTCTACTAAGATGCAGTGTCTTTGAAAATATTACTCTACTAAAATGCAATGCATAAACAATAGAGATGTAGTTCTATTTTTGTGAGAGCTATGGTAAAAAAGTGCCAAGAAAGATGTTGAATTTTAAAATATTTGTATTTACAAAAAAAATTGAAAAAGATCTAAAAAATTAAAATAAAGAATTCAAACCTTCTATAAAAAAAAATAACTATATAATTATAACAATTCACTTGAGATAAATATTATAAATTCTCAATCTCTAACTAAAAAAATTATAATTTATCAAAAATAAAAACTCTAATACAAGTATTTTCTAAAAAAAAAATCCTTCATTACATCAAGGATTACGAAACAACCTATCAAAAATTTGAAAAAAAACTTAAGAACCTTCCTGGCTTATGGAGTTACTATGAAAAACCATTGCATGTACATGATCATTTTAGTTGATGCACAACTCCTACGAATGGTAAAGAAGCTTGCTTTATGAATGGGATTCACCATCATTTTAAATGTATTTAAAAGGAAAGGAGTAGTTAAGCATGTCACATATCAACATGGAAAAGTGATTCCATTATTGGAGTGTGAGAAGTGGAAAAAGGTTGTTAAAAAAATATGTAGGAATATGTTTATGTGGAGGAGTTGGAGAGCAAGTGGGTAGTTAAAACTCTCGAGTTGAAAGATCCAGATTCGAATCTCCCCTCACATACTCCAAATATACTATGTTACAATAAATTACAAATAAAAAATAATAATAAATCAATAAAATTAAAAAACAAAAAAATTGCGGGAACGGGTTTTATATAAAGCGCAAGGTGGAAAAAATATGCCGGAAGGGGCATTAAAATATACATATGAGAGATATTTCGATATAAAAATAAAATTAAAAAAAATATACAAGGATTTCAAAATATGTATACAATTATATTCTATTCTTCCGAATTATTAAAACTCAAAGGCATTAATGGGTGTCTGGGTGTCTCGACAATTTTATTCTATTCTTAAAAAAAAACCTTAAACATTTGTTAAGAATTTTTAAATCAAAATTCTTCTGTTAAACCCACACAACAAAGCTGTGACGAAGGATTATGTGGCCAAGTAGATCGGACTGGGCGAGCGAAGTTTCGAATCGTGTCCCTACTTCAACGGCACATACGGAATCGCAGCTTCGCCCTTTCGCATTGGAATTAGAGGATTCGATCTGGAGCCGCTGGAACGGAACAACCGACTGATACAGACATCGTTCATATAGATCACCCCTGATCTGTCTTTGAAATAGGGAGGCTGTGCTGTTGGACTGGCAATGCTAATCCTCTCCTTGTGCTTCCTCTCACATTTCTCTGAGAAGAAGAGCGATTTTTTCGGCGATCTCCTTTTGTCCAGACATTCCGAAGATCTCTGCAACTTCGCTGGCTTAAAAAGCCTCCCCGAAAAGCACGAGATGTCTTCAATTAATGGCGAACGATGCGAATCACGTCTCCGTTTATCGTTCCGAGGTTCTGGAAGTACCTGTTTGTCATACGAATAAACCGATTAGAAAATAGCGAGATCCCATCAAAGGAAAAACGTTTGTGCAGCTAATTTGACGGGGTTATGAGAGTGACCTGAGCAGAGTGTATTGCTTGATCAAAGTCGGCATTATCAGACATGCGAAACACCGGATTTGTCGTCGCCATTTTTTGTGACAAGCAACAAAACTGCAAAAATTCCCCTTTATGCCGTCAATATGTGAAATACTTCACCATGCGGACTGCAGAAAAAGCGTGGAAATTACAACGCTGCATTCTCTACTTCGGTATTTAGAAGTTCCAGAACTGCGGACATGAATTGAATTAAATGCAAATTCTGAAGCGGAATATGGGGTTTGAAGTTAATGCGGATAAACCATGCTAATTAGTTATTGTGCAGCACAAATGTCAAAGGAAAGGAAAAGGAAAAGGAAAAGCACAGAATTTAATATCATGTTTTACTTTTCTTCAGGTTATTGTAGAGCAGTTGCGTGCCTCGGGAAGCCCTGCAGCTTTAAAGGACAAGTGCATGTGGAAGAAAGCAGTAGGGAACCATTCCATGATTTCTGGGAACAAGTGGAACAAAAATTTATTATAAGTAGGTCGACTACTACCGGACGACTGTTCCGATTCGATTCCTTAAGTCCGTAAGGTAAGTAGGTCGACTGCTACAGGAAAACTGTTCCAATTAGATTCCTTTAAATCCGTCGACTGCTACCGGAATACTGTCCGGATTGGATTCCTTTAAATCCGTGGTAAGTAGGTCGACTGCTACCGGAAAATTGTCCCGATTAGATTCCTCTAAATCCGTCGACTGCTATCGGAAAACTGTCCCGATTCGTTTTCTTTAAATCCGTGGGGTAAGTAGGTCGACTGCTACCGGAAAATTGTCCGAATTGATTCCTTTAAATCTGTTGGGTTAGGGTAAGTAGATCGACTGCTACAGGAAAACTGTTCCGATTCGATTCCTTAAGTTCGCTCGTTGATGGTCAGGGGTACCGATTCGATTCCTTAAGTCCGTTGACGATCAGGGGTAGTGCTTCTGACGGGATGAGACAGTGGGTCACGCGAAGAAAGCGAACCGGTTCCCACAGTGGAAGTTGCAGGGCTTGCAGAATGAAAAATGAAAAATGGCGTGTAGGTAAAGAAGAGGAATAAAGTTTGATACCGTAAATTTGAAGGAACAGTTGCGGTTACCCTTTTACCTTCACTTAAAAAAAAAAAAAATTGATAATACTAGTATTGTTATTATAAATTTTAGTTTATTTATTGGATTAGACGAAGTTAATCGATATTTCAATTGACCTTAGTTTTTTAAGACATGGAATTGGAACAGTGGTTACCATCTAGCCTATCCCTTTCTGGATATGCTGTCTTCCATCATTTTTACCAAAAATTACTAAGGAAAACATCATTTACAGTGAGAGAGCCTCCTGGCAAAACATTATTAAATTTCTTTTAAAAAACAAAGATTAACATAGATGGATTCATGTTTTTCTTTTCAATTAAATATAATTTGGTAAGATTTAAATTTGGATTTGTTTTTTTGATTTGATTAGTTGGGTTAAATACTATTTGATGATTTAGATTTTTTAATGGTATTATGTGTATTTTATTTACCCAGATTTGAATTTTGATATGTTATGTGATTTAATCAATTGAGTTAAATTTGATGTGTTAGTGCATGTAAATATTGTTTAATGATGGAACTCACCTATTTAACTTTTACTTTTTAAATTATTAAGTAGTTATTTTAGGGGTGTGAGGTATGGGCTAACAATATTGTTTAACAATAAAATTTAAATATGCACCTTTTACTTTTTAAATGAAGTAGTTATTTTAGTGTTGTTAGGTGTGCACTGTCAATACATTAAATTTTAAACAAAAAGCAATAAAAAGAATTAAAAACAACTAATGACAAATAATTTCAAAATTAAAACATTAATCTTATCTTATGAAATTTTGCTTGGTGGAACAAAAAAATTTTAAGTAGAAACAAAAGTTATAATAAAGTTATTAAGATACATAAAAACAAAAAAATAATAAATAATAAATTATCAAAATAATTTATTAAAAAATAAAAAATACATATATAAAATAAAATAATAAATACTAATAATACAAGTCAATAACACAAATGTTAATGATAATTTAAAAAATATATATATATTTTTATAAATCATTTAAAAAATTAAAAGAACGTATGTGACATAGGCACAATTAACCTCTATAAACATGTTTTGGTATTTTTTTTATTAAGATCATTTAACGGCTCAAGCAACAATATAAGTAATTTTCATCCCATTTGTTTCCTTTTATGTATGTTATTAAGTTTACATTAAATTATTAATGTACAATCCTGAGATTTCAGATCGTTTCACTTAGATTAAATTTTTATATATGATATTAAGTTTTATAGTAAATTATTAATATAGAATGGGAGTCTTCAGATCATTTTATTTTACTTAAAATTAATATTTAAAAAGTATAATATAAAATAATTTGCATTTAGGGTGTAGTGCAAGGATTTAAAAGAAGTCATGGTTGAAAAAAGGCTGCTCAAATTTTATAAGTAAAGTTTTACAATAACCAAATTCGAAAAATAAAAAATATAAAATAATTCCTATAAAATAAAATAAATTATTAATACAAGTTATATGTTAGATAGTAAAATATTTAACAGGTAAGGCATAGTTTAAACTATATGCCTATTCATCCCCTCAAATTCAATGGATCAATATAATTAGGTTTATTTTTTTTACCATAAAGATAGTGTAATGATTTAGGTTTTGGGCATTTTTTTTGGAAGGTTAAAGGTTCAAACCATGGTGTGGGCGAGTGTGTGAAGGGGTGAGTGTGTGGTGGTTGTGTATTAAATTTCCTATTAATAAGCATAGTTCTTGGCTTTATGAGAGATCATAGTTAAGAAGAAAGTGCTTAATCCTATGCATTGCTAAGCATAGTTCTTGATTTTATGAGAGATCATAGTTAAGAAAGTGCTTAACCCTTGCATTGATTAAAAATTTATTAAACTATTTTCTAATCGGTTTATCAACTTGTTTTACTAGATAATCCTTTTTCTTTTAAGAGGCTTTCCACTGCTCTTTTTCAATGACCAAAGCTAAAGCTTATAATATTGATGGTCTTCGTATAGATTTTTTCCGGTTATAAGGGATTTTATTGGACAAAAGTTTTATGATATACAAAGAAGTTGACAGGAAGGGTTTATGGGGCTAATTATCAATGAAGAGCTTCTCAAATTAATTCCTCAAGGTATATTGTTAGATATCTTTTATAAGTTGTTAAAGCTTTGGTTTATAGAATTAGTTCAATTACTTAACATATTGTTAATCTTGAATAAAGTAGATTTTTTAAAAAAGTTTTATTTTTATGATCTCATTTTAGCATATAGTTTTTTGAACGAGTTTAATTTAGTTTAGGATGCACTCTTTGTTAAACTAGATATAGAATTTGTCAGTCTTTTATCATAAGCATGTTGAAATGATTAGATTTCGACCTTCTGTTTAGAAATAAAATTATTATATTATTGAAATGTAGTGCTTTTTTTTTTTTTTAACATTTGATATATTTGCTGAATAAACGTAATGATTTATCATGGCTAAATCTATTGTCTAACTATGGATAATAAACTATTGTAATAAAAATTATAAACTTTAAAAACAATTTTTAATTTTTTTTAATATTCTTAATTATTTTAATAATTAAATAACAACCTATTAAAAATTTGAAATTAAAAATTATTTTAAGAACCAATGAAGCTTATGGAAGCTTATGGAGTGACTATGAAAAACCATTGCACTAAGAATGGTAAAGAAGCTTTCTTATGAATGGGATAATGTATTTATAAGGAAAGGAGTAATCAAGTACGTCACATATCTATGTGGAAAAGTGTTTCGATTCCATTGATGGAAAAGGTTGTCACACAAATCACGTCTCCATTAAATTTGATGAAATTACATTGATCAAAGTCGGCATTATCGGACATGCGAAATACCGGATTTGTCGTCGCCATTTTTTGTGACAAGCAACGAACTGCAAAAGAATCCCGTTTATGCCGTCAGTGAGTGATATACTTCACCATGCGGACTGCAGAAAAAGCGTGGAAATTACAACGCTGCATTGTCTACTTCGGTATTTAGGAGTTCCAAAACTGCGGACTTGAAGTTGAATTAAATGCAATTTCTGCAGCAGTTGGCATTTCAGAGTAGGCGGAGAGATAGAGTTAGAAGTTAACGCGGATAAGCGATGCTAATTGGTTACTGTGCAGCACAAATGTCAAAGGAAAAGCATGGCTTTATCATCATGTTTTACTTTTGTTCAGATATTGGTGGAGCAGTTGGGTGTTCAGTTGTTTGCCTCGGGAAGCCCCGCACCTTTGAAGGACAAGTGCATGTGGAAGAAAGCAGTAGGAAACCATTTGATTATTTTTGTTATTATGGATTATTTATTATTTCGATTTAATTTTATAATTTTTTTGGGTTTTTGGATTTAATTTTATAATTAAATGTGTTTAATCCTAATAATGCGAATTAAGCAGACCGGTTCACACAGTGAAAGTTATAGGCTCGCAGAATGAAAAAGAGGTTAAAGCAGAGGAATACCGTCACTTGGAAACACAGTGAAAGTTATAGGGCTCGCAGAATGAAAAAGAGGTTAAAGCAGAGGAATAAAGTTGGATACCCTAAATTGGAAGGAACAGTTTCTCTTACCGTCACTTGGAAACACAGTGAAAGTTATAGGGCTCGCAGAATGAAAAAGAGGTTTAAGCAGAGGAGTAAAGTTGGATACCCTAGAACAGTTTCTCTTACCGTCACTTTGGAAAATATTTTACATCCAAATATTTAATTTTGTTTATTGGATTGGCAAGTTTTTGTTCTTATTATGAAAGGAAAGATTTTAATTATGTCCGTCAGACCCAAATATGGTTTATGGGACCTCAAATATGGAAGTACAATTACTCAAATCATATCATATGATCTTTAATATTTTTGAGAAGGTTGTTCCTTCTCTTGCTGATTTGTGTTAGCAATTCCCCAACTTTTTTTATTTTATTGTCTTCAAATAAATCTGCCATAAACTCGTTCTCAAGTGTTTCTTTGTATTTGTCACGGATATTTGAAAAACTCGGGCATTTATAGATGAAGTGTTCCTCTGTCTCTACTGCCCCTGTGTTGCATAGAGTACATATCCTTTCTTCCCATTGTTCTTTGGGCGTTGTCCATCTCCCTGTTTCACATCTAAGCCTATGAGAGCTAGTCCTTATCTGAGCAATGAGTATTTTTTTCCTTCCACTTGATTTCAGCGCCTACATACGCTTTTTCCTTGTGGTCATACGTTGGGTTAAATTTGCAATATAATATTGTCTTTTCGTGCTTGCATTTTTCCACTTTCCACTTCTGAACTTTTCATTCACATAATTTTTTGTCTTTGTTGACATTTGGGCATTCATTTATGTTGATTTCCCAACGTTTCATCCATTTCTGATTTTGTTTCATCCATGTATTCTTTCGCCTATGCAACTCTTCGTCCCTAGCTACCCTAGGTCATCTATCATTTGTCATGTTTTCTATTTTTTTCAAGTAACATAACAGCTTGGTCACAGCAATTGCTTCTAAAGGGAACATTCCAGTTTCAGCTAGTAACATTAAGAAGAGACATAAGTTGCTAAGTTTTGAGGTTTACCAAGAAGAGACTTACTAAGAAAAGACTTAGGTTGAAGCCATGGACAACTGTACGACTTGCGGTTCATTTCAAGTTGGGTTAAACAACAACAAGGTGGAATATGGGTTATAAGGGGCAGCCCCAAGAATTGAACCATTTAATTCATTATGATTAAGCCATGGTTTTACAATATTATAATAAGTTTGATAATTATGTATATGTTTTTTTGAGATTTAATGCCATTAGATGATTTAGGTTTGTTTGTGTTCATTCATACACTTTAACGATGAAACTCAAATCGTTAACTTTTATTTTTTAAGTCATGAAAATGTTATTTTAGTGGTGTTATATGCATGTGAGGTGTAGGTTAGTAATACTACAAATTTTAAATAGAGATAAATAAAAATAATTCAAAAGTCACCAATTACGAATAATTTCATAATCAAAGCACCAATATTATATGAGATTTTACTTGATGAAACAAAAAAATCTTCTATTAGAAAAAAAAGTTATGATAAGGTTATTGAGGTACCTAAAGAAAATAAAAGAATAGAAGATAATAGATAATCAAAGAAAAACTGAATAGAATAAAAGATATATAGATGAAACAAAACAACAACTAGATTAAAAAATTGAGCATTAAATCTCATGAGGTCTTAAACTCCAACAAAGAAATTAAATAATATGTAAACGAAAAATTTAGATTTGTTATGCGCATTGAATGTTTAGAAAGACAAACAATTATACATCAATGAGTTCAATCCAAACTGTAACACACAACCAAAAGAAATACATAAATACAAAGATCAAATGAAAAGAAAATGCTTGTAGTCCAACTAAGATTCAGTTTACACCATCTTAGATGCAAAACTCGATTCCTTATGAGACATGGTCAAAATAAATATATATTTTACATAATAGTAATCAAAATTGAAACATTTTATAATGAAATGTGATGTCTACAAAAACATCGAGATTGCATATAAAGACACTCTAAGAGTATATATATACACTTTTTAGAACTCTTTGTTTTTTTTAAAAAGCAAATCATAAACAAGGACCACATAGCAGCAAAATCTATGCATACCAAGAATACATAAAATTTCAAGTGCTAATGATAGTTTATTTATTTTTGAATAAAGCAATAAAGGATAAAGTTTAGTCGTAGGTTAATATAGATCTCAGGGTCTTAAGTCAACTAATCGCTTGTATGTCTATTTGCAGGTCATAAAGTTTTGAGGGGCGATCTTCGAGGTAAATGATCCCGCATGTGAGTAAGGCGCGAACCCTATCAGATAACGTGACATACCTTGGATAGAGTGATGAAGCAACTGCGGATGTAGACACCACGTGGACCTTACCAAAAGATCGAACATGGCTCCGACGATAGCAAGGATGAGCATGTGGACCCCATATGATGGGGTGATGCGACACTACAAATGTACCAGACATGGACTGATGACCCACATGTGACGATGACGTGGGACCATGTGACGTTTGTTAAACCTGACGATGAAGTTGAGCTACACGTTGGAGGTTGATATAGACTACGACAAGGATTACATTAGGATACACGACATCGATGAGTTGAATGCAGGTGGCTGGCTTATTCATCGTCCAACAAGAACGTGACGATGGACGGGTGTCATCTTCGACAGGCGTCGAATGAGGACGTGTGCAGTAATGTTAACAGGATGTCAAGGGCGTGCGATGATATCAGCGAAATGCGGTTTCAGAGCCTCAACTAACACCAAACCCGAGAAGAGACGTGATAAGACCTTGGGCTCTCCTACGTATCGCAAATAGGGATAAATAAAGGTAGGGGAGCCGTGATAGTCAAAGAAAGAGAAACAAAGGCGAGAGAGGTCGTGCTACCATCAAATTAAATTTTAATTCGAGAGTACTTCGGCCATGAGCAGGTATGCGATAGGTGTTGAGGTGGCATAGTGTCTAGCAATGGAGAATCCAGAGCGGGCAACCGGAGGGTAAAAGTCCCGAGTCTTGCAATAGTTGGAGCAAACCGAGAACAATAAGAGATTGGACGTACAGAGAGTTTACATGGAGGTATAAAGATACATGGCAGTAAGCATTCAGTCTATGCATGTTACTAGGAAAGGAATGCGAAGGATGGTGGATAAGGAAGGCTACGTAAATGTGGAAGATGCACTAGCGAAAAAAATATAGTAAGCTTGGTATGGGGGATAGCTTCGCATCACTGACATTGGAGATAAAATAGGTAGATATGCACAATGGCTAGTGAAGGCAACCAAAATAAGCATGTTCATACTCGGCTCATTCGAGCGGGTAGTGATGCAAGGATCGAACTCTGGTGGACTCCTCTTCAACAGAGCATTGTATTGCTCTTAGTCGATGGCTGGGCTCAGTTGTCATCAGATACGTGATAGATTTGCAATGGAACGTATTGAAGATGAAGACCTATAGATTTTAATGTCTTCCCCAAATATGTAGCAACGTCATAATGCCGATGAGAGAGCACCAATAAAACATGGTCTGTTTGTTGTGCATATGGGCTACTTCAACTACCGTATTGTTGTTCGAATTAGACACATAGCTATTATTAAATAATTTTAAAAGGAGATAACGTGTCGGTATTGTGTTTAATATCTAAAGTCTGGCATAGACGTTATGTTATCAATGTGACCATCTAAGCTTTGCTCCGATAGGTACGTTAGCGCAGGGATAATGATGACTTCATTTGATTGGTAGTATGGCCTTTACCCAAATATAGAGGCCATATCATTAAACCTAATGGTGATAGGTAAAACGAATGGGCCATTATGCATGTGGTCAAAAAAAACATCACAAATTGCAGGATGCTGCATTAAGGAAAAGAGGATAGTAATTAAATACGTTAGAAGAGCATTTTAAGGAAAAATTAAACGAATGAGACGAAAAGGATGCCTTCAACGAGCGCCTAGAAGGAATGCGTTATGAAACGAAAATCAAAGTGATAACGAAGATGTTACAAATCTTATGCCAAAGGAAGAAAAAAGAAATCCGAAAGCGAACAGAGAACATCCAAAGATGAAATGAATTTTTTTTAGAAAACTTTAAAGGAGGGATTGAAACAAAGAGAAGGGGCTAGACTTTTTTTGGAGGCCAAGGGCTGGAAATATGCTATTACAGAATCGTGAATGCAAATACATTAGAAATTTGCACTTTGTTAGCAAAGTTGGAGGAGAAATCTTATGCATGTTCAGATTAACTGTTTATTTTTTCCCCTTTCATGTTTTAGGCTTATATATGGTGTTAAATGTATTTTTATGGTTGCAATATTGAATGTTTAGAACATTGAATTCATTTTTTTCCCTTAGAATATCACACCTAGTTTATTTCAGACTGTGCAAATGCAATTTCAGATAAACTAGGTTACATGCAGAAATATCTTACATCTTCGATTTTGCAGGAATAGGGTAGCATCATACCGGTGGTAGTTTATTTTTAGTATTTTTAGCGTTTTGGTCCATTTTATAGACGTTTTATTTTTAGTTTTTTAACCTTCCATTTTTGCAGTTTTTATTAAACTTTGGTAATTAAAATAAAAATCGTTAAAAATTAAAATTCCAAAAATAGATGCACGGGTGTGGAGAATAAGCTTTAATGCTCTATTTAGAAAAAGTTTGATTTCATTTTGAAGCCATTTCAAAATTATAAAAATTATTCAAAGTTGCTATTTTATAAGGAATTTTGTAATTTTGAAATTTGACATAATTTCACATTTTGAAGGCAAATCAAATTTCAAGCTTTGCATTTCATTTTGCAAACAATAAATTAACTTTCCTTTATTAAAATTACAATTTCATTAAAGGGGAGTGATTTATATGGCATTCCAAAGGCCATTATTTTTAAAGCAATAAATTAACTTCTCTTTATGAAATTTCTAATTTCATTAAATAAGGGTAATTTATTTCTTAAATCAAGGGTTATCTTTATTTTCACGCTCAAAGTAACATTAAAAGAATCCAATCATCATTTGAGGTTCACATTTAGAGATAAATTTTAATCTTTGTTTCATTTTCAAAGCAGGATAAAAGAAAGATATAACTTGTTTAAAATATGCTTAACCAAAAGATAATAAAATCTATCTAAAACACTTCAAGATAAAATGAACTAAGTCTTTACATCGTGGTCATATGAGGGCCAATCACATTTTCCTTTTCTTTTAAGTTTCATGAACAATCACTAGTATAACAATAAAATAATACCAACACAGGCCCCTTGTTAACAATTACTTGCAAATCACTAAGGTATTCCTAGCACTTATTTGACACATCTTCACAAGATTACAAGCACACATTAAGTAAAAGGAACCTTGGAGAAATTTCTATTTCTTTGCAAGAGAGGGTTTTATAATCAAAACCCTGACTGTGATGGTGATTTTGCAATTGGGCAAAATTTCCACTCAACAGGTTGGAAGGTATGTATTTATTATTTTCATCATGGATTTTATACAATTATCCTTTGAATAGATCCCCTCTACAACCATTGATTTTTTCATAGAGAATCTTCAAATTTGATGTATTTGATTTACCTTGTAATATTTGTAATTTGTTGTACTACTTCCTTATGATGTTGGAAATTAAAATTCTAGATTGAGATTGCACATTTTTTTGATTGGGTATGTTTACATATATAGCATACCAAATTAAAAGAATTAGATTTGAAATAAAAAAAGAAATGAATTTCTTATTTATAATGGTAGAAATATTTTACCTTTAATTAATCTAAATGATTTTTATATTTTCTAAAAACATAGCCTTGTGATCTCCATTAAAGATAGACAAGAGAATGAATTGCATAGCTCCTAGATAGAAATATACTTGTAGGAATCCATGAAACGAAGATAAATTATAAAACATAGATAACAAATTAAATGTTTGCACAATAAAAAATATGAGAATAAAAAATATGAGAATAAAAAACTTGCTTTAAAAAACATAGGAAAATATATTTATATAAGGAAAGCAAACTTAGCAAGGAAGGAAAGCAAATAACTTATTGAAGGAAAACTTAGTATAGAATAATAAAAAAAAGGATACTCATGAGGGAAAAACAAGAAAATATAAATAAATATAAATATATTTATAAAAATTATTAAGAAAAATATACACATAGAGAAAATACATTTATAGATATAAAAATATTAAATTAAAAATATATTAAAAAAGAGAATTAAAATAAATAAAATAGAAGGGGAAGGCAGATTATGTTCTTAAGAGAAAATATATCTATACATAGTTTTATTTAAAAAAGGAAACATATTTATATTTATGTATATATTCAAACAAGGCATTTTTATAAACTACAAGGGAGTAACTAAATTTTATTCCTTTGTGCTTGGAAACATAGAGGAATAAATTTCTAAGCATGGTTTTAAAGTAGGAGGAGTTGCACTGGGTTGTCTCACTATAAATTGTTTAAATAAAACAAAAACAAAAAATATATAGGTAGCAAATTGAAGCCAAGATTTGAATTTGAATTATTTGAATGATGTGATTGAACTAATTCATTTTATTTTTTAAAGAGAGAGTTGTTATTATTTACCCCCCACACACATATATTCTAGAAATTAAAAAAAAAAGTAAAGAGAGATATGGATATCTAAAATTAAAATCTATTATATCTAATTAGGGAATGAGTCTATATTTAGAGTGTGATTTATATTTCCCTTTTTATGTAAATGTGAATGTGAAGGAAATGCACAAGTGTCATATAAAGTTGTAATGTGCAAGAAATGCACAAGTGTCATGTGAGTTAGTGTGCAAGTGTAGGGTAAGTAGATGTGCACAAGTGTCTTGTATGTATAGGAACAAATATGTACTGTAAAGATGTGCACAAGTGTTCTAGTTTTTTTGGTAGGTGGTAAAAATTATATTATATGGGTTTTAACTAGTACCCAAAACCAAAAACATAAGCATATGATGAAAAGTACATAGAGAAGCACAAAACAAGGTGTCTACACCCTAGCCACTCCATGAACTAGACCAAAGAAAAAATAGACCCACGCAGGGGTTGTTTAACAGAAAAACAAATATCGAAAGAAAGAGCCCACATAGGGGCTAAGGAGAACATAAAGTAAAATAAAACCAGTGCCCATGCAGGGGATAAAATTTTAGTACCAAAATTCCCATGTAGGGGAACAGAGCTCGAAAGACAAAACAACCCAACTCTAATCATCTATAATCTCTTCATCTACAAAGCTCTTTTAGCCATGTTTCAGTTTCAGGGAGGTGTTGATGCTATCCATGCCACTAATAATGCTACTGAGGATGGTGTTATGGACCAAGTCGAAGATACTCATCAGAGAAGCAGTTATGTCACTCCCATCATCAAACTTTTTGAGGTGAGCATACCTCTCAGGGTCGGTTGTGCATTTCCAAGTTAACAACAACAACATTAAGAGCATTTTAAGGGAAATTTTGGTGCTAGATGGACATATTTTTGTGACTAACCCCAACATTGGCAATCAAATCAATAGACTTGTTAGCTTCCCGATACACATGGTAGGTTGTAGTGTTGCAATCAAGATCTTAGCTTCCTAAATAATAGTGTGCATGTTCCATGAAGGAATTCTGTCGCTGATGATAGAGTTTGTAACATTCATGGAATCACCTTCAATTTGTAAATTTCCTATGTAATATTTGAGAACTTCTAGCCCTCTCCACAACGTACGAGCTTCAAAATAGTGGTTAGTTTGGATGTACAGAAACTCAACATAGGCCACTATGAGTCGTCCATTATGATCCTTGACCGGACCTCCGACACCCGCTGCATCCAGATTTCCTTTAGAAGCACCATCGTAGTTAATTTTAAGCCATCCTACAGGAGGAGGAGTCCAATGAGCACCAATTCTGGGATGGGGATTAGGAGTAGATATGGGACTATGGGGAATACTGAGGGAACAAAAATGAGTGGACTCAAGGGTAAAATCAAGTGGTTTAGTGCAAGGTAAAAGCTTAGAATTTTCAACAACAAAGGTGATGGCTTTGTTGGAAACAAAGATAGAGTCCCTGAGGGTGTTTGAAAAGATTATACTATTTATTTTGATCCAGATCTACCACAAGAGATGATGGAGATAAAATTTCCATAAAGTAGACAACCTAGAATTTTTGAAAGGTATGGGTCATTGGAATAAAAAAAGATGCAGGGAGTTGGGTTGGGCCCAAGAGATGTGAAATATGGACATGAGATGATCCATGGCAGAGTGGAAGAAAGAACATTCCATAAATATGTGGTTGATAGATTCCCAGACTACCAAGCAAAGATGACATCTATTAAGAACAACCATCCCTCTCTTCATGAGATTATCAATAGTGAGGATATTTTTTGGTGTGCAAGTTGTAGAAGTATAAGTCTCATGTACATGTGTGCAAGTTGTAGAAGTGTAAAAGTCGTGTATAGGTGTGCAAGTTGTAGAAGTGTAAGAGTCATGTATAGGTGTGCATATGTTATAGAGTCAAGTGTTCATCAATTATTTAAGTGGCAATTTTATAAGCCAAGAGTCATGATACCTAGCATATGGAGAGCAATAGTCAAGTATCCAAAGAGTCATATTACTATTTCTATATTATGGAGATATTGCTCCATAGAAAAACAATTCAAGTAATTCAAGCAATTGAATAATACATTATTGTAACAAAAGAGGAGCAATAAAGCTTGTATACATTTTGAGAAATTGATATTGTGAGTTGTTCTACATGCATAGTACATGTATGATTTAGGCTATTTACATTAATATTTTAGTATATTAATGAATGCTATTTGATTTATTATAAGCCTTGATATACATATAAATTTGCTCATATTATTATCTTGATATTTATTATATTGTGTCTATTTTATATTGGATCCTGTGATATTTTATGTTAGTATAAGGCTTATAAAACCAACACTCATGACATCCAATGGGCCAAGTCCCTTTGGAATATAATCAAAGAGCATGTGAAGAATATCTACGAATACTTTTAATTTATTGTTTTATAGAGCAAATCTTGAAAAAATGGAGGAAACAATTGAGAAAATGGAGGAAAGGTTATTCACTAGGGGTGATACAAGAATTCCTTAAACTTCTCTTCTCTATGACAATGGCATATACATAATAATTTGGGATGGATCGAAAGGACCTAATTAGGAAATTGAAGAAGATCAGAGATGCCCAAAGAGATCTCCAAGCTTGAAAAAACAATCTAGTATCCTTAAAATACCAAGCATAGGAAATGGTCAAAAAAATCAAGGGTTAGTTTCTACAATGATGCCTAATATATTTGACCATCAAATGAAGGTCTTAATGTTGTAATCACAATGACACTGAGAGGGGGGGGTGAATCAGTGTGTTCTTTAAAAACTTCTAAAACAATTATATTTTAAACCCAGCAGCAGTTTAAAGCAGATAAAAGAGATACTAAATGCATCAAGAAAACATCACACATAAAACAACATTTTAACGAGGTTCACCAATGTGGCTACTCCTCAAAAAGACTGCTTGGACTACCATCCAAATCCAGTCAATGCAAAGCTACAACTTTACATAATCCTTTACCAGCACCAACTGGAAGGAGCACCAACCCCTTAACTTTATCTACTTCAACAGAATGGAGCACCAAATCCTATTTTACCAGCACCTACTGGAAAGAGGCACCGAAACCTTAATCCAAGCAACAACTTGGAAGACAATAATAAAAATTACAGAATAAAACTTTCACCTCAATTTTCACGGTCTGTTTTTTTTTCTGCATTCTCATCGTCTGCGCAAAATGAGTCGCACTATTCCTCCTCTTCTCTGTACTTCTTTGCACTCTCTGTCGCATTCAGATGATCAATCACTTCTATAAAGCTGCACCTTGTCACTTCAAACTTAGAACACAACTTCTGCACATCTCGCTCTTATCTTCGCACAAGTCACTCTACTCGCTCTTCGCACATTATCTCATCGCAACGCACACCTTACTGCAACTCCAAAGAACTATCACTTCGCTCTCATTCTAAATCGAAACGACTTGCTCTTTGCTCAACACGAACTTCACTTTCACAAACACTATGCTCGCATTTGCACTTTATCTTAACACCCCATCTTTCAAACTCGAAGAAGCTCTCCTTTTATAGAAGAAATTTCAGGAACAAACCCTAGAAGAACGTTGACTGAGAAACCCTAGAATTTGTCAGCTGCCAAACCCTAAAATTCGTCAGCTGTAACCCTAAGAATGTCGGCTACAAAACCCTAGAAATTGTTGGCTGCCAAACCCTAAAATCCGTCGGCCTAGATTTAACTTTGTCGACCTCAAACTCTTCTCCACCTTCGTCACCTTCCTGTAGCTTATTGCCGCGAAATAGTAACACGTCGGCCCTTTTAATTTAATTTAATATTTTAATTTAAATTTTAAATAAAATAAAATTTAAACTAAATATTTAAAATTAAATATCTTCATCATCGGGGCATCTTTTTCAACGAAACGAAGAGCCAACTTGGGTTTAAAGAAAAACCCATTTCAAATCTGTTATCCATGATTTTAAATAAAACTTTTTATTTTGACTTGCCTTGGTTTTCACAAAAAACCTTTCGGCTTCTTGACATCTCAGGTTCGAAGACTTCTTCTTCTCATTCGAATTATGTTTTCTGTTTCGTGCATCTATCATTTAAGGACTCATGATTTGACTAACTTTTGAACTTTATCTTACGCATCCGAGTGACTTCGAAGCTGCTCGTCCATTGCATCATTAGATCTAACCGATTGTATTGACAACAATGACAATCCTCCTGCAACACCTTTCTCAACACCTGAACTCCTATCCATTGTACTTTGGTTGCACCTTGTCTGTTCAATAAACTCTTGTCCATTGCATCAATAAATCTGTCTGACTGTGTTGACAACAATGACAATACTGTTTGCTGCACTTTGCTCAACACTTAAATGATGAAATTGTCAATTTCATGTTTGAAGAGGAAAATATCAAGTCAGTAAGGGGGATGCAGTTGAGATCTATAAGAATCTAAAGCCCATATATGCCAAGCTATAAGAGCTAACTAGAAAATAGGGAGAACTACCAGAGAACCCATTTAAAGATTTGATGGAAGAAGTAGAGGATCTCACCTCAATTTAACTAATAGAAAATTAGAAGTGGCAGGAAATACCAGGATTGCTATCACAGAAGATCAAATAAAGAGGATTTTATTTTGATAATTTTATCACAAGGATCCCAATGTTGTATAATTTGTACCCAAGTATAAAGTTAGGATCTTAAATCTCATTCAAATTAAGCTTGGCACCCCATTAAGTCACCAAAAATGTATTGCCTTGGCACTACCTTGGTATTCATAATTTTGTAGTAGTAGAAATAGTGGAATTAAGTAGCATACACCTTATGAAACCCTCCAAATTTTATTTAAGTTTAGCATAGGTGTCTATTGGATTAGAAATGATTTTCTTGCAAAGTGGCTTGATTGTCTCTAAGGAGTGAATAACTTAGGGATATCTAGAAATTCACTTGCTATCTAGAGTGAATTGCTCAACGACTAGTAGAGGGGTAAAAATAAATATGTGAATCTTGAGGTAAATATTTTGAGAGTGATATTTTGGCATGTAGTGGCACACTAAGTAATTTTAGGAGCCTTCTAAGCCTGTTAGAGGTATAATTAGAGGTATGCAAAATTTTATGGTGCATGATTTTACTAAAGATGCCCCCCATATCTTTACTTTTACTAGGAGTAATTGTTTCTCATCTAAAGTAACTCAAAGGTAAACTCTTACTATAAATAGAATTCCAAGGCTTCATTGTATTCATATTTTGACCATGAGAATTTGGAGCTACACTTTTTAAAACCACATTGTGCTTTGAACTAATGATATTGCTGAGAAATTTGCACGTCCTTATGCATTCCATCAATGACACCCCCGTCCTAGTTTTCTAAGTGCATGATGATTAAGGTATTTGCCCTTTTTCCCATATTGTAATTCACTTACCAATTTTATACTTAATGAATGGGATAACATTGATGTTTTTCCAATTATCATATTTTTATCAATCACTTATGCTCCCTCACTATAGTTTAAACCTATATTAGTTTGAATCACTCACACCTTTAACCTTTTATGCATTGAAGAACATAAGCTTATACTGAGATGGGGGTGAACAGTATAAGAGCACTTTTTAATTTTCTTTCCAAATCAATATTATGTAATGTATAGATAGCAATATCAACAATAGTAATTAAAGCAATGCACAAATCACACACACAGTAGAGACACCAATTTAACGTGGTTAACCCAAAGATGGCTACCTCTACGGAGAAAATATTTCTTCTAAATATTTCTCAAATAATATCTTAAGAATCCTTTCCCTATTACAAGGTTTATGGAATTCTATCCAAAGGAGATGTTGATCCCCTAAATATGGTTCGTGGATCTCTATCCACAGGAGAACTCCTTATCCTCTTCTTTGGTTGATGATCCTCTAGAAGACTACTACCTCCACAACACTGGCTTGTGGATCTCTCTCCACTGAAGACTCTTATCCCCACTTAGAAGACCTATCCTCACTACCCTGGATGATGGATCTATATCCACTAGAGACTACTGTCCTCTCTACTTTGTCACCTACAAAGCTCTATCTCAAATCTACACTAAACACAGTCCATTCGTTCTAGCACAAATTTTCTCAATAATTACACTCAAAACTTTCTCAAATATGCTCAACAAGTCCACTCAGAACTTGCTCAAAATTTCTCAAAAGGTCCACTCAGAACCTGCTCAAATCTACTCAATAGGTCCACTCAAAACCTTCTCAAATCCGCTCAAAAATTCCACTCAAAACTTGCTCAAATATGCTCAATAGGTCCACTCAAAACCTGCTCAAATCTGCTCAACAGGTCCACTTAGAACCTGCTCAAATTTGCTCAACAATTCCACTCAGAACTTGTTCAAGTCTACTCAATAGGTCCACTCATAACCTATCCAAATATGCTCAACAGGTCCACTCAGAATCTGCTCAACAAGATCACTCAGAACTTGTCCAAATCTGGATTGTAAGCTTCCACAAAAATCTCACACAAAATCAGTCCACAATTCTCCTCAAAGACTTACCTCAAATCTGCTTAACAAGTCCACATAGAACTTGTTCAATCTTATAGAAGCATAAAGAGAATTGTTAGAGACTCAATATGTTCTACATTCAATGCTCAATCACTTTCTTAATTCAAAACATAATATAGAATAGTTTGTTTTAAGGAACTTGAACAATCACTCCATACAACCACTTGACTAGGCTCAACCAACTCTACTCAACCAATCACTCAAAGAAACAACCCTTTCTCACAAACCCTAGTCCAAGCATGTAATCACCAACTCAAAAATTTTCCAACAATGCTCAACAACAAATCTCATATAACAATGATACTCATGTTCTTCTCAAACCCTAGTTCAAGTTCTTTGCACAATAACTCACTTCAACAAAAATGCTTATAAAACAATCTTCACATAACAATGATACTCATGTTCTTTTCTAAATCAAGTTCTTCACACAACCAATGGCTTCAACAACAATGCTTATAAAACAAGGTTTTAACAACAACTCTTTATTCCAAAAAACCTTGAAGCATTAACTCAAACACTCTCGAAAAAGAAACCCTAATCAAGTCCTTTTCACTCCAAACTTATTTTCCAGAAAACCAATCAATCAACTCAACTATGGAAGAATGTGCTCATACCTTTTGATTGAAGATGAAAGGATCTCATAAATCTATCACAATCACACAAACTTCTATGCCAATCTCAAGAGGTTAGAAGATAAATCTTTCTCACAAAATAATATAAATACTCAATTACACCTTATCACTCCACCTTTCAAAAACAACCATCAACATACATAAAGTATTTATCCAATCATGCCTTATAAACTCCCAACTAAAAACAAATTCAACATCCACCAAAATAACTCAAAACCTCTTTAATCAATAAATGACAAGAAGAATTTTGGCAAGAATCAAATCCTCTTTCTTTAAAAACCTTAATAACATAAATCCCTTCTCAACAAAACAATCTTTCAAAAAACATTTTAACTCCAAGTAGCACAAATCAATTTTCAATAAAAATAATCCTTCACAAACCCTTATAACTCCAAACACAAATTAAAAAATAAATCTTCACAAACTCTTATAACTCCAAAAACAAATAAATCTACACAAACCCTTAGAACTCCTAATGATCCTTTTGAGAAAACCTTAGGCAAAATTTAAATAAAAAATTACCTTTGCCACTAGTGGGATTCGATCCCACGTTCTCTGCCTCCCCAAGTGCTCTAGCCGTGGGCTTGACCATCGCGTGCGCTAGGTGCACATTTAAGAACCAATGAGCACTTTGTGCTCTTTATCTTGTTCCTGGAACCCAAATCGAATGCGAACAAAAAGACCTTCCTCGGCACATCCATGAGAATCAAACGTGGATGCTTTCTTTCCCAATGACTTCGAAAGGTGTGTGCCACCAACGAACTAGCGTGTCCTATGTGACTCAAATCATGCGTTGTCCTCTTTTTGTTATCTTCCCCAACAGTAATAAGACAAGGCTCTTTGTCTTCTTCCTCAACATTCATGATGCATGAAATACCTTCAACCTTTTTGCATGGGAGTTAATTCGTCGAGGGGTAAGTTTCAAATGCCCCTTTGGGCATTAATTTATACACAAAACACCATTTAAATTTAGACGTCGATGCTCCTTAATTTTGATGACATCGGTGTTAATTTAAACCTTTATATAATTTATAAATTATTTAAATTCAATAGAATTTAAATTTTATATTTTATATTTTAAAACCTTTGACTTTAATAAAATTAAAGTCTTCCATAGGGTAAATTTAAACCTGCAACTTGTACTCCACTAATTTGATTTAAAATATTCTGCCACCATGGGTTTAATTAAACCTTCACTGCCATCACAATGTGTAAGGATGCTTTTATATCCTTATAATCATTTAATTTTCCACCATGGGTTTACAGAAAACCCTCATAAAATATTATTTTACCAACTTATTCTCCAACTCTTTGCTTTGTTCCTGGTGTTAATAATGGTGTGCTCCATGGTGTTGATGATGGCTCCATTTGTTCACTTTGGCATCAATGACGACTTTTTCACCTTGACATCAATGACAACTAACTGAGCTCAAAACGTCCAACATGCATGTTTATTTTTTTGCACTTTATTTTTCATGCAATTAGTCTAGGTTAGCGTAGAAGTATTTATACAAGGAAAGTAGGAAGTTGGCCTCAATTCAAAGGTTAAGAGGATCCATTAGTTCTTCCTTCAAAATTTGTTGAAACTAGAATTAGAGTACATCATTAAAATAACAAGTCAAGACAATTTTCCAATTCAAAAATTGAATTGTAGTATGATACAATATTGATCATGTGAAGATCTTTTATACTCAATATCTAAACTAGGATATGATACCTTATTGTCATACTTTAGAATATGAATTCAACATGAAATCTTATTGTTTAAAAGAATATGTGTTTTATTTTTTACTATATGAATTCTTATTGCTTAATTGTTATAGAAATTTTATTGTGTCATCTTACTATCATCATCAATTATGCTTTAGTTTTAGAATTTCATTATAATTCCTTATTCATGACTAGTTTGAATTTAACATGACTGTTCATATAAAGTGAACTTAATAATCCAACATGACTCTTGGATATTCACCTTGACTAGTTTAACATTTAGTATTATTGTAGTATTAAGGATAAAATAAACGACTTCTCAGAAAAGGTTCCATTGTGTTAATTGAAGCATTAGAGGACTGATTGAGTGACATAAAATTCAATGCTTGACTTGTTTCTTTTGAAAACAAAGAAGACAAGAAAAGAAATAAGGTTGATCTTGAACTATTTTTTTTCAAAGCAAACTAAGTATAAAGGATTCCTATCATAGGCAATTTGATAGGAAGAAATAAACAAAGATTTTATTGATTACACACCACATATTTAAATACATGCATGGAGGTTATAACCATACAATATAGTTATAAACATATTCAAATATTAACTAGTAGGTTATAACCATAACTATTGGTTATTATAAATGCACTAACATTCCAACTAATATGTCTCCTCCATTTTGGAGTGTAATAATAAATAATAATAATGTAATAAGTCTTCACGTATTCCCTTATTACATTATTTGGTACATAAAGAGAATTATGAAACAGTTAAAATTTGACATATAGAATTTCCTTTGTAAAATTATCTACAAGTTGTTCTTTGATGGGAATGTATTGGAATTTGGTTATTCTAAACTTGTTCTATGAATCTCAACTTCAATGTGCTTCATTATTTCATAAAAAACTAGATTCTTGACCAACTTTAGAACATCTTGATTGTCATAATTCAATATTATCAACTTATTTTTTGGAAACACCTATATTTGATAATATACAATGTAACCATATCACTTCGTACATAGCTCCTTAAGTAATGTGATACTCTACCTCTATGGATGATAAGTCCACAATATGATATTTCTTGTTGTGCAAGATATAAGTCTAGATCATAGATGACATACATATCTAGATGTTGATATTTTGACATCTATAGATCTCACATAGTCTAATTCTATGTATCCTTGTAAGAAGAATTGATCGTTCTTTTTATACTCCAATTTATACTCCACTATACCATGTACATAATACAAAATCATCATTGCTACCTTCAAATGGATCTCTTTAGGTTCCTCTATGAAACTTGAAAGATAAATAATAGTAAAATTTATATTAAGCCTAGTATTTATCAAGTATATGAGACTCCTAATTAGCTGAAAATAAAGAGTACCAAATTCCTATGGTGAATTATCATATCAAGATAGTTATAAATCTTACTTCATTGGTGTTGCCTTTATTTATATTCTATCATCTCATAATTTTCAAGCAATATCTTGGCATGCTTTGTCTATGATACTACAATGTGATTATTCCTTTCTCATACCTCCAAGATAAGAGAGTAGTGCAAAATTCTTAGATCTATTATATTAAATATATTTTTTTAGTCATTCTTCATACCATTCACTAAATCATTAAAAATACCAATGATAATAGATCATCAATAACACAAGTATCAATATCTTAGATCTAAATTTCTTAAGATATAAATTTGTATCAAAGGGACTTCTAGTGAAACCATGCTACAACTGGTGATCATCAATTTTTATGTACGAGGCTCTAGAATCTTGCTTCAATCCATATACTAACTTGATCAATTTGCAATACTTTTGATGTTGCTTATCGACAACAAAGCCTTTAGGTTGTGTTATGTACACCTCTTATTTTAGATCACCATTAAGGAAGGTACTATTAACATCCATGTGTTGAAGTTTCCAATAAAATTATGCTTCCAATGAACATATTACATGGATGGTCTTAATTTTTATTGTGGGTGAAAATGTCTCTTTGTAAACTATTCCTTCCTTCTATGCATATACCTTTGTAATGAGCCATTCCTTATACTTGTATATGGACCCATCTACCTTGTACTTGATTTTGAAGATCCACTTGCAACTTATGGTTTTCTTTCATTTTAGTAGATCAAGATGTTCCCATGTTTCATTCTCCATAAAATATTCATACTCTACATCTATAGTTGCCTTCTACCGTGTCAAAGTAAGTGATTTATTTATCAATTTTGGTTATAGATTCTCCATCTCTAAAGTTATCAATACTAAATTTACTTTCTAACATGTACTACTTCTAGTACGTGGTTGAATGGAAGTGATATAAGGAGCTATGTCAAATTTAGCATCTCTGATGGTACTAGTGAGCTATTTTGAAGTTTTTCTCTATTCTGATGGAGTTGTAGGCACAACATCTTCTTATTTACCAACTGCTACAAATTCATCAACAACTTCTTGAACTTCTTTATAATATTCCTCATCTAACTCCATATAACTACCTATGCTCACAACTAAAGATGTGGCATCTTTAGACTCCTTATTATTTGACTTGGTTTCATAAGCTTCAAAAAACACCAAATATCCACTTATATGCAATTTATTGGTGACTATATCCATTGGGAAATAAGCTTTTAAATCATCATCATACCTAAGAAATATGTATGGTAGGGTCTTAACATCCAACTTGCTCCTCTGTCATTTTGGCACATGCATGTATGCCTTGCTTTCAAAGGATTTGAGATGTGCAACTGAAGGTTTCCTCCTAGACTAAGATTCTTCAGGTTTAACTTCTTATAGTGCCTTTATGGACACTCTATTTAGAATATACATGACAGTGGTAACAAATTTAGTCCAATATTGCTTCAGATTTGCTCCTGTGAGCATGCAACAAACTACTCCATGATGAAGTGGTTCCTCCTTTATATAATCCCATTCTATAATGGAGTGTAGGCTATAGTGAGCTATCACTTGATCGTATTTTGCTCAAGAAAATATGAAAAGTCATTGGATGTACATTCCCCCTTGATCAAAGTAAAGAATTTGTATGGAATTCCTAGTTACCATTTTTACATACTTCTTAAAGTGTTGGAAATACCTAAATGCATCTAACTTCAGCGTCAAGAAATACACCCACATATTCCATGAAAAATCATCCACAAACAACTCAAAGTACTTATATCCATTGAAACTAGCAGTCATGGGTCTACATAGATTGGTTTGGATCATATATAATTATCATTTTGCTCTATGAGTGCTCAACTCAAAAGATACTCGATGTTGCTTCCCTACCAAACAACTTGAGCATCTTGGAAAAGTTGGTACAAGCCTAGGCAAACCTAACACTATTAGATTCTTACTCAACTTGAGTAAGTATCCTAAAATTAACTGACCATATCTCATATGCTATATGGAGGTAGCATTTGTTGTTGTTGTTGACAGTGTGACATTAGGAGATGATATATAATTGAGTGCAAATAATCCATTCTTATAAGAACCAATTACCATAATATTGTCATTCCTCTTAACAAAATACTTCTTATTTCCACCAACAACACAAAAACCCATTGCCATATTTGTATTCATAACTTTTGGTACTCACAATAAATTATTTTCTAGTCTATATACATGTAGAACCTTTTGGATTGACCAACTGCAATTCTAAATATTGATAGAAACATCTCTCACTCCTTTGACTTGATATGTTTTATTGTTGGAAATGGTTATTGGTTTCCAATTTTCTTTGGCTTGTAATGAATCAAATCATGCTTTGTCCCTAGTTATGTGCTTGCTAGCACCTAAATAAATATACCAAACTTCATCCTTTGGTGTATTGATTTCCTTGGAAATTAATGTCTTGTGTGCTTATTCAAATTCTAAAGCTAATTATTCATGTACAACATGCCCTTGCTGTCACTTTTGCTTATGATGTGGTTTGTATTATCTTCTTCCAAGTAGGTTTGTGAAATTATTATTCTTGATTCATAGGTTATTCCAACAAAACTTTGTATCATGTCCATTTTATCATAGATGTGACAATACCTCTTTTGCTTATGAGTTTATTTCTATGAAGATGATGATGGGAATGACCCTTTTATGGATTTTTTCTCCTAGACTCTTAGAAATGAGTACATTATTTAGAATGGTTTCCTCTTCCTGTTGAAGCATATTCACAAACTTATCAAAGGATACCTTCCTATTTAAAAACTATAAGTGATCAACACTCAAAGTGAATCTAGTAGAGCTCTACATATGATGGGTACCAAGAGCTTATTGTCCATAATTCCTCTCGTAGCATTTTGTTTAGCTCTCAACTCTATAACATGGAAAATAAAAACCTCAATGCTTTCTCCATATTAGAATCTCAATATGTGAAGTTGATATTAGAGGTGAAATATTATTAATTCATTCTTCCCTTTAGTAGAAAGAGTATCCCATGCCTCATTGGATACTTTTCCTTTATAAATGTGTACTTGAATAATATGTGTTGTGGCAAGAGTTATGAACATCAATGCTATAACATCTATATCATCAAGTTTCTATTGTTCATCTTCATCCTTTTCAAGTTGAGTGACTTTACGGGTGACAATATCCCAAAGTTTCTTAACTACTAAGTTGATTCTCATATTATTTTTCCAAGGTTTTGCTATGGTACCTATGAATAAATATATGGGGATAAGATACAAGGATATTATGGATAGTTGACATGGGCCACACATAATTCAAGGTTGATTGTATTATTATATTTTATTATAATAATGAGTGTGATGAGGGTTTAGTAGTTGAATCCCAAAGTAGAATTAGAAGTTGGGTATATAAAGAAGGGATATTGTCATTGTAAGGATCATCATTCATATTGAGTATTTTCTTGTAATCCTATTTGTCCATAAAGTAGCTTATGAAACCTTTCCATTTCTAAGTGGAGATATCATATTTGGAGACATTATGGAGTTACTCCTTTGTTAAGGAGTATTACTGGTATTGCCCTATCCTAAGGGTATTATATATCTCTATCTCATTGTGTGGATTGTTGTGGATAATTATTTATAGATGAATGATTTGATATTTTTACATAATGGTGAATGATTCTTACTAATAATAATGAAGTTTCATAACAAGTGGTATCAGAGCAATGATTTTGGTAAAGTAGAAATTATTTTGTAGATCACAGAATTTTGGTAATTTTTTTTGAGAAAATGCCTTATTTTTTGCAGCCATATCTTTATGTAATGTTGTTTGATTTAGATGATTCTTATGCCATTTTTTTCAAAATTTTAAGAGCTTCAAAATGAGTGGTAATATAAGGGAATCCAACCCATATTGAGGGAGATACAACCCTATGAACTCAATCATCTAAAATAGGGACAATGACATTTTTCAAAACATATTTTTTTCTAGAAATCAAAATTTGAGATATTTGTCATTTGGGGTAAGCAAATATTTTATTGTGTTTGAAGGAGATTTTTTTTTTATGGTCTAACTTTTTATGTGGAATTTTAGCTTAAAATCAGTGGAGAGATTTATTTTCATGCAACTCTAGTTCATAAACCTTAGTTTACCTTATAATTCTTTTAGATGTTTACACTCGTGGAGTTACAAATTTTTCTAGAGAGGATGATATTGATGTTCAAGAATGGTGGATAAAGTTTAGATCTCTATATTTTGGTAACCATTTTTGGTAATGCCACCTTTACAAAATTTAAAAAAAATAAGCTTATTTTTTGTGGGTAAGTTTTGTTACAAAAAAAAATATGAGTACACTTAGGATGAAATGGAGCATGCATTCTTGAGTCAGTGGGACCCATATAAAAATATAGCTAGTTTGAAGGTCACCATCAAGGGATATAAAGAAGAAATAAAAATGCTTCAATGGGAACAAAAAGAAATTAATAAAAAGGACATGATAGAAGGAAAAAATATAAATGACAATGTGCAGGCAAAGGGAACCATACCCTTGGTATCAGATAAGCCAAAGAGTAGTAAGAAAGATTTATTTGAAGATTCTATTTTATAGGTTTAGGATTTCACTTAAAAGGAAAAAAATATTATTTTCATTAACCCTAGCATCAAGTACAAACTTATTAATATTGCTTTGGCCAAAAGGTTGTAGGTTCAAACAACAAAAATTAAGGACATAAAGTTTGAGGGTGAGAATGTTTAGTTTTTTTAAGATTTGAAGATCACCATGGATAAATATGTTTTACATTCATATTTACACATTATTGAGATGGATGATGTGGATATTAATCTTTGTTATCCTTGGTTGGATTCTTTGGGTACTGTTAACATTAACGTGCAAAAGAAGTTCATGAAGTTATGGTATAGAAAAATAAGATAACACTATAGGACACTTCTCAACTTAAGGAGAAAGAATCCAAGGAGAAGTTATATGTAGTTATGGCAAGGGAACAAGTTAAGGAGCCAACAATAGAATAAAAAGTCAAGTCTACAGTAGAGGCAGCAAAAGAGTCCATGGATGAAGTAACAAAAATCTAAGGCAACTCTATTAGAAGAGAACAAAGACTCACCAAAAGAAGAGAACACAAGAGAAGAGCATGAGGAAGAATTTAAAATAAAGTAAAAAAAGCTGAAAAATCAAAGGAAACAAAATGTTAGATTAAGGTTGCAGTGTATCACCATCTACACCACCATGAGTGACAATAATCTTGGAGGTATGACTTAGGGCATTAATATTATTATGGATCTATATTGAGTAAAAAATACATCAAGTATAACAATGTTTGGTAGAAAATGCATAGTGGTTTTGGATTTTAGAGTGGTGTAGCCGCATCATGGAACAATAAGACCAATCATTTAGAATATTAGAGAAGAGTAATAAAAGCATGGAGTCAATAGAGTAGTTATGGATATTCAAGTGGCATAATGGTAACTTGGCATCATCGAAGACCACCACCAATCAAGATTTTACTTGGATGGATGGATGATTAAGATTGGTACCAATTGTCAACATTGCTTAGAAGATCATATTATTTAGTTTCTTCTCATGTTTTGAGGATGAAATATTTGTAAGGAGGATAAAATGCTATGGCACCTAGGAGTAGATATATGGGAATATGATATTATATTGTATAAGGGTATTATGGATAGTTGGCATGGGACACACATAACCCAAGGTTGATTATATCATTATATTCTATTAATTGACCTTGGGTTATGTGTGGCCCATGGAAAATATTCGTAATATACTTACACAACATAATATCATATCCCCATATATCTATTCCTAGGTGCCATAACAAGTCCAAAGTTTGAATAACTATGAATTTGTAATAAGAACTTTTAGTATGACCATGGTGAGGGTTCCTTATAACTCCTAAATGCTCCTCCTTTTTAGACCACTAGTTTTAAATACCAAACCTTTATGTATACCTACCCTTCTTATATACTCGTCAGTACATGGAAGAAGTTGGTCCTCTTGATATACGTGGTTTTACATGAGAGAATTTAAGAGACATGAAAGAGAATGGTACGAGGTGCCAAAGCAGTACAAAAAAGGATTCACCCTATCAATGACACCTACATAAATACAATTTCTTGTATGTGGGCATAAATTCTCTATATACTTAGAATTTTCTAAATTTAGGGTTTATGTCTAGCGAAAGTGATAAATATGGTTATAGTATGAAGTGAAAGTATAATTTTTTTGTTGATCTTATATCTCCTTGATTATTTAAAGGGTCAATGTCAAGACATTATTATGGCAACTTTGTTAGGTTATAAGTATAGTAGCTCAACACAACAACTTTATCTATAAACATGAGTCATAGGAGCCATTGATACCAAATGGTTCTAGTATATCTATTCATTGTAGTCAAATTTTCAATTATTTTTTCACAAAAACCATAGGAATTTGTAAAACTTAAAAAATAACTGCTTCTTAGGGTAGTAAAGAAAAATTAAAGTTTTGGTGGGTTTTGATTCCTTGATATGTGGGAGCATCCAGGTGAACAAAAAATCTTGCATCACACAAAATAAAAAAGAAATAAAAAAAGAAGAGAAAAAAACTACATGCCTTAGTTGGAGCAATTTGTGCAAACATGGAAAAATAAAAAAGATGTTGTAGTTGGAATGACAAGTAAGTCAATTATACAAAGGCATTAGTTTTTGTATTTAGTTAGGTGTTAGTATCTAAATAGAATGAGAGTTGTATAAAGTTGTTAAAAGCAATTGGTAGGTGTGAATTGCATTGTGCAAGGTGTGTGAGGAAGTGAAGTCAAGCGATTGAGACCACAGTATTATGGTGGCTATTTTTTTTGTGATTGGTGAAAAGGAGTTTTGAAAGGGTCTCGTAACCTTTTACAACAACCAAAAAATTACCAAAAGCTCCAAAGAGACAAAAAACCACAAGGGAGACAGTCTTGGATGGAACGCCCAGGAGAATCCCGCTAGCACCCTAGAGAAACTACTACCGAGGCACAAAATCATCCTTGGGTTCCACATAGGGGAGGGCCTGAATACCTGAAAATGCCTGCGTAAGTGTGACAACAAAAAACAAGAAAACCGCCCATGCAAGGGCATGGCCTAAGGGCCAAAAACTAAAAAATCCCACGTAGGGGTAGACCATGAAACCAAAGACACCCACACCAGAGCAAAAATAGCAAAACCACTAAGGGGAGACCCCCACGATCGAGAAACCACCTACAAATCAGATTAAATATTTGGTCCCTGAGAATTACCTGTAGGGCTCTCTCCGACCAAGCTTTTGAATTCCTCAAGGACTTCATACTGATCCTTGTATTCCTTGAGAAGGGAGTTCACCTGAACCAGGATGGAAGTGATGGTCCTGGTCGCTTGACCTAGAGATTTAAGGAGATCCTAGATCTCTTAGATGTACTTATGATCAGAAAGGTTTAGATACTACATCACTCGAGAAGCCAGCAAGGGAGCCTGAGTAGAGATCCCCTCATTATGGTTTTTTCTCCTCACCAACTTGTCTTTATTGGCTTGGAAGGATACAAAATCATTTGAAACATCATCGATGATGAGCGAGACTTTTCATTTACTACACCCCGTCTTGGCCTGAAGGGGTAGCACCGAGGTCATATTTCTAGGACCCTGGGGTGTTGTCTGCCCTGGATATAGAGCTTGAAGTGCAATTGGGAGGAGAGGTGACCAGGATGTCTTCTCCAACCTCACCCTCGATGATGGTAGGTCCTCCGCCAATGAGAGCAGGCCCGATAGGCACAATCATCCTATGGTTCTGCTCCATAACCATGAAGTTAAACTAAATAATGTGGAGGCCCTATTGGAGGGGAAGGAGGAGATTCCTCTCTTCACATCTAGGACATATCTCTCCACATACCAAAACATATACTCGGGGATGTTAATTGACTTTTTTCCTCAGAGGTGGTTATAGAACGCGAGATGAAAGTTGCGAAGAATCGTGTTCAGGTTGTCAAGGGTGAAATACTACAACACCATTACCATAATTGTGTATCATGGGTTCAAAAATATTTCCCTCACTATGCCACATTTTTCTTTGCTGAGGGACTCCCCTTTGTCCCTGAACAGGGCCAATTCTCCTTAGAGGGAATGTTTTCATGATTGATGATTTCCTTGTCATTGGGGAGGTCAATGACTTCCGCCAAAAGGTTCACCATGATAGTGAAGCCCATCCCTCTGATAACGATGTGCCCTCTATTCCAAGAGCAAACAAAATCCATGAATAAATATAGCACGATCCTGCTAAAGAGCTACATAAAATTAAGGAGATCATGGTCCCTAAAAATATCTTTGACCAGGGGAGTAAGCTGAAGGGAAGCTGGTTCAATATCGGCCATGGCAACAAGAAATTTTAGAAGCGACAAATAGAAATCGGGGGGGTGGCAAAAATGAGAAAATGGAAGGGTGGTAGGGGTGGAAATAAAGCCACAGGAAGACTCTAAAAAAATCCACCACCCAAGGTGGATCATGCTCCATGTCAACCAAATCAAATGAAAACCAAGGGACACGGGTGAAATGGCACACCAAACAAGGGGGAGGGCCAGGTGGAGGGGAGCGAGGGTGGCACCAAGTTTGACTAAAAGTGCAGGATAGAACAAGTCATGATGAAGGGGATGAACATCCTCGCTGGACAAGTAAACATGGTAGAGGCACTTGATGGGGGTGACAAAAATGATAGCCAAGGGGATGCTAAAAACAAGGGGGGAAACCTGATAATGGAAACATGCTAGTGGGTCGAAGCTAACAATGCACCTTGCCCAAAAACCATTGGAGAGGCAATGACAAGTCAAAAAGGATCAATTAAAAATGAGGAAATGAATGGGATACCCATTGAGCATTGGAACTACGGTGGTGACTAAAATGAGAACACGGGTAAGGGAGGTAAAGACTCCCAAGGACTGGGTATCCCTACCAAATTTGGATAAAGTGATAATACAGTTCTCAAGGCTTACACTTTTGATGATGATGTCCTCCCGCTTCCATGTGAAAGAGGACTGAAGAGAGTGCCACCAGGGGGTGGACTTGGTGGGACAGACTGCCAGTTGTATGGCCTTCTAATGATTAGAAGGGTCCACCTAGGGGAGGTTGATTTGAAAAAATTCCAAACATGAGAGATGGCCAAAATTAAATCTCACGATACAAAGATGAAGAATTGCCACATTGGCTCTAAGCTAACCAATCAACATGCTTAGGTGGCGACAAGCTTGAAATTGAAGAAGATGGTTTCTGATCCTGACCCACTTTGAATCATTGGGCAATGACATCAAAAACATTGACATCAATGAGAGTCTAGGGGAAGGAATATTTCCACACAATGAGGCCAAGCTCTGAGATTCCCAAATTGGCTAAATGATTAGCTGCACAATTTCATTCCCTATAGGTATGGGTCAACCTTAAGCTCGAGAAGGAGAGCATCAGATGATTGACTTATGTGATCATATTGGAGATGTTCCATGAAGCGAGGGAAGTTCTGAAGGTAAGGCAGGTGATGATGTTTTTGGAATCACCTTCCACCACGACATTAAGAACCTGCAAGTTGTGAATGAGGATAACACCTTGGCAGAGAGCCTTAGCTTCGATGAAGTGACTGGATTTGAGCCCTAAATTCTTGGTATAGGCTAGGATGATATTTCCCTTATGATCCCGAATGATGCTTCCCACACCAGCTGCTCCTAGATTTCCTTTGGCTGCACCATAGAAATTTAGTTTGAGGAAGCCTGGGGGGAGGACTCCACCTGATAAGGGAACAATCAGCTTTGGGAGAGACCTACTTGTGAATGCCTTTGGGGAGTCTAAGAATGGAAGCTAGACGATCTTCACAACGTGGTACGAGATTGCTCTCACCCTTGGGTGATGGCTATTTTTTTATGTAATATTTTAATTGCAAATATTCAAGAAAGAAAAATAAATCTATGCCAAAGAGATTAATTACATATTTTGTTTCTCTTATCATGTGTGTTTGTTGTCTACACCTTTAGAAAATGTAACTATGTTCATAAGTTGAGAGCATTTGTAGAGCGTGTGAGCAAATTAGGTTGTCTAGAGGTGCAACCTTAATTGGTTTCCACATCCAAGACTCATCATCTCTACTTAAAATTTTACTTTATTTCTAATTGTCACTTCTCTTACTAAATGCTACATGAATTAAAAAACTTTGGTTTTAACCCCTCCCCTTTAAATATATGTAATTTTAAGTTTTAATGAAATTGATGATTGCAATATATAAAATAAATAGAAGTAAACCTTGGCATTTGATGAAAATTGTGCACTCTAATGATGATTCCACATGCTTAATCACCACTATACATGCATTGATATTTTCACCAATATGTGAATATTACTTGCTCATATGCAATCAAATACACAAAGATAGAGGCAAAGGTACACAATACTACATTACGTGTATTCTCTTTGAAGGTACACAAATATTCGTGTGGGTTGAGGAACCTAACAAATACGACAAAATAATTTGCATGGTCCTTGTCACACATGGTTTTGATTTGATCAAATCTCTCCCTTGTATGACCTTGATTTGTGATCTTGTACTTCAAGATTATATTTGCTTTTTTGAGATCTAGAGAATTTATTTTCTTGCTTAGTCAACATTGATTTGATCTAGGGAATGGCATTGTATCCTAGATATTGTGAAGCATGTGCTTTGTGCTACAACTGCTTGTCAAACACATCATCATAGGAGTTGAAATCACTACTGTTATACATTTTTTGTACCAGATTTTAGACCTCTACACTATCCAATCTAGTGTCACTAAGTACAACCATAGAAAAATCTTTAGATCCTAGCATCATCAAAATGAAGGTATCAAATATGTGTCCAAGCGATGCGACTAGGCTTATTCACTATGCCCAAGAGAATCAACCCCTTGAGGCTTGTGATGTAGTCTTGTGCACAAGGACACCAAGAGCAACAATGTAATCTTTGATTTCAATTTTAATGCAAAGTAAATTTTAATGCTCTAAAACCATGAGAAGAAAATTGAAAATAAATTTTATTGATCCCACACCACATATTTAAATATATGCATGGAGGTTATAACCATGCAATATGCAATATGGTTATAACAATATTCAAATATTAGTTAGCAGGTTATAACCTAACTATTGACTGTAACAATGATGCTAACATTCCAACTAATACATCCTCTCCATCTTAGTATAATAATAAAAAATAATAATTTTATAAACCCAAACACAACCATAGCAAACATACTTATGTCGACAATTTTTCCTTTAAAGTTTTCTATGACTAGATGGTAAAGAGAAAAAAAATGTCAACTATAAACAAAATAATATTTGTAAATCAAGGGAGACACTACTATTTCCTAGTCCAATTGGGGGACATAAGGAAAGGGAAAGTTGCTTCATTGGTTTTTGATAAACATCAAATTGAAGCAATGACATTCTACTAGTCGAATATAGACATGGGAAGCAAAAAAAAGTTAAAAAACTATGAAAATGATTCATGAACATAAGGAGAGTTAAAAACTCATGGTTTGATGAATCCCAAGATCATTTATCATCGATTCTATAACATAGAAATAATAAAAGAAACTATAAAGTAAAATATGTGCAATTAAAGCATGGTTATATGCACAAGTGGATTTAATTTTAAAAATATCCCATATTAACATTAAAATAGAACATGCTATTTCCCTAAATGACTTGAAAATTAAAAAAAAATTATTATTTTCAGATATTTGAATTTAGTAAATTGTTACCATCAACATAGTTTTTATACCTTTTAATACGAGAATATGGGCAAAGGTAGTAGTTTGACCTGAGTCCACTGAGTGTGCATCAGTTTGATGACGACGGTACCAACCCCAAGTCATTGGGGGTCTCCCTCACTTCGGGTCGTGTTTATTGAGGCGAGATATAATTATAGTGGTAGCACCATGATTTGATGCTATAATCAGAGACAATGCGACTTGATCATGATTAGTCGTTTAAAAAGAAAGGTAGTTGTCGATGTATAAAAAAAATATAAGAATCTTAAATTAAATAAATCAACCTTTGTACATTACTTAAATAAATAAAATAAGTAATATATTATTTTTAAATATTTTTAAATTTAATATAAAATATATCTTATTCAATAGTCCAAACTTGTAATATTTACTTCCAAAGTTTGTAAGAAGATTTCACATTGATTTAAATCCTTGTATTACAAATAATTAATTTTGGATGGTGATGAGAAAATTTAATAAGGGGATGAGAAGATGTCATGGGCATATAACGGTGCTACATTTATAATTTAATTTAATATGACAAAAATACAATGCATTTCTTTCATTTAATATATTTTATGTAATTAGGTTTAGAGACTCTTAATCATAAATATTAAATAGGTATATAGAAGAGACATTCATAGGATGGAGAAATAAGAAAAGTGATGTATTTTTACATTTTATTTAAAAAATTATTATGGAATTTAGGCTTTGGGCATATTCTACAATGATTTAAGGTTTCAATTTTAGAATCTTACTTTGCAAGATTAGTTTAAATTGTATAAAAATTCTTAATAAGTTAGTTTATGTAAATTTTTCTAAAAATTATAAATTATAAGGATTGGATTCAATTTTACATAAACTTTAACAAATAAAACCAAACAACTTAAAAGATTTAATATTAAATATTATATCTATGAACTCTAACAAATTGAAAAAAAAATTAAAGAATTTAAGATTCAATATCATATCTTGAAATAATTAATTTAAATTTTTTTATTATAAATTTAAATAATTTTTTTTAATTTATATATATATATAAAAATTATAAGAATGGTTTTGAATAACATAATAATTATTAAAAAAATTATATGTATCCCTGCTTTTTTACTAGAGGAAAACATTACTTTGAACTTATGTGATAATTCTTACAAGTGCCTAAAATTTAAAATTTTAAGACTTAAAAAAATATAATATTTTAAAAATTATAATAATATTTATAATAATTTTAATTTAAATATGTAGTTGTAAGTTTTAAAGTATTTAAATTTGAGGCTACCAAGCTTTACTTTTTCAATCTAATCCTTTTCCGCGTGCTTTCTATATTATGACCATGTTATCATGGTTTTTAACAAATTAGACAGTGACATTTTACATATTATTGCTTTTCTATTCTAACCCTATTTCATGTGTGTTTTTGTATTATAACTATGTTATCATAGTTTTTAATAAATTAGACAGTGACATTTCATACATATTTTTTTTTGGTTTATAAGATTTTCTAATATGAGTTTTTATTTTAAAGTGTATTTTTTGATTGAAGTAATGTGAAGTATAACGGACCCTATAATTAGGGTCACACTTTCTCGGGGTATTGGGGCCTCCTTTTCCATGATGCATTTTTTTGGTTGAAGAAATGCGAAGTACAACGGGTGACACAATTGGGGTCATACTCTCCTCGGGCATAGCAACATGGGGCCTCTCTATCCAGATGTCCTTATAAAAACTAACAATGAAATAATAAAAATAAAATACCAACAACATACAATTGAGATGTCTCTATAAAAACCAAAAGTATATATTCTAGTTGCTTAAACTTATATCATTTTGTTATATATGTTCTTTACAAGTTATAATAATATAATTATTAAATATTTTATTTAAAAAATATTGAGATTTAACATCAATCTGATTATATAGTAACTAAGTGTGTATTATAAACCAAGTAATTATTTGTTTAATTCTTTTTAAAAATTAAATTATTATTATCAAACTTGGTAACTTTCCTTCATTTTCTACTATCAAACTTGATAATGTCAGCTTTCCCCTTATAAGAGGTTGTGGTAGGATAAGGATGCCCTTTATACATAAGGGAGTTGGTTACATCCACACTATTTTTATTGATAAGCTCAACTTTCAGAGGTCATAGTAGTATAGGGATGCCCAACAATAAGAGTTGGTTGTAAAAATTTCACACACTTTTTTTATTTATACATAATGGAGTTGGTTATATCCACACTATTTTTTTTAGTAACTATTAAGTGTAGGGTTCAAACCACATGGATTATGCTCCCAACAAACTTATAATACTACCTTTGCAAAGACATGCCTCCAAGATTTAAGCCTATATCTCTTCTTAGTAAGTAATTCACCAAACAAAAAATTACCAATCTATCTAATTACTAATCCACCTAACCTTTAAAAACATTTTTTTTTAAACTAACCATATATAAATAATAATAATTATAAAAATAAATGAGAACATTTAAATATAAATCAAATCACTCCAACATTCACCTCACCTTCACGAGCAGCAACCAACATCGTCCAAGAAGACAGACTAAAAGCTCAAATTCATGCACTTGCTCACATGGCGACGAACATTTTAACCGGCCTAAAGCAAGATCGAATGATTGATATTTAAAAACTCAGTGCTCAACAGATCACACCATTATCAAAACACGTGAAATCCACGAACCAGATAATAATTATTTCGTTTAACGAAAGCCATGAAAAAATAAAATAAAAAACTTTACTAGAAAAAGACAGGTCAATTGGTAAAGTAGTGGAATATTTGAAAACCACTGAATACAAGGAAAATAACAGGTTAATTGGTAGAACCGTCAAGTGTTGTCTGTAAATTATTCTAATTTGATTTTTGAAGATTAAGTGGTAAAGATGCGGAATACTTGGAAAGGAACAGGTTAGTTGGTAAAACCCTCAAGTGTTATCTGTAAACTGTCCTAATTTAATTCCTTGAAGATCAAGTGGTAAAGCTGCCAAACACTTGGCAAGGAACAGGTTAATTAGTAGAACCCTCAAATGTTGTGTGTAAATTGTCCTAATTTAATTCTTTGAAGATCAAGTGGTAAAGCCCCCGAATACTTGGAAATCAACAAGTTAATTAATAAAACCTTTAAATTTGATTCTTTAAAAATCCGTAATTACCCTTACAATAACAATATTTAAACCCATCTGAAATCATACCTAAAAAGACATTATTAATTCCAGAAACAAGCAAGCCAGGCTTTTCAGTCCTGAATAACTACTTCCAAAACCCGTGATAATCAAACTCCGAGCTCAGTGGAGAATCTAAACCTCCACGGTGTACAGCATAAATGACTCATGTGCCCAGGCCCTGACCAACGGCTTTGTAGACGGGTTCACATGAGACAAAAATAAAAAATAAAAAATAAAAATAAAAATAATATTATCGTTATCCGGTTCCCAACCTGTAAAACGGTAACCGATGCCCCTGTAAAACGGTAACCGATGCCCATTTGACCGTTCACACTGCCCAGCGGTGGGTAGTGTCAGATAAAGACATAGAGACGAAGACAGCGTGCGTTGGAGGAGCGGTCAATAGCAATTCCGAAGACAGAGGCTTCCTCGGTGTGCTGCGCCTGCAACGGTTACATTCATTAATGCTGCCCCCTCTGACCTCTGACCGCTTACATGATGGTGTCGTTTAGGTTCGGGTCGCGTGATCCGCTGGAATGCTCGTACTCAACGCGCCTTTTTATACGCCATTTTTTAAAGCGTGGTTTGTTGATATTCCTCCCAAGTTGCAGGCCAAGCTTTCTGATAAAGCTTCTTCTGCCAGTGGCCTTCACGCGCTTCTTAATAATTATATTCGAGGGGCGCAGGGAGTAAGGGGGAGTTTACTTCACTTCACTTGAATGTGAAGGGAGAAGAGCGTCGGAAATGGCGGCCACGGCCCCGATATTCCCCATGCCAGGACACAACCCCTTCGATTACTTCTGCTTCGACCCTCAGCTGGACTACGCGCAGGTAAAGATGTGATGCCGTTTTGATTGTGAGTGTTTTCGTTTTGTTTTCTTGTGGCGGGATTCATATTCTGTGCGGTCATGAAGGTTCTGGCGGAGGCTCAAAGGCAGGAGAAGCCCGCGGCAGCGGCGGTGGGGGAGGTGTCTAAGGCGGCGGCGATGGTGGTGGTGGCGGAGGATTTGACGGGGAGGAAGTCGTGGAAGAGCTCGCTCTTCTTTTGGAGGAAGGCGCAGAAGAAGCACAAGGGTTTGCCGCCGCAGCACACGGGGTTCAAGTCTCGGTGCAAGCCGGCTGCTGGGCCGATTTATATGAGCGACTTTCATGTCGTTCCGTCGTGCTACCGCTCCGGCCGCGGCCCGGCCAGGCCGCTGGCCGCGATATTGAAGGGGCAGGCGGAGATGCCTTACGTGTCTCTCAATCAGTACGGTCACGGCAGACCGCCTGCCGCCAGGCCTATTTACTTAGTCACTTAGTTTGCAGTGGTTAGTGTTTATTTTTTTTTTTAAGTTTTAGCTTCAACAGTATTTTTTTTGGGAGATCCAGGTTCAAAGGTTGGTGTTTGGATTTTTTTTTTTTGGTTGGGAGTTGTAGGTTCAATAGGGAGTGTTTGGGTTTTCTTTTGAGAGATCCAGGTTTAATAGTTAGTATTTGGACTTTCTTTTGGAAGATCCAAATTCAATGGTGTAAACACAAATTTGTCATTAAGTTTGTGAAAATAGATCCAAGTTTTATAGTTAGTATTTGGACTTTTTTGGAAGATCCAAATTCAATGATGTAAACATAAATTTGTCATTAATTTTGTGAAAAAAGTGTAACAAGCTTAAAGATAACCATTTGGACTTTTTTGGAAGATCCAAATTCAATGATGTAAACATAAATTTGTCATTAATTTTGTGAAAAAAGTGTAACAAGCTTAAAGAAAAATGGTTATCCGCCATGAATCCGATCAGGGTGTCCGTTCTTTTAATAGTCGCCACATTATCTTGGGTTGTCCGCCTCGGAAGCTGTCACATAAATCTTGGGTTGTCCCCCTTGGAAGCTGTCACATAAATCTAAATCTTTGGGCAGGCCACCCCTATAACAATCATGCGACAGTTATTTTAAACCTAGTTACAATCATTTTAAACCTTTTACTCACCAGAAAATCAAAATGTTTATTTAAACAGGATAAAATATATATATTTTTTAATTTTAATTTTCCACTTTTTATTTGAAGTTTTATTTGAAGTTCCAATGGAAGGAAGGTGTGGGTTGTCCAATTTGGATTATGTGCAAAAAGATATTAATTTTTATTTGAAGTTTTATTTGAAGTTCCAATGGAAGGAAGTTGTGGGTTGTCCAATTTGGATTACGTGCAAAAAGATATTGAAGAATGGATATTTAATATGTAATGAGGGAAAGACTTCTCCAAAAATGGATGAAAATACACCAAAATAAGGCATGGGTTAGTGATCTCATAACCTCCCTCCATAGTAAGCTTGTAAAAATATCCATTTTATATTAACTTAAAATTAGATATATAACATGGATATCCCTTATTAACATGGATATCCCTTATTATTTTATTAAGGCTTGTTGTTTATCCCTTTGCATAAATCCATTGAACGAATTTGGCCCTATTTTCATGATAAGCAATAAAGATCATAGAGAACAAACCTTTATTTCTAAACAAATGAATGTGTATAAGAAATTATATATACACTTAGGGAAAAGACCTTCATTGCTATATTCAGTTTGTATGGTAGAACATAAACTTGATAGAAAGTAAAGGGGCGTCTAATATGGACTTTCACTTCCTACAACATAAAAGATGAGCATTAGAAAAAGGGGATATAGTTTTATAATCCAAGGAATTGATAGTTAAATTTAATAAGAACGTTAAAAGAACACAGAGGCACAAAGGCATAAGAGCTATATACAAAGTTTGTATAGTAAAACATAAACTTGATAGAAAATAACAGATGAGCATTAGAATAAAGAGATATAGTTTTTTTGAGCATTAGAACAAGGGGATATAGTTTTAGAATCCAAGGAATTGATAGCTAAATTTAATAAGAACGTTAAAAGAACACAAAGACATAAGAGCTATATTCAGTTTGTATGGTAAAACATAATAGAAAATAAAGGAAGTATTTAATATGGACTTTCACTTACTAAAAGATAAACATTAGAAAAAAAGATACTAAAAGATAAAAGATAAGCATTAGAAAAGAGAGTTTTTTTTTTAAATAGTTTTAAAGAATTGATAGCTAAATTTAATAATAACTAAATTTAATAAAAACATTAAAAGAACACAACGGTATTTAGTAAAGCTTAAGATTTTCTAGAATGAAACTTGATTCTTAGAGTTAACAATGTTAAAAAAAAAACAAACAAAAAACAATGTTATAATACTTTATAGATTGTATATTCGAAGAAGTTAACATTAGAAATGAAAGAACTGTAAACTAAGAAATTAATAAAATACATTATAATACTAAAGCATGCATGGCATGTATTGTTTTACAAAATATAAATATGATGTTTTACAAAAAGCTACATACCTTTGGAAGACTTACAATTGATATATTTTTAAATTCAGAGTGGTGAATTTGTAGAAAGAGTTTTAAATTAATAGTGGCGAATTTGTAGAAAGAATGGGTAGCCCCCTCCAAAATTATATTCTTTATGATATATGGACTATACAAATAATATGGGATCAACAATATCTTATAAAGTATGCGGAATCATGATGCACATTGACTAAGATGAGGGATTTAAATTTATATTCTTTATGATATATGGATTATACAAATAACATGGGATCAACGATATCTTATATAGTATGTGGAAGCATGATGCACACTGACTAAGATGAGGGATCTAAATTTATATTCTTTATGATATATAGACTATACAAATAATATGGGATCAACAATATCTTATATAGTATGTGGAAGCATGATGCACATTGACTAAGATGAGGGATCTAAATTTATATTCTTTATGATATATAGACTATACAAATAATATGGGATCAACAATATCTTATATAGTATGTGAAAGCATGATGCACAATGATTAAGATTAGGGATCTTATATAGTATTATGTCTCAATAAGAGTGTTTGTTGTGAAACCAACACTAATCAATAATAACTCTCCTATAGTACTATCTTATAACCCAACTATTCTTCTCATGGCCTAGAACATGATTATACTAAAAGTTGTGGCACCAACAAAGCAATCCCCATCAATAACTACTAGTTTTAGTACTAGTACACCAACTCTAATTTTACTACTAGAACACCTACAACAACTTAACTTGCACAATGAGGGGAAGCAAAAGGTAGAGGATATTATAAGAGAAATTGAAATGGATAAAAGGGTGGATATGGAGGAAGAGGTGGATGTGGTAAATTGAAAAGGATTGAAAATCCAACTAAGTGTTCTATTATTTACAAACCATTATATAGGCACTAATGGCCCAAAATACATAACCAACCCATGAAATCATGGATTTGATTCAATACGCTTCAACCAAAAGCTACAAAGGTGCAAAGGAGAATGCACGTAAACTTCTAAGTTAAGATTGCTAACTAGAAGATCCATTTTAGCTAACTTGAAGCACACACTTCCTACTTTGAGTTCACACTTGCTAACTAACACTCTAAAAGACAACTAGAAGACAACTAGTGCCCACAAGTGCATGTGAGAAAGAGACTCACTTACAATATGAATTTGCTAGAAATAAACTAAGCAAACCTAAGCTAGGAACTACTAGAGGGGTCATATGAAAGATCTAACATCAATCCTCATCATGCCTCCCCACAATAGAAGCATTGGACTCCAATGCTTTCAAAAGAATAGGAAAGTCACGGGACATCTGATGAAAAGAAATCCAACGAGCATGATGCGGCAGCTGTCCTCGTCGAGCCACAAGATATGAGGTGGTAGACCACTGGCGAGTCTGTCGAGTCTTCGTGTCATAGATCTGATCTGCATCCAATGGTAAGCGTGCCTCGGGGACCACGTCCACGGGATGGTCGATAGGCTGGTGCGGTCTCCAATGTAGAGTCAAAGTACAACTTCAAGAGATCTACATTGACGACGTCATGAATTCCCAAGTGTGCGGGAAGATCAAGGCGGAAAGCATTCTCGGACACCTGTTGAAGAATAGTATAAGGCCCATAGCGAATTGGTTTGATTTTGCTATGAGTCTTATCAGTGAAACGTCGCTTGTCAAGATGCAACCAAACTTTATCACCAACTTGAAAAGGATGAGGAATTCGATGTCGATCCATGGCCTTTTTCTGCTGCTGCTGTGTCTTTTGCAAAATCTCAACCACCTTTGATTGAAGATTGTGCAAGTGTTGAACAAATGAGTGTGCCTTGTCTTGCTCCTTACGAAGATGTGAAGTGACAAGGAGAAGGCAAAGACAAAGGTAACTCATAAGGTGCCAAGGGCTGAAATCCCATACAAACTTCAAAGGGTGAATGACCTGTAGAAGAGTGTAGGGCCCTATTATAGGCATGTTCAATATGCGTGAGACTCAAGTCCCACTTTTTTGGTGAAGCGTGATGATAGATTCGCAAACTTTGCACAAGTGTACGGTTTACCACTTCAGTCTGCCCATCGGACTGCGGATGATAGGCGGTAGAAAAGTTAAGGGAAACTCCCAAAATCTTCCACAAAGAATGCCAAAAGTGACCCACAAAGCGTGAATCACGATCCGAGATAATGTTGGTAGGTAGACCAAAGGAACGCCAAATGTTTGTCAAAGAAAAATTGAGCTAAGTCGATGCAGAACTTGTCTTGCGGCATGGAATAAACTTAGCCATTTTGCTGAATCTGTCAACCACCACGAACACACAATCATGTTGGCGCATTGTCATAGGAAAACCACTAACCAAGTCCATGGAAATGCTTTCCCAAGGACGGGAAGGAATGGGCAAAGGCATGCCTAAGCCAAACTTCCTATTAGGTGGTTTTGAGCGACAACAAAGCGCACCTCTGCTTGAGAAATCTCAACACATCCCTCTGCATTTTTGGCCAATAGAAAAATCGTTGCAAATGATGAAGTGTTTTATGCTTCCCAAAGTGACCACCATAAAGTGTAGAATGAGCTTCCTTAAGAAGTGACACTCTAGGCTCACAAGGAACACAAACCTTGTCCAATTTGTAAAGAAGTCCTTCTTTGATGTAGAAATCTTGGAAAGGACGCAAATTGGAAGAAGAAGGCTTACTCACTTGCTCAAATATTTTTCCGAAATCAGGATCCTGAGAATGCTGATTAGGCCAAGTCTGAAATCCCAAGTGTGAAGTGGACATAGCTGTTAAGGCAAGAGCGGTGGAGGCCTACTCAAACAATCGGCAAGCTGTATTACTCTTCCCCTTTTTGTACTTGATCACCAAGTGAAATTGTTGGAGGTAAGAGGCCCACTTCATATGTCTTGATTCTTCAATTTTACTTTGAGATTGTAAAAACTTGAGAGGCATATGATCGGTGTGTACTACTTGTATCTTTTCCCAAAAGATAGTGTCTCCGGTACTTAATGGCTTGAACTAAAGCATACAACTCCTTGTCATATGTAGAATAGTTCAACTTAGCGGCGAGAAAAGGTTTACGAATGATAAGCTACTTGGATGACCATTACTGTTTGAGCACGGCTCCTAAGGCAACTTTAGAGGCATCTGTTTCAATCTCAAAAGGTTGAGAAAGGTCAGGTAAAGTTAACACAGGCGTTGTACACAATTTCTTTTTGAGTTTCTCAAAGGCAACTTCTTGGCTTTTCTCCCAATGAAATGGAGTTTTGGACTTAGTGAGATAATGCAATGGAGCTGCAAGGGTGGAATATTGAGGAATGAACTTGCGATAAAAATTCGCAAGTCCTAGGAAACTCCTTAACTCAGTGAGAGTTGTAGGAGGGGACCACTTAAGCAAAACATCAACTTTAAGGGGATCTACCTGAATTCCACTCTCACTAATCACATAGCCAAGGTAAGAAACTGAAGTATTGCCAAAAGAACACTTGGAAGAGTTGGCATATAATTGATTCTTCGCAAGAAGATCAAGGGTTTTTTGGATATGCCTAAGGTGTTCCTCCCAAGTTTTTGAGAAAATCAATATATCATCAAGATATATAATGACAAATTTGTCAAGGACTTCACGAAATACATCATTCATCAACCTCATGAAGGTTGCGGGAGCATTAGTAAGACCGAAGGGCATGACCAACCATTCAAAGAGGCCCATCTTCGTCTTGAAAGCTGTCTTCCATGTATCCTCGGCTTGGATACGCACTTGATGATATCCACTTTTGAGATCTATTTTTGAAAAGAACTTAGCTCCTTGAAGCTGATCTAATAAATCATCAATGCGGGGTAAGGGATATCTATTCTTCACAGAAATTCTGTTCAATGCACGAAAATCAATGCATAATCTCCAAGTGCCATCTTTCTTAAGAACTAACAAAATAGGTGAGGCACAAGCGGAAGTACTTTCCTTAATGAAACCCTTAGACAACAAATCTTCTATTTGCTTTTTTATTTCTTCATTTTGCAAAATAGATTGTCTATACATGGGAGCATTAGGAAGAGAAGAACACTGGAATTATTTCAATGCTTTGTGATTAATTGTGCGAATTGGAGGAAGAGACTTTGGCTCCTGAAATATGTGTGAATAACTTTGCAATATTTTATCCATTGAAGAGTGTTGCTTTGTAATGGATGTAGATGTAGAAGTGTTTTGAGAGCGAATGAAAATTAGAGCAACATCACCACCTTTCTTAATTACTCTTTTCGTTTGCTTGGAACTTAGAATGATATTAGGAGTGTTGGTGCTTTTAATGAGAAAGACCTTACCATATTTTTGAAGTGTGTAGGTTCTTTTAAAAGCATCATAAACAGCTCTCCTATCATATTGAAAAGGTTGTCCAAGCAAAATCCCACAACAATCCATAGGAGTCACATCACAAGTGACTTGATCTATGAACTGTGGGCCAAGTGCAAATTTTAAAGTGCAAGTGTGAGTGATTTATGAGCCTCTTCCACTATCCTTCCAACCCAAAGAATAAGGTTGAGGATGAGGCTCCATAGGTAACTTCAAACGCTCGACAATGGACCTCGCAATTAGATTTTTCTGCGAGCCATTGTCCACTATACAATCAGTTGCAAAGTTGTGAAGTAAGTGGGCTCGAGTGATGAACAAAGCATCACGAGCCCCATCTGAAGAACTTACATTTACTAAGGTAACTTCATTAAGCTTACCTCGTAATTCCGTATATACTCTACTCTCTCCTACAGACTCAAGGGGACCCTTGGAAGCATCCTCCTCTTGAGTAGTAATCACTAAACTCTTCTTTTTGAGCTTAAAGCAATCAGCTTTCTCATGCCCTTTCTTCTTACAATAATTGCAGAATTTCTTAGAAGAAGAAGATGAAGATTTAGAAGAAGAAGAAGAAGGAGTAGAAGTGGAAGGGGAAGGAGAAGAAGGAGATGGAGAAGACACATTCTTCTTTTGAGCAAAATTCTTCTTTTGTGAGAAAGAATTATTCCCTTTTGATGAGTTTCCAACCACTTGAGTAACAGGTGTGCGGAATGGCTGCGATTGCGCCTTGAACTTGTCCTCCGTAAGCTGCGCTCAGTTGAAAACTTGATCCAATGTTTCCATAGAAACAAACATTAGTTCCACTAGTACAAATGCTCCAACAAGCCACTTTGAAACTTGAGAATCAAAACTGGAACATCATCCTCCACATTCACAAGTATTCTGAACCTGTTAAATTGGAAAATATATTCTTGTACAGACATATTAGTACCTTGGCGAAAACGAAACCATTTAATAACCAATTCTCTAGAATAATTTGAAGGATAGAAATTGGTCTTAAGACATTGTACAAGCTCATCCCATGTGGTGAGTTCTTGTCCTCGTTTTCGTTCCACAAGTACTTTGGCTAAGCCAGAAAGTTTAAGCTTAGCATAAGGCACTACATCATCTTCTGAAAGTTGAGAAAAAGCAAACCAAGAACTCATGTCAAGAATCCAACTATTCAAGACATCAGGGTTCCTGGATCCATCATACAATGGAACTTCACAACGAACTCTCAAACGAGAATCGTGAGCAGAAGTTGAGGCATTATGCAAAGAAATGTCATTTACCTTCATGGCAAGGTTGCCAAGGACTTATGCCATTGTAGTGTCATTAGCCTTATCTGCCAAAGTGTTTACAACATGGGCCAATTATGCCACTTGGGCAGCCAAGTCAGAAGCCATGTGTTCTCGGGTATAAGCCAGAAGTAAAGTTTAAGAAAGCACTAAATCAAGGAAGTACAATGCAAATTTCCTTGTTACAATGGAGTGCTGCTTAAAAATTGAAAATTTACTCCTAAGGCATAAATTTTGAAATTTTTAAACTAATATAAAGTGCAAAAATTAAAATTTATTAATTTAAAAATAACTTAATCAAAAATTAAATTTCAATTAATCAAAAGATTAAAGAATTTAATTAAGTCATTAAAAATTAAATTAATAAAATAAAATTTTAACATGCAACTTTAAAATAGTAAAAATTTAAAATTTTTACAATAAAGTTACCCTTTCTCTGCTGTTAAACTGGACAAAACTGCATTATGCATGAAAATTTGACATGCACCTAAATCTCCCACTTGCACGCTTCTCCGAGGTCCAGTGCGGAGGTAGCGATCCGAAGTTCAAAATTTCAATAGTGCGACAGAAAAAAAAACAATCTTGGTGCGGGTTCCCAAGCCACGCACCCGTGCGGCTGCTCTAGGCGCCGCCGTCGACCCTTGCTCGAAGGACGACGTAGCCGGGCCTCCTGCAGCTACGGTCGTCGTCTCTTCGACGACCGGTCGGACCGCTCGACCACGACGGCGACAATATGTCGAGCCGTGCTGACTCCTCGTCAGTCGAGCGATGGCCGTCTATTGCCGACGAACAACGTAGCGGGAGGCCGACGCGCCGTCGGCTGTGACAGCGCGCGCTGTCACGCCTGACAGCAATGTCAGGCGTCAGCCTAACGTTGTCAGCCGACGCGCTGCGGGCCTTGGCCGCGGTCTTTGTCGTGGGACGGCCTCGGCCGCGATGTTGTCGCGGGACGGCCTCGACCGCGATCTTTGTCTTTGGACGACCTCGCCCAGCCGGACGTTGTCGCACGGACGGCGCGCGTAACGACTGCCGAAGGCTGTCGGCTACCGGCCCTCGGCTACCCCCTGTCGCAAATGCGCGCGTCGGGGTGCCGCAACCTGGCTGGCCGGTCGCCTACCAAACGCAGCCGAAGGCTGCCGAGGCTGCCGAGTGCAGCCGAGGTGGGCCGAGTGCTACAAAATAAAAAATAAAAAATAAAAATAACAATGCTTTTTTTTTTTTTTTACAATTAATGAGATCTTCAATATATATTATTAAAATAATATATTGACAAAATTTAAAGCTTTTCTAACACAAATGAAAAAAATTTATAAATTAACCAGGGGGGTTAATCTTAAACTTTGAAAAGCTTAAATTACAAAAATGAAAGCAACCAGCTCCCACCAGTAGCTCTCCTTTCAAGATCCGGTCGACACACGACCAGCGTTTGAAAGGCAACCGGATCTAAGTCGACACACGACCTAGCTTTGGAGTCCTCCCGGAGCTCTTCGGTACTCAAAAATGGGGGGGGGGCAGTAGGGTCAAAGGCTCCCTAATCCTAATTGGACCGTAGCTACGATCCAATCCCTTCCAAGGATCGGTATATGAAGAACTCTGGGGCAAACTTTTCCTATACTTCTTAAGCATAAGCAAAAAGTTGGATCGAGGGGTTTGTCGGCGAAGGAACTTCCTTCTCCGAATGGTTTTCAAGCTCCCTTTGGGCTTAAACCGAGTCCTCAATGAGAATACGTTTCTCATAATATTTCTATCTCCTATCCTCTCACCTCACAAGCCCTAGTGCAAACATGAACTAGGCTCTGATACCAATGAAAAGGATTGAAAATCCAACTAAGTGTTCTATTATTTACAAAACATTATATAGGCACTAATGGCCCAAAATACATAACCAACCCATGAAATCATGGATTTGATTCAATACGCTTCAACCAAAAGCTACAAAGGTGCAAAGGAGAATGCACGTAAACTTCTAAGTTAAGATTGCTAACTAGAAGATCCATTTTAGCTAACTTGAAGCACACACTTCCTACTTTGAGTTCACACTTGCTAACTAACACTCTAAAAGACAACTAGAAGACAACTAGTGCCCACAAGTGCATGTGAGAAAGAGACTCACTTACAATATGAATTTGCTAGAAATAAACTAAGCAAACCTAAGCTAGGAACTACTAGAGGGGTCATATGAAAGATCTAACATCAATCCTCATCATAAATCATAGATAAATTAATAAACATATATACATAGAATATCTTAAGTTATTCAAGGATATGATGATGAGGGAATCTAAGATTATCCTAGTAGGATCCTATTTGGACTTTGCACAAGGAACAACCAACCAAATGAGAAAGATATCTATTAATATCAAAGAGTCAATAAATCAATGGTAGATATTTCACATGGGAAAAAAAGATAAAATAGGATCCTCTAAAGTAATTTATTGACTTGTAAAAAATAGAGATGGAACCTCAACAAGTAGAATGACCAATATGTTGGAAAAGAGGGAAGACAAACACAATGTTTCAAACAAAAAATATCACAAACATTGACAAAATATTTTCACATTATTCCAGTAATATTCCACAAGCACACATATTTAATATAACACATTCTCTTTGATTCACAAAATATTTTAACGTTATTCTAGAAATATGCTACCATCATACATATTTAATATAACATGGTGTCTCTTTGATTCAAGAGACCCTTGGTGTTTCACCTTCAACTCTTGTCTTTTCAACTTCTCTCATTCTTCTCATGGGATGAAATATTAACAACTCCAAATATAATGATTACATGACAAAAAATAATGTAGTAAAGTCTAACACCCCTTCTTATTACATTATTTGATATAAAGATCACTACCTTGCATGATTCTAGGGGTGGTACATTGGAACTATGCTCTGATCTTAACTCTTGCTCTCACTCTACTAGCTTTGGCTCTACTAATTATGGTTTAAGTAATCTCCACTAGGTCTGCCTTTTTGGTCAATCACTAGGTCTACCTCTAGGTTATTACCTTTGGGTCTTTGTCTTAGGGTCATCATTGCTTTTGAGTTACCTTTGGGTCCTTGCCTCTAGGTCATATTTGGGCCACCTCTGGGTCATCATCGTCATTAAGTCCTTAGCCTCTAGGTTTTCTTTGGGTCCTATTGGTTACGAATATACTATTAGGAAAGGATTTGGTTAAATGAGCACCAGATTCACCCACCAGATTGAAAGGCCAAAGGAAGGAATGCCTTCCGTGCATCTCCAAAGAAGGCCGGATTCCTATGGGTTTTATCGATTATTTTAGCTAAGAGTACAGGAAAGAGATAAAGATGCGAAAAGAGATTCAAATGTGATTTGAGTTGGGTGGGGGGAATAAGCAACATGACAATGATCAATCACCACTACTAACAAAAATTAAATGTAGATCGCACCATAGAAACTACAACTGTCATACATCCTATGTATCCTCTATCTATGCATTCTAGGAATACTTAATCATCAAATATTGGAATCCAGAGTTCAGTATAATAGTAAGCAATGAAATAAGCAACATGAGGCAGAAATGACAAGTAAAGGCAACATAAAGAATGATAACAGTAAATAGAGCCAAGTGTGTGTCTTGCATTCAGAAGCAAACGTATAGATACAATGGTTCCCTAGAAGGATATCCCCCTTCCACCCCTTTACAATGAAGCAGTGCGGCTATTTATAGCGTAATTTCCCCCCATTACAATCTTGGGTACAAAATCCTAGACCCGATAATAGCTGACAAAAGCGGTCAAAGAGCCACTGATGTTGACTCCTGTAGACAGCGACTGTACTGGCATCAAGGTTCACCTGAAAACTGGGTAGCTACGTGGCAATGCGGTTTATGAAACCTCACATTAACATGAATATAGGTAGCTGCGGTAGATAGAACTTTACGTCAGCATGACTGGAGGTAGCTGGAGGAGGTGATTTAGGCCATGCTTGTCCTTTTTCCCATCACATATCGCTTAGATCCTGAGGCTGGACACTTGTCAACTTCTGACGGGGGTGCATCTGCCTTGGAAGACAACTTCTCTCTTATGTCCTACTTCACCTGGAAACGGAGTGCAACTGGGTAGTGCAAGTAGGAAACATCACAATTTGGGAGGCCTCTATGCCTTAGCCAGTTTTTGGGCTGCTTGATGGATCTTGCCCAACTACGCACAGGTCAGAGGGCGCAGCTCGACTTCACTGTGAATTCGGGTTGCGCACTCCAGCACTTAGTTAATTTTGTTGCCTCTCAGACTGCGCACAAGAAGGGGAGCGCACCCTGACTTCGCTACGAAGTCGAGTTGTGCTCCAACATTTAGCTGATTTCTAGAGACACTACTTCCCAACTGCGCTCAGAACGGGGAGCGCACCTTGACTTCACTACGAAGTCGGGTTGCGCTCCCATACTTAGCCAAATCATGTTCATTTTTAGTCAGCTTTCACACTTTGTATTCTCTAGTGCGCTTGAACTTAAGGGCGCACCCCAACTTCACTACAAAGTCGGGTGGCGCTCTTAGACTTACGATTTTTTAGGGAATGTGAGATCTATTTTGGGAATTCTGACTACAGAAAGAACAAGGGGAAAAGGGGGGAATGAAACTGATAGAAGGGGAGAAAGGGAAAGGAGATGGAGGGAAGGGAGAGCAACATACTTGCAAAATTTTGAAAACATGGCACCCCATGCAAAATGTGGCAACAAGTCCTTTGCTTTTAGGTCACCTCTGGGTCATCATTACCTCTGGATCTCCTCTAGGTCCTTGCTTCTAGGTTGCCTTTGCATCATCATCACCTTTAGGTTAACCTTTGGATCTACCTTTAGATCATCACCTATGAGAAATTACCACTAAACTATATTTTTAGAATCTTCCATATCTTCAAAAGTTTCCATATAAAATTTCACTACAGGTCATATCGCTATAGGTCTTCCAAATATTGCTTGGGTCATATATTTATGATACAAAAGTCATTTATCTAAAGTTTTCCAAGACTACATTTCTCCATGGGAAAAATTATATTATTATATTTCTCATCCACCAAACTTAGTCTTCTTTTATATAAACCATTCAACATTTCACTTATTTTATCCTTTTTGATACATTCATCAAGCCATGATTCAAATACGCTTTGTTGGTCACTTTATCTTTGTGTCAACAATTTATTTGGAGTGATTACTGCTTCCACAAATATCACAAGAATGCAAGTTCCAAAATGTAGTTGTCACACATCCTAATATTCCACAATGATTGCAAAAACCCATCCTAGAAACTTTTGCAAATTATTCTTTCATAAATTTTGTGTCACTACTTTCTTGACCTGTATTTTCATCTTTTGCATGGGTTTCCCTTTCTATAAACTTGGTCTCACCACTTCCTGTTGGACCATCATGACCAAGGCCTTCATTATTTGACCTTATACTTGGTATTATAGGTATTTTCATGTCTTCTCCATATATTCCCAAACCTATTCCATTGTATCCCATATTTCTCATTATTTTTGAACCAATACCTTTGGTATGCTTTTCAAAGCATTCGATTTCTGCATCATCATTTTCATTGCTATCAATATAATGAAAAATATTCAAATATCACAAATTATCATCATAGTGACCTTCAACATAGTCTAAACTATCACTATCACTTTCAACTCTAATAATGTTGACAATATGGTCTTTGTCAAGGCCAATACAACCATCTTTGAAAATAAAATTTCTCTCATAAATAATCTTCAAATCAGTTGCATCACAAACTATAGCTTCCCTTTGGATGAGATTGCATGTATCACAACAACCATATGCCATCATGGGCCTTAAATCACATGTATCACAACTAGAATTTATTCTTTAAAGAAGATCACTTGTATCCCAACAAACATCTTTCATCATAGGCTTATCCTTGAACTTCTCAATTATTTTAATTTGCTTCCTACATTGCACCTCAAGGAAGTCAATCATGAATAGTGCCATGCACATTATTCTCACAACACCAATAGAGATTGTCCCAACTTTTTAAAAGTATCCTTCTTCAACTATCTTAAGTATTGCCTATAAACAAGAACTTAGTGTAGACACCAAAGTTTAGTCATTTGCAATCAAATTTCCACAAAACCACCAAAATACCCCTCAAATAACCACAAATTTACCAAAGATCCTAAATTATCACAAAACCATCACCATGTGTCCAATTTTATTCAATTTTACCCAAATCCCTCTAAATCTCCTTCTTTTCTAATTTCCTCCATATTCTTTCTCAATTCCCCTCTTTTCCTCAATTTCTTCTGATTTTCCCTTGTTCATTCTAATATTTCCTAAATTCCTCTAATTTTCCATCCTTCCCTTCTAATTTCCCCTCTTTCTCTCTTATTCCTCTTAATTTATCTAATTTCTTCTATCACCTAGCCTTCTTAATTTATTTCTTCCATCTAATTTTTCCCTAAAATTATTCTAAGGTTTCATTAAAGTTCTTTATTTTTCCTCTAATTTCCCTTTTTCCCCTAATTTCTTAAATTCTTCAATTTCTCCTAATTTCCCCCTAATTTTCTCCTACTCTGCTTAATTCCTCTAATCCCTCTCTTAGCTTCTTTAATTTCTTAATTTCTACCTAATCCCTCTCATATATTCCTCCCTTCTCCCTCAAATTTCTCTTTATCCTTCTTATGTATTTAATTCCTCCATTAAGCCCCTCATTAGCCCCTAATTTCATTTTAAGATCTCATCCAAATCCCTAGGAGATATGCACAATAATTTAAAAACCCCCTCAAATCCCTAGGTCTACCCAAAATCTCCACCTAAGGCCCTCATTTAATCCACCTTGTCTCCCCACCCACTTTCCCTCCAAACTTGGATAATTTAAAAATGCAAGAAAAAGCTCCAAGTCAAAAGGAATTAAATTGGCTAATTTAATGGTTTTGTCCTCCTCAACCTCCATGTCATATTTTTAGCAATTTAAAAATCCTATGAGCAGCTCCCAAGGCACACATGTCCCCATGCTCCTCACTTTCCCCTAGGCCAATTTATGGCATTTGGGTGGGTGAGGGTTCAATCCACCCAAAGCCATTAAATTTGGAGGGCGCACACTCCTCCAAGTGGGATCTGCCTATATTTTCTTGGTCTTGGCACACCCACATGGATGCCACCTAGCCTCCACCACACCTCCATATCATCCCCCCTCACCTTGCTCAAAGTTCTACAAATACCATCCCATTTTCATCATTTTTGATAGAGACACATTGACACATACTGAAATGTTGCCCAAATGTGGCTAGACTCAAGTATGCACATTTACATTTCAATTTGTTTTTGTTTTTAGTTTGTTTAATATACTTCACACAGGTGCTACTAACACATCTTGCTTGTGTGTAGGTGTTCAAAAGGGCTCAAATCAATTCAAAATAATGGTCACAACAAACCCACCATGCACTTGCTTATGGCATGAGAAATGAAGACACCATGTTCATTTTGTAAAAGGGATCATTCCCTTATTGGCACATTTTTATTGTAAAAACACCCTACAAATGGGGTTTATTTGTATTTAAAAAACTCTTTTTAATTTAATACAATATTTCAATTTTATTGCAATGGTGTATTTTTCATGTCTACACTTAGTTTTGAAAACATGGCATCTTCACTATCTTTTGATGACACACACACTTTTAAATTTTACCTTCTTTCTTGCCTTGTTTACTATCTTATTTATTTCTTGTTTTTGATACTTCCTTGGCCATGAGGACCTTATGTGTTGTTTCACACTCTTCTTCACAATCTAGTTTTGATTCACCCTAAGCCATATGTCCTTGTTGTTGTGGTCTTTGTTGAGATTACCCTCTTTGATATTGCCCTTGTCCTTGTTACCCTTATTGATATTGTGATTAAAACTGCTAATTCCTTTGGGGTCTTCAAAATTTATTCCTTCGATTCAATAAATTATATTTATAAAACTTGGTCTCATGTAATTTTGTACAAATATGACAATACCTCCCTCTCTATTAAGGATGATTTTATGATGAAGATGGGGTAGAAGAACCCTTTGAACCTTTTTTATTTTTCTTTGTTGAGATAAAGGCACTATTGGACAACCCATCTCTCAGCTAATTTTCAACTTCTTATTGTTGAAGGATGTTTACCAATTCTTCAAATAACACTCTTCTATTTGGTACTTGGAGGGATGTCACTAATGTTATGAAATATTTAAGGAGTGCTCTAAGTGATACTAAGAGCTTATCTTCTACCTTTTCTCCCATGGTGTTCAACTTTAATTTCAAGTCTACAATTCTTTGAAGAAATTGTTCAATACTCTCACTATCTTGGACCCTTAATGTATGAAGTTGTGATTGTAGATGAAGGATCACGTCTTCATTTTTCTCTTCAAATATGGTAGAATGTCTATCTCATGCATCTTTTTATATTTTACTTCACTGATATGTGGTTGTATTTCATTGATCACTCCAAAAGTGATGAGCACAAGTGCCCTTGCATATCTTTCATCATACTTTTTTTTATCTTCTCCTTAGGACAAGTTTAATCATCAACAACTATATCCTAGAGTTTTTTTACCACTACTATTGTTCTCATTTTTATTCTCCATGGTGCAAAATTTGGACCCTTTAACAACTACGATTTTGTGAAAAATATTTTTTATGTAGCCATGGTGAAGGTTCCTTATATCTTCCACAATGGTCCTCTTTTTTGTATACCACCATTCCTATATACCAATCCTTTTGATATACCCTCCCTTCCTTCATATGCATCGATACATGGAAGAAGCTAGTCCTCTTGATATATGTTGTTGTATGTGAGAGTGTTAGCTTTTGAGGATATATGCAGTGGGAGAGATCTAACACAAGTTCTAATAATATGCAAAAATATGAAAGAAAGTAATTCTATAATATGTCTAAAATATACTATAAATAGAAAGTGACAAAAATACAAAGTAGTATGGAGGTGATGGTCACTCCATTAATATAAGCTAAAGAATTACATTGTATTCCATACAGGAGTTCTACCACTATGTACTACTTTCTACTATAATGTACTTGATAAGCTTGGTATGTACTTGATATCTCTATGAGACCCTTTATATAGGAAGATAGATTCCTTGGCCAACACTCTACCTAGTTGTACAAGGGGACACCTTGCACATTACAACTTTCACATTAACACTTGTGCATTTATTACATTGCTTGAAGTAAGTAGCTAACTTCCTCCAAAAGTAATCTCCTACTCTAACTATGTACCAAAGGTGGTACATTAACATGATCTAAATGATGTGATATAATATAAATCTAACACCCCTTGTATTACATTATTTGGGTATTGAAGATTTCAATCTTCAATATGGATCTTCTTCTATTGGGTATTGGAACTTGTATCCTCCTTCATTGCTTACTATAATTTGATCAAGCAAGTAGTTTGTGTCTTCATATGATGCAAAGAGAGTTGTAGTTGAGGGTTCTTTAGTCTTTTGAAAATGCCTGTTTGGTTTAGTCTTTGTGGTTTCTTTGCTATTCATGTCTTATTTGTTTTGATCTCTTTTAGCATGTATTTTCTTCCTTTTCCCCCTTCTTCTCCTATGATTGTACATTGATACTAGTGGAATTTTTGGTTCATGAGGAGTTAGTCTATCATTACAATAATATTGATTTGTATTGCTAGTTTGTTTCATGTGTTGAGTGTGTATAAACACAATTAATGATAGGTAAATCATCAAACATTCTTCGGATGTGAATATAACTATTTTTTGTGAATTCCACCATGTCTTGAAAAGGCTTTCATGAATATAACTAACTAATGCTTCAAAGATACCCTCTTTTGCTTCTTTAATAAATAAATATAATATTTCCTTATCGCTAGTTGAGTGAGTACAAACACAATTAATGATAGGTAAATCATCAAACATTCCTCGGATGTGAATATAACTATTTTTTGTGAATTCCACTATGCCTTGAAGAGACTTTCATGAAGATAACTAACTAATGCTTCAAAGCTACCCTCTTTTGCTTCTTTAATAAATAAAGAGAATATCTCCTTATCACTAGTTGATAGATTCTCATATCCTTTAAGGGTATCTATCAAGTTTTGAGAATACAATTCCATTTCATGAAATAATTCTTCATTAATAAAGGCATTTCTTATTATTTCATCCATATTCCTTCTTGATAGGTTTTGAGATAGTGTTTCTTGTTATTCCTTAGAATTGTAGATATGGATTGATAGAAGTCCTTTAAATACTCTAAATTGAATCTTTGAAGTAGTCTACCTTATGGCTCCCTAGTTTAGAGTATGTGAATTTGATTTGATAAAACCTTTATAGAGCTTAGGTTTTGTAGGCTTCCTTATATCTCCCTAGTTAAGAGATGTGAATTTGATTTAATAAAATCCTTGTAGAAATTACATTTTGTAGAAATATTATGACTCCCTAGTGTTTTTGGATATGTTATATGATTGATAAAGTGCTCTTTGAGAATAGTAGTTCAATTTTGAGTTGATTTTGTAATGTTTTATAAATACCAAAATCAACTTTTGTTACACCTTATTACTCCTATTGAACTTAAGCACTTTCTAATTTTATGAGGTCTTAATGGTTGTATTTATCTCTTTAATGTGTTTTTGATACAAGTATACCAATTAATTTCAACCTTTGATAATTTCTATTGAACCCCTTTTTGCATCACTTGAAATTTGATGATTTAATGTTTCTAAATTCCAATAATTTATTTGGTGCAGTGTTCCTTATAACTCCCTAATTTGGAATATTAGAAAACAATAATATTTGTTATAATAGGGTTTTAATTTTCAGTTTGAAACCCTGATACCTCCTACTTTATTATTTGCAAATATAAATATTCTTGAAATATGCTTGCTTAATATATTACTAATGCTAAATGGATGATTGCAATAGTAAATATAATGTACCCTTATAACTCCAATATAACTTTAGTTTATAGCAAGCAATAAATAATATGATATTTTACCTTAATAATCCTTCTGGATAATTTTCCTTTGATGTTGTGAGGTGGCAGATTTGAAATCTTATCGAATGTTGTGCTCATGGGTAGTCAATGCCTTCTTTGACCAGCATTGGTTTCTCCCTTGAGTAGTGCTTCTCTCCTTCGTAAATGGCATTGATATTCTCCTTAAGGAATGCTTGGTCTATGACAAATATCCTCCACAAATGGGGCACTGGTATTGTTGGTCTATGACAACTTCTTAAATGTAGACTTACACCTTTGAATGGCACATAGGCTTGAATTAGCCTCCTCCCTATGAAAGTGCTTCACATTATTCAATGCTTGACTTCCTTTGACCTCATTATTCCTCCTCCAAAATGGGCACCTGAAATAGGATTGTTTCCTTATAGATTGTAGATAAGTGTCACTTGGGCGTTACTAAGTAGGTGATGATATTCCTCCAACGTACCTTTATGCAATGACGAGTTTGGTGGTAACCTCCCAAATATTTTTAACTTCTTTTTAGGTGAGTGCTAGATTATTCATAAATGTTGGAGCACTTAGAACTCTTGTGCCAAGTGGTACTCAAGGCTTGTGCATGTAAGTCTTTATTCTAACTCTCCAAGGATGAGTGTTGTAATCCTATCTTTACCTATATCTTTGTATTGTATGTTGTCTTGCTATGTTTCTTGGAATGCAAGTGTTTCCTCTTCTCCTTTTGCACGTTGTCTTGATGAGGATAATGGGTGGATCCAGCTGTAATGCTCCAAGGTTCTATGGTACTCCTAATGGCGGAAAATTTTTATGCTCCTTTTTGGTGGTCATTCTCTCCAAGTAATGGCCTTGGGTATACACTTTTTATCTTATACCTCGACGCTTGTAATATATTGTTTGTGTAGCTTTTGTAATCTATTTGAATGTTGATTTATATCCTTTGTAGTAGCCCCTTGTGTTTATCTTGATAGTGCTATTCCAAGTAGATAATATCCTTTTGTATGATGTCATTTCTCTACATAGACTTAGATGATAATAGCCTCTTGTAATGGCTCCAATATTGCAAGTGAAATGCTTGCTTCTAGGGATGGATTGGACGTGGAGAAATGGTATTTTTAAACACTTTGATTTTGAAAAGTGTGAGCTCTTCGATGGCTTTTTCCTCTTGCTCAAAATCTACCCTAAAACCTGCTGAGATAATGGCCATGTTGTTTCCTATAATGAGAGATTATTTTATCCTTTTTTGAAGGAATAAAAGAGGTGTTTTATAATATTTAGATTTGCACCCATATGACAGACCTTTTTTTTAAAATACTTTTTGATTTTTATGGGGCAGCTTCTTGCCTTCACTAATCCACTTCCTTGGATAATTTAATAATATTTAAACCAAGCTAATAATATACTCTTAATATGCTGACTTTAAAGTAAGGATTTTCACACTTTGCGCTCAATGAAACCCTTATATATTCCTTGAATCTTGAGACTCACCAAGTCTCGATTTGAGGTTTCCTTCAAGGACTTTAGTGGTGGATTCCTTATCCACCTTTTGAATTGTATTGGTGGCTTATTTTGGCCATGAAATGCTATAGATTTTGTGCTAGTTTTGTGCCTTTAACAATCAAAACACAAACTAATTTCTTGAGAGTAACTAGTTAAAGATCAACTAGTATAGTGCTAATGGATTAATAATGCACTTTAATGGTAAAAATAATCTCACCTTATTGCTCCTATAAATAAACTCTCAAAATATTTACAAATGAACTTAAGAATATCTACAACTTTAAGATTAATTTGTAAAGAATCCTTAATGAATAATATACAACTTTCACTACAATCAATATTGTAAGATGTAGTCTTCTTGCTTTCTAGATAGATAATAGGTAGGTGATAGTTTTTTCTTTCAAAAAATATCCAAATCCTATTTAATGTGCAAATATATCTTAAAATAAACTCTCTTTTTTGCACTTTCTTGAAGACTATAATATGAGCTCTTCTCCTTGCAACTTTAATCCAAATATGGTGCTTGATAAAATTTGATAATGAACCTTAATTTGAAGTTCAACTAATTGCAACCTAGTTGCTTACCTTTAATGGCTTCTATCATAGATGTGGATCTTGGTGTTTTGATTCACGAAGTTGATACCTTGTAATGGATGAATTAACAACTTCTTGTTGACTATCCAAAATAACTTCTTGCTTCACCAAACTGTGGTATTGAACCTTCTATATTGAGCCTAGGGTTTGGTGGCTAGATCCTTCGAGTGGTCTTTGATTTTATATAGTAGGTTTAGAAAGTCCTTGATTTTGAAATGTTCCTTCTTACTATGAGAGGCAATCTCCAAATCTCTTAGATTTGGTAGGCTTCTTATGTCTAAATATTACTTTAATATTCTTGTTGAATTATGACTTAAAACAAGATCTTCTTCTTCTCAAGATTCTAAATGTCTTGAGGTATTCACTGTATTCTTCTTCTGGATTTGGCACTCTTTGCTAAATTCTTATTCTCTTGGGCTTGTTATCCGATGGTGATTGTAGACACCAAAACCTAGCCACTTGTCCTCCATCCAGGCTTTCCTGCTATTTACACCACCAAAACGTAACCACTTGTCCTCCATCCTAAATTTCCCACCATTTCCACCCAATATTCATATATTTATATATATTTATTTTATATATATTTAATATTAATATTTTATATATATTTAATTAATATATATTTATATAAGTGAATTAATCCCAACCATCCAATTTCATTTAATCATATCCGTCCATCCACATAAATCCATGCCATAACCTAAATTTAATATCCACCCTTCGATGTGTTTTTATCTCAGCCACACGATTAGTGTCATTGAAACCCTAAGTATGCCCTAGGTTGGATTATAAATAGAAGCCATTTTGATGGCTCAATCCCTAAGCAACCTAAGTTTTGGAGTCCCTGAGTAATTTGTACCCTAAGATTCCTTGAGTTTCATCTTCCCTTGGAGTATCCAAGTGCTTCTACCTCCATCCTCGTTCATTATAATCCTTTTAGCCATCGCCATTCGTTTCCCTCGCCAAATATGCTTCTACAGAATCTTTCCTCATCCATCGAACACCTTCGGGTGCTTTTTTCATCGTTGAGCGCCTTTGGGCACCTCCCTTGTGCCACTAAGTGCCTTTGGGTTCCTCCCTCTTAGTCCCAAGCACCCACGAGAATTTCTTGTAGTCACCACGTGCCCACAGGTGTTTTACATAAGAATTATGAGCACCTCCTAGCCTTAGAGCGATGCTAGGGTATCACTGCACCTATCGTATACAAAATAATCTCATAGATCAAAATATAATAAGCAAGTAAGGTAAAACTACTGTTTATTATTTCATTTATATATTTTCATGTCTGTTCACTTCATTTGAAAAAAATAGTTAGGGTTTTACTATTTCTTATAGAGGGCCTCACATTGTGGAGCCCTCACAGGTATTACTAACTAGTTTATTGTGTCATTGTGTGCATATTTGAAGGTGCTACATCAGCATTGGACAACTATTTAAGCTGGAGTGGCCCAACATCGGATATCAAGAAGCCCACTCAATTTTATTGGGAGCAAGATGCACCTGAAGACACCACAACCTTGTTTGTTAGGGTTTCAGAGAACCCTAACCCTTGTAAATTTTTATCAAAAAGGATTCAAGGATCCACATTGTAACAATGGAGTTTTTAGGCTCCCCCCATTAATATAAGATCATCTATTGTGCAATTATGGTTTCCTTGTGTTTAATTTATTTAACATTGTTTAGTGCTGTATTTTTTCATATTTCAAATGGCGATCACGATGGGACCCCCTAAGGGTTTCTATTTATAATTTGCATTACTAATTTACTTGCTATTTTCTATCATCTCATAGGATTTTCAAAAGCATGAATTTCGTAGATTTCGCTAGATCTAGGGTTTTTGAAAGTTTGCAAAAGTTGCAGAAGGTGTGCAAAATATCCAGTGGTTCTTGGAGGCCATCAAGAAACACCCAAGTGCATTTCAAAAATTTCCAAGTATGTTTTACAGAGAAATATGTAGGCCGCTTGTAAGTTTCCTAACCAAACCCTAGTTTTCCTGTTTACATTTTCTGGCTGTTTTGTGTCTTTTTCAGGATTTTGATATAAAGAGAATTTTATTAATTAATCTAGAAAATAACATTCATATTAGCATGAATTTTAGGATTTAAATCAATCACTTGCATCCATTCACATCTTCTGTTTTGAAGTTTTGATTTTCTTCTATGTGAAAAAAAAATAATACTACATTCTGATTGCATATAAATCAAAATTGTGTAACTAGTTTGCATTATTAGGGTTAGAATATCTATTTTTATTGGTCTAAGTAGGAACGTTGTTCATATACCAAGAGTATCCTCGTACATGGGTTACTATGAAGAACACAAGCTTATACTGAGAGGGGGTGAACAGTATAAGACCACTTTTTACTTTTATTTCCTAAAAAATATTATACAATATATCAATGGCAATATCAATAGCAATAATTAAATTAATGTAAAAATCACCACACACAATAGATACACCAATTTAACATGGATCACCCAATGTGGGCTACGTCCATGGAGAAAATATTTCACTAAATTTTTCTTAACAAATATCTTGGGAATCCTTTCCCTATTACAATGTTTATGGACCTCTGTCCAAAGGAGACACCAATCCCTTAATATGGTTTGTAGATATCTATACACAGGAGATACCAATATCCTTATATGGTTCATGGATATCTATACACAATAAAAATCCTTCTCCTCTACTCTGGATGGTGATCCTCTAGAAGACTACTACCTCCACTACTCTATATTGTGGATATCTCTCCACTTAAGACCTCTGTCTTCACTCAGAAGACTTGTCCTCACTATATTGGCTTATGGAAATCTATCCACTGGAGACTACTGTCCTCTGCTCTATCACCTCCAAAGCTTGCTCTCAACTCTATCTCAAATCTGCACTAAATATAGTCCTTCGATCTAGCACAAATCTGCTCAATCTCTATCTCAAATTTACACTAAATACAACCTTTTGGTCTAGCACAAATCTACTTAATATCTATCTCAAATCTACACTAAACATAGTCCTTTGGTCTAGAAAAAATATACTCAATATCTATATCAAATTTTCACTAAACACAACCCTTCGATCTAGCACAAATCTGCTCAATATTTATCTCAAATATGTACTAAACACAGTCCTTTGGTCTAACACAAATTTTCTCAATATCTGTCCTCAAATATGCACTAAACACAGTCCTTCGGTCTAGCACAAATATGCTCACTCTTTATCTCTTTTCTTGCACAAATCTATCCTCAAATCTACACCAAAATCTATCCTTAAATCTGTCCTCAAGCCTTAACACAAAGCTTGATCCAATCTCAAATAAACTCTGTTAGATCTGCCCCAAATCTTAACTCAAGGTTTGAACAAATCAATCAATCAAATCTGCTCTCAAGTCTTCTTAAAGACTTACCTCAAATCTATCCATAAGCCCTCTCAAGAACTTGTCCAATTTGCTCAACAAGTCTTCACTAAGACTTACCTCAAAACTGCTCAACAAGTATTCACCAAGACTTACCTCAAATTTGATTGTCAGTTTCCACAAAAGCTCACACAAATCTATCCATAAGCTTTCACAAAATATTAATCAACTTTGCCCTTAAGTACCCTCTAGGACTTACTCAAATCTATCCACAAGATTCCATAAAAGCTTGTTCAAATCAATTGCAAAACTTGCATACACAACTCAACTTAATCCTTTCAGAAAACCTCTTCAATCACACAAACAAGTTTCACTCAGAATCTTGTTCAACGATAGAAACATATAGATAATGGTAAGAGACTCAATATGTTTCACACTCACAAATCACTCTAACACTTTCAAACTCACTTTCAAATCAATTCAAAAATAAATAATAATTTGTTTCACAAATCTTGAACTATCACTCCAATGCTCTCAATCAATAATGATAAATCAACTTTACTCAACCATCCACTCAATGAAACACAACTTGTATACAAACCCTAACCAAGTTTTTCACTATACTTCCAACAACTCACACTATAACCCTTGACTCAAGATGGTTCCAATTTTCACATAACAATGATACTCATGTTATTTCACAAACCCTAGTTCAAGATAGTTCTCAATTTCACATAACAATGATACTCATGATCTTTCACAAACCCTAGTCATGCACATGAAGACTCACTCAATTCTTTCCAACAATGCTTATCAAAAAATCTCACATAACAATGATACTCATGTTATTTCACAAACCCTAATCATGCACATGAACACTCACTCAAATATTTCCAACAATGCTTATCAAACAATCCTTTTCACTCCAACCTTGCATTTCACAACATTCAATCCAATAATATTTCACTCATAGGAAGATGTGCCCATACCTTTTTTTTTTATGGAGATATATCTTCAAAACCTGTCTTAACCACAATCAAATCTTCTTTACCATTTTTAAGGTTAGGTAACAACAAACTTTCTCAAAATGTCCTTGCAAATATTTTTCCAATAATTATTTTTCCACACAAAAATAACAAGTCTTAAATACACCTTATAATCTCCACACTTTCAAAATATAAGACAAAAATTTTATTAAAGGAAAATAAACACAATAATCCTTTTTAGGCACCTTATTTCTCCTCTCAAAATAATTAACACAACATAGCTTTATCTCAACATAAAAAATATAATTTCCTTTGCAAACCTTATAACTCCTATCTCATTGAATAAATTCTAACCACCAATATTAAAATAAAATATTTTAATTTTCTTATTCCTTATATCTACCTTATCATCTAGGTGTTGTAGGTGAGTTGGAGAGGAGAGCGAAATCCTCCAAGGGAGGTCCCAGGTTCAAATCTCCACCCTACTAAAAAGTTGAATTGGGTACCCAAAATCCAATTGATAATGTTGGTGCGGACAAGGCCGGGTGCGACTCCCGAGTGACTTTGATGGTGTAGAACCCCCTGGTCGTGGTCTCTCAGACCAAGGCAGCCCCGCAAGGGGTTTTTTGTTTTAAAAAAATATCTCCCTTATCAAACTCACAAACTATCCTTTCCAATTTCATGCAACCCTTTAAAGCAAATTTCTAGATATCAAAAACCTTTGAAAAATCAAATCATAAATTGCATACCTTTTATTTTGACTATGCCCAAAAAGTATTTCCAGCCAAATTTGAACTCACAACCTTGCTTCCTCAACACCCTAGCCCAATGCTAGGCCACCGGTTGGGCTATGCGCCCATACAAAAATCAAGAGCACATGATTTAAGTTTTATTCCTTAACTCCTTTGTCCTTTAGTGCGAAAACCAAAAACATTTTTTCCTTACAAAAAATAAAAATGTGAATCGAACCCCCATCCTTGCCCTCACAATGCTCTTACTTGGCCTCAACTACCACCTATGCTAACACTACTGGTGGAACCTCTTCCCACAATGTTTGCACTTAACCCTTGTATTTTCCTCAATATTAAATGCAAATTTTCTCTTCTATCATTTCAAGGCAGCGAACAAAATCGTTTTGCATAGCATTCAAATATCATGTATCGAGGATGAAATTAATGAAGATTATTTCCTCTTTAAATATGTTTACCTTTTTGTCCTTACACGTCGGCCCAACATTTAGATTTAAATATTAAATTTAAAAACCTTTGCCACCCATTATTTATTTAAATTAAAATTTTAACCATGTGGTAAAATATTTTAATTTAAATAAGTTAAATTAAATCCTTTGCAAGTTACTTCATGGGTCTTTTCAAGAATAACTTATTTTAATAATTTCTTGGACCCATTTTACTTCACTTCATCAATTTGTTCGATAATATTAAATAATATAATATATTATTTGATTTAAACTTGCTTCTCCTTCCTTGGGTCTTCAACCTTTTAGGCATTTTTAGGCATATAATATTAAAAATAAATATTATATCCTATTCCTTTTAAAAACCTTCTTGCTTTTGGAAAAACCACTTGATGACCTTAATGATGACGAAATTGAAACAATACCCTCTTGACATCAATGACAACAAAACTACTCAAAATTTCCAACAGATTCCATATAGAGGAATAGACGAACCAGCTATTTAGAGCGGGTCTTAAGCGGTGTACTCTATATCCTTTGGAGAAATTGGTATTGTGAATAGTGGCTTTTTATTTATACCATTGAAAGTGGTTATTCTTCTAACATTATTTGAATGCAATAGAAAATCAAAATTTTAAAATTAACCACACACTACATGATTCACATTTAACAATAGTGGCTGGATTTCATCACCAACCATTGCTTGAGATTTGATGACGATGGCATTCATCACCATCCACCAATATCTGCCCTTAGAAACCCTAGGTCACCCCCGAGAAAACTTGTTGGATTTCATCACCAGCAAGAATCTGTTGTCCCAGCTTAGCCATAATTTTTACCTTTGCTTGAGAATTGGTGACGATGGCATTCATCACCATCCACCAATATCTACCCTTAGAAACCCTAGGTCACCCCCGAGAAAACTTTTTGGATTTCATCACCAGCAAGAATCTGTTGTCCCAGCTTAGCCATAGTTTTTACCTTTAGTACATTTGAAACACACAAGATTGAAACTTAAAAAAAAATGCCCTCACATTAAAATGAGATAACCAATGAACAAGGTAAGACACATGTGTTAAATAAATTTAGCATTGGTTGTTTGTTTTTATTGTGAAAATTTAAATTGGGTGTTTCAGTTTGTTGCATAATATGTATATTGTTTTATTTTCTTTATGGTCCTAACACGAAAATAAAAACAAACATTAAATAAAGATAATAAAATGGAACTTTCATCCACCTTCCCAACCACATTTGTGGTAGAATCCTTGAATGTGACACAAGCAGATTTGTCTGTATGTCCCTCACATTCCTTACCATCCATAGTCTTTCATATGGCCATGCCCCAAGAGGAGTCAACCTCCCCTACCATCGACCATCACATTACCCATATAGACATGGGAAGAGTAGAAGCTCTAATGAATTCTTCTAGTTATGTCTTAGAGTCCATTCCCAATTTGCCTAGACATGATTCTACTTTATAGCAAGAGCCTGTTTATTCCTAGCCACCATCCACCTTTACCCAGGTGTATACCAACCCTCTTTTGAGGCATCAGTTGCACCTTCATCCCATATGTCCATTACCCAAACCTCATGTACTCTTAGAACTTCATACACTTCCAATTATACCAACCCCTTGTATGAAGCACATGTAAATACTGCTTCACAAGTTTCAGCCTCACAAGTTTCCATACCCAGTGTAACTTATCCCCAAGCCACACATTCCACACCATCTACCTCTATGCCCTTAGCTTCTGATAGAGATATTAGTGAGGCATGGGAACACCTGAATAAATTGCTTAGAAAACGTCAAAACGCTCAACAAGTACAAGAAAACCCTAAGCCTTTGCAAAACTCTACTCAGACTATCGTTGTTAACCAAGGTCCATCATGGGCACCACAATCTTCTATGGTTTCTATCCCTATTTCCCTATCAAGCCATACCATAAACCATCCTATTCCCATTGTTCAACCTAGCCATAACCCTCATATATCAACCTCATTCCATAATTCCCCATATTTCCATAATCAGTCTCCCATGCATCAATTCCCACCAAATTCACCTAGCCATCATTACCAATCTCATCATCATCTAGTCACTCCATAACATTTCTCCACTACACCAAAAAATAATCAGGTAATTCAGGGCTTCTACATTCTTTAGGAAGACCCTCAAATTAAGGCTATACAAAAATAGATAGATCAATTGATTCAATATACTTCTGGTTTTTCAAACTAGAAACCAACCTTACGCCAATTGATAAATCAACCAATTCACCCTTCGGTACCATCACCACCATATTCGTTAGATTTCACGATACCTAAGTTTGAAAAATTTAAGGGTACTGAGGACCCCAAAGAACATGTGAACAATTTTGTACATGCATGCTTTAGAATTCAAAACGAAAATGCTCTCATGCTTCGAACCTTTCCTCAAACATTAGGAGAAGATGCCATAGAATGGTATAATCAATTGCTAAACCATAGTATTTATACTTTTGAGCAATTGATTGATAAATTATTTGAACATTTCAGCTTAAATGTTAAAAATATCTCATTGTTTGATGTCTATGCTTTAAGACAACATGATGATGAATCTATCTACAATTTTGAAAATCGTTGGAGGGTTGTCATCACTAAAATTCCATTAACCCTACCAGTGGATGAGCTAATTAATCTATTCACCAAGAGTTTCTTAAAATCTATCTCTTGGATGCTTCAACTATAAACTTATCAATCATTTGAAGAAGCTTCAGCTTAGGCTAGTGTCACTGAGGAGATCAAAATCCAAGAAGGTATACTTAAGCCTAAAAATAAAGAATGGCAAAATAAGAGCCAATTCAAATACAACTATTCTAGCCAACCAAAATCAATACGGGATACCCCAACTAGTTAGCCTAATCAAGTTAATCAAGTGGTCATGAGCCAGCTGGTAATGGCTCAACAATAATCCATGCAACAAATACCGCAATAAATTGCTTATCATGTGGTACCCTCAACAACTTAAGCTATGTAAAACACAGTAGGTTGTGTAAAACTATCCTCGATGACATTCTATCTAACAAAATCACCAATACACCCCCTTAGCTGAGTCATATGATTACTTTTTTTCAGGGTTATATGACACAAACAAACTTGATTTACCCAAAATCAGACTTGATGATCTCGCCAAATGTAGTAAACACTATCAGGAACACATATTTTAACCTTATCATAGGCAAAATGGGTATGACATTAACAATTACCTATAATTTAAAGACATAGTGCAAGACCTTATTAACTTGGGGGCAATCAAGCTTGATAATCCCCTTGCTCAACAAAATAAAAACCTTGGTATATTTCAAACACAACTTCCTCATCATGAGGAGGTTTAGCCAAATATAGGAGGGACTAACACCAAAAATCCTCCTAATCAAGTCAATCATGTCCAACAATACCAAGGGTTTGTAGGGGCCATCCATGTGGTCACTAGAGGTCAAAGGAACAACCAACAAAGGCAACCACCTCAAGCAAGTATGTCACAACCTTCTGCATCACCTCCCATACAAGTTTCCCCCAATCCTTCATCACCCATTCATATCCCTAGTCAATTAAGTCCTCCAAATCCACCCATTAATCGTCCACCTCGACCAATTATTTTATTGAGTAGCTAGTTAACTACAAGTCTAAAAATAGCTTCCACCAAATGTTCAATCTATGATCTAATCCAACAATCTCCTCCACATCACGAGTCATTAATGGATATTCTAAAATCCATTGAATTACAATCTCAAGATCCTAATGCCTTCAATAAATTTGTGGGGAGCATCCAAACATGCATGGATCCTTCCATCACATTCTATGACTTTGAGATTAAACCAATCTCATCAGAATCAATTGACCCTCCATTGCATATCATAGATCTAATTGACAAGAAGTTTTTTAAAATAGTAGTAATTGACACAAGTTCCTTTATCAACATCATCACCACACCCACCCTTCATCATTTTAATCTTCATCCGTCTCATATTACCAAGTCATAATTTACTCTCAAAGCATTTAACGATGCTTTGTGTTCCATAATTGGCACTGTTGTTTTACCCATTGAAGTAGGGATCAAAATATTGCACACCATGTTTCACATCTTGGAAGGATCCATGATATACAATGTACTCCTTGGAAGACCTTGGATGAGGGAAATGAGATGTGTCCCTTCTATTTTACATCAATGCTTGAAATATGTTCATGAGGGATAAGTACATTGTATACCAACGAATGTCAATCCATTTAAGTATTGTGATTTTATTTCAAATATCTATGAGTCCATGCTTCCTTCCACTCACCTTTTTCTTTCACCATCATCCAATGCATCCATCACTTTACAAATCTCTTAATCAAAGGATCCCATTCCTGAGGAGCTTCCTATCACCAATACACATCAAGCTTCCACACGCCCTTCATCTTAATTATTGACTACATGCACATGTGGTCGCAGTAAATTCATATCATCAATATTATTACCATCCATATCATCATCATAATCCATTTAGCAGCCTTCCCAAATCAATCCATCACCATCACCTAATATTGCCGAGTTGATGGATTATGAAACATCTCCATCTTCACCATTTTTTGATCCATTATTTGACCATAGTCCTTCCATGTCCTCCCAAGTTGAGGTCCACATCACTAATCCTGGTATTGATGAATACATGGTCCAAGACATCACCATCACATCCCTCACCATTCCTAATACTAAGGATTAGGTCACCCATGTGACCCACCTTTAGCCATATGAAAAATATATAACATGGGTTCAGCTCCAAGTAGCATAATTTTTTATATGAGGAAATTGATTCTTCATCAAGTCCAACACCCATAGAGGAACCCAAGGAACCAACACTTGCCAATATTCTAAACATGATGGTATTTCCATACAACTATTTCCACATAGTCAATTGGCAAGGTCATAGCCTAGGATTACATGAATAGGGAGTGTATCAACCTATCGATGTTCCATATCAAGAGGTGCACAACCGTTCAGGTCTAGGTTACCATCCACTTTCCACCATCTCTTCTCTTGAACAAATCTTCCAAAGGATTAATCTCAATTTAGGAGAAGAAGCCCTCTATCCCAATAATTTTTACAATGACATCTATGAATAATTCGAGCATATATCGATAATTTTGGATGAATATGAAGAAGAATTGGAGCCCATCCTTCCCCATACTAAACAAGATGAGTTTTATCTCAACATGTTTCCCATCAATGAGCCCATATTTCGCTTGCTTCTTCCATAAGATAGAGCCACCCCTACCGGTGAACCAGCACCTCTATTCAATTAAGACATTTCATAAGCCAACTTGTAACATATGTACATAACACAAAAACTATGGTTTTCATCACTACTAAAAAAAAATCATAAAATTAAAAATCAATCAAAAATCAAAAACACATTTTATTTCTTTGCATTGCATATATCATTTAGTAAATTGTATTTTATGTTGCTTACTGCTATTCAGGTTTACCAAGCTCCTAGCACTGGTTCCTAGGTCTCATCCACTCCATCCGACCTTTTCCACATTACCCATAAGTCAACATGAATCCTGTTGATTTATTCACATCGCTTTATAATCCATATGATTCGGCAAAACCAATTCTAATTGACATAAGCCTTAATGATATGGATCAGATTTCCTCACCGCCATCATTTACTGAATTTGTATTTTTTGAGGAATTTTTAAGGGCTTACGCCAACTAATTTCCTTCATCCCCTCCATCTTCACCTTCACCTTCACCTTTGGATCCAGGTAGAAATAGATGAGGATAATCTAGAAGAGTTTGATAAAATCTTACATGACATTCATCTGATTCCTATGTCCCATAAACTTGAGGAAGGTTCCCACATGTCTATTGAAGATATTATCAATGTGGACCTTAGTTTAGACAATGAAAATTCCCAAATTTTCAAGCTTGGTAAAATTATATCACCCAAAGAACAAGAGAAATTAATTTCTCTACTCAAGAAGGACATTTTTACATGGTCCTATAAGGACATGCCTGGTATTGATCCTAGTTTGGTTGTCCATAATCTCACCTTACAACTTGATACTAAATCGGTCAAACAAAAACTTAGGAGAATGCATCCTACCATGGCCCTCATGGTAAAAATAAAGCTTCAAAAACTCTTAGATGTGAACTTCATAGTTCCTATCGACTATCTTGAGTGGATTTCAAACATGGTATCCATTTGTAAGCCTAACAGGGTGATACACATTTGCAATGACTTTCGAGATCTTAATAGAGTGTGTCCAGGATGAATTTCCTCTCCCAAACATCGATACTCTTGTCGACACCTATGTTGGCCATGAAATGCTTTCACTCATGGACAATTTTTTAGGATACAATCAAATTCGAATAAATCTTAATGACTAACACAAAACAAAATTCACCACACCTTGGGGAAATTTTTATTACAAGGTGATGCCCTTTGGCCTCAAAAATGTAGGCGCCACTTATCAACGTGCCATGACATACATTTTGCATAATTACATGCATAAGATTATTGAAGACTATGTGGATGATCTCTTGGCTAAATATAAAACTCAACAAGAACACATTGGTGTATTAGAAAAAGTTTTTGATTGACTCCTAGAGCATAATGTAAGGTTTAACCCCAAGAAATGTGTCTTTGGTTTTACCTCGGGCAAACTTCTAGGATTCATTGTCTCCAAAAGAGGCATTGAGGTGGACCCTAACAAGGTCAAGGCCATCATGGATATGCCTTCCCCCAACTAAATTAAAAGAATTGCATAGTTTACAAGGAAATATTCAATCAATCCGTCATTTTATTGCACAACTTTCTAACAAATGTAGGCCATTCAATCACCTACTACAAAAGGGGGTGCCATTCTCTTGGAAATATGAATATAAAAAAGCCTTTGATGACATTAAGTAATACCTAGCTTCTCCACTAGTCTTAGCTCCTCCTCGTTTTGGGGTCCCTTTCTATATTTATATCTTAGCAACAAACTTTGCATTAGGGACAATGCTTGCACAAAAGAATAAAAAAATTGAGAGCAAGTTGTTTACTACATTAGTCAAAACATTGGTAAGCTATGAAACCAGATATGCTTATGTAGAAAAATTGTGCTTAGCAATGGTTTTTGCCACTAAGAAACTTTGACATTACATTCTTAGCCACACAACTTACGTCATAGCTAGAGAAAATCCTCTACGTTATATGATGTCCCGCACTTACAACAACACTCGCACTGCTAAATGGATAATGCTCTCTATCGAGTTCAACTTGGAATTAATTAGCCAAAAATCCATTAAAGGTCGGGTAATAGCTGATCAACTTGCGGAAGCTCCACTACCTAGTGATCATCCTTTGATTATTGAGCTCCCACATGATTCAATATTTGTTGGACATTTTGAGTCCCTAAGTCAAAGTTGTCATTGATGTCACCATATGAAGTCATCATTAATAATCAAGGATTTCAGTAGGAAACAAAGGGGATAAAAATGGTTATTTGATATCTAGGAAGAAGGCCAAAGATCAAGTGAATCAGTGCAGAAGTTAAGAGTTCAAAAGGAGATATAATATTTATTTTTATAAATTATTTAAATTTAGTGAGAATTTAAATTTTATAAATAAATATTATTTACAACATGGAATACAGTGAGAAGGAGATATTTTATCAAAGGTATAATATTATAATAATGGTTATTATAATATTAAAGGTGATATGGTGAAAACCCAAATAAAATATTTGTAATTCTTATTATAATATTTTATAATGCAAAAGTGGGTTTTATAAAGTCTAAATATATTTTATAAACTCAAAGGTTGGGTTTAAGACAAAAGGCATTCAAAGCCTTTATAATCTTCACCGACGTCGTGGAAGATAACATGGAGAGCATCGATGTTTTCAAAACAATGGAGGAAGCATATAAATACAATGCCCAAAGTTCAATTAATTATCCTTGCTCAAAAATTAAAAAATATTGCATGCGAAGAAAAGAGCTCATGAGTTTTTGCGAAAGTCATGACAGATAAGAATTTAAGGGAGGAAGCTTTAATCCTCAAAGTTGCATAGGACAACATGGCCTAGTGGTATTTTGGGAAGCATGAAAGCACTAGCTTGCAAGAGGGTTTGCGTTCGAATCTCAATGGGTGCATCGTGAGTTGTGTTGGTTAAGGTGCCTACGGTGCATGTTCTTTTGCCAAGGTGGAAGGTGTGAGGATATTAAGAAGCACGTGGTGCTTCATTAATCTCAAATGAGTGCTTGGCTCGTGTGATGACTTTGGCCGTAGTTAAGGCACACATTGGGGGCAACGTTGAGGGTTCGATTCCCTTCGAAGACGAGGTAATATTTTTGGTTTTAATTTTAATTAAATGCCTAAGTTGGAGGTATAAGGTTGTTTAGTGGTTTGTGTTTGGAAAGGTTGCTTTGTAATTGTGGTAGTTGAGAATTATTATTAGGAGTTATAAGGAGATTTCTATTTTTAACTTTTAATAAAGTCTTAAATTGCTATAGTGGTATATTGGAGGATTAAGACTTTGTGGGTATTGTGTTATTTTGAATTAAGGGTTTTTGTGATCATTGTGAGGGTGTTGATTATTAATCAAGTTGGAGTGATAAGGTGTAAATTTGATATTATTTTTGTGTTATGTTTTGTTGAGAAAATTATCTTCTAACCCTTATTGAGATTGGCAAAGAAGTAATTGTGAGTGTGGCAGATTTGTGAGATCAACTACTTGTCAAGCAAAAAGGTATGGGCAAATTCTTCTTTGGTTGAGTTGATTGAATGGCTTACTAGAAAATAAAGTTTGGAGTGAAAAGGATTTGATTAGGGTTTCCTTTTCAAAAGTGTTTGAGTTAATGCTTCAAGGTTTTCTGAAATTAAGAGTTGTGATTAAAACCTTGTTTTATAAGCATTGTTGTTGAAACCATTGGTTGTGTGAAGAACTTGAGTTAGGGTTTGAAAATATCATGAGTATCATTGTTATGTGAAGAATGTTTTATAAGCATGGTTGTTGAAGTGAGTTGTTATGCAAATAACTTGAACTAGGGTTTGAAAATATCATGAGTATCATTGTTATGTGAGATTTGTTGTTGAGCATTGTTGGAAACATTTTGAGTTGGATGATACATGCTTGGACTAGGGTTTGTGAGCAAGAGTTGTTTCTTGAGTGATTGGTTGAGTAAGTTGATTGAGCCTAGTCAAGTGGATGTATGAAGTGATTGTTCAAGTTCCATAAAACAAACTATTCTATATTCTGATTTGAGTTGTGAAAGAGATTGAGTTGTGAGAATAGAACATATTGAGTCTCTAACAATTCTCTTTATGCTTCTATGAGATTGAGTTGAGAAAGTGATTGAGTTTTGAGTATAGAACATATTGAGTCTCTAAAAATTCTCTTTATGCTTCTATGAGATTTATTTGAGTTGAGAAAGTGATTGAGTTTTGAGTGTAGAACATATTGAGTCTCTAACAATTCTCTTTATGTTTCTATGAGATTGGACAAGTTCTATGTGGACTTGTTAAGCAGATTTGAGGCAAGTCTTTGAGAAGACTTGTGGACTGATTTTGTGTGAGATTTTGTGGAAGCTTACAATATAGATTTGGTTAAGTCCTAGAGAGGAATTATTGAGCATATTTGGACAAGTTATATGTGATCTTGTTGAGAAGATTTGAGCAGGTTTTGAGTGGACCTGTTGAGCAAATTTGAGCAGGTTTTGAGTGGACCTATTGAGCAGATTTGTGCTAGATCGACTAGACTGTGTTTAGTGCAGATTTGAGTGGACTTGTGCTAGACCAACTAGACTGTGTTTAGTACAAGAGTTGAGCAAATTTGTGCTAGACCGAATGAACTGTGTTTAGTAAAAATTTGAGTGAGCTTGTTGAGCAAACTTGTGCTAGACCGACTGGACTATGTTTAGTACAAGAGTTGAGTAGAGCTGTGCTAGACCGACTGGACTATGTTTAGTATAGAATTGAGATAGATATTTGGAGGTGATAGAGTAGAGAGGATAGTAGTCTCCAATGGATAGAGATCCATCAGCCAGGGTAGTGAGGATAGGTCTTCTGAGTGGGGACAAGAGTCTTCAGTGGAGAGAGATCCACAAGCCAATGCAGTGGAGGTAGTAGTCTTCTAGAGGATCACCAGCCAGAGTAGAGGAGAAGGAGTTCTCCTATGGATAGAGATCCATAAACCATATTTAGGGGATCAACATCTCCTTTGGACAAAGGTCCATAAATATTGTAATTGGGAAGGATTCCCAAGAGATTGATTGAGAAAATTTAGTGAAATATTTTCTTCATGGAAGTATCCATATTTGGGTGAACCACGTTAAATTAGTGTCTCTATTGTGTATGGTGTTTTATGCATTGCTTTTATTACTGCTATTGATATTGCTATCTATACATTGCATAATATTGATTTGGAAAGAAAAGTAAAAAGTGCTCTTATACTGTTCACCCCCCTCTTAGTATAAGCTTGTGTTCTTCAATATTTGTCATTACTAAGCAAGAAGAAGATGTCATTTCAGAGGAAGACGTCGATATCACACTATTCTTTGATGGCTCTAAGTGCACAAAATTTCAAGGTGTTGGAGTTGTGTTTCATACACCACAGGGGGTACCTATCCCCTTATCATTCAAACTTGAATTTCAATGCACAAACAACACTATAGAGTATGAAGCCTTAATCCTAGGTCTTCAATCAGCTATAGCTATGAGCATTAAGCATATTAGGATATTTGGTGATTCTCAACTTGTCGTCAAATAAATCAATGGAGAATACCAATGCAAAGAACCTACCATTAAGCTTTATCATGAAGTAGCAATGAAATTGCTCTCTAAGTTTGATTAGTATGAAATCAATAGTTTGCCACGTTTGACTAATAGATTTGCAGATGCGATGGCCTCCCTTGGATCATTGATTCCAAAAGACTCCTTTGGAGAGGTACAACCCCTTATCATTTCAACGGTCTCTAAATCTATAATTATTCATGCTGAGTCTAAGGATGAAAAGGATGTTTGCTTTATCCAATCGGATCCATATGAGCCTTGGTCAAGCCAAATAGTAGCCTTTCTCAAGTTTGGAACACTCCCATATGACATGTCTCGAACTGCCAAATGCACATTCAAGCAAAAGGTAGCTCATTTCGTTCTCTTGGGGGACGTGTTGTATAAACATGGTTATGATGGAGTCCTCCTTCATTGTCTCGAGTCTAGTGAGGCACAAAGAGCCATAGATGAAGCTCATGATGGTACTTGTGGTGGTCATTTTAGTGGAATGGCCATTGCAAAGTGTATTTTATGCATGGGTTATTATTGGCCCACAATGGAACGTGATTGTTGCACATATGTTAAACATTGCAAAAAGTGTCAAGAACATGCTAATTTAACTCATGTACCATCACAAGCCTTACAACCTATTCAAAGCCTTTGGCCCTTTTCACAATGGGGTCTAGATCTAATTGGAAAAATTTCACCTCCTTCCTCGGGACAACATACATTCATCATCACAACCATTGAATACTTCACAAAGTGGGTTGAGGCAATTCCTCTAACCAGTATGATAGGACCTAGAATTGTGGAGTTTATACTCCATCATATCATTTGTCATTTTGGTATACCCTCAAAAATCATTTTAGACAATGGCAAGTCTTTCAAGAACAAGGATGTTCGAGCACTTTGCAAGAAATATAACATTCAACATAGTTTCTCGACTCCTTATTACCCATAAGCAAATGGACAAGTTGAAGCTTCCAACAAGACCTTAATTGCTATTCTCAAGAAACTTGTCAAAGAAAATCATAGATATTGGCATACACAAATTCCCTTGGCATTATGGGCTTATCGAACAAGCATCCGCATGCCTACAGGGGCAACACCATTTTCATTGGTCTATGGAGCCAAAGCAATCATGCCTCTTGAGCTTGAGATCCCTTCCTTGTAAATTTCTTTGTAGGAATTCATAGATGATGACACTGCTAGACAAGCACGTCTTGACCAACTCACACTTCTTGATGAGAGGTGAGTCAATGCTTTAGAGCATTTACGAGTTTATCAAGACCACCTCAAACGTGCTTACAATGCCAAAGTTCATCTACGTGAATTCCAAGTAGGATATCTTGTCCTTAAAGAGAACCAACAAAATACCAATGCATTATCGCATCTTCATGATAAATTCATGGCTAATTGGTTAGGTCCATACATTGTTACACAAAGAGTGGGTAATGGTACTTATAGGCTTGCCAGTCTAGAGGGAGAGGAAGAACCCAAACCACTTAATGTTATACACTTGAGAGCATTCTATGCATGATTTGATTTCTATATATGTATATATACATGGCTAATACACAAAAATATTTGCATACATTTCATTCATAACATTGCATTTCACTTGCATCTACATTCCAAAAATAATGCATTCACCCACATCTCATATTGCATTTCACATTTCACAAAATTGCATGTCATACATTGCATTCACATCCACATTTCACATTTCATATTAGGGATCATTTATTAAGTTCAAGGTCTTAATTGGTCCAATAAAAGTCATGTTGCCTTAATCAGGGGCACCTTCACAATGTCATCCACACAATTCCACCAAGTCAAATTGCCATTCACACAAACCACATCTTCATAAAAATCCTAGGTGTTTTTGGTCACTCAACCACTCCTAGTGTTTTAAGCAACCTCCAAAATACATGTCGAGTTATTTTTAGGACCATTGCACATATTACACTAAGAAAATCTTGAGTTTTGGGAATTGACTCCAAAACATTCTTGAACCAAACACAATTTCACATCTTAAAAACATCTTGTGTCAAAGAGGGATAACACCATACTTGGTATGAACCTCGAAGTGAAAAGGGTCATCCTTGCTAGTCCCATCATGCAACATAGTCCATAAAAATAGTGGTTCTCACCACTATCACAATTCCAAAAATAAAAGAAAGAGTAGGGAAAAATCCCTAACAAAAACTCTAAATATTTTACATCACACACCACTGATCATTGGGTTGTAAGGATCGTACTACATTTCTAGTCAGACGGTTAGGTAGTCATCCCAAAAACTTAAGAGATCAAAAATACAAATCATGGACTATGGAGTTAGCCTCCACCGGAGCTATAGATGCTTGACTAGTAGTGGAGTACGCTCATGCATGGTGACACATCTCTTTCAAAGAGACCTCTGACCACTCATACGGATAAGCTAGCTTCTTGGTTTCATCCATAATAGGTTTACCCAATTTACTCAAGATGAGTTAATGAACTCACTTGCACACATACTGGTTCTTGATTGCCTCGAGTCATTACCATGCTCTTGATTCGGTAAATGAATTCACTACACACACATTTGGTCCTAGAGGGATTAGGCAGTTTTAGTGAGTTTGTTTGATACCACTAGTATGTCTGAGTCTCTACAAAATAGGTAGTCTTCCATATCAACATCCATATCTTCTTCCATATCAACATCCATATCTTCTTCCATATCAACATCCATATCTTCTTCCATGTCAACATCCATGTCACTTCATGAGCCATTCATCCCATATGCCACCAAGTTTGGTGCCCCTGATTAAACAACAATGCTAGAAAATGGCCAAGCAAATATCTAAACTATAAATGATCATTAGCACATCCATACATTGCACCTATTAATAATCCATACATTCCACCTTGCATTAATCATCCATAACATATCATATGCATTAATCATCCATATAAATATGCATTCCACAAAAAGCATTCACACAAACACATATAACACAAAAGGTAAAAGCCATGTATATATATGTATAAATCACATGTACAATGAGTGCCAAAAGGCTACATACAATGGAGCACCAAGGCTCATATACAAAAGTGCATCTAAGCACTAGCTATACCCTCCAAGAGGACCCCTGTGACCTAGGAGGAGCCCTAGACCTAGAGCTATGCCTAGACTCGCTATGCCTAGTACCCTCAGATATATATGAGGTTGGAGGATCATGAAGTGGAATATGATGTTCCATCAACCTATCCTCCAATGCCTCGATATATCTATGTCAAGACCAAAGATGTGTTATGTCGACATTATGTTGGTGCTCCCTCTCTACTAGCTCTTCCTAGAGCCTCATAATCCTTGCATCTCACTCTACCACCTACTGCTCTAACTATACCCAATCCTCCTCACTTCAATCTGGAGGTCCATCTAGAACCTCCTCTCATATCCTCCCTCCTCCATCATCTCCCCCAATCTTGGGAGCCTACCTCACCACACCCTTAGTCCTCCTCCTTTGACTATCTGATTGAAGGTATCACTATCACTTGGGGGCCTCCTGGGTCCCCTCATCCCTAGCCTCCTGAGTCCCCTCATCCCTAGCCTCACCACCACCATCCCCATATGCTGCTCCTTGAGGTGGTGCCCATGGTGGCTGAGTCATAAACCATACATCATACTCTATGGTAGTCCTACATCCTCCACATCTAGGAGATCCATCTCCTCATCATCCTATAAGGCCACCCTCCATGGCTCCATGCATGGTAGCCCTATCTCCTCTCGATGTCTCCTATAGCACATCGGCTCATCTGGGACATCCTACCTCAACCTAAACTATCGAAGCACTCATGAGAACTAGAAGTACTCTACCTCACTCCAATGTCTCCCAACCACCCACCAAGCTTACCACACTCATCACAAGTGCTCTCCATCCCTGGTCCACCTACAAGCCCACCATGGCCTCCATATCACTTGGGTGGATGTTAGTCCAACCCATAACTCCTGGTACCACTAGCTCATCCTCACTGGCCGACTCGATTGTACCTCCTCAGCCAATACCCATCTCCTAGCATAGGGCTTCTCCCTACCCAAGCCTACCATAGGTAAGCCCTTTGGTCAAGCAACACTAAAGTGCTCCCATCCCCAACACTATAGTAGCAAGCTGCACCCCAACCCCTTCCTCCCTACCTCATCACATCATATAGCTCTCGGTACACCTACACCAACAAGGTGGGAGCCCATGCATATACCTACCACCTAGTGAGCATATCACTCACTACCCCTATCAGGTTCCAAGGGAACCTACACCCAGTGTTGTTCGGGGCCACGATGTTGGCCAACACGAACATAACCAAGGCATGAAGGGGGTCCAACTCCTTGTCCATGTACATGGACAAGTAAGGTATACCTCCACACTCCACCTTCACCCCCTACCATGCATCCCCAAACATCCTCATCATCTCTATCTTTTGATTGAGCCCAACCTCAACCCAGATCCCCTCCACTAGAACCTTGAGGATGCGATATACATCCTCCAAGGTAACAGTCACCTCACCCATGGGGAGCTAAAAGGTCCCCCTATCTACATCCCACCTCTCCACCAAGGTAGAGAGGTACCCCTCATCAACCCTCACCACATCCAATCGGGCTACCTCCACTAGCCCCACATCCTCCAATAACTCCCACTCCTCATGCAAATTACCTTCCTCATCCCAGGGATGTAAGGTGAGAATCGATGTCGAGCCTCCAAAATCCTAAGTTGTAGCACAACACAAAATATTTATCAATAATTTTGCAAAAAAAAATCACAAAAACATAATTGCATAATGCACAATACATAATAAAAGGTGTTACCTCAGTAGCCCATGCTCCAGCCACAACCTTGGCCTCCACACCAGCTCCCTCTACCGCCATAGCTTTCGTGCTCCAAATGCCTCACCTCACTTCACTCCACTCTCCTAGATGCAACTTCTCCAACTCCCAAATGCACAAATGAGCTTGGTTTCTCATCCTAGCAGCTATTTATAGCTGCTTCAGGCACCTTGAGATGCCCATGGGCATTTCTTAGTGCACTGAAGCACCCATGGGCATTTGCAGAATGCCCAAACATCGATGGGCATTTCTGTAGGCCAAAAGTGCCAATGGGCGTTTGGCATCAAATTGCACAAAAGACCAAATTTTCACAAAATAGTGGCTTCTCCCAACCAAATCACTCCAAATTTCATCCATGCATTCATTTCATCATTTTATCAGGTTTTGTGAAGATTCCAACTGATTTGGATGCATAATTTTTGTTTGCGACCACATATTGCAAATTCACCAAACAAGTTACAAAAGCACCCCAAAAGGGTCCAAATATTCACAAAATAATGATCATCATCATTTTCATCATTCATACATCATTCTCACATCATTTCACATCATCATTTGCACATTTGCCAAGTGCCAAACAACATTCAAGTGAATCTTGTATATAGTGGGTTTTTCTATATACTTGGCGATTGCAGCGATTTGCATCCATGCAATTCGGTAAGATGAAAGATCTACCATAAGAACACTTGGTCATTTTCATCATCACATATCTCCTTGTTCGAAAGCACAATCATATTTGGTACTTCACATTTTACGTGAAACCTTGCCAAGAACAATTTGCACAAAAGCTGTCATTGATGGCCTAGTTCGTGGGGCTTAAAACATGGACAAAATCAAATTTCATCATTTCACATTTCCTTGATAGTCATCATGGTGATTGGCTTTAGCTAGGGTGATTGGTTTCGATCATAGGAATTATCTGACAATCACTAGTTGGCCCTCCGAAGTTGACTACTTTTACTCTTTGCATTTTTCATCTTTGCATATCAATGACGTCGAAAGGCAAATTCTTCAACAACATCGAATCACCCCAAATTTGGGGCAACCACATTTGGTTTTGACTTTCCCACAATGGGATACATCTTACATGATCATGGCATCCACACTTGGAAAAATTCCTTCATCTATTGGGGTAAAAATAGATACATTTTTCATCACATTTTCACAAATCCCTTCATCTTTTGGGGCAAAAATAGACACATTTTGCATCACATCTCTCACAAATCCCTTCATCTATTGGGGCAAAAATAGATGCATCATATCACATTTTTCACCACTCCCCTTCCCACCATTGGGGCAAAAATGGTATCACATTTGCATCATTCATTTGCACAAATTTTTCAATTGGCTCATGAGATTCATCCACAAACTCATTCGCCAATTGAGGGGGTAAGCTACGCAAAAACTCAAATTATTTTATTCTTTTATCTTCAAGCTCGTGTTCCACATCCCAAGAGAAGTTGCTTCTGCACCTGGCCAAAATAGGTGTCTCGTGTTTTTGCACTACATTGTGTTTCACGCAACGCAGTACAAAAGAGGCATCTATGTAGACACCAAAACCTAGCCACTTGTCCTCCATCCATGCTTTCCCCCATTTCCACCCCTTTTCCCTTCACCATTTTTGCCCATTATTCATATATATTTATATATATTTAATATTAATATTTTATATATTATATTATATATATATATTTAATAAATATATATTTATATAAGTGAATTAATCCTAGCCATCCGATTTCATTTAATCCTATCCATCCATCCACATCAATCCATGCCACACCCTAAATTTAATATCCACCCTCCGATGTGCTTTTATCTCAGCCACACGATTAGTGTCATTGAAACCCTAAGCATGCCCTAGGTTGGATTATAAATAGAAGCCATTTTGATGGCTCAACCCCTAAGCAACCTGAGTTTTAGAGTCTTTGAGCAATTCATAACCTGATATTCCTTGATTTTCATCTTTCCTTGGAGTATCCGAGTGCTTCTACCTCCATCCTCATTCACCGTAATCCTCACAACCATCGCCATTCATTTTTCCTTACTAGATCTGCTTTTGTAGAATATTTCCTCATCCATCGAATACCTCTAGGTGATTTCTATCACTATCAAGCACCTCTGGGTGCCTCCCTTCCACTGCAAAGCACCTCTGGGCACCTCCCTCCTAGTACCGAGCACCCATAGGTATTTCCTACAGCCACTAGGCACCCATGGGTATTTTACGTAAGCATTCTGAGGACCTCCTAGCCTTCGAGCGATGCTAGGGCATCACCACGCCTATCATCTACAACAAATCTCACAGATCAGAAGACAACAAGAAAGTAAGGTAAATCTATTGGTTATTATTTCATTTATGCATTTTTATGTCTGTTCACTTCATTTGTAGCAGATAGTTAGGGTTTTACTATTGCTTATAGAGGGCCTCACATTGTGGAGCCCTCACAGGTATTACTAACTAGTTTGTTGTGTCATTGTGTGCAGATCTGAAGGTGCTACATCAGCATTGGATAATTGTTTAAGCTGGAGTGGCCCGACATCGGATATCAAGAAGCCCACTCAATTCTATTGGGAGCAAGGACGTGCCTGAAGACACCACCAACCTTGTTTGCTAGGGTTTCAGAGAACCCTAACCATTTGTAAATTTGTATCAAAAAGGATTCAAGGATCCACATTGTAACAATGGAGTTTTTAGGCTCCCCCCATTAATATAAGATCATCTATTGTGCAATTCTGGTTTCCTTGTGTTCAATTTATTTAGCATTGTTTGGTGTTGCATTTTTGCATCTTTCAAATTCTTCTTCTCTTGGGCTTGTTATCGGATGGCAAAAATTATTCCAAGTCCTTCACTATCAGGAGCTTATCCTTGGTAGTGGATTTCTCCAATGAGTTCTTCTAGGAACTCTTTTGATGATGCTTCTGCGAGCTCTGCAACAAGGCTCTCCAAGCCTTTTTCTTTTCCTCCTTGATACCTCTCCAAGGTCTTCTATCTTGTGTCTTATCTGGTATTCCAAATGAAACATTTTATTCAGCCTTTTACTTTTGGAAGTGTTGGTGATGAGATCTTCTTCTCAGATTTCTAAAAATTTTTGCTTCTTTGATCAGGAATAGGACTCTTCTAGTCCCTCTTTATCTCTTCCAGGATTGGAAGTTTTTCAATGAGATATTCTCTGGATATCTTTAGCTTCTTCTGAAATAAGTCTTTAATCAATAAATGAGATCACCAATATCATATTTCATGGATTCTTCTCTAGAGTCTTCTTCAGGAACTCTTCTTTGGAGTCTTCTAAATTAGAAAATATTCTCTAAAGTCTTCTTTAGAATTAAGGATTTTGTGGCCCTTTCTTCTAGATCAAGGCTTCTATAGCCTTTTTTGCTTCTACACTCTATAGGTATTGATCTTGAATGGATATCACTAATCTCCTATCTCCTCCTTGACTCATCTTCTAGAGTCTCTTCTTCCTTGAGTCTGCTATAAGGCTACTGTGGCATTTTCTTCACTTTTGCAATCTCCAGGATTGCAACTCTTGTAATGAGATATTTTTTTGAGGTTTTGAAATATATAGTATTTTCCTTGTTGTTGCAAGTGCTGGAATGATTCTAAGAAGATATTCTTCCTAGATCTCTTGTAAGAAGCTTCCCAACCTTTCTCTAAATCTCCATTTCTTTCAACAAGTTGTTATAAACTAGAATGAAAGAATTTATAATTCTGGAGATAATAATATTCACTAGTTGATTTGTCAATCTAGTGGTATGAATGTTGAGTCCTAGTGTTCACGAGATTTTTTGCAACTCTATGAAAAGACTAGCTAAATGTAATCTCAAAACTTCTATAACTAAGATTTATTTCAATCCTCTCAATATATCTTGTGATTCTCTTTAATCCTATTGACTATTGTGGATTTTCCTATCAATCGATTCCTAATGGTAGTGTTTGCATGCAACAATGCACAATGACAGATATATATTTTTTTTAAGTGAAAAAACCCTTATGGGGCTGCCTTGGTCTGAGAGACCACGAACAGGGGGTTCTACACCGTCAAAGTCACCCGAGAGTCGCACCCGACCCTGCTCGCACCAACATTATCAATTGGATTTTGGTTACCCAATTCAACTTTTTGGTAGGGTGGAGATTTGAACCTGGGACCTCCATTGGAGGATTGCCCTCTCCTCTCCAACTCACCTACAACACCTTGGTTGCACAATGACAAATCTAGTTTGTAAAGATGCAAACTAATAGTAGCAATGGTGACTCTCCCTATTCCTATTGACCTACTGGACTTCTCTTATGATAAATTTTGCAAGTGGTGGTGCACAATGGTAAGTTTGGTTTATAAAAATACAAATAAGAACTATGATGGATGTAGGCTCTCCTATTCTTGAATCATCGTGGTGCTGATACCACTATTAGCTTTTGAAGATATATGTAGTGGGAGAGATCTAACACAGGTCCTAATAAGATGTAGAAAATATGAGAGAAAATAATTCTACAATATGACTAAAATATACTATAAATAGAAAGTGGAAAAATACAATGCAATATGGAGGTGATGGTCACTCCATTAATATAAGCTAAAGAACTACATTGTATTCCATACAAGAGTTCTACCACTATCTACTACTCTCTACTATAATGCACTTGATATGGTTGATATGTAGTTGATATCTCTATGAGGCCCTTTATATAGGAATATAGAGTCCTTGGCCAACACTCTACCTAGTTGTACAAGAGGACATCTTGCACATTGATACTTGTGCATTTATTACATTGCTTTCATTAAGTAGCTAACTCCCCCCTAAATTAACTCCTACTCTAACTATGTACCAATGGTGGTACATTTACATGATCCAAATGATGTAATATACTCTAACTCTAACAGAGAGACCTCAAGGTATATGAATATATACATGATACCAAGGTAGTACTAAAAATAATTCATTCTATCAATGACAACTACTTAAAGAGAAATCTTCATACATGGGCATAACTTCCCTATATACTTAGATTTTCTCAATTTTAATATTTACGTCTAATGATAGTAACAAATATGGGGAAAATATAGAGTGAAATTAAATATCACAAATATGTGTCCTTATTTCTCCTCTATGTTTTATAGGATCAATGCCTAGACATCATTATGACAACTATATTAGGTGGTAGATGTAGTAATTTAATGAGACAACATTAATTGTAAACACAAATCACACACGTTTATATCGAACACTGTGATTATGCGAATCACATGTTTGATTTTATATACAAAATTAGTTTTTATGTAAAATTTATCTAACAAAGCATCAATCACTACCAGAAATGGAACTTATTACAATAAATGGATTACTATTCTCCTTGCAAAAATATTCAAAACAAATTATTTCCTTTTAAAGAAAAACCTTTCAATTTTATTTTAAATATTTATTTCCCTCTTTTTTTTTATGATGCCAACTTCCTTCTTTTATCTCATGGCTTAAAAAATAGCCCACTAAAATAAAGTGTGCCTTTTTCAATTTCTAAATACACCTTTTAAATCCCTATATAATTCTTAAAAAAAAAAAAAAAAATCCCCCCTTGTAATATATTCCTTAAAAAATATTTAATTTTTCTTGCAAACACTAAGTCTACCATGCAATTCAAATTGTTTCACACAAGTACCTGATAAGGATTTGCCCACATAGATAGTTGTATCCTGATGGTTTTTTTGAAAGTGAGTGACTGTGTGAGGGTTTCATCTATGTTGAGTGCGAGCATATCCATAGGTTATTTTTTGGGGTCTTCGAGCCCTAGCGACCAATATTTTTGTGGTTTTTGCTCAAGATTTTAGTGGGATATATTGCAGGGGACCAAGATGAGTTAGAAATATGTATTTCAATAGATCTTCATGCTGCAAATTTGATTGACAATGAATTTTAATTTTTGACACAAAATAAAAGTGAAAATTATATCTTTTCTTGGCATCCAAGGCATGGATTAAAGATATCTCGAAATAAGTTTCAAGAAAATCAAAAAATGGTTTAGATCTCAAGCAAATATGGCACTAAGGAGCACCCCTAAAAAATACATTGTGGAAAACCCTTTCAAGGGTAAGGATTTTAAATATTCGGCCCTAAAAATAAATTTTAGGGATGCCCTTCATGGTGGACAACCTTAGCATGATTTTAACATTAATCTTATTGTTTCTTGTAAACCTCTAAGAATGCCTAAGATTGACCCTAGGAAAATTGAGTCAAGATGTCTTAGGGCAATTTATGGAACTCTGATTGTTAAGCTTGATATGTGCATCATTTAGACTAGCATAGATCTGGAAAAAGGAGGACTAATTTGTTGTTTTTTGGATTTTCGTTTGAGCCTATCTGCTTTCAAAGTTTGGGCTGCAAAAAAATTGAAAAACAAAAGGTGAAATACAAATATCTATCTATCCAAATGGTTATTTTATTATTTTATTTTATAATAATGAAGATAGAGAGAAAATATTTCAAGGGAGTACCTGGTTCTTTGGAAGGGTGAAACTTTTCATGAAGCCTTAGCATACTAAATTTAAAGTCAAATAAGAGATGCCTTCTATAGGTCTTGTGTGGGTTAGACTCTTTGGCCTCCAAGTTGAATTTGGAATCTAACTATTTTTTCTTCAATTGGAAACTCTTTGGGAGCTTTTATGATGACTACTAATTGTACTCAAAAAATTGAACATATTATTTATGCTTAAATTTATGTTTTAATGGATCTTGACATTACAATTTGGGGAGGACACTTGGGAGCAAGTGGTGGACTTTTTGTTGTAAGAATTTTCCATGAATATGGTCATTTGGCTAGTGTCTACCCAAATAATAGATCAAAATAAAGAGGATACAAACTTAACAGGTTTCCAAATGCCTAAGAAGAAGAACACTCAGAAAAAATAGTTATGAAGGATCAATCGAAGTTATGAACTAATATGTTTGAAATTCTTTCCACAAATGATGTCCCAGGTGAGGAAGAGGAAATAATGGAGACAAAAATCTTAGAAACATAATTTAAATATGTAGGTAAGGACTCAAATACAAACCAACAAATTAAATGTTTTCAACAAGAAAAAAATGAGGAAATATATATGAAAAAAAATCTTTTAAATGTTGAGATTTCAAATAATATAGGTCCCAAGATAGACTTTGTTAAACCTTTCAGTAACACTTTGGCTTTGTACATGCATTATTTGAGGTTGGAAACCATCCTAGATTCAATTGGGGTAAGTAAAGAAATAGGAAAAAAAATAAATATGGATTCCAACCAAAATGCAGGTTGCAAGACCAATCAACATCATATGGTAAAAGAAGGTGAAAATCTTGTAGAGGCAGGTAAGATGAATACCCTTACCAATTTTTTTAGCCCCGTTATTAATGAAGATCATCACTTGGAATATTAGAGGACTCAAAGGAAGTATTTCAAAACAAAATAAAATTAGAAGAATGATTCAGACAAACCATCCACATATTGTTTTCCTTCTATAAACGAATATTTCAATAGAGGAAATGGATTCAATTGCTAGTAAAATTTGGCTGGCTAGAAAAGTTGCTTCCCTCAATTCCCAGGGGACTTCTGGTAGCATTGCTTATATTTGAGACCCAAAATAGGTAGTTATTCACCATATGGTTGGCAACTGGGATCTTTTAGCTATAACTATTCAAAGTAGATATTCTAACCAGATTATGCTTTGCATAACTATTTATGCTCCGACTACTTTGGAGGAAAAGAGAAGACAGTGGAAGGATATAACTCATATTATCTCTCATTTTTTTGAATCTTGAATCTTGATTGGAGGAGATTTCAATACCATCTTCTCTTTGGATGAGAAAATGGGGGGAAATAGAAATTTGGATTAAAGCACTAACATCATGAGTGAATATATTGAAAAACTTCATCTTGTGAACATCCAACCAGATAATGGCATTATGACTTGGTCTAATAGAATACAAGGCTTAGGTTATACCATGGAGAGATTGGATAAGTACTTGTTCTTTGATAATTTCTTAATCCATGGTCACATTCCTAAGGTGAAGACTCTTAAAAATGTTGGTTCGAATCACTGGCTAGTCAAGATGGAAATTTGAAAAACCAATGTGAGTTTATCATCTTTTTGATTTTAGTTAATGTGGCTTAGAGATAGTTCCTTTAAACCCCAAGCATAGTAATGGTGGAAAGAAGGTAAGCCAAGGCATGGGACTAAGATATTTTGTTTTTCCAAAAGGTTGCAATACATTAAATCCAAAATAAAAAATTTGAACTGGAAGGAGTTTGGAGATGTTTGACAAAAAAAACATGAAGTTATTTCTTAGCTTAAAAATTTGAATAAGAAATTTTTTTAGATGGCCTCACAAAGAGTAGAAGTACAGATGAAATTAGACTCACAGCTCAGTTAGAGGAATGGAAAAAAAGAGAACTCTTATGAAAGCAAAAATCTAGGATCCAGTGGCTCAAAGGAGATTGAAACACAAATATCTTGTAGCTCGAAGATCTCACAAATTTATTTCTTTCTTTAAATCTAATTTTGGAGATGTTGTCTACACTTGGGATGGTATGAACTCTGATGTTGTCAATTACTTTTCCAATATATTTGTTGCTGCACCTCTTGACTTAGCTTCTTAACAAAATATTCTTCAAGCGATCCCTACTCTTATCACTTCTAAGGAGAACTCTACTTTGATTTCTCCAGTTACTATCAACGAGCTTCAACAAGTGGTTTTCCCATTGAGTTCTATCAAGATTTTTGGGGCATCCTTCATGATGATTTATTAGAGATGGTGGAATAAGCCAGGAAAGCCAAAGAAATTTTGAAAGTTATCAATAAAACTTATACAACTCGTCTCAAAAGCTCAAGAGGTAGATCACATCTTAGCTCTTAGATCTATAACTTTATATAATGTTCTTCTCAAAATCATTACAAAGATCATGGCAGAAAGGTTTAAGCCTCTTTTGCATAAGATTATTTCCCCTGAACAAGGGGGTTATGTGGAAGGACGTCAAATAGTGGATGCGATAGTTCTTGCTTAGGAAGCCATCCATTAGATGGAAATTCAAAAATATCCATCTATGTTCACTCATTTAGACTTATCTAAAGCTTATGACATAGTGGATTGGCACTTGTCAAAGTTTTAAGGTAATTTGGCTTCTCTCAAGATTGGATAGAATGGATTATAGGATGTATCTCTTCGTGTCCTACTCTATTCTTATCAATGGGGTTTCTCAGCTATTCCCTAATTATAGAGGTATTAGGCAAGGTGACCCTCTCTTCCCTTATTTATTCATCATTCTTACTGAATGCTTGGGCAGGACTATAACAAAAAATAAAGAGAAAAAAACCCTTGAGGGAGTTACCATTGCTCATGGAGCTAGGCCTATTTCTCATCTTCAATATTTTGATGAATCTACTTTATTAGGTAAAACTACAATTAAGGAAGCTTCTAAAATTAAGCAAATAATTAGCTATTTTTCTAATGCTACCAAGATATTGATCCATGAAGACAAATCTAAAGTCATTTTCTTTCATTGGCTCTCCCATACAGAAATACATGGTCTTGGATAAATTAAGATATAATAATACCTCCCTTTTGATCATTTATTTAGGCATTCCTATCAATATTCAAAGACAAAAAATATTGGAATTGGTTGTTGGATAGAGTTAAGAAGAAAATTGGAAAGTTGACCAATAGGTGGCTTTCATTTGGGGGCAGAATTACCTTGGTAAAATTATTCCTTAAAGCTATACCTATTTATGTTTCTACTGTGTTTAATATCCCAAAGGTAGTTCTTTGAGAATAAGATCAAATAAATCATCGGTTCCTCTGGAGTGGTACTAAGAAGAAAATAAAATGGACCTTGGTGAAATGTGATACTTTATGCCTTCCCAAGAATGAAGGGGGGTTAGTTTTTTGGTCTGCTATTAATAACAATAAGGATTTAGATCCTAAACTATATTAGATATTTTTTTATAACCCCAATGCTCTTTGGACTAAGAATATTTGTGCTAAATATGCTGAGAACAAAAGTCTTGAAGACCTTGTTCACTATCAATTTCCTACCAAAGGTTCTCCCATTTTAGCGGTTCTTAAGACTGGTGAGGATTTTATTAAGAAAATTTTATTTTGGATCATTCATAATATTCAAAAAGTAAAATTTTGGATAGATTCTTGGGATGGTCACCAACCTTTGATAACTTAGTTTATTTATTGAAGGCCTTGGATGAAGGAGCTTCATCGAGCTAACTGGATAAAGGTTGCTAATTACTATCGATACCATACTGGTAATTTAGAGGTTGGTAGATATTGGATCCCTATTAAGTACTGGCCTATTCAAATTCCATAAAGGTAAAGAAAATATTTTTAAAGCATCTTTCATATGATATCTCTCTCTTGGTCCCATGATAAAGACTATTTTGGATGGAACAACACTATCAAGGGTGAGTATTCGATTGCTCAATGTTATTTGGCCTTATGCCATAATAATCCCAACCAATCATATGACATATTTACTTAGTTATGGGCTCAAAATATTTGGCCTAAGGTGAGGTTCTTCACATGGCTTTTATTGCATCACATGGTGCTTACTTGTGAGCATCTTATAAAATATGGTTTTCAAGGTTTGTTTAGATGTGAAATGTGTGGAGAGAATATGTAAAATCTCAACCATATTTTTATTTAGTGTACCTTAGCCTCCGATATATGGAGTATAATGGCCATATTAATTGGCTTGTAGTGGTCCAATTTTTTTTTACTTTTGAACAACTTTGGAGGGATTTACCTAATTAGGAGGGCGTTGATCATTTTATTAGGTAGCTAGTTTGGATGGGTTCTACCATTCTGCCTTAGAATATCTAGAAGGAAATAAATAACTAGATTTTCAATCAAGAAAGGAAGGAAACTCACTATATCTGGAAAAAGACCATTGCTAACTTATTTGAATCAGTCCAACAACTCCTTAAACATCCCTAGAACTCCCACCAAATATGGGATCAAGTGATGCAAATATTAAAGATCAACTATTTTAAGGGCAACCAACTTAAAGGGAATGTAAGCAATCAAAATATGGATAGAACAAGGAATTGATAGCCTCCTCCTAAGGATTTTGGAAAAGTCAATATCAATGGAGCCTCTAGAGGGAACCTTGGAAAAGCTAGTGTGGGAGGAATTGGTAGACTTTCAGATGGTTTCCTAGTTTTCACTTTTGCTAAGAATTTGAATATCCTTTCCAATAACTAAACTGAGGGGTATGATACCCTTAGAGACCTTTGAGAGGATGCTAATATCATATGGAAAAATGTTTTGGTTGAATTTGACTCTCAAGTCATGATTAATCTATTGAAGACTCCTACGAATCATAAGGTTGATTGGAGAATAAAAATAATTGTTGAGAAGATTCAATTAATCCAGATGGGATTTTTGAAATTTGAATACAATCATATGGTTAGAGAATAGAATAGGAGTGTTGATGCTTTAACTAATTGGTCACTAGAAAAAAGTGATATTACTTACTACGACCACCCTCCCAAATGGTGGGATTCACAAATAAGGGAAGCTCTTCTTTCTATCCTTTCTCTGGATGGCTCTTGTACTAGAGGTACCTAGTTCATTTTTCTTTATTTTTACCTATCTTTGGTTCAATCAAGGTATTTTAGTTCCCTTGCTTAGACTGATCATTCTTATGTTTCCTCTATTGAATCTTGCTTGAATAGCCTTTTGGACTAGAAAGACCAAAGTTGTATTCTATTTTTTCCTTCTTTTTAGTTTTTTGGTGTGTGTGTTGTTTTGTAAATACCCATCCTTTAATAGACACCATGTCTTTGCCTCATAAAACCTTGAGTTCTTCCTTTCCTCCTCCCCATAACCCTCCCTTGGTCACTCCTAATAACCTTATCACTCCTCCTACTAACCCTTCAATTGGTATTATAATTCCTAGTACTATTGACTATATTCTACATTCATATATTTTGCATTAAGAATAAACAATTTCATCCATTGCCAAGCCCTTGAATAGCCAAGCAAATTGATTTCATCCAAAAAGGCCAAGAAATACCTATCAAAACCTCCTCCCTTGTCCAAGGATCACAAAAAACCATAGGGCAACAACTTCTAATCACTCATCCAACACCAAATACAAGTATTATTCTGTAACCTCCACCTAGTCATAGTCTCCAAATTCCTATGGAAGTGTTTATGGCCTAGGATTCACTTATGATTTAGATTCCTTAGTATTAGGTGTTTCTAATTTCCTTGAATGATCTCATGGAATTCTTGTTCCTTGCATAGATATGTCCATATTTGAAGGTATCAATCCTTGAGGATGGTTGGCCAAAATGGAAAGCCTTATCTATCTATACCATTTTCTTGAAGTAGATTGTGTCACATTAAAAAATTTTAAATTAGGAACAAAGCTCATCAATGGTTGTTGTGGCAACCTTTCCAACATAGAGGTCCTCATTTATGACCTAAATTCAAAGTAAGATTTATTTTAAGAACTGACAAAGGATATTCCACATCATATGTGGTTTGTATTATGCAAATAAAGAAAATACTAATAGTGGAGGAATATTGCTCTAAGTTCACAAGTCTTCTCACCTATACCTACCAATTAAATCTAGTAATGATGATCTTAACCTTTTGCTATGGTTTTAAGGATAAAATTTGGATGGAATTCAATATGCTCAATCCCTATATTCTTGATAATGCTCAACATGTAACTTTGACAGTAGAACAAAATCTCTAATATTCTAGTCCCCCTAATAGACGTGACTTGAAATATCATCATCCTTACTGCAAAAATGAGTTTTCGTAGGGATATTCTATTTCAAATTTTATTCTCACCATCCCCATGATTAGAACTGTGAAGAACATTGTAAATTTCAAGTGGAAGGTGAAGATACGACATTAAATGAAGATGAAGATTCATTTTTGTAGGAATATCAAATAAAAGTAGAGGAGGTAGAACATGAATATGATACCATGGATCTCTCTTCTCATGCTCTTATGGGAATCCAAGATCACCATACCATCAAGATATAAGGATTTATTAAATGAAAACACATCAATGTGTTGATTGATTTAGATAGTATGCATAAAATTATAGATAGTAAGACAACTAAGTCCTTGGGCTTGTATATCAATACTTCAAATCATGATAAATTTCAAGTCTTAAGTGCTAATGGTGGGACTTCTTAATGTATGCTTCGAATGGCTAAAGTTAAAATCCAAAAGAGAAATTACACTTGGTTAGGTAATCTATTTACCATGAACCTAGGTAGTTTCTTAGGTATCTCATATATCATCTTGGGAGTACTATAGCTATCTCATCTTGGGAGCATTACTATTAATCATCAACTATTATATGTCAAGTGGAAAGAGAATCAAAAAGTCATTTTTCTATAAGGAATCCAACCCCATCCTTCAAAGGTGGTTAGTTCACATAGCATGTTATATATATTGAAGAAAGATGGTTGTGTATTTTTGTTTAAGTCAAGTGCATGGATGTTTAGTCTTTAGAGCCATTTATTCTAGCTATTCCTTCATATTTATAAAATATTTTGAATTGATATGAGGAAGTCTTTAATGAGACATGGTTCTTCTTCTAAGTGCACACATGATCATGCCATCCACCGTATTCTAGGAAGTCAACCTTATACATCCTTATTGCTATCCCTAGCCCTAAATGTCAAAAATTGAGAATTTAGTTCAAGAAAAGTTGGAGCAAGAAATCATTCATCCAAGCATTAGTATGTACTCCTCTCTAGTGGTGATGGCACAATGCAAGGATAACTCATGGTGCATGTATCTCCTAAATTTTAATTTCTTAATAAGATCACTATCAAAGACAATTTTCCTATCTATATTATAGATGATTTTTTGGATGAATTACATGATGGTATATACTTTACAAAATTAGACTTGCATTTGAAGTTTTATAAAATTAGGGTTAGAGAAGAATATATCCCTTAGACTACTTTTCATACACATGAGGGTCATTAAGAATTCCTAGTCATTACTTTTGGTCTCATTAATGCTCCTTCCACTTTCTAGAGTCTCATAAACTATATATTTTGTCCTTTTCCTTACATGTTTTTCTTGGTTTTCTTTGATGATATCTTAATTTATAGAAAGTCTTGGTGGATCATCTAGTTCATGTTGACAAATTTCTTCACCTATTACAAAGGGAAAAACTTTTTTTTAAAAGGTCCAAATGTTCCTTTGGGGTCTAGGAGGTAGAATACTGGGACATATAGTATCTTAAGAAGGATTCAAGGTAGATGATAACAAGATTAAAGCTATGCAAGATTGTCCCATGTCTAAATCCATTAAATAGCTTCATGGATTTTTAAATTTTTAGGAATCAAGATAACTACACAAATATTATCTACAAGTATGGCAAAATTGTTGCTCGTATCATTGATCTCACTAAAAAGGATGCATTTGTCTGGTCTAAAGTTGTATCTCAAGCCTTCCAAGCCCTTAAAGATGTTATGTGTACCATTCCTATTTTGGCCACTCCTAATTATAACAAATATTTTATCATTGAGTATGATGCTTTTGATATAGGTATTAGAGTTGTTCTAATGCAACATGGACACCTATAAGCCTTTGAAATTAAGCATATTTCAAGCAAGAATCTAGGACGATCCACTTATGAGAAGGAAACGTTAGCTATTTTGCATGCCATAGATAAATGGAGGTTTTATTTATTGGGATATCACTTCATCATCAAGATCTATCATACAAGCCTTAAGCATTTCTTATAGCAGTGTCTCTCATGCCATCAATAATATAAATGGATGACAAAGCTATCGAGGTATGATTTTGTCATTGAATACAAGAAAGAAAAGGAGAATATGGTGGTTGATGCTCTATATTGAAAATATGAGGATATTATTGTTATCAATTCCATCTCAATTCTTCTTCCATAATGACTTTCACAACTTTTTAAGGATTGTTTTACTAACTCAAAGGCTACATAGATTATTTAGTACATGGAAGTGGGCTCATCATTACGTTTTAATTTTTAATATACTAATGGAGTTATTTGCAAAAAAGGATTGTATTTATCTTCCTTATTCTTTGGCTATTAAGTCAAAGGTTCTTCAAGAAATGCATATATCTTCTTTGGCTAGACATTATGGATTCTTGAAAACACACCAACATATGAAGTAATATTTCTATCGAAAAGGATTAAAAGCAAATGTTAAGATGTTTGTAGCCAAGTGTGAGGTGTATTAATATAACAAGGATAAATAGTTAAATCTCCTAGGTTGTTTCAATCCTTTCCAAACCCTAACCACCAATATGAGCACATGTCTATGGATTGCATTGAGGGCCTTCCAAAATCTTAGGACAATACAATGATATTTTTTGTAGTAGATCAAATTTCTAAATAAGACCATTTTTGCATTACAACATTCCTATTCAATAAGTAAGGTGGCCAAGGTATTTATTGCTTCTATTTTTAAATTACATGGTATGCCTAAAACCATTGTGCATGACTATGACCATATTTTCAGAAATATCTTTTAGAAAGGATTGTTTTGTCTTACTGTTACTAAGTCGATATTTTCTCTTCTTATGACCCTCAATTAGGTGGTCAAACAAGGATGGTTAGTAAATATTTGGGTACTTACCTCCATTGCTTTTCTCAAGATAACAATATCACTAGGTTCATTGGTTCTAATTAGCTAAATGGTGGTACAATACTTCATACCATACATCCCTTAATATGTCCCTATTTGAAGCATTGTATGGTCAAAAACCTTTATCAATGGGATCTTCCAAGGTTTACCCAGGTAGATTATTTGCTACAACAATGATAGCTTGTACTTTATCTTCTTAAGGATAATTTGATTTAGACATAGAACTATATGAAGCAATAACAAGATTCACACTAATTTGAAGGACAACTTATTGTAGGAGATATGGTATTTTTATACCTACAACCCTACAAGCAATTATCCATGAAGACCAAGACTAGTCAGAAGTTGGCTCCTCAATTTTTTGGTCCTACAAGATGGTTCATCAAATTGGTGAAGTGGCATATCAACTGGAGCTTCCTCCCTCATCCTGCATACATCTTGTCTTTCATATATTTTGTCTCAACAAGGTCATTGGCAAAAAGGTGCAGTTCAAGATGAAGCATCCAATACTCAATGAGAAAGGATGAATCATTCTTTAACTAGAAGCAATTTGTAGTTCAGAGTTTGTCTTCTACGATCATGACAAATTTGAGAGTTCCTCATCAAGTGGTAGGGCCTTCCAAAATAAGATACTACATGGGAGCCTGGGAGAATTTTATAGACTTTTCTAGCTTTGAGGACAAATATTTATAGGGGGAAGCCATGTAATGACTCTAATAGCCATGTCAACTATCTTTATTTTTATTAGCTTAGGCCCTAGGTTTAGATAGTTGGCCCTTGAGCATTAGGGTTAGGGTTAATTTTTATTTAGTCTATAGATAGGAAGGGTTATGTGGTAGTTGGAATCATATTTTCATATTTGATTCTTAATCATGTCTAAAGTGCATATGAGACTTCACTTTCTCTAAGTGGCTAAGAGACTTCATCTTCTATAAGTGGATAAGGGATTTGTATTGATTTTATATCTTGATTTGATATTTTCATAATGGATTTGCTAGCATTTGGATCTCATTTATTAATATCATTAGGTATTGTTAATTTTACATAACTAGATTGCTACTACTATTGCTATAAAATTGAAGTTGTTTTATAAATATTTACTAAATAAGTAATTTAAAAATATAGTAAAAATGAAAGAAGACTCATTTTTAGATGAATTCTTTATATATCATAAATTTCAAATTACTAATCAGGATAAGGTACTTCTTTAATAGAGTGAGGCACTTATACAACTTGGTAAATGATAACATAGTAGTATTCTTTAAAATGATAGTAGATGATTTTAAGAATATCATTAATTTTAATAGTACCATATCTATATGGTTGCAAGACCTATGGGATATTAAAGAATAACATTCAACAACTTAGGCTTATATTTTGAAGATGATGGTAGTTAAAAATATCATTGAAACTAAAAAAATTATTTTTTATAGCATATATCATCTTGTTAGGACATATCATTCAAAAAGAAGGCTTGATAATTATCAAATTTTATAACATTTTTAAGAAATGAACAAAAAAATATTACCCAATATTGCTTAATGAAAGGAATACATAGAAGGAAAAAGAACATAGAATATGATGGGGTGTCCATAGACACCCAATAATCATTTCTAAAGAAAATAAGCTTATACTCCAATAAATAGTTAAAAAGGGTGGTATGAAGGGGTAATTATACTCAAATGCATGATCCCTTTAGGTCAAGGTTGTGAGACTAACCCTTACGAATACAATATTATAAAAAGTACAAAAGCAACTTATTTAAGGATTACATAGGACCAAAGGAAAAATATAACAAATACAATTATAAATAGTTTATTATGGCCTAAAAATAATATTAACCATCACGTATTATAATATCCCCCTTTAACTTAAACAAGGTATATGGATGGGGACCCTTACTTTGCATTCCCCTTAAGAGACACTATCCAACCCAGAAGCTCCTACATATGCACCAAAGTAACCTTGGATAGGATCTTGGTCAAGATATCCACTACTTAATGTAATGAGGGCACAAACATTAGATATAACATCCCGTGAGCATGAATATGTGTCACAAAATGTGTCATATCTATGTATACTTTTTCTGTTGATGGAACATTGGATTGTAGATAAGATGGATAATGATTTGATTATTAGATCGAAGAGTGGCTAAAAGGCTTTGATGTATGCCAATCTCCTCTAAAATTATGAGCATCCATATAATATGATTAGCTATCTCATTGGAAGCATAATATTTAACCTCTATGAAGGACTGATAAAGTGTGGGTTTGCATATAGAACACCACAAAACTAGGCTAGATCTCAAATAGAACACAAACCCTATGGTGGACCATCACTCATATTAGTCACCTACCCAATCAAATTTTGAAAAACTTATCAAAATTGAAGGGGAACTAATTCAATATTAAATACCCATCTAATAGGTCCCTCTGATATATCTAAGAATTTTCTTACCTATTATACAATGAATTTGTTGAGGTGCCTACACGTATATTGAATAATAATTGATAAAAAAAACTATATTTAATCTAGTGTGAGTAATATAGAGTACTCCCATAAGAGGCTAATACAACTTTTTTTTTTTGGTAAGTAAGAGAATATTATAATTAACACCGGGTTTTAACTGGTTGACCCAAAACCATTTTACAAAATAGGGTCCACTGACCAACTGGACAAAGGCCAAGCCTTAAAAGTTTAAACTGACAACAAAAAGGGCCAAGACCTACTCTTCCAACAGAATACAGCCAAACTAAACTATGGAAGCCTAATATTATGGCCATCAGAAAAGAAAGACGCAAAATAGAACTAACAAAGACAAAAACTAATCATGCAAGCACCATGCAGAGTAGCTTGTGCCCATATAAAAATAATAGAATATGGTCAAAAAAACATCCCATAGAATGGACAGCCAAGAGGCCAAGCAGTCTTCCTTGTAGTCCTCATCTAACTTCTTATCATCCTCCTTGCCATCATCTTTAGATTTTGCCTTCGACTCCTTGTGCCCCTGGAACTGCTGGCTATAAAATAGAAGATTTAGAGAATCACACAAATCAACAGCTGCACTGATGAGGCCAGACAGACTCTTCAACTGGTTGATACTATTGGAGGCTGATGAAATTGTCATATTCTCCAAGACTATTATGGTGGGGTCTGGTACCTCATTGTCAGGGATCTCCAACACTTTGTTATCTTCTCCAAGGCTAATACAACTTTGAATCAACTAAAGGTGTGGAGAAATCAACCTAAATTTTTAGTCCTAAAGAAAAATAAGTTTGAGCAAGCTTACTATCCTTCATCCTAAAATACTAAACAGGAACCAAGCATACTTGGGTTGAGAGAAGGTGACACCAAAGTATGTATAATCAATTTGAACCTTCAAAAAAATTTAGAAACCCCAAATATGTCATATCATAGGTGTAACAAAGCCATGGCTTCATGTCCTAGATTAGAGTAGAGGAGTTGCTAGTGATAATATTTATCCACATACAAAATAATTGTTAAAGTTTTCCATCCTAATTTTTGATGTAAACATCTTATTCAACCTCACATGGCTAAAAATGAGAACTAAAGATAAATAAATGGATCTTCTCATATCATGTACAAGGATCTTGCTTAAGTTCATACATGGACTTAATTATATAGAAACCAAGGAAGTGGGTTCCTCAAGCTTAAAATTAGGTGTCTATTGCATGTTGCTTTCTTCCTAAAGATCTCCATGTAGAAAGGCACTCTTCACATCCATTTGATGTACCTTCCATTCATTGAAAGTAATGATGGAGATAATCATCTTAACTGATTCCATCCTACCCACTCATCCAAAAGTATTATAATAGTCCATAGCCTCCTATTTAGAGAATATTTTAGCAACAAGGTGTGTCTTATACTTATCTATCTGGCCACCCAATGTATGTTTGACCTTGTAAACCTATTTATATCCAACAATATTCTTTCCTTTTTGAAGAGGGACCAAATCCTAAGATTTGTTCTTCATTAGTGTCTCATACTCCGCCAATAGAGAATCCTACAATTCTAGATTACCTTTAACTTAAGAATATGTGAGAGGATTCTTAGAATGAGTGACTGTTGAAAATAATTCCTATGAAGAAGCCTTCCAATGTCACTCAAGAGATAAAATACTTTGAGCATCCTTCATAAGAATCTTAAACCAATTGGAGGTTGGAAAAAATAAACAATCGTGTGTATCCCATGATAAGAATTAGAGTCTATAACTAGATAAAATAACTCATCACCACTCACCTCATCATGGAAGTGTTGGTTAGAAATCTTCCTTAGGTAAGGGTTTAGTTATTAATGCACCTTAGACCCAGCAAACATTGAAAGGTCGAGAGGAAGAAATGCCTCCCATGCCAATCTCCAAAGATGGTCTGGTTCCCTTGCTATTCTAATTGGGGGTTTTGAGATTAAAGAACTAGAAAGGAATTGGAAATGACTAAAAGAGATGGGAAATATGGCCATAGGTCAGATAGAATAGGGGTGATGGGCTAACAACATGATAACTTAACTGTAGGTCAAATAAAATAGCCATTTAACACAAATTCTAATAGAAATTAAAAATGAACAGCTAACATGCATAATCTCTAGGGCTACTCCAGAATTCACGTTTTTACAAGAAGCTAAATCTAGATACTAGAATTCAAGCCTACAAATAAAGCATATAATTTAAATAGAATATAAGCAATAGAAGACATACACACAATCAGAAGTCCAGAGTTAGAGCCAGACAATATTTGTATTTATAGCAAAATACGAGTTACAAAAATCTTCTAGCAAACACCCATCCATTTTACAATAATAAGGTAGACTTATATAGTAAATTCTATCCCTTGAACATTAAATGCACACCAAAAAACTATGGAGGTGCAGCCAAGATAAGAGTTACAAGATATTACAATCATGAAATAGTTATTTAGGCATAGCTGGGACTGATGACTCCTTAGAAATGTCACTGAACTCCTTCAATGCCTTGACAAACTTAGATCACTAGCACTACCTCCTTACTCGTAAGGATTGCTTTCGTGGAAGATAGGCTTGAAATCCTAAAACATCCAATCTAGAAACTTCTTAGAAGGGCTACACCTGGTTGTATAAGGATGCACTTTAAATTGCTAAGGTGGATTGCTTTTGGGATAGATCGGTGTAAGGGTTGAAAAGTTGATAGGTGGGGTGTAGTGAGAGGGCGTGCAACAGACTTACATGAGAAAATATGTGCAACACTCAAGCATACTCCAAATGTTGTGTTAGAATCAGGCACACTTAAAATAATACACTAAACCTTGGTGCACTCTAAACTATATGCCATACCTGGGTTCACTCTAGACTATGTTCCAGACCTGGGCACACTCCAAACTATGCATCGGATCTAGGTGCACTCTAGAATGTGCATCAAACCTGGGAACACTTAGTCATTTCTCATATGTTGAAGCTGAGTACTGTGCTCTTCCTTGGTCCTTGGGGCTGAAATGCATCAAGGTACTTGGAAAAAAACACCATCATCATCCAAGAGATGATTTTATAGAAGGCTAAATGTACATCATGTTATAGAAGTGACAACATCTCTGACTATTCATGGGGAAATTGAGCTTGCCTTAATGTCAAAACCCTAGGCCTTATTCATTGGGCTCAGAGTCATAATCGTTATCTCTCTTTGAATGCTTGCTGGTAGCAATAGACTCTTCTCTCGACTCTTGTTTTCCTATATCTTCCTCCTCATGAATTTCATTGTGCTACTTTTCATCCCAGCCTGGTACCTCATCTAGGGGATCATATTCCTCTTTTTTAGGGTCTTGGCCTACATCTCGTTGAAGGCTTTCACAATGGCCTTCCCCTTGAGCATCAATATATTCCTCAACACAAACTTATTTATACACCTTATCTCCTTCTTGCACTTTGATTTATTTTTGTGCTTGATCCTTGTCATCCTGAGGCACCTGGCCTTCATCCTATTGGTACCCAAGGCTTTCACCTTGGCCTTCTTACTGAGTGGAAACCTCCTTTGTATGAATTTGGCTCTATGCCTGGTTTTCTCCCTATGACTAAGGAGGCTCAGGTGGTGCGAGATCCTTCTAGATACAGTCATAGGTCACCTGGACCAGGGCCCAATCGTCATCATGCATGGTGTTGCACTTCTAGAGATCCCTAATTAGGTACCCAAACCTTTCCAAATGATGGATTTTAGCAAAATTAAACTTCTCACTGAGGTCCACAAGATAGGCTTCCATTAGCGTGAATCTGGCTATATATTGCATCACCTAAAATTTAGTAATAGGATCCTCCCAACTGTCAATTTACAAAGTGTTGTTTTTGAAGGAGTCCTACAGTTATTGTAGTTCTTCTTCATTTAGGTGATGGTCCCCCTCATCGATGAAGCCTAGGAAACCATTCTACACCAGAGTCTCGAAGTATATAAGAGCAATATTTCTCTCTCTTTCAAACATGTCCACAAGATCTTGGGCCTTTCAGGCCGCCTTGGTCTTCTTGAAGAAATTTCTGAGTGTTGTATCTATAGACACCCATGACCAAGCCAGGTCAGACATCGAGGCAAGCCAAATTTGTGATCTATCCAGGGTTTGTACCTTCATGGCTAGTTCCAACCATTTGTCAACCTCCACAATGATATATTCTATGATGGAAGTGCCATGGGAAACTATCTTCTTGGCTTCCTAGATGAATGTCAAGACTGCAACTACCTGGTGCACCCTATTCCTAAACTTGAACAGGAAGTGATTGCGCACCTCCTTGACATGGTCTTTTGATAGGGTCACTATGGGTTCTAGTTTACTATCCAATTTAGCCTACATCTCCTTAATCTAAGCATACAAAAATTTAAACTGGTCCTTTGCCTCTCCTTGAACCTTGAGGTGCTCCTCAAAATATTTCTTAGTGTCCTATAGTTCCTTCTCTAGATCGATCACTCATTGCTACAACTGCTTCACTTTGGACTGCTTGTCTTTGAGCTGCCCCCTCGTGAGTGCCAAGGTTTCTTAAAACTATGTATTTTTGGCCTTAGTGTGTAGAAAAGATCCTTAAAATGTTCCACCTAGAGGTAGAGGGATGTCACCTCAACATGAATATTCCTAGCTTTCTCTATGGGATTGGCAGTCTTCAGATCTTCCACTATTTGTTGATAAGAGTAGTCTTCTGATATCATATCTTTCAATGGTTTATGTACCTTGGGTTCCTTCTCCATCTGGTGGAGTTACATATTATAAGGATCAAAGACTACCCTTTTATCTGGGCGGGTTGGTGCCTATGCACTTTTACTTTTTGGGCCTCTCATCTAGGTTGAGGAATTCTGCTATGCTTTGTGAATGCTCTCAGCCATTGGGCCTTCTTCGCAAAACTCTAGCTCAGTAGGCTCTTGCACTCCAAAGAATTGGGTAAAGAGAAACAAAGCCCACTGAGGGCTTGATCTGATAGGTGTTTCTGGGATAGTCAAAGTGATGACTGTAGAGACCATGGGGGGCTTTGGGGTTTGCACGGTTGAAACCGAAATGCTAGGTTCAGCCGGAGGGGTCTGCATGGAGGATACTACTAGAATGACCAAGGAGACGATGATAGGAGAAGGCTAGCCAAGACTCACTATGGCCACAGAATTTGTAACTAAAAAAATTGAACTTTGAGTAAGGATGGAAGTCACCGGGAAGGTGAAGGCATTGGAGAATTTTGCCAAAGTCTCGAATAACTTAGAAACTATGGGCAGGGGAGGATGAGAATTTTCCTAGAGTAGGGGGTTCAAAAAATTTCCATAGGGATATCGAATGGAATGTGGGTAGATACTAGGGTTTTGGCACCAAGCAGTGGGGTCTCTAAAAGGGCATATGAGAGAAAGAGAGGAAAATAAGATGCACTTACAGGCCTAAACATATCCATACCTGATGTGGTGAACTACTACATTATTGGGATGGATTATCTCTCTCCACCTGATGCCTCATCCTCTAGGTTAATAACTGGTACTTTGAGCTACACCAGCAACACCTACTGCACCTGTTTCACTTATAGCATCGGTTGGGTACGCTACACCTGCTGGGATAGAACATAAACCCCTAAAGCAATCTCTTTTGTGACTACTACCACCACTGAAGGGCCTATGCTACTGATCTTGATTTTAATAGTATGAGTCCTCTTCACGATGCTTTGGGGTGCAGATGCATCAGGTGCCCTCCTCTTCCTTGGAGTAGTCTTTTATTTGTGAAGTGGTTTCTTACCCTTGCCCTCGACAGGTGGTAGCTTACTAGCTTGCTGCTCTCATGCCAACGTGTCTTCCACTCTACTGGGAATCTTCGTACTCCTAGGAACAAGGTTGTTGAAGAATACGGGTTGGTAGGAGTCAAAATTTTCATCAAATATGTTATAAAATTGGTGATCTATCTGCAACATTAGGTCATATACTCCTTTTCTATGGTGGCACCTCATGATCCACTAGTTTGTAATCTTCTCCTCCAACTAAAGGGGTATTTTGTCTTTCATCAATTTAAATACCCGATCATTGGGATCCTGCACCAGATATCACCTAGGGTTGTACTTAACTTCCATGATGTAAAAGTCATGCCACAGGGGGAAGAAGACCATATTTTCAATGTGCCATTCGAGATCTAGCCTAGAAGGGTTATTACACTACTTCTCGATATCCAGGAAAGGACAATGGTGGAATTTATCTCTTATAAATTTTTCCTTAAAGAATGCCATCTAGGTCATACTTCCATCGTTGGGGTAGGTCAATCAGACCAGACTCATACAAAGTAATTGCAAAATGGATGTTTTGCTTATTCTTTGTCACTTTGATGGTGCCAAGATTGATAGGCCAAGGATAGGTGTGTTATCTTTGCTGCACCTTGTCATACATATCATCTATGAAATCACATTGGCGAGCAAATTTGAGGGCGAACAGGTACTCAGTAGTGTAGTACAAAAACAGGAAGGGTTTGCCAAAAAACCTAAAAATCCATACCACAAGCCCTTGTGTCAATCAAAAAACATCTTTGAGATGCTGCTCTATCACATATTCCCTCATAGCTCTTGAAACCTGCTCATAGATACCATAAATGATCTCCAAAACTAGGCACATAAAGACTCAACTAAAATTTTAGTAGGACTCGTGCCTTGATAGGCTTGAAGTCCACTGGTACACTAGGAGTACCTCGCCCTTCTCATTCATGCAAATTTTGTTAATAAAGGTAAAACAATGGTGTGAATGCAACTGGTGGAATAAGTATCACACCAAGAATGAGTAGCTCCAAAATGTCATGTTTCTATTCTACATCACACATTTCTAGAGGTGCAACTGTCATGACACCCAATCTGCCCAATCAAAAAGATGGGCTTTATCCTTCGTGATACAACATTGAAAGCATAGAATTACTTGTGAGATATGCGTTCGATAAATACTGCCTACCAAGAATTTACATAGGCATAAGAGGCTTTACCAGTAATCCACATCAGCATGGAGAAGAGCTCAAAGTTCTTGAATCTCCTCAAGGGCATGGGGAGTTGCAGCAAGGTCCCGAGTGTGAGTATCTCTATGTAATGGGACTCCATGAATTTCCTCATCGACAATGTGTTGGTGTATCTCTTCCTCTAATCCTTGGTGTTAATTTTATTTATGATAACCTAACCAGAAGGTTCTCACTCACAGGTGAAGGTTGCATGGACTTTGTCAATAGATATGGAGAACAACTTGCTTCCCTCTACATTTTTCACCTAGTCTAAGGATCGTAAAATTGGGTAATTGCAAAAACCAATTTTGGGCAGGGGTGCACAAGTGTGCAAAGGTACCAGTACAAGAGGGAGTGGTAGGAAATTTCTCGATTATTCACTTCAGACACCTTAGTTATCATTTGATCAAGGTCTTGGCATAACTTCTCTATACTGGTCCTAGTGAGGACACAATCACAAATTTTGCTTAATTTATCTTTAGGTGGAGATGGTAGGGGGTTTTCATTTTTTTATTTTGTTTACTCCTGCTCACCCTCTATTGAATTTGGTACCTTATCCCTTTTTTGTTTGGGCTCTCCCTTCTTGCCCATATTCACTGGTAAATCATCCAAGTTCACTGGGAATGACAATGCCTAAGCACAGTCCACCCAAATTGCATCTGAGAAATATTTCACTTGTGCTAGAACAACATGATACTCTACCAATGCTTTTCATTCTTACCCACGATAATCATCCTTTGGAACTCATAAATAGTGGATGTTGCAACAACTTAAGAAATTTAAAAAGGTATAACTAGTGCCCAAGGAACCTTCTTATAGTTTTGGTATACACCCACCTACATTGATGGTGGTTAAGCAAAGTAATTGTTGGGAGTGATTTGGGGGCACTGTGGAAGATCTCCTACACAACAACCAATGGAAGAGTGTGCATCCCAATGCTAAATAACAAATTAGGATGCAATATTCCTTGGAAAACATGGAGCATTGCCTCGATTACATTTATTTCTTGATGTGCCATACTCTGGACAACATTTTGGAGGTGTTTAGAGAAAAGTGCCTTGTGTACGAAAAAATGAAAACTAGGCTATGCCCGCATATTAGAGTGCAATAGCTTCCTCAGGATGTGCACCTACATTGGTCACACCCAGAATCAAGCACCAGTATTTGGTGCACTTGGAATGTTGTTCTAGCCTTTGGCACCCTTGGCGATGTGTACCAACCTTAGATGCACCTTAGGATGTGCGCCTCACTTGGATGGCCACACCATGGACATGCACCGACCTTGGATGCACCTTAGGATTGTGCACCTCACTTGGCACACCTTAGGATGTGCGCCTGGCTTGAGCACACCTTAGGTTGTGGACATATCTTGGATGAACCTTTGGATGTGCGCCTGGCTTGAGCGCACCTTAGGTTGTGCGTCTCGCTTGGGCGCACCTTAGGATGTGTGCCTCACTTGGTGCACCTTTGGATGTGCACCTCACTTGAGCACACCTTAGGCTATATGCATTATTTGGGCACACCTTTGGATGTGCACCTCCCTTGGGTGCACCTTTGGTTGTGCGTCTCACTTGGGTACACCTTTGGATGTGCGCCTCACTTGAGTGCACCTTAGGCTATTTGCTTGGCCTAGGTGCACCTTTGGATGTGCACCTCACTTGAGCATATCTTAGGCTATGCACATCACTTGAGTGCACATTTGGATGTGCACCTCACTTGAGCACACCTTTGGCTATGCACCTCACTTGAGTGCACCTTTGGATGTGCACCTCACTTGAGCATATCTTAGGCTATGCACATCACTTGAGTGCACCTTTGGATGTGCACCTCACTTGAGCAAACCTTTGGATATGCACCTCATTTGAGTGCACCTTTGGATGTGCACCTCACATAAGCACACCTTTGGATGTGTGACTCACTTGAGTGCACCTTTATCTATGTGTATAACTTGGATGCACCTTAGGATGTGTGCCTCACTTAAGCGCACCTTAGGATGTGTGCCTTACTTGGGTGCACCTTTGTATGTGTGCCTCACTTGAGCACACCTTAGGCTATGTGCCTTACTTGGGTGCACCTTTGGTGGTGCACATCACTTGAGTGCACCTTTGGATGTGTGCCTCACTTGAGTGCACCTTAGGTTGTGCACCTCGCTTGGGCACACCTTTGGATGTGTGCCTAGCCTGGGTGCATCTTTGGATGTGTGCCTCACTTGAGTGCACCTTTGGATGTGCACCTCACTTGGGCACACCTTTGGATGTGCGCCTCACTTGAGTGCATCTTAGGCTTGTGCCTGGCTTGAGTGCACCTTAGGCTGTGTGCCTCACTTAGGCGCACATTAGGATGTGTTCCTCGCTTGGGTGCACCTTTGAGAAAAAATGCTACTTGCATCTGTACACATCTCAATAGAGAAAAAATAAAACTGCATCCCTCGACATTCTTCTATCACTTAGGATTCTGGCCCAAAAAATTATGCTATCGCTAGCATGGGGGGAGGCGAAGGGATACTCTAAAAAGTAAACTAAAATGTATAGATAAAACACAAAAAATATGTATATATGTACAAAAACCTCTCATAATAACCCTCACTAGTAGTATGCCTTCAGGTGAATGCCATTAATTGATAGTGGCAGAGTAAACCCATTTAGGTCTTGTAGTGTGAAAGAGTTTACCGGATGAACTTGAGAAACTTGAAATGGGCCCTCCTAGAATGCATCAAATTTGTTGTGGTTTCTGTTGATAAGCAACACACCCCCACTGAAAAATGAGATTCCATCCTTAGAAAATTATGAACTTCCATTTTTGCAGCAGGGACCCTCTTGGTCATTTTCAGTTTTAAATCCATATTTTGCTTGCCTCCTTTTTAAAGTTGTGCTTTTTCTTGCATTTTAGCTGTGTTATCCAAGAATTCACTTTTTACATGCTAGAATCATTCATGCACAAGAAAATCTTGCACCGTTACGAGAAAAATCCGAAAAACAGTTGCATAATTCACTGAAAAATCAAACTTTCCATTTTTGGTAGTGTCGCGATATCGCGACACTTCCATTTTCGGAAATGTCGCGATATCGTGACAGGTAAGTCAAAATGCAGCTAAGTGCCAGAAAGGTCGCGATTTCGTGACATGTCGCGAAATCGCGACGCTTTTGGGAGAGCGAAGCAAGTCGTACGGAGGGCGCGATTTTGCGACATGTCGCGAAATCGCGACATGTCGTATTTTCGCGGCAGGAGAGAAAAAGTGGGCTGCAGAATGAAAAATCGGCTAAGTCAGAAACATGTTCCAAAATCGCGGTCAACGCGGTCAACGCATGCAGGTAAGGGAACTGTCGCGATATCGCGACGTGTTCTAGAATCGCGGCTGAAAATCGGGATGGCTGTACGGAGGCCAGGAGGGTCGCGATTTCGCGACATGTCGCGAAATCGCGACATGTCGCGTTTCGCGGCCGACGAGGGAGGAAGTTGCCGATGCGCTGGAAGGTCGCGATTTCGCGACATGTCACGAAATCGCGACATGTCGTAGAATCGCGTAGGAGAGAGAAAGTCATAGTTGACTCGAAAGTGCATTCCGGCGGGAAACGGAAGGCTTCCGGGGTAGCGACACGTGTCAAAGCGTGAATGGGACAAACCGAAGCCGACATGCAAGCTTATTTTGCGGTTTTTAATCTGTTTTTAATGTTTTAAGCTTTGATTTAATTAAAATGCTAATCTAATGCATCTTTTTGTCTTTCATGCAGGATTCCACCTGGCACTTACGGGACAACCGGGAAAGACCATAAAGGCAAAGATAAAGTGCGGATTTAGTCAAGGACCACCATGCTAGAAGAGAGGCTTCCGGTAAATGCATTTAATGGAGATTTATTGCAGAATTGATAGCATGGAGACCATTTCAACTCAGAGATGGATTTGCGGAGATCAAATTGATGGAGAAGTGGTGACTCATCCGGCTCACCAGCAGAATTAATGAAAGCATTTATTTGCAGCTGCGAATGAATGCAAGTTGCATTTTATTTTATCTTCTCCATTTATGGCAGCCGATCGCACGTATTTGCCGAAGGGTTAAGTTCTATTCGGACTTTGATTTTTAAATGGATTTTTATTGTAAAACCCGGGTCCTAGGGTTTAAGTGCGATAAGATTTAGGGTTTGAGCAAGATATTTTGGAAAAGATCAGGGTCTGTCCTGAGTCTATAAATACAAATTCTAAATGTAATCCCGGGAGGCGGAGACTTAGAAATAAAGGCTTATAAGCAATTTCTTGCAAATTTTGTGAAATCCTTTGTTTCTGGACTTGGAGTTGATGTGCTTTAGCTTTTCTGTGATAGCATGGCCAGGAGCCTAATCTTTTGCCGAGTGTGATAAGTGTATTTTCTCTTGTTATCCGTTCCATTTAAAGTTTGTTAGATATATGTTGTAAATCTGCCATTGTCAAGATTAAATATGCTGTTAGGCTTCAGTTGTTCTATTGTCTGCTAGGGGAAATTACAGATTTGAGGTTAAGTTTGTTCTAATTGCTCTGTCTTCACTGTGCGAGCTAGGCTGCCGGTGAAAGATACCAATTTTAACCAGCTGCCCTTGGATTTATGATTTTCTGCTAGATCTGTTTCACTCTGCCTTGTGCTCTTAGTTGAAAGTGATCTTAGACTGACTGGACACTTTCTTCTGGGATTTGTTCTGTTGTGAAGCTGATAGCATAGATAAGATTGACAGTTTGGGTTTACAATTGATGTTTGATAAACTTCTCTTTTCTGCCCTACCCTACCCTCTCTTTTCTTTTCGTGAATGATCCATTTTTATTTTCTTTGTTTGCCTTTTATTTAAATCTGCTGACCCATGAGAGCTAGATCAAGAATTCAAGTCAAATCTGATTGTCAACAACTTTTGCAACTGCTGAACAAGTTCAGGAACCCCCCGTAAGGTAACAGAGCGAGTCCATATTGAAATCTATTCAGAAGTGGAAAAGAGTGAATTGCCATTCGACCCAACTCTGTAACTCGCACCTTGGATAACCAGCTAGATCCTAAAGATGAGTGGGATCAGTCCCGTGGGTGTCTCCGGAGCTTTCCTTGCCTTCATCCTTTTTCCCGAGGTGTGCATGAAAGCCGGGCCAACAGTTTCCGGGTTTGGATTTCTTCTCATTCCATTTAAGTACTAAGTCCCCAACTTGGAAAGTGTGATCAAAGGTCCTTTTGTCGAACCAGTTCTTTGTGGTAATGGAATGCTTCATGAAAGCCTTATAGGCTTTCTCCCTTTCCTCTTCCAACTATAACAATTGGACAATTTTGATGCTAACAGGGTTGAACCCTTCATCTTCACCATCTAATGACCGGAGAGACTACAATACCAACAACTCGATGTCCACAGGAAGTACTGCTTCCTTCCCATACACCAAGGAATATGAGGACGTCTTAATGGATTTCTTGATGGAAATTTTATCCGCCCATAACACAAAATCCAAAAGCAGTTGCTAGGTCCAATTGTTGTCTGCCAGGATCCTCTTCAGGATCCAAAATAAATTTTTGTTAGTAGACTTCGCCAAACCATTTCCCTACAGGTAATAGTTTGATGAAGTTTTCAGGTAAATACCATACTTACTTGCGAATGGACACATCTTGACCCTAATAAAATGGAAACTATTATCTGTCACTATGGCATCTAGTATTCTGAAATTGGTTATTAGTCCTTCTAGAAAAGCGATGATGACGTCCAAGTTAGTTCACTTTGTGGGCACTGCTTCTAACCATCGGGTGAAGTAGTATGTATACATCAAGATATATTTGTGCCCTGTGAAAGAATTAGGCTCAATTATTCTAATGAAATCCAAATCCCATTGCTAAAATGGAGCCTCAACTTGAATAAGATGCAGAGGCAATGAAGCATTCTTGATGTAGCCAACATATCTTTGACACTTAGCATACCTTTGAATCACATTGAAGGAATCAACAAAAATGGTGGGCCAATAATAGGCCACCCTTATTATTTTTAAAGCCATCGATATTCCGATAAGATGGTCCTTGAATATTCTAGAATGGAACTCATCTAGGATTTTTTGTTTTTTTGTCCCCCTGACACATCTCAGGAGGACACCGTCGATGTTTTGATGAAACAACCTCTCAGGTAGCAACACGTATCTACAAGCCTGAGGCCTGAAACACCTCCTCTACAAAGAGTTGATGCTGGTAGGGCATTGCCCAATACTAAAGTACCCCACCAAGTCTTTGGTCCAATATCGGTCATCCATTGATTGATTTACCAGATTGCTCTGTAGCATTGAATCTTCCAATTGGCAAGCTGTTAACTCAGATGCAACGCTCTTGGAAAGCACTAAGCATAGATCCAAACCACGGACCAACTTGGTGGGCTGGACCTCTAAATAATAATCTTGGATCTTGGTGATCTAGCCTACCCTCTTGTTACCAAGCTCACCTTTACTGATAAATTTTTTGATGTCCGGGTGTACTATGTACACTATTGTATTACTTTACGAGATAAAATGATGAAACTTCTTCAGTGCCCTCATTACTACATGCACTTTAATTTAAATAAAATTGTGCTTTTATTCATGCGGGAGAATGACTTGACTAAGGAATTCTATGGGCTGCTCATCCCTATCATCATTTTTCTTGGTCAACACAACTGCATAGCTTTCTGGCTTCCTGATCGCTTATAGAATGAAGTCTTTAGAATAATCAGGGTTTACTAGGATGGGAACCCAAGAGATCTGGTGTTTGATCTTCTTGACTGCCTACCTTCTCTCTTTTATCCATAGGAACTCCACATATTTTTTGAGGAGCTCATTCATAGGCTTTAGTACCTAGGTGAAGTCATAAATAAACTTCCTGACAAAATTTATCTGTCTGAAGAAGGATTGGAGACCCTTCTTGTTTATTGGAAGAGGTAGCTTGAGTAGAGCTTTGGCCCTAGCGGGATCAATAGCAAGAACTTTCTCTGATATGAGATGACCAAGCAATTTACCTTCTTTACCACAAAAATTGATTTTTTTGGGTTTATTTATATTTTGAACTCTCGACACTTCTCAAAAACCTGTCGCAAGTGTAAACCATGCTCCTCCCTTCTATGGGAGAAAACCGTCATGTCATCTAGATAGATTACAATGACATGGTTGAGCAACTCACCAAAGGCCAAGTCCATTGCTCTCTAAAAGGTTGCTCCGACATTGGAGAGGCCAAACAACATGCATTGATACACGAAGGTGCCCCACTTGGTGGTGAAGGCAGTCTTATACTGGTCCTCATATTTGACCCAAATTTGGTTATACCCCAAGAAGCCATACAGAAGGAAAAACCTTTGGGTGCCTGCCACTATGCAAAATTTGATCAATTTGGGGTAGCGGGTAGTGATCCTTCAGGGATGCTTGGTTAAGATTTTAGGAGTCGACACAGAGGCGAATATCTCAATTCTTTTTCCAAAATGGGACTAGGTTCGCTACCCAGGATGAATGCTTGATAGGGTAGATTATCTTTGCTTCCAACATTATTAGAAGCTCGACCTTCATTAGTATTTCAATCTTTGGATTCATAGACCTTTGCTTCTGTTAGGTGGGCTTGACTCCCTCCTGGAGTTCAATCATATGCTGAATGATATTTCTTTCATATCCCTTTAGGTTGTGGTAGCTCTAGGGGACGATGTCTGGATACTCTCTACAGAGGGTCCTGATATGCTCGATTTCTCATGGTGTGCAATCAGTCCCTACCTTGATCCTCTTCACAGAATTTGTTAGAGTTACTATGTTAGTAACTATGATTATTACCTCATTTAGGTAATTTGTAAGATTCACCTAGGTAGATGTTATTTACCGCATGGTAAAAAGTATTTTGTTAGTTTTACCATTAGGTTTTTACTTTTACTATTTACCTAGTTAGTCATCATAGTCAATTTGACTATGTTAGTTGATTAGGTTAGTGGTTAGCGCTTTATTAGCTAAGCGCATTAGTTAGCTTCAATTAGGGATATTATTTTGTTTAATATCCTAAGGTTATTCTTAGCCTGCTATTGTATTATTTAAGCTTATTGCATTTCTAATACAAAGCTAATGTTCACTTACCTCACTCCTAATATTAGTATTAAATATTTGGTAAAGCATGGCACTCAAGGCGCACATTGGGCAAGGTGGGAGTATCTCATTCCAGAAACTTGGACAAGACGAGAGGAATTCTCTCATTCCAAAGGCATTGCACCTTGGGTTTGATTTATATTTTTTTAAGGTTGATATACTTTGGTAATTTGACTAGATAGCCCACAGACTGCCATCTCGCAGACAGACTTAAAGCCTGTCAAGCTGTCATAGGTCCACAAGGCACGTAGACCAAGGCCAGCTCCCACATCAATGGAGTTAACCAGCCTCACCACCTTCTTGTGAGAGCCTAGGGAGGTAGCACACTCAGCCACCAAAGAAAATCTCTGGCACAAGCATCTTGTGCAACCATTAGAGCAATTCTTCGACAACCAACATGAAAGGGTCGACGCGACCCCAAGGCATGACCATTGGAACAATTCTTTGGTGATCGGCCTAAAATGGTCGATGCAACCCTAAGGCACAATCATCGGAGCAAGTATTCGATGACTGGACTAAAAGGGTCAAAGCAAACCCAAGGCGTGGCCACCAGAGCAAGTTATCGACGATCAGCCTGGAAGGGTTGATGCGACCCCAAGGCACGGTAACCAAAAAATACTCCAGCAACCACCCAAGGTGCGACCACTGACTAAGAGTCAGGGTAGAAACACCCTAAATCAGGGAATTGACAACCTGTCAGGAGAACCGATAGACCGACTAGCACATGATCCAAAATTGAATGCACACCAAGGTAATTTTAGATCCATACGAAGCATGAGATCTAACATACACTAAACTACTGGCACTTATGCAACATGACTCCTGAGGAGCTTACATGGTGATAGGTGAATAGTTGACCTAGATACCATGAATCTCGAGGTAGGAGTTGATGTGGTGATAGGCAGACAACTGACTTGGGTGGCACGACTCTCGAGGATGACACTTGGAATGACACATGGTGACACCTAGACTGATAAAGACCTGACACGTGGCAGACAAACCACTGGACTGCGTTGATGTGGTTTGGGCTCATTTTTTGTGGTTTGTGCTCATTTTTTGAGGATGCTAACTTAGTGGTTTAACGACATAGAAATCGAGTGCTGACGTGGTAGATGGAGATCGTGATAGTTGGTGCTTGCTGAGTCGATTGGAGGTGTTGAGGTGTCTTTGAGTGATTTGCCAAAGGTGATCCAACGTGTCATCTGGTTATTCGTAGGTAAGCAGTAAAAGGTCTAATTGGTTGACGATTGCCCGAAGGTAATCACTTACATGGGGGCATCATTACTGTTTTAAACAACTAAATATTTATCCATAGGACGAATGTGGGACAATAAGTCCCAAGCCTTTTAAAGGCTTCTTCGTTTTTGCTCACTGGCATAAATTACCTTCAATATGAAGGTGACCCTCCATGCTTATTGTCAGGCTAGCTAGCCCAACTAGTAAAGAGGGCTAGCCTAATGTGTTGCTCGACGGGAGGTCGGGTGTTTGACCCTCGTCGGGAATAAACTTTTTTTTTTTTACAAACGGGCCAAAGATAAAGAAACCTAAGGTATGTTTTTTATTTTTATTTTTAAGTTTATTTTGTATTTTTTAAATTAATTTAGTTTTCATTTATTAATAATTTAATATTATTTTATATAATTTTTTTTTTTAATAAAAAGTAATTTTAAAAATAAAATAGTTTTTATTATTAATAAATTATACTTTAATTAATTAGAAAATTGCTCTAAACTTAAAAATTAAAAGACATCTTTTTTGCAAAAAAATTAATCAAAGAGGGCTTTTGTTTTCTCTCAAACAAGGGGATATAAGACATTTAAGAGCACCATTTTTTTTGTAAATTAGAGAGCCCTAAAACTCTTCTCAAACCTTGTTAATTTAGCAAATAATAAAGGATCAAACTTGAATTCTTTTTGCTAAATTGTAACACAAGGAGACACAAAAATTTGCAAAACATCAAATTTGAAATTATGCATCTGTTTTCTCCAAGGGGGGATATAGGACATCAAATAGCCCATTTTATTTTTTGCAAAATTGAGAATAAATTGAAGAGCTTGGGTCCACTAAAACCAAATCATGTGTCGATTGTTTTGGAAGCCTTTCAAACGTGGGTCGTGTGTCGAATTGACTTGAAAGGAGTGCTATTTTGTTAATTTTTCAAAAAAAATGGGGGGAAGACAAGAAATTGTACTTCTTTGCAAAATTATAACACAAAAGTGAGGATGAGTTAAAACAAAATAAAACTTGTTAAATTTACAAAACAAAAAGAAAAGGCAATTTTTTTATGCCACATTCTTTGCAAATTTGAAAAACAAGAGGAGACAAAATATATCAATTTTTTGCACAACACAAATCCAAATTTTGTTGTAAAAATTTTAAGGTGCATTTTTTATTTTACTCGACACATTTATTGGAAAATTAGGTGCATTTTCGAAAGTGACTGACACCTATGTAATAGAATTTTGTGGGCATTCTTGTTTGATTATTGCATTATTTTTTACAATTATAAGTCATAAAATCAAGAACACTCAAAATCCCAAAAAATCACAATAATTTGTATAAATCATTGCACAAGTTTAAAACCAATTTTACTTGATATTCTCTCCTAAATTAAAACCTCTAATTCACTCTTATTTGTTTGGCTCAATTTCCTCAAACTGATTATCCCTCTTTAGGAGGATTTTTAGGCAGGTGTCATTAAATATATAATTTTGAGTGAATTATCTTTTGGTACTCTTTTAGGGTATATAAAAAAAAAGAATAAGTTTTTGTAAAATAAGGAACCTTCATAGTAGCAATTGTTTGCACTAAGGAGGGATAATTTCTTTCTTCCTTCAAACACATATTTTGACAAGAGGGAGATAAAACTTGTAAAGGCAATCAAAAAAGTAGAAGTCATAAACATTATATATTTTTATTTTAGGCTTCATAATAGCAACCATGCTTGAAGTACTTGCAATAAGGAAGAATTATTTGGTGAACTTTTTTGATAAAATTGCCTAGGAGGCAAAGTTTTGCATAAATTGTAAAAAGGAAAACCACGACACCAATCGATGTTGGTTTCAAAACAAGCAAAACTAAAATGGCAAAGGCGCATCATAGAGGTCATATTTCTAGTGAAGTGTCTGATTCTTATTATGATTCTGGTTCAGAAAGAGCACACAAAGTGCTCATGGCTAAGATAATATTGTAAAGGGGAAAAAAATTTGTCACCCTAGGCAAACACTTTTTCCAAAACCTCTTTTTAGGCTTCATAAATAGCTTAATTTTTTGTTTGAAGTACTAGCAATAAAGGGGTGATTGTACCTATTTTTAGGCTTCATAAAATAGTAAAATATTTTTGTTTGAAGTACTTGTAACAAAAGGAGGGAATTTTCTGGTGTAAAATTTTCCTAGGAGGCAATCTTTGTAACACCCCAACACAAGCTTCATGAGTTGCACATCTTTTGCAATTAAGGGGGATAAACATTTCTTTTCTTACTTCACACAATTTTTTGTAAAAAGGAAAGAAGACTTATAAGGGTGCATTTTTAGCATCAATCGACACCTTAGTCTCACTTCTTTCAAAAATTACACTACAACATGTTTTGCAACAAGGGGGAAAACTTATAAGGGTGTATTTTCGACAGTGACCAACACCTTAGCTACCTTATCAAAAATTTGGCATAATCATATTGTAACCGAATGAACCTCGTATGAAGTGATCTACTCTACTACACATAGCAGTTGCAGCGGCTGGTTACCCATGTAATTCAGTTGGATGCCAAGATTACAATAAGGACATTCGTTGATGTGAAGTCAAAATGAGGAATGACCCATTTTTTTGCTTAGGAGCAACCAGATCACTATGATAGAGCTTGAGCAAGAGCAAGAAACAGTAGATCAACATATTTTTCACTGTATTGGAACATTTATATACATAACCCAAATAATGTAATAAGGGAGGATGTTAGAGTTACTATGTTAGTAACTATGATTATTACCTCATTTAGGTAATTTATAATATTCACCCAGGTAGATGTTATTTACTGCATGGTAAAAAGTAGTTTTTTACTTTTACCATTAGGTTTTTACTTTTACTATTTACCTAGTTAGTCATTGTAGTCAATTTGACTACATTAGTTGATTAGGTTTGTGGTTAGCGTTGTGTTAGCTAAGAGCGTTAGTTAGCTTTAATTAGGGATATTATTTTATTTAATATTCTAAGGCTAGTCTTAGCCTACTATTGTATTACTTAAGCTTATTACATTTCTAATACAAAGCTAATGTTCACTTACCTCGCTCCTATTAGACTCCAGCTCTAGCTGTAGCTCATGGTATTCCATTGCATACACTTTGATATTGTAGGGATGTGCCCTGTCATCCTGGTCAAACAAAATTTCAAGGGTGATCAAACCCTTGGGGAGGTGGTTGTTCTTCAGCTGGATAAGGCCGTCATATTCTTCATCATTGAGAGATCTATCTTCAATGCTTCTAGCTTCATTTATCAAAAAATTGATGATCTACTTATCATTTTCAAAGACCTACCAGTGGATAATTTTATCTGGCATTGAGGGTCAGTACATATCCCTCACTGCTTTCGGACTTTGCATCATATTCTCGGTCAAGGAGCATCTTTCTTCAATGGACACAAAAATATTAGCATGTTTATTCCACTCTCGCAAAATAAATTTAATGTTAAGAGTTGAGAAGGACTCGAGCATATCCCATACCTTATTAGGGTATACCTTGAGATAGTGTTGTTTGGCAACACATTTATTTGTGACCTGGTTACAAATCAATTTGGAGTCCTCGAATATATGTAACTATTTTATTTATAATTTTTTTGCCTTTTGTAACCCCAAACACAGGGCTTCATACTCAACGACATTATTGGTATAGCTCCAAGAGAGCCTGTATGAGTATGTTTTTTGAATTCCATATGGAGATATGAGGATAAATCCAGCTCCAATGTCGTTCTTGCATTGGGATCCATCGAATAATAGCTTCCATAATTGGTCATCCATAGGGTCAACGTTGCTCAATATTTTAGCCGTTTTAGGCTTAGTTATTGAGTAACACCCAATGTTTGATTCTATCATAGCATTTAAATCATGCATAGAGAACTCATCCTCTATGTGCAGTTCATCAAGAGCTTCCTCCATCAACTCCACTTCCTCTTCCACTTATTCCACTCCATAAATGATGTTGACTGATTCCATGGGTTTCTCCACATCCTAGATCCTTTCAATGAGAAAAGTAGAGGCTTTTTCATTAAAAAATTTTACCCTCTTCCCCTTGAATGGGACCTTCAGGTGTGAATAGTCAAGAGATAGATAGCCTCAAAGATTGGCAGTGAATTCCTTTGATAAGCACATGTTGAAATAGGGCTCCAAGTCAACTACCATAACTTATTGTATTATTATGATCTATGGCATATTATGCAACACGATTAGGATATCTTTGATGATCCCAACTATCCTAATCAGATTTCTATCCATTTGAAGCACTCTAGGGCTCCGCCTAGTGTACTCCATACCCATGAATTCACATACAACTTTGGGTATTACAGTGGTGGTGACATAAAAATCAACCATGTAGTTGTGCATTACCCATCCTTCCATCCTGAGAGATAGGTAAAATGAAAATGGCCTATTATTTCCCGTAGAAAAAGTGGTCAACGACTATACCAAGATGGTCTAATTTGGTCTCCCCTTGCCCTTGATAGACTTGAGGGATTCCTATAGTAGGTCAACTTGCCCAGGTAATCGGAGTGCATCAAAGAGGCTTACCTTAGCTGGAATCTTCCTTAACGCTTTGACAACATTGTATTCTCCAACACTAGACTCGTCCCCATATTTAGCAATTTTGTACCAGGTCTAGTACTATTGCATTGCTTCCACTCTCTAACGCTTGGTGATCGAGGGGTATCACAACTTTTACCTCGCTTGATATCTTGATTTTTCTAGGGGCTGAGAGGTTGAAGCTTGTAGCTAAGGGGTGCTCGCTCTTGTCCTTGGGGGTATATAGTCTCTTAACAAAGCATTGTACATGGTTTCTGATACTTGAGCTGACTCCCTCTCTAGTGGTTCAACTACCTTCATGCTTAGCAACCTAGGATTGATGGTCACCTTGAGTGGTTCTATTTGCATCGGGTCAATCTCAATCAGCTTCTTGCTTGTCCTCATCAAAACAGAGACCTACTCAATAGGGGGAATCATGAAATTATGGTCAGATTCCCTTATCATATTTACATGTCCATTGGGTGCACTCTCTATAAGTGTTTATACATAGTTTAGGTGAACCATGCAAGTTTTCTCTCCATGTGGTTCATTGCACATGGAGCACCAGTAGGTTATGCCTAATGGGCTAGCTTCATCACACTCTGATATTGTGGAATTTCTATCTTGATGCTTTCCAATGGAGGTAGCTTGCTCCCTTGTGATTAGGGGTGGAGGCCTCCTTGGCTGGTAGCCCTGATACCTAAACTAGATTTTATTTATGATAGCCATATCATTCACTATAGTTTTAATAAACCCATACACATCCTGCAACTCTTTGGCTTGATCTGCATTTAGATATGTCATAGCCACGAACACGTGTAATGGTAATGGTGCTAATGGTGCTTGCAATGCTAGGTACTAGACAAGGATCAAAAGCTGGGGAACTATGGGATTTGAATATTGAGGAGTCGATACCTAATTTTATGGGTTAAGAACCCATGGTTGACTTTGTGGGTTAGGAGCCCATGATTGATTGAGGTACATTTGAGGTGCAGAGGAAGTAGACACATTTGGATACATTTTCTATGGAAAATTTAGATAAATTGGTATAGTATCTTTTGGATGTCACTTCCCGATGGCTACCAGTCAGCTTTCACCTTCTATGCTTGTTGTTGCAATAGGAATATTGAATCATTCCAAACTGATGTGTGCTACCCATCCTACACTACACCTAGAGAAGAAAAAGTTGTATGTGGTACTGGCTATGAAGGGGTCAAATCTATAGGCAAAGAACAATCACTTAAGTATGAAGAAGAATATGCTCTACTAATAATAGGGTAAAAAAAATCAAAAGAACCTATTGAAGCTAGAAGAGATAAAGAGTCAAAAGAATCAATATCCAAAAGCTCAGGTTGAGGAGTGGAAGGAGTACTTAGAATAACCTCATCAAATGTGACATCTCTCGAGATCAAACCTTATGCCTCTAAGGACCATAAAGGTAATTTGCATTTGAGGTATCAAAATTCCCATAAAGATTCATTTATGAATATTTTATACCTCCTTTTGAAGATCCTTGGGCATATGAGTCCATACTAGAAATCCAAAGATATGGAATCAAGACACATCATGGCTTATCTCTTATCAATCACTCAAAAGGTGTTATACCCTAGACTACCTTGGTGGGAACTCCGTTGATGATGTATGTTGCAAAAGTGATAAGCTCACCCCAAAACTAATGCTTCATCCCCTTAGCATGAATCATACATTGTGCCATCTCCATGATTACATTATTTTTTATTTGAACCACACCATTATATTTAGGAGTATAGTGAACAATCCTTTGATATAAAATTCCATGAGAAGACAAACAATCATGAAAATCATTGATAACACATTTATCGCCCCATCTGTCCTTATACATTTGATTCTTCTATCTATATATTTTTCAACAAGGCCCTTGAAGGTTTTAAATTTCTCAAAGACATAATCCTTAGTGTAAATGGTGTATAGCCACACATATCTAGAGAAATTGTTAATAAAAATAAAAAAGTACCTATTTCCTAAGAGAGATTACATATCCATAGGTACACAAATTTCACTATGTATGATCTTTGATGGATGAGATGCTTGTCTTAAAATCCCTTTTAGAAAGGTATTTTTATTATGCTTCCCAAAATGCACCCTCATATACACCACTTGGAGGGGATGTGTGTGGAAGTCCAATAACCATATGATGCTAACTTATGTATCTCAAAGAACCATAGCTAATATGCCCAAGCCTATGATCCCACTTTTAAATCCCACTATTAGCATAAACAACCATAGTAATAAGGTTCTTCTTTGTAACAACCCAAATCTGATTACTTACCTGGTTGTCTAGTAAAAGTGAATCCAAAGACTAGGATTATTTTTTTTGAAATATTATCTCAAATTCTAAAATATTCTTCCTATCTCACAAGGTTTGCTTTCAAACTAACTTCTTTTTTTATTAATCCAATCAATTCAAACAATATTGCACAAATATAACCTACAACTTTTGAGTTTAGACTACTGTAGATAGTCACCCAAGTGGATGAGATCGACCAAATACCATGGAGATGCTATTAAGTCAAAATATATATCCTCATTTATCATTCGTATATTCCAGCATGAGGATTGATCCATGACAAGGGTTATCCTCTAGGGCCCATAACACCTATAGGATGGATGCCTTTTTCCCTTAACTCTTTATACCAAACCTTCAATATTCTAGTTGATTTGTTCGTAAACGTATAAAAGAATATGGCATGTTTATATCTCTATGACTAACTAGTGAATCCCATTTACCTGGACCCAGTTAGTGCCATTTTATTTCCCTGACCTTGGACTTCATTACAAAAACTCATTATAACTCACAATGGTTTATCCCATTCCAAAACCTATGGCTATACTAAGCTAAGTTCAATGAGTAAGGAATTTATCACTATGCCCTTCTAATACAACCTAGGAAGGATGTCCCATACCACATTTCCATCTAGTCCTAACCTAGTCATTTATTGACCAAATCTATCAGTCAGTAGTTGTATTGAATATTGTTGTGTGCATACCCGCACCTCAACATTATGGATGATCTTTAATCACATTCTTAGGACAACCACCCAAGAATATTGTTAAAGTTATACTACTTTTAAAATTATCTACTAAACTACCTTAAGTAGAAGACTCTCTCTCTTTTTGAACAAAAATATGTAGTTTTAAAGTAGAAGTATTTACTATACCTAGGGTAATCTACAGTTTGAAATGAATTTTTCTACAACCATGATGTCAGCATCATATCAAAGCAAGTTTTTTTCAAGATATTAATCAATTCGAATCTACATTTGGGTAAACTCTATGTTAGAATATTATTATTGTTATAATGTGCACTATGCCTATAATTGACAGGTTGACATTTGTCTTCTGCCACTTGTCCTTGTCTTCAGTTTGAGTTGGAGTGGTGTCTTCTGAAAGACACTTGGAGTGGAGCTTATGACACTTGTCATATCTCCCTCCTAATATTGATGCTTATATATTGTAAGATAACTTGTAAATAAAGTGTGCCTTATTTTTCAGTCCCATCATCTGGTATTAGAGCGGTGAGATCCGCCTATGGGGACCCTTAGGGTTTGAGAGTTTTTTTTTAAGGATTGAATTTTTTCTCCAAAGTATCCTCTTCACTTGCTAATTTTATCCTATGAATGAGAAACACAGAGAATTTTTTAAGAGTTTTGGCGATTCTGGCAATGTGGGGCTATTTTTTTTGCAGGGTGAAGGCACATTTAAAAAAAAAATGTCACATTTTGCAGCGGTGAATATTTTTAGAGCAGTAATATTCAGAATATGAGTACACCAACACGTAGATCAGGATGAGTACTACAAAATCGAGTGCTCGCATGCAAAAATCCGACAAGAAATGAGCAAGATATGGTTGTTTGAAGACAGACTGTTGTAGTTAGTTTTTTCCTGCGCGATTTTTTCCGAAACGGAAATTTTTTTATTAATTTTTTTAGCAGTCCTTTTCCTGATGTTTTTGCACCATCATATAGATTATGAGAAGTACTACAACATCAAGTAATCACTTGCTTAATTCAGTAATGTATTGAGCAAGTTACAACTGCTCAAAGTTGGTTGTTTGCAGCAGTTTTGGGACTGCGGATTTTTTTTTTTTTTTTGTTAAGGCACATTTTATTTACAAGTTATCTTACAATATATAAGCATCAAGCTTAGGATGGAGATATGACAAGTGTCATAAGCTCCACTTCAAGTGTCTTTCAGAAGACACCACTCCAACTCAAACTGAAGACAGAGACAAGTGGCAGAAGAGAAATGTCGACCTGTCAATTATAGGCATAGTGCACATTATAACAATAATAATATTCTAACATTCCCCCTTAATGTGCAATATCCTAAAAATATAAGTCAACATTAGATAACACTCTAAAGAGTTCAAATATTCTACCCATGCTTTAATTGTCAAACTCTCAACATTGCATAATTTTTGGTAATTACGTTTCTCAAAAGATATATTATGAAAGGATTCTCCACGATTTCATCCTTTAGATTATAATTTCATGTTTCACGAATTACACATTCTTTATTTTCTTAAAAATAAATAAATAAGTTTACTTCTAAATATTATCCTCTTGACTTCCTATCCAGTCAACAGATTGGTAAATAAAAATAGTGTTCAACCCATATTTCATACGCTGTACTAGAAAAGCTTATACACTCAAGTAACTTCCAATATTCACACCTTATTTTAAATTTACCTCAAGCATTAAGAAACTAACTATAACATCCATAAACAAGTCATATTAAGGAAACGTTCTAAATCAACAACCCTTTTATTAATTACAAATATTTCAAAGCACAAATGTTCAATTTGATGTCACTAAGACCAATTATGTAATCCATTTTCAAATGAAAATACAAGAGGGCTTTGCCCATTTTTACAACAAACAACACAATTGTTGGCAAAAAATTCAACAACCATATTCTAGATTCAAACCTACTATTTCTTTTAAAAGTTCTTCCACTTGAGTCTACACTCACAACAAGCATGAGCACCACCTACCATCTGGATAGGTCTTGACACTACCGGTTCAAACTCACCCATGACTTTGGGTTATTTTCCTCAATGTCGGCTCATTTAGTGACCATCAACGCACAAAAGAGTTATTATAGAGCTCATAGGGATCAAATACGGCTCATAATGGATGAGAATGCATCCTACTATGCACACATGCATTCCAAAAAATTTACTAGAAAACATACCAAAACAAAAAATCAACTATCTCTTATCCTAAGATATACACCCAGTTAACTTATCATCATGTTTTCCCTTTTCATTTTATACCCTATTTTTCTAGGTAGTAGTTCACAAATAAAAGTCTCACTCAAAAAAGTTTAACATTCAACAATGTGTCATTGAGTAAACTTTACTCCTACGTTTACAAGCAATCAACATAGAAGTTTAGCAATCAACACAGAAGTTAAGCAATCAACTATACTAGAAAAGCTATGCTTCCATTCATATTTTTTTAAAACTCAACCAACACAACAACATTCGACTCAAATTTAACTCGATTCTTCTAAGTTTGTTTGACATGGTTTCACACCATTTATTCTTCCTGAAACATGTCACTTCCTAACTTCAATGAGTCATAGCTTACATAGCAACATTTCGTAATTAGTTTATCCACTATTTCAATTATTTTGCATAGAATGCACAAAAGTGTTTATGGTATCTTCTCATTTTCTCTATTTTTGTACAAGCAAGATATGCTCGGAAGAAACCAAACTATCACCCTACAAATTTAATTAAATATAGACATACAGAAGATACAACAAAAAAATATTTATTCCAATCAATTCGACATGGTTTCTCACTATTGTTTCTACCTAAAACATGTCGCTTCTATTTTTGAGTTTGCACAACATGTTCAATTTCCATTTTCATTTAGACACAGTATGCACAATTCTCATTGCCATTTGGACACAACATGAATAGATTTTGCATTCATTTAAATTTAGAAAACATAGTAACCAAAAGGAGAACCCAACCAGGTCCGAGGTGTAGACCAATTGGTTCATCCAAACCCCATAAGGGGGCGGAGGTCCAAGGTTCAAATCTCGGGCCTCGTCGACTGAACACTTGTCCCTTTCCTGGTGCTTTCAGCGGCATAAAAGGTTTAAAATTATTGTGGCATGGTGGTTATAGGGGTGGACTGCACGAAGATCTGTGTGGCAGATTCTAGGGCGAACAACGCAGAATACTGTGGCAACCATAAAAGCTGGACAGCCTGCCCGGATTCGTGGCTGCTACCGATTCCACCATGTAAATTCAAAAAAAAAAAAAAGAGAACCCAACTTGTGTCTTCTGCTTCTTGAAACTCTTCTATTTTTTGGTCTCCCTTTTCCCAATTTCTTGTCGTCTCTTTTCTCCTTTTTTTTTTTTTTGATCATCTTTTCTTCTTCATCCCTGTGGTCCAAAAAACTTGGTAAACTATTTTCCTTTCTTACCCATGCGTAGTGCCAGGTTAGCGAGTCCTCTCCACAATCTCGTACCACCACCTTTTCATCATGGCATTCTTAAAGAACCTCAACAATAATGATTTGATTATGTCAACTTTTCCATATTTTATGGAACAATATAACATAGGTAGTTTTCACATATTAATTAAAATAAAAAAGGTAAAGTTAGAAGCATACGTAGAGTCTAAAACAAATCAAGACTCTGGCCACCCAAACACATAACACTTGCCTAGTGGCCACACAATTTCACCATATTTTAATATAAACATGGAGCAAATACAAAGTAAATTATTACTCATTTTACATAAAATTCCTTTCCTTCTCTGAATAAATAAAATAACCATTTACCTTTATTTATTTTCTATTTTATTCATAAAATTATCTTTCTATAGAATCATGAAATAATAATCTCAAATCTTTATTCAACCATTAAAGGGTGGCTCACTTGATTGAGACATCTTCATTGCCGTCATCTAAACACATAAGCTCACCTTATATAAAAATAAAACAAGGAACATTTAAAGTTTTAAACATATACATGCATGTACAAAAAAGCACTAACATCCTTTTCCAAGCTAGTGGCTCCCATCATCATTGCCACCACAAAATATTCCTCATTCCATGCAATCAAGCAATACTCCAAATAATTAAACTCACGTAAAGATGCAATCTATATTGTCCCTAAATGATATGCAAGTGCGAGTTTCCATGTGCTCACGAGCCGAATCATCACTTCCCATACTTACCCTTTTTTACTGACTTGTTACCTTTTATTATCATCTTGCACTCACAGATACTATCAGTAGTACCATGTTTCTCAAAAGTAGGTAAGTATATACATATTTTGCTTTCTTTCAATACTCGAGTGAGGAGGGTCATTATATTCTTATAAACAGGAGCATAAGAGGCAGGTCTTTCTCCTGACTTATACATGTCGTCAGTCTCATCACAATAACCTAAAGCAATGATTTTGAACCAATTGTCTATATCTTTAATTACCCATATATTAGGCTAAAAATCTACTTTATTATTGTACAAGTAATATGATATATAGAAAAAATGTTAAGGCCAACATTAAGAACATGAAGTGCCTCATCAAATAAAGAATATCCAATACTAATGTCTATACTCCATATAGCCAATAATTAAGACTCATCTCCAATCACAACATGTTATCCTACATGTATTTTTCTATAACCTTGAAGTAGATTCTTATGCTTTATCATGTGCCTAGTTGCCCTTTAATATGCTATCCACTCATCTAAAGAGGCAGATTTCCAATATGCAAAGTGAACTAATACATGAGCCTATGAGATTTTTGTTGATCTAGGGAATTATCCTAACTTTTCATTTAAGTGTTATACCACCAAATTCAAGTTTAAAAAAAGGTGGATTAGTTTGGAAAAGGATTCCCCTTATATCTAAATTAAGGTTGGCTACTTGATATCATCATATTTATATCTAATATACTCTAAGTATGTTTGCATAGAAAATAAATATTAGATTTTGATGATGTATATTAATGGAGATGCAACCACAAGATGTAAAATATGTAAGCTATGGTAAGTATATGATAATGGTACTTAAATATGTAGGAAAATAAGAGAATAGACTTCTACAATAACTCAATAAAATACCATTAATGAAAGCTCATGAAAATAGTACAATGCAATATAATGGAGGACTATGAACACTCCAAAATTTTACAATGAAGATCTACATTGTACCTACTCACTAATCTATAGTAACTTTGTCTCTCTCTCACACTCTCTGTCTCTATATGTCTATATATATCACACCATAGCTCAAGGTACATATATATATGAATAAAATTTCCTTGGGATTTACTCTACCTATTCCTATGAAACGTACATGTGGACTACATGCACATTTACATAATTGCATATTCTAACACTTGTGAATTTATTATTTATTCCCTAAGTAACTACTTAATATAAGATAAACTTCTAATATACTAATGTACCCAAGGTGGTACATTCACATGTACCAAATAATGTAATATACTCTAACATCCCCCTCTATTACATTATTTGGGTATTGAAGACTTTAGTCTTCAATATGGATCTTCATCCTTCAAATATTCTTCAACTTGATCCGATCCTTCTTTTGTTTTGGTCTTCATGTTGTATTTGTCTTTTAGATGTTCTTCGGTCTAGTCTTTATGTTGTCTCTCCATGTTTTCTTCATTCCACTATTTTCCAATATTTCAAAGTGTTTGGTAGAATTCTTGAAGTCTTCTAGATAACCTTGTTGAACTAGAGAACTGATAATCTTGTGAGTCATAAGTGGATCATAATTGCTTCCTCTTATGTTCCTATATGACCTATATCCTTGATCTTCAAAAAATTCAAGCTTGAGCTCATTGTTAGTGAATGCTTCTGAAATAAGAACTTGGAAGAAATAATCTAATCTAAATATTAGTCTCTCCTCATATATTTTATAGTACTTGTCTTTGTTGTAACAATAGTAATATGGATGAGATTTTCCTCCACAATATTTACATGGATGGAAACTCTAGCAGTTAACCTTTTCATGACCAAATTTGCTACAATAAGTACATAGTAAAGATATCCCAACTTCTTTGTTATCTAGTTTAGGAATATCATGTTTATCTATTTCCTTGATGAAATAGTTAAACCATGTGTGTACAATTGAAGCTATTCTATCTTTACTTCTTTCATAAATTTGTATGAGATATTTTTTATCAATATTCTTTTCTACCTTTTGAATATGATCTTCAATTTCCTCATTGTCATTAATTTCCTTTATTATTTTATTGGAAGGTGTTCCTGAAGAATCCACTTCCACCAAACTATTTGTTTGTGAATTTTTTGAAATACTTTTAAAATCTATTGATTCTTATTTTTCATTTGTATCTTCCTTATTATCCAATGAATTCTATGAATCATCAATCATGATTTTAAGTCTTATTGGTATTTTCCTTGCTCATTTTCTAATTACATTATTTAATATGTTCTTTGGAGTAGGCATCCTTATAGCTCCCTAGTTTAGAGTATGTGAACCAATTTGATAAAACCTATCCAAGAATTAGATTTTGTAGGACTTCTTTTGTCTCCCAAATGATTTAATTAATCTAAGGTTTTGATATAGTGCTTGATAGTAAACTTATATTTTATGTTTACTTTGAGTTGAATCCCTTTTGACTCCCTAATGGTTTGATGATATAATGTTCAACTCCTAATTTCATTTTCTTTACTTTTCAATTTGTTGAAGTTCTCTATGGTTGGGTTTCCTTTGTTCATTTAATGTGACTATGAGATGAGTATAAGCAATTAATTTCAACTCTTTTTACGTAAGGAATAATTTTGCTTCTTTATCCTTTAATATCCAATAGTTTAATTTTTCTAAATTCCAATAAACTATGTTTGATGTAGTATTCCTTATAACTCCCTAATTTGGAATATTAGAAAATAATAATATTTGCAAAATAGTATCACTTTGATTTTCCTAGATATAAAACCTTATCACTCCTATTGCAAATATTATAATGTGTATATTCTAACTTAGTGCAATTTGAAATATCATTCAAGGAAATAAACTTCTGATTTTTGCTTTCTAATTTCTAAGGTTGTAATTTTCCTATCTTCAAGCAAATAATAAGTTTCAACCTTAAATAATAAACCACCTTATAACTCCTTAATTTCAAAGAAAGCAATTATAAAATTTATATTAAACTTTACCTTCCCTTTGAATGAATTACGTTGCACTTTGATTGGTGCTTTAGATTGAGTCTATTCAAGCCTGTACGCTGGTTTTACTAGTATCATATGGTTAAATCTGAGCCAAGTAATTAATGCTCATCGTTGGCACACTCCTCGAAGGATGGTCTTACACTTTGACCACTTCTATATTGAATTACTTAACTGTAGTATTCCTTCTCTGCTCATCCTGTACTTTAGGTATTAAATACCTTAGTCTTATCTTGTAACGAATGCCAGATGGTGAGTTCTTGCTAGCAATGAATACATTGTGATCTTAGAGATATTATTAGGGTGGTGCCAACCTTCACTCATGCATAAAATAATTATAACCTAATTCTATATCAATATTGAGTGCTCATCTACCTGGGGATATACGGTATAGGAGAGTTAAAAAACACTCTCTTTCCCTAGTGCCAAGTGGCACTTGATTCTTGGTGATGTTAGGATAAATGGATGAGCCTTATTTACATGGAATCAAATGTTTCATTTGTTTTAACCCTGAATCTTATCTTGGCTTCTTTACTTCCTTGAGCACCTATTCTCTAACTTTGTTCATAGGTTAGCTTGGCTTCTTGGCAATGGTCATTTTTCCAATATTGATGGATGGCCCTTTGAGTTCTTCTAGCACCTAGGTAACTCACCTTGTATTTGCCAACTATTTTGTGTTATCTCTAGCTTACACTATCGACGTTTGGCTTATCTCGTTATGTTATTTTTGCTGTAGGTTTTGTATTGTAACAGGTGTCCTTTGCAATGGGTTGCTCTCATACAACTGTAGCATAGGGATATGGTGTCTTTTAGCACCTTGAAAATGTGGATATCGAGCCCTATGTATGGATATTTGTTCAAGAACCATGGGTTATGCTTTTCCTTTGTTGATGATAGATATTGAACCCTTATGGAACAACTCTTCTCTAAGAACTTTTGAGTGTTCTTTCCCTCTACTAATGACAACTGCTTGTAGACATAGAGGATAGGCTACGTAGTGTGTCCTTAGGACACTTAACCTTTGTCTTCTTTAGATGTAATGTAGAAGACAAATGAGGTACTTGTAAATAACCTATAATGACCTGTAATAGGTCACTTGATTGTACCTAAAATATGAGACTCTTCTAGTCTCCTTTTATAGCTCATTTTCTTGGTTTTGATGGTGGCTTTCTTCTCCACTCCTTGGAGGTATATTACCCTATTTGGTGGCTTCTCTAGGCCACAAAATATTGTAGGTTCTATGCACCTAATATTATCTCTAGAAATGTTGATAGTATGCTTATTTTTGCACTTTGATTTATCACCTTAACTTAACAACCAATGCACATAATAACCTTTAAGAGTAAGTAGTTCAATACACTTAACTAGTATAGTGTACTAGTAATCTCAGCTTATTGCTCCTTCAAAGTAACTTGTAAGATACACTAGTAATAAATCTTAAAGAATTATAATCTCTACAACTTTTACTAAGCATTTAAGTCTTATTATTTCAATTAGTTAATAGGAAGATGATATTTTTCTTTCTTTCAAAATATATCTAACTCCTATTTTAATGTGCATGTATTAACCTTAAAAGAGACTATATTTTTTACTCCCTTTGAAGAATTTAATATGCAACCTTCTCCTTGCAGCTTTAACGCTGATCTGATGCTTAATGAAACTTAATAATGAACTAAGTAACTTAATGTTCAGTGATGAACCTATTTCACCAAAGATTCTTACCTTAACAAACTCTGTACATGAAGTATTGTAAGGTGATTGGATTCACCTTGTTGCTATATTTTACTGGATGGAATTTCAACTCTTCTTGGCTATCCTAAATAGATCTTTAGCTCACTTATTTGCAACTATGAAACCCTATAATTTTCTACCTTGAAACTATAGCAGGTGAATTCAACTCTCCTTCAGAATGCACTCTACAAATCTAAAGTTTGATGTTGCCCAACTTATTAATTTCTTGTTGTTCTTAAATATGAAATATTTTAGATTGTAAATTAGTCAATATCTCCACTAAAATGCTATCCTTGAATCTTAAAAATTTGGTAGGGAACTCCTCCAAATCGTAGTTGAGATTTTATCTCAAGAACCCTTCAATTTTCGGATGTAGAAACAACAAACCCCTATCTCATTTCTCTGAATGAGACTTCTAGCCTTCAAAGCTAATATTCAAACCTTTCAGGTTTGGTAGTAATGTTTGTATCCTTTCTCCTTCAGTCTCCTTGTCAAATTTTGACTTCAATCTAGGCCTTATTCTCAATAATATGAAAGTCTTGAGGTCTTCACCAATCTTCTCCAAATTTTGGCAATATTCTTGCTAAATCTATCTCCTTTTGGGCTTGTTGTTGGATGGCGATAATTATCCCAAAATATTTCTTTATCAAGAACTTCTCCTTGGTGGTAAATTTCTCCAATGAGTTCTCCTAGGAACTCCTTTAATGGCCTTCTATGAATCTTCTTCAATGAGGCTCACCATGCCTTCTCCTTATATCTCCTTGAGACCTCTTTTCTAGGGTCTTCACTCTTGTAGCTTCTCTGGTCTTCCCAAGGAGACCTTTCCTTCAATATTCTATTATAGAATTGTTGGTAATGTGATATCCTTCCTAGATCTCTAAAATATTCTATTACTAGAATCTAGAATGGGACTTGTTGCTTGTCCTTCTTCAGTATTCTATCTTCTTCAACTAGAAATTCTACAATGGGATATTTTGTAGGTCTTTTTCAACTTCTTGAGTTGTTTTATCCTTCTGCAATCTACAGGCTTCAATCTTCAATAGAGATCACCAATCTCCAATATTCTCCTAGAATATTTCTCTAGAGTCTTTTCTTCTTGGAATTTTGTTGTAAGTCTACTGTGGCCTTTTCTTTTGCAATCTACATGTTTCAATCTTCAATGGAGATCACCACTCTTCAATCTTATCCTAGAATCATATTTGGAGTCTCTTCTTCCTTGAGTCTGCAATAAGGTTGCTATGGTATTTTTCTCCCTTTTGTAATTTGTGTTGGACATTTTGAGTCCCTAATCCAAATTTGTCATTGATGTCAATATTCCAGTGAGATTTCTTCTTTAGTTTGAGTGCAAAGTTTAATGGAAGTTTATAATGGGTTAAAATATTTTATTTTACACCCAAAAAGATTGGGTAAGAAAGAGGTTTTTTCCATGGAAGAAATTCATCCAAAGCATTGGAAGGTTAAAAATATCATAATTGTTATTATAATACTTACCAAAGTGGTAAAAATCTAAAATATTATAATTTTTAATTATAAAATTAGATTTTAAAGGATAAAGTTCATTTGATTAAAACCCTAAGGTTGGGTTTTAGAAAATTAAAATATATTTGAGCGCAAATTTTTTAGATATTAAAAACCCAAAGGTTGGGTTTTACTAAGGCTTTCGAAGCCTTAGAGCACCGACGTGATGCATTCAAATCAAAGCACTGACATCCTAGACAAAGGAGGAGAGCAATATAAATATATGCCCAAAGTTATTTATTAATCATCCTTAATCGAACGAAATTTTTTTGGCATATACGAAAATGAGCTCGTGTGGTTTAAAACATTTGTAAAATAAAGTAGAGGATAACACAGAGAGAGACCACCACCCAATTCACATTGGGTAGTGTGGCCTAGTGGCAGCTTGGAGAGCATGAAGGTGTTGATAGCATAGAGGTTGTGCGTTCAATTCTCGCAAAGTGGTTTTTGGTGGTAGTGTTGTGGAAGCACCCAAGGTGTATGTTTTTGTTAAATGTGGGCAAGGAGAAGCACAAAGAGGAAGCAAGTGGTGCTCCCCCCTTTACGAACAAGCATGTAGCTCGTGTGGAAACCTTAGCCGTGGCTAAGGCAATCACGGTGAGGGCAAGTCAGGGGGTCGAAACCCCTTGAGGTAGTTACAAATTTTTAATTAAAATTTTATGATTTATGCCCTAAGGTTGGAGTGATAAAGTTGTTCTAAAGTTTATTAATTTTTAATAAACTTTATTAAAAAAAAGTTGTGGTTATTAATTTTTGAAGGTGAAGTGTTGATGATTATTTGAGTTCTATAATTTGGAAATTGTTGTTTTGAGAGTTATATTTTAGGAGGTATAAGGAGTTATAATAAAGGCTTAATTGAGATTTATTTTAAGACTTGTTGGCTATTATTTTGATAAGGGTTTCCTCTAAAAGGACTTTGGTGGATATTAAAATTAAGTTGGAGTAACAAGGTGTATTTTGCATTGTAATTTTATTGAAGTCTTCTAACCCTTATTGAGATTGGAAAAGAGAAATTTGTGGGTGTGGCAAATTTGTGAGATCAACTCCTTGACATTCAAAAGGTATGGGTAAATTCTTCTTTGGTTGAGTTGATTGATTGGATTTATTGAATTTTTAAGTTTGGAGTGAAAAGGACTTGATTATGGTTTCCTTTTTGAAAGTGGTTGAGTTATTGCTTCAAGGTTTTCTAATTTGAGAGTTGAGATTAAAATCTTGTTTTATTAGCATTGTTGTTGAGATCATTGGTTGAGTGAAGTGTTTGAGTTAATGCTTCAAGGATTTCTAAAATTGAGAGTTGTGATTAAAACTTTTTATAATGAGCATGGTTGTTGAAGTGAATTATTATGCAAAAAACTTGAACTAGGGTTTGAAAAGATCATGAGTATCATTGTTATGTGAGATTTGTTGTTGAGCATTATTGGAAACATTTTGATTTGGATGATACATGCTTGGACTAGGGTTTGTAAGCAAGTGTTGTTTCTTGAAGTGATTGTTTGAGTAGAGTTGATTGGGCCTAGTCAAGTGGATGTATGAAGTGGTTGTTCAATTTCCATAAAATAAACTATTCTATATTATAATTTAAGTTGAGATTGAGTTTGTGAGAATAGAACATATTGAGTCTCTAACAATTCTCTTTATGCTTCTATGATATTGAGTTGAGAAAGTGATTGAGTTTTTGATAATAGAATATATTGAGTCTCTAACAATTCTCTTTATGCTTCTATGATATTGAGTTGAGAAAGTGATTGAGTTTTTGAGAATAGAACATATTGAGTCTCTAAAAATTCTATTTATGCTTCTATGAGATTGAGTTGAGAAAGCGATTGAGTATTGAATATAGAATATATTGAGTCTCTAAAAATTTTCTTTATGTTTCTATGAGATTGGACAAGTTCTGTGTGGACTTGTTAAGCATATTTGAGGCAAGTCTTTGAGAAGACTTGTGGACTAATTTTGTGTGAGCTTTTGTGGAAGCTTACAATACAGATTTGAGCAAGTCCTAGAGAGGACTTATTGAGCAAATTTTGACAAGTTCTATGTGAGCTTGTTGAGCATATTTTGACAGGTTCTGTGTGGACCTATTGAGCAGATTTGGACAAATTTTGAGTGGACTTGTTGAGCAGATTTGAGCAAGTTTTGAGTGGACTTGTTGAGCAAAGTTGTGCAGGTTCTGTGTGGACCTGTTGAACAAATTTGGACAGGTTATGAGTGGACCTATTGAGAAGATTTGAGTAGGTTCTAAGTGGACCTATTGAGCAGATTTGTGCTAGATCAAATGGACTATGTTTAGTGTATATTTGAGTGGACTTGTGCTAGACTGACTGGATTGTGTTTAGTGTAAGAGTTGAGTAGAGTTGTGCTAGATCAACTAGACTATTTTTAGTATAACATTGAGATAGATCTTTGGAGGTGACATAGTAGAGAGGGTAGAGTCTCCAATGGATAGAGATCCATAAGCCATGACATTAAGGATAGGTCTTCTGAGTGAGGACAAGAGTCTTCAAGTGGAGAGAGATCCACCAATCAATGTAGTGGAGGTAGTATCTTCTAGAGGATCACTAGCTAGAGCAGAGGAGAAAGAGTTCTCTTGTGGATAGATATCCATAAACTAGATTTAGGGTATCAACATATCCTTTGGACAGAGGTCCATAAACATTGTAATTGGGAAGGATTCCCAAGATATTGATTGAGAAAATTTTAGTGAAATATTTTCTCCATGTAAGTAGCCATCTTTGGCTAAACCACATAAATTATTGTATCTCTATTATGTGTGGTGTTGTGTACATTGCCTTGATTACTGCTATTGCTATTGCTATATTTAAATTGCATTTATTGGTTTGAGATAAAAATTAAAAAGTGCTTTTGTACTATTAACCCCCCATCTCAATATAAACTTGTGTTCTTAAATTGGTATCAGAGTGGGTTCCTTCAGAAGAGTTTAAAAGCTTGAAGGAAAAACAATCAAGAACACAATGGATTAAAAGGATCAAAGAGATGGGTCCATCAATAATACAATACCAGTGTTTTATGGAAGTGACTTCTTGTATTGGTGTATGCTAATGAGGTTTCACTTGATGGCACTTGGTAATGAAGTTTGAGATGTAGTGGCACTTAGATATGATTCAACAGTCAATCCTCCTACAGATAAGGAAAGTAAGCTTCTAATGCATGTAAATTCAAGAGCTATGAATACAATTATGAAAGGGTTGCATAGATCAGAATCTATGAAGGTTATGAATTGTAAAACAACAAAAGAAATGTGGGAACTACTGCATGACATATATGAAGGAGATAAAGGTGTTAGGAAAGCTAAGATCAAAAATATTAGAGGAGAATTTGAAAATCTAATAATGTGGGATGATGAAAACATTCATGACTATCTCAGTAATATTGATGAACTTGTACATGAGATGAGAGGTCTTAGAATGAAGGTCAATGAATCTGATGCTTGTGATAAGATCTTGAGAACTCTTCCAAAAAGGTATAGTGAAAAGGTATCTACTATAGAAACTTCAATTGATAGTGATAGTCTTAAAAAAAAATTCTTTACTTGGCATGCTTACAACTTTTGAGATAAGAACAAAATATCATATCTCTCTGAAAGAGGCTGCTTTCAAAGCAAATAAGAAGATAAAGGGTAAGAAGTCATAATCAAGAAGTGAGTCATCCAGTGATGAAGAAGAAAATTATGGTAGAAGAGATAAAGGTTCCAAAAGACCCATAGATCTAAGATTTGTTAAGTGTTTCAATTATGGAAAGTATGAACATTTTGCAACAGATTGTAAAGATCCAAATAACAATGATGATGAAGAAAAATAGGATCATAGGTACAGGGAATCAGAAAGACACATGCACAAAAATAAAAGTAAATATGGACAAAGCATGCAAGGAAGGAAGTTCTTCTGAAGACAAAAGGGGAGCTACTATGCGGATAATGCAAGTAATCAAATGATAGTGATTCTAGTTCTTCAGATAATGATAGAGATGAAGTCCTATTTATAATTGAAGAAAAAGAACCAGTTAAGAAAAGGACTCCAGTTATTCTCAAGTGTTTTAGATGTGGTAAATTTGGACATCTTGAATATGATTGTACAAGGTATGGTTATAGTTTCAGTGATAATGAATATGAGAATGCACTTGAAGGACCAGATGAAAATATTCTAATGAATTTAGAAGAAGAAGTAAGTGATCCTATAGAAGACAAGCCAAAAGAAAGTAATGATGTGGACAAAGGCAAACAAATAGAGGATTATTCAACAAAGAATGGTTATGATATCAAGGGAGAACTTATCTATGCCCTTGACATGGTAAAGAAGGTAAGAAAGAAACACTCTAAACTTGAAATTTAATTTCAATAATGTGATGAAGAGAGAAGATTGCTCATAGAGGATTTAGAAAAATCAAAGGCTAAGGCAAAAAGGTTCAAATATAAGTTAGAAGCAAAGATATTGGAATGTGAGAAGTTAGCACAAGAAGTGGCACTACTAAAATAATATTTAAAGGACTCCAAGATCAAGATGAAAGTATTCAAGAATAGCTCAAATATTATGGATAACATAGTCAAGGTACAAAGAAAACCAACAAATAAAACAGGTCTTGGTTTTTAACAAACTCAAAAGAAACAGGAAGGAGAGTTAACTTAAAGTTCTGAAGAGGAAACTTCAAATGAAGATACTTCATAAGAAGACAATGTAAGAGAAAGTCAGACATCAGAGGAAGAGTTTGACAATAGAGAGTTCAACAAATATAGTAACAATGCATAGAGAAGATATAGATGGAACAACAATCAAAATAGGAGAGCGATGAGGTCAAAACAAGGAAGCTTCAACGAAATATTTTTTTCATGTCACAAGTTTGGGCACATGGTTTCACAATGCAGGACACATGAAAGACAGGAATATGGGAATGGAAATTTATTCCATGGGTATTGCTACTTATGTAATCAGTTTGATCACAAGGCAATGAATTGCAGGGTTCATGAAAGAAGAGGATATGAATTTACTAGGAGAAATCCTAAGATATTTGCACCTCCAAGGAATAATATCATTAAGTGTTATAAGTGCAATAATTATGGTCACACAACAAAGTGGTGTAGAATAGACATTCCAAAAACATGTATGAACATGAACATGAACATGAACATGAACATGAACATGAACATGAACATGAACATGAACAGGAACAAGAACCTAGAGGTGAACAAGAATAGGAACAGGAACAAGAACGATGACAAGAATGGGAATGATGATAGGAACATGGATGATGACTTGGATAGAAACAGTCAGAGGATTCAGGAAACTCAGAAAGAAGGGAAAAGAATAAAGGTAAAGAATAGTGCTTTCAGGGAGTATAAATACTCCCACCCAAGAATTAACCACCTCATTAGGAGGTGGGGGAGGGGCTAAGCTAAGAGGCTCATTCTTAGCCCCGAGCCCAAAGGTGACCCTTTGGCATTGATGTCAAAGAGGGAGAGATTTGTGTATTGGAGAGATATTTGATATATGAGAGAGCATTGAGCCAGGGGGAGCAATGTCCCAGAGGGAGCATAAGGAAAAAGAAGGGTCAAGTTTCAAGTAAAAATAATGTGGGTTGTCATCAATGACAAAGGGGGAGATTGTTGGACATTTTGAGTCCCTAAGCCAAAGTTGTCATGGATGTCAAGATGCCAGTGAGAGTTCTTCTTCAGTTCGAGTGCAAATTTTAATGGAAGTTTATAATGGGTTAAAATATTTTATTTTACACTAAAAAATATTGGGTTAGAAAGAGGTTTTTTCCATGGAAGCAATTCATCCGAAGCATTGGAAGGTTAAAAATATTATAATTGTTATTATAATACTTACCAAAGTGGTAAAAATATAATTAAATATTATAATTTTTAATTATAATATAATTAGATTTTAAAGGATAAAGTTCATTTGATTAAAACCCTAAGGTTGGGTTTTAGAAAATTAAAATATATTCAAGCACAAAGTTTTTAGAGATTAAAAACCCAAAGGTTTGGTTTTACTAAGGCTTTCGAAGCCTTAGAGTGCCAAAATGATGCATTAAAATAAAAGCACCGATGTCCTAGATAAATAAGGAGGGCAATATAAATATATACCCAAAGTTGTTCATTAATCATCCTTGCCCAAATGCAATTTGTGTGGCATATGTGAAAATGAGCTTGTGTGTTTTAAAACATTTGGCAAAGGAAGTAGAGGATAACACAGAGAGAGACCACCCCCCTGAATAACACAAGATTATACTGAGATGGGGGGTGTGACAGTATAGCATCCACTTTTTACTTTCTTTCCAAACCAATATCAATGAATGTCCTTAATTGCAATAACCAAATATATCAGTGTGCATTAATAACTCAGATAGCAATAGTAAGCAAGAGCACAAGTCACCACACACAATTTAGACACAAGATTTAACGTGGTTCCCCCAATGTGGGGTACTCCACAAGATAATATCCTTATAATATTTCACACAAAAATAAGGATCCTTATCCAATACAATGATTAATTTGATCTGCTCAAAGCTAGGTAATACACTGGTCTGATCAGGTAGGCAATCCATTGATCTGGTCAGCTAGGTAACACATTGATCTGCTTAGGTAGGAAATCCATTGATCTGCTTAGCTAGGAAACACACTGATCTGATCAGGTAGGCAATCCACTGATATGATCAGCTAGGCACTCCATCGATCTGCTCAACAAACTCACAGAGAACTTGTCCAAATTTGCTCAACAAGCTCACACGGAACTTGTCCAAATATGTTCAACAAGCTCACATAAAACTTGTCCAAATCTGCTCAACATGCTCACAGAGAACTTGTCCAAATATGCTCAACAAGCTCACACATAACTTGTCCAAATTTTCTCAACAAGCTCACACAAAACTTGTCCAAATATTCTCAACAAACTCACATAGAAATTGTCCAAATCTGCTCAACAAGCTCACACAAAACTTGTCCAAATCTGCTCAAGAAACTCACACAGAACTTGTCCAAATCTATCCCAAAAACTATCCATAAATCTATCAAGAAATCTATCCCAAAAGCCTTCTCAAAGGCTTAATCAATCATTCTCAAGTAGTACTCAAATATCATCCACAAATATTATGAAGGCAAGGCTCAAATATGAACTCAAAAATGAATGGTAATACACTCTTAAAAGGATGACAACTATGATCCACAATGATCTCAACTCAAATCAATCTCATAGAAGCATAAAGAGAATTGTTAGAGACTCAATATGTTCTATACTCAAATCCAATATCTTTTTCAACTCAATACAATCTCATAGAAGCATAAAGAGAATTGTTAGAGACTCAACATGTTCTATCCTTAAATATCAATCTCAACTTAAATCCAGAATATAGAATAGTTTGTTTCATGGAACTTGAACAACCACTTCCCACAATCACTTGACTAGGCTCAAACAACTCTTCTCAACCAAATACTACAAGGAATAACTCTTTCTTACAAACCCTAGTCCAAGCATGTATCAACCAACTCAAATGTTTCCAACAATGCTCACCCACAAATCTCACATAACAAAGATACTCATGTTCTTATCAAGTTCAAGTTCTTTGCATAAAAAATGGGCTTCAACAACAATGCTAATAAAATATTCTTCACATAACAATGATACTCATGTTTTTTCAATTTATTTGCATAACCAATGGGCTTTAACAACTATGCTTATAAAACAAGGTTTAACCACAACTCTCAAACTAGAAAACCTTGAAGCATTAAACCAACCACTTTCGAAAATTAAACCACAATCAATTATTTTCTCTCCAATTATATTTCATAAATCAACCACCATAATCAATCAATAGTATAATGTGCCCATACCTTTTATGAAGATGAATAAACCCCTTTGGAAATCTGCCACACTCAACACACTTTGAAAAAGAACAAAACAACCTTCACTTTAAACCCTTTTATAAAAATAGAAATATCTCTTTACATACAACTTATTTCTCCATCTAATCAAGTTAATAAAATAACCCTTGAAATAAGCTTTCCAATGATATATAATATGGTATACTTCTAAAAGAGAAAAACACTAGAAATTTCTCTTTTTCTAAAAGTGCATTTCAACCCTTATATCTTGCCTTCCAAGTAAATAAAAATTTAATCAAACATTATTCCCTTAGCATCACCTTATTCCTCCAACATTAGGAAATAATAAAAAATATTCAATAAAATTTTTACTTGCCTCTTAGAGGGAATCAAACCCTCATCACCGCCCACTCAACACCACAACTATGGCGCCAAAGACCACGTGAGCTATCTGCTCACATAGGACAGAAAGCAAAAATGCTCCTTATATTTCGCTGCCCTTGCTCATGCCAAAAATGTGTGCCAAATGCTCTTCTTACACACTCTATGAAAATTGAACCCAGTGGGAATCGAGCACATGCCCTGTTGCAACCTAAAGCTCCACGCTTCCCAAGCTCATCGTTGGACCACGCTGTCACATCGAAGGATTTCGAGGCTTCCTCTTTTTGTTCTCTTCGTTCGATGCTTAGTATTTTGAATCAAAAGGCTTTACTTATATATATTCAACCTTCCTTTAATTTCACATACGTCGACACCTTTAATTATTAATTTCCTTTTGATGGTGCATGGTTTTTATGACGTCGACGATGACTTTAATTTAAATTTTAAAATTAAAATTAAAATTTTAAATAATTAAAATTTAAACTAAATATTTAAAATTAAATATCTCCATCATCGGGGCACCCTTTTCGACGAAATGAAAATCCAACCTGGGTTTTAAGAGAAATCCATTTCAAATATGCCATCCATGGTTTTAAATAAAACCTTTTATTTTGCCTGCCTTGGTTTTCACAAAAACCCTGTATATATCCATGTTTTCCAAAATATCATAAATGCTTATTTATGAAATAATTTGGCCACCAAAACTCAATGTGATCCATGTGACATCAATTATAACATAAAATACCTCAAATTTCCAACAATATTCCCCTTTGTCATTGATGGCAACACCTCTAATGCAAAAACCACAATCACTACAAAAACCATCTCTGAGAATCAACGCTGCTCCCCCTGACTCAATACTCTCTATGGAGGATGCTCCCCCTAACTCAATTCTCTATTTGGAGGTTGCTCCCCCTAACTCAATGCTCTCTTTGGATACTGCTCCCTCTAACTCAAATCTCTCCCCCTTACTCAAATATCTTCCCCTTTGACATCAATGGAAAAAGGGACACCTATGGGGCTAAAAGATATGACTTTTAAGCTTAGCCCCCTCACCACCTTCTCTCTTGAGGTGATTAATTTTGGGGTGGGAGTACTTTTACTCCTATATTACATTGTTTCTTTCCTATATCAACTTCCTTCCATGTTTTATTGATATCCTTCTCTTGATGAATTACTTGATCTTCTTGTCTAGAACCTATTTGACCTTCTTACCTTGAAACTATTTGGAATTGAGTCCTACACCATTTTGCAATATGTCCAAAGTTATTGCAATTAAAAAACTTGATATTGTAGCCTTTGGATGGTGCCCAAATCTTGAATTCTTTCTTGAAATAATTTCCATATCCATTCCTTTCTTGAACCCTGTATTGTGAAGCTCTGTTTTCATGACCATTATGACCATGAATTATGAATTGTGTAGCTCTAAAACCAAAACCATTTTGCTCATTTTATTTGCACTAAGAAGCTCTATGACCAATCCTATTGCATAAGAAGCAATGTCCTTGAAAACCATACCTTCTTCCTTTGAAGTTTCTTCTAGCAAAATCAAACTTATTTGATCCATGGACCCTACAGTGTGTAGCCATGTGTCCAAATTCATTATAAGAAAAACAATGTCCTTGAAAATACCTTTGTTCATGTCTTAGTTCCTCATACCTTTCTTGACCATTTTCCCTATGATCATTTTCAACTTGTGCATTTCATCCTTGAACCTTCTTTGTAGTATCTAAATCATTTTCCTTAATTTCTTCCTTGCTTTCCTCTTCAAGTATTTCTTTTCCTTTTGAACTTGATTCACCTATCTCAAAACAAGATCCAAACTGAATATTTTGAGCCATAGGAACTTTGGAACTTTCTTTATAAAACTTAGGTTCTTCCTTGCTTTCATATTTAAAAACTTCCTTTCCTTTTGAGTGTGATTCTTTTTGGAAGTGAGATACGACCTTAAAATAAGTTTCCACTCCTTTTTGAACCTTTTCATCTAACGTGTCATGTCTTGTTGTTATTACCCTTAGTTCTTCATTCATCCTTTCTTCTATTCTTTTTGCATTTTGAAGCTCTTATCTGATATTACTGATTGTCTGAAGTATTTATTCTCTGATTTTGATATCTGTTCAAATCTTGTTTTCAATTTTTTTGTATTCTCCTTTTAGCCTTTTGAATTTTGATTTTTGTTTTCTTGGCTCATCCTCTTCCTTTTTTATTACCAAAAGTGAGACTTCTTTATCGTCATTGTTACTGAGATCATTATCATATTCTATAGTAAACAAATTCTCATGATTTCTTTGGCCATGTCTATTTCCTTGATGTTTCATCTCATCTTCACTATCACTGAAACCATTGCAATATCCTAATATATGATCTCTTTGACCACACACAAAGCACTGTTATATTTCACCTTCTATTCCAAGGAATAGATGTTCTTTCTTTTCATCATCTGACTTATATTTATCATTGTGATCTGAGTTATCACTTGCTTTTACAATGTAGTAAGATTTATTTACCTTACGAAAATTTTTGTTCTTCTCATACCTATTTTGCTTGTATCTTTCATCTTTGTCATGCTTATGCTTTCCATATTCTTTTCTTATGTGACCCTATTTTCATCATCATTGTTTTCTTCATGTGGATACTTGTGTGCATAGTGACCAAGATCACCACACTTGTAGCATCTAACTTTCCTCATATCCCTAAAATTCCTTAAGTCCTTATTCTTTTTGATGAGGTTAGCTTCCTCATCATTAACTGGATCTCTATCTATCTCTGAAACCTTCCCTTTCTCTTTCTTTGAAGCCTTGAATGCAATCTCTTTTATTGGAACCTGATGCTTACTCACCCTCATATCATAAGCTATGAGAGTTCCTTGTAGTTCTTCCATTGTTAGCTTGTTGATATCCATTGTTTCTTCTATTTCTGAAACCTTTGCATCATACTTCATGGGAAGTGATCTCAAAACCTTTTGAGTAACTTCTGGTTCTTTCATCTCAAATCCTATGCCTCTCATGGTGTTAGTAATCTCATCAACTTGAAGTAAAAAAATTACAATATCTTCAGAATCTTCCATTTTCAATTCCTCAAATATTTTTCTATGAGTTTTTAGTTTTGAAAACTTTACCTTGGAATCTCCTTCATAAGTATTTCGTAACTTGGCCCAAATTTCATTAGCTGAATTACATACCATGACCTTTGTAAAATCTGTCTCACGTAGCCCACTCAAAATATAATTTATTTCCCTTGCATTGATCTCAACCAATTTCGTGATAGTATTATCTGCCTCGGGATCATTTCAACATTATACTCTTTTTCAACCATCAATCATACCTCATATCCCTATGATATCAAGTAGTTCTTCATTCTCATGCTCCAAAAAGCATAATTGTTATCGTTTAACAGTGGTGCCTTATTTGTATATGATCCATTATATGAAGCCATATGTGTTCTTGTAGAATCTACCCTCAAGTTGTTAGCCTTTCCGAAGGAACCCGCTCTAATACCAATTGAAGAACACAAGCTTATACTAAGAGGGAGGGGTGAACAGTATAGCGCCCACTTTTTACTATCTTTCCAAACCAATATCAACTAATTTCCTTAAATGCAATAACCAAATATAGTATTGTGCATTAATAACTCAGATAGCACTAGTAAGCAAGAGCACAAGTCACCACACACAATTGAGAGACAAGATTTAACGTGGTTCCCCCAATGTGGGGTACTCCATAATATAATCATCTTATAATATTTCACATAGAAATAAAGATCCTTATACAATATAATGATTACTTTGATCTGCTCAAAGTTAGGCAATACACTGATCTGCTCAGGTAGGCACTCCACTGATCTACTTAGCTAGGCAACACACTAATATTCTTAGGTAGGCAATCCACTAATCTACTTAGCTAGGCAACACACTGATTTGCTCAGGTAGGCAATCCACTGATCTTCTCAGCTAGGCACTCCACTGATCTACTCAAAAATCTCACATAGAACTTGTCCAAATATTCTCAATAATATCACATAGAACTTGTCCAAATCTTCTCAACAAGCTCACATAGAACTTGTCCAAATTTGCTCAACAAGCTCACACATAACTTGTCCAAATCTGCTCAACAAGCTCACACAGAACTTGTCCAAATCTGCTCAACAAGCTCAAACAGAACTTGTCCAAATCTACTCAACAAGCTCACATAGAACTTGTCCAAATTTTCTCAACAAGCTCACACCAAACTTGTCCAAATCTGTTCAACGAGATCCCACAAAACTTGTCCAAATCTGTCCCAAAAACTATCCACAAAGCTATCCAGAAATCTATCCCAAAAGCCTTCTCAAAGGCTTAATAAATCATTCTCAAGTAGTACTCAAATCTCATCCACAAATATTATGAAGGTAAGGCTCAAATATGAACTCAACAATGAATGGTAATACACTCTTCAAAGGATGAAAACTATGATCCACAACGATCTCAACTCAAATCAATCTCATAGAAGCATAAAGAGAATTGTTAGAGAATCCATGTGTTCTATACTCAAATCCAATATATTTCTCAACTCAAGGTAATATTATATAAGCATAAAGAGAATTGTCAGAGACTCAATATGTTCTATCCTCAAATCTCAATCTCAACTTAAATCCAGAATATAGAATAGTTTGTTTTATGGAACTTGAACAACCACTTCACACAATCACTTGACTAGGCTCAAACAACTCTTCTCAACCAACTACCACAAGGAACAAATATTTCTTACAAACCCTAGTCCAAGCATGTATCAACCAACTCAAATGTTTCAAAAAATGCTCAACCACAAATCTCACATAACAATGATACTCATGTTCTTCTCAAGTTCAAGTTCGTTGCATAACCAATGGGATTCAACAAAAATGCTAATAAAACATTCTTCACATAATAATTATACTCATTTTATTTTCAAGTTCTTTGCATAACCAATGGACTTTAACAACTATGCTTATAAAACAAGGTTTAACCACAACTCTCAAACTAGAAAACCTTGAAGCATTCAACCAACCACTTTTGAAAAGGAAACCACAATCAATCCATTTCTAAGTTTCTCTCCAATGATATTTAAGAAATCAACCACCATAATGAATCAATAGGATAATGTACCCATACCTTTTATGAAGATGAAGAAACCCCTTTGGAAATCTGCCACGCTCAACACACTGTAAAAAAGAACAAAACAACCTTCACTTTGAACCCCTTTACAAAAACAGAAATATCTCTTTACATACACCCTATTTCTCCATCTAATCACGTTAATCAAATAGCCCTTGAAATAATATTTCCAAAGATTTATAATATGGTATACTTCTAAAAGAGGAAAACACCAAAAATTTCTCTTTTTCTAAAAGTGCATTTCAACCCTTATATCTTGCCTTCCAAGTAAATAAAAATTTAATCAAACATTATTCCCTTAGCATCACCTTATTCCTCCAACATTAGGTAATAATAAAAAATATTAAATAAAGCATTTACTTACCTCTTAGAGGGAATCGAACCCTCATCACTGCCCACTCAACACCACAACTGCAGTGCCAAAGACCACGTGAGCTATCTGCTCACATAGGATAGAAAGAAAAAATGCTCCTTATATTTCGTTGCCCTTGCTCATGCCAAAAACGTGCGCCAAATGCGCTTCTTCCACACTCTACGAAAATCGAACCCAATGGGAATCAAACGCATGCCCTGTCACAACCAAAAGATCCATGCTTCCCAAGCTCACCGTTGGACCACGCTATCACATCGAAGGATTTTGGGGCTTCCGCTTTTTGTTCTCTTTGTTTGATGCTTAGTCTTTTGAATTGAAAGCCTTTGCATATATATATATATATGCAACCTTTCTTTAATTTCACATACGTCGGTACCTTTAATTATTAATTTTATTTTGATGGCACATGGTTTTTATGACATCAGCGATGACTTTAATTTAATTTTAAAATTTAAATTTAAATTTTAAATAATTAAAATTTAAACTAAATATTTAAAATTAAATATCTCCATCACTGGGGCACCTTTTTCGATGAAACAAAAATCTAACCTGGGTTTTAAGAAAAACCCATTTCAAATCTGCCATCCATGGTTTTAAATAAAACCTTTTATTTTACCTACCTTGGTTTTCATAAAAATCCTATATATATCCATGCTTTCCAAATATCATAAATGCTTATTTATGAAATACTTTGGCCACCAAAACTCAATGTGATCCATGTGATATCAATAACAACATAAAATACCTCAATTTTCCAACACTCCCAATTTGCATTGGGCAGTGTGGCCTAGTGGCATCTTGGAGAGCACAAAGGCATTGAGAGCATGAAGGTCATGCGTTCGATTCTCCCGAAGTAGTTTTTGGTGGCAGTGTTGTGGAAGCGCCCAAGGATCACGTTTCTGTTAATTATGGGCAAGGAGAAGTGCAAAGAGGAAGCACATGGTTGTTCCCCCTTTGTGAACGAGCATGTAGATCGTGTGGCAACCTTAGCCATAACTAAGGCACTCGCAGTGAGGGCAAGTCGTTGGGTCGAAACGCCTTGAGGTAGGTACAATTTTTTAATTAAAATTTTATGATTTATGCCCTAAGTTTTGAGTGATAAGGTTGTTCTAAAGTTTATTAATTTTTAATAAACTTTAAAAAAACAAAAGTTGTGGTGATTGATTTTTGAAGGTGAAGTGTTGATGATTATTTGAGTTCTATAATTTGGAAATTGTTGTTTTAAGAGTTATGTTTTAGGAGGTATAAGGATTTATAATAAAGGATTAATTGAGATTCATTTTAAGCCTTGTTGGCTATTATTTTTTATAAGGGTTTCTTCTAAAAGAACTTTGGTGGATGTTAAAATTAAGTTGGAGTAATAAGGTGTATTTTGCATTGTAATTTTTATTGAAGTCTTCTAACCCTTATTGAGATTGGAAAAGAGAATTTTGTGAGTGTGGCAGATTTGTGAGATCAACTCCTTGACATTCAAAAGGTATGGGCAAATTCTTCTTTGGTTGAGTTGATTTATTGGCTTTATTGAAAATTAAGTTTTGAGTGAAAAGGACTTGATTAGGGTTTTCTTTTTTAAAGTGGTTGAGTTATTGCTTCAAGGTTTTCTGATTTGAGAGTTGAGATTAAAACCTTGTTTTATTAGCATTGTTGTTGAGATCATTGGTTGAGTGAAGTGTTTGAGTTAATGCTTCAAGGTTTTTTGAAATTGAGAGTTGTGATTAAAACTTTGTATAATGAGCATGGTTTTTAAAGTGAGTTGTTATGCAAATAACTTTAAATAGGGTTTGAAAAGATCATGAGTATCATTGTTATGTGAGATTTGTTGTTGAGCATTGTTGGAAACATTTTGAGTTGGATGATATATGCTTGGACTAGGGTTTGTAAGCAAGTGTTGTTTCTTGAAGTGATTTGTTGAGTAGATTTGATTGGCCCTAGTCAAGTGGATGCATGAAGTGGTTGTTCAAGTTCCATAAAATAAACTATTCTATATTCTGATTTGAGTTGAGATTGAGTTTGTGAGAATAGAACATATTGAGTCTCTAAAAATTCTCTTTATGCTTCTATGAGATTGAGTTGAGAAAGTGATTGAGTTTTTGAGAATATAACATATTGAGTCTCTAACAATTATCTTTATGCTTCTATGAGATTGAGTTGAAAAAGTGATTGAGTTTTTGAGAATGGAACATATTGAGTATCTAAAATTTCTCTTTATGATTCTATGAGATTGAGTTGAAAAAGTGATTGAGTATTGAGTATAGAAAATATTGAGTCTCTAACAATTATCTTTATGTTTCTATGAGTTTGGACAAGTTTTGCGTGGACTTGTTAAGCAGATTTGAGGAAAATATTTGAGAAGACTTGTGGATTGATTTTGTGTGATATTTTGTGGAAGCTTACAATATAGATTTAAGCAAGTCCTAGAAAGGGCTTATTGAGCAGATTTGGACAAATTTTATGTGAGCTTGTTGAGTAGATTTGGATAGGTTTTGTGTGGACCTGCTGAGTAGATTTGGACAGGTTCTAAGTGGGCCTGTTGAGTAGATTTGAGCAGTTTCTAAGTGGACATGTTGAACAAAGTTGTATAGGTTCTGTGTGGACTTGTTGAGAAAATTTGGACAGGTTCTGATTGGACCTATTGAGCATATTTGAGTAGGTTCTGAGTGGACCTAATATGCTTGAGTACAAAGCATAATATTGGACCCATAAGGACTTGCCAATTTCTTATAACCTCATGAGTACAAAGCATAATATGGATTTAATAGAGTGTATCTTTTAATTCACATGGCCAAAATATAGTTACAATGAGCGCCCTAGGCTACTATATATAGAAAATGTTTACCCTTGAGTTACTTGGGGTAAAAAATAATTACTCTTAGTAAAGTATACATTTTGGGGTAACTTTAGAAATGTTACATCTCCAAATGTTACATGCCTTAAATTATACCTCTAATAGGCTTAGAAGACTCCCAAAATGCTTAGTATGCTATAAAACACCAAAAATGTGACTTTTTAAAAGATTTTCCTCATTGTCCACATTGATTTTTACTTCTATGCCTTACCTAAGCAATTTGTTTGGTCTTTTCAAGTGATTGGATTACTTTTATAAGTGATTCATTTAATTTAACAAGCAAACAAACCATTTTTTCTAAGTTAATTACTCCTTGAGAAAATTGACACCTTTTTTGATTAAATTGCTCCTTTGGTCCAATGAGTTGGTTTTGTAAGAAAATCGATACTTTACCAAAAATGAGCAAAATTTTAGATTTTTTGGGTATTTCTATTTTCTAACCTCCAACCGCTACATGTTACTTTCAAAATGGTCAAAATTTAGCAAATAAATTATTGAGGTACAAAATTTATGGTGACTTCATGGGATGCCATGCTTGATTGGTGTAAGATCCCAAATTCTATATTTATCCTTGGGCACAAAGTCTACAAAATTGGGATCCCTGCTACAAAATTGGTAAATTTTGTTGTTTCTCCTTGTTGTCTTTAGCCTCTTAGCCAGTTTTTGGTGACAATAGTCCCAATATTTTTTGGAAATTCTTATCGCTAGGAAATTGTATTGTCCTAATATCTTTTCCTTACCTACTAGATCTGATCACACAATTCTTCTCCTTTGGTAGCTAGCTCTTTTTGCTTAGCATAAATTGGCTTTGAATTTTTATATATTTTGGAGGAATTCCCTTGATTGACATAGTTCTTTTCTTATTTAATCATGGTATAGATGACATCATGATCTAGGACACAATTAAATATGTTTGGCATTCAAATAACAACAATCCTATAATTAAAGATGTTTGGCATTCAAACAACAATCAATCCCTAAATTTCTTTATGCATATATTGTACTTGAGGTTTCATAGATGCCAAGTTGTATTTGTTTTACAAGTTCATTTGGATGTCTAGGATATTCTTAATTTATTCACCATATCTTTGTGGTCTAGCCCATGTTGTTGTGCCTAAGTTAGGGTTATTGATTCAAGGAGTTTAACTTCTTGGTGCTCACCTCTCGTAAAAATCTACTCTTCTAATTATTTGATGATAATTTTAGCTAGTTCCAAGTTTTATCCTATGGAGAATGTTATTTAGAAGTATTCAAAGATATTATTTATCTCCTCTTTTATTTGGTCCCACATGTCTTTAGCCATATAAATTTCCTACATTGACTTTGGGTCTACCCCTATTTCTACAAGCTTTGGGGCTTCCAAATTCTTGATTTTGTGGTATTTCTTTTCTAGTTACTCTAGTATTTTTATTTATTCCTCAATCATATCTTGCATGAGTTGTTTAGACTCGACAAGTTAGTATTTAAGGTATTCTATTTGTTTCTTCAATTGATATATATCAATGATCTATTTCTTTAGGCCTTCCTTTTCTTATTTAAGTTATTCCTTTTCTACCTTGATTTGTGTCAATTTTACCTCTTGATTTTTTTCTTGAATTGTATCATCCTCAACCACTAGGTGGCTATTTCATTGTTGCACCAAGTGTGAGTTGGTTTGGAAATTGGACCATTTGGTATGGGTCCATTTGTCTAGGTCCATCTATGACACCCTAGCAGTTAATTCAATAGGAGTTGATGCTATCTTGGAGGGGTCAATTTTAGTTTCCATATTAAAGTATACATTATCTCCCATATTTAATATTTGAGAGTGGAAGAGTACTAATGCCTTGGAAGTATTATTGCTTATTTATTTGTACTCCTTTCACCCTTTATCTTTGGTAAGAAGTATATCTAGTATATTTTTGATCTTTGGATTCTCCATCCCAATGTGCATAGTTTGAATTGATCCATTAAAAGGTAATTGTTCAATAAAGAGCTCTTATAGACTCAACTTATTGAGTAGGGATAGTAGGAATTCTCACCTAAAGATAAGATGACTTGCATGATATATAGAACAAGTGGAGGTGGTAGGTATAACAGGGGGTACAAATTAGGTGGTAATAACTAGAAACAGAGTGGAGGTGGGGGAGTGGATTGTAATCCTAATCCAACTAGTGTGGCTAAAAGGGATCACATGGTTTGTGGAACTATTGGCTATGAGACAAGGGCTTGAGAAATTAGATATGGGAAAGAAGTGATACAAGTAGTTCCTACAATAACAAAGACTATAGGAGGTAGAGTACCTCCTGGTGACCTATGGAGTGAGTCACACCTTATAGAAACATTAACTATGCTAGTGGATGATGGGATAAGTATAGTAGAAGAATGATAGAGAGAAATAGTAGAAAGAGAAGGTAAAATGATAAATGGTGAATATATGGGTGGGATTGTGTGTAGTCATGGCCACTAGACTAACAATTCCCAGATCTAGAGGAGGGATTCCTTGAGGGATTTCCCCATCTTCAACCTAGGCATTCTTAATTTTTTTTTTGTTCTAATACCATAGTTGTATCACCTAACCCTGATCTATATCCTTTGAAGCCCTTCTATATTTTAATAACTATTTGTTTGACTACTAACCTAACTATTGCTAGAGTTGTTGGTGCAGCTAATATGGTGATTTTTGATGTTATCTATTTTGGGGGTTTAAATTATATGGGATTGAGATGCCTATTCCTAGTATTGATTTTACCAAGGTATTTTGTCTTTTGATGCTTTTTGGATGCTTCTTGTACTATATGGTGGAAAACTTGACATCAAAGGGATCATCTCTTGTAAATTTGGTCATAATTATATTTCATACCTCATCCTCTACCATGCTAGCATATTATTATCTACCTAACTTATTTTCCAAAGTGCTCCCAAACTTTGATGGTTTGGCATGATGTTAGGGCCAAATTCATCCTTCATATTTGGATAAAAGGTTTACCACTCTAGGGGTAGTCATAAAAGCTCTGTATTTCATCCTCATAATCTATGTTACTCCCTAGAGTGGCAACGATTGTCTCCTCATCTAGGTCAGCTTGTTGTTTGATGTTGTACCTCTTCTCATTTGAAATAAGGTATCTAGCATGTTGTCACTAAGGGTTTTCTTAAAAATCCTCTTTGTGTCATACAACTATTTATCTCTAAATTTTTCAACCTTGCCTCAACCATTGTGTTTTACACATTCATATTAGGAGTGGATTTTATGATTTATCACTTAAGTGAGTATAAAGTGGTCTTCTTTGTCCTTTGAACTATTTTTGATCTACGTGGTCAATTTGCCTAACATACTTGAGGTTGAATTTGTATTTTGAGACTTTTGAAAGAAATTTGAAGGGCATGGCTCAAACATCATATAGGAAGATGAAATACATGATCCTCCCCAAGTAGAAGTGTTCCTATGGCCATTTCACCTTTGTTAGTATCCTTCATGTCCTTTTTGTCAACCTTCGCATGTTTCCCCTAAACTTCCTTATAATTATATTGTACATATCATTGTAGAAGTGGTAGGATGTTTATCTCACTTCTCAATAGAATATGTCCATGCATTTCGCTATACATAGGGGATGTCCATTCGAACCTATCTAATCTAGCTAAAGAGTGGGAAACTAGTTTTTCTTCTAATATAAAATCAATTAAATCATGTAGGAGGTGTAGGTTATCATTTTCCCTTTCTTGAAGTCCTTCAATTGACTATCCATTTACTTTAAGATGTATTTATCATAGACAATCATTTGGGAGTGCCTTAGGTAGGTCTAGACTTCATAAAATAAGGCAATATGATCATAAAATTTTCTTACCTCTTTTTCCCTAACATTTCTATTTGTATACCTTTCTTGAACTGGTCCAACTCTAGTGGATTACCAAAATTAGATGATAAATTAGGTCCCTAGAAGCAAGGGATTAATAAAATTTTCTAATAGGTATTTTTTTGTGTGGAAAACATCCCATAAAGGATGCCACTTTTGGGTAAAACCCAAGGAGGTAGGGGTATCTCTTCCACCAAAATTACCCAGGGCTTGCACCTGGCCTACCACCTTTGACATAATCAAGGAGTAAACCTGAAACAACAAAAAACAAGAACACACAAACATAAACATGCAAAATATTAAGAAAATAAAAAATAAAAATAAAAAACTGCTCCTTGAGAGTGTCAAAAAGATAAAGCACAACCAAAAACATACACAATCAGATAAGAAAACACAACACAAACCACACATAAAAAACATAAGAAAAACATACCAAAACACAAACATAACAAAAAACAACAGAATGCTACAAAGACACAACCAACAAAAACATGAAAAACAAAAACAAACAAAACCTAAATAATAATAATAATAAATTTAAATAATAAAAAAAACAACCAACAACATACAATAGAGAAAAATTAAAATATAGAAAAAACTCATACACCAATTAACACAAATATATAGAAACGCAAGCACAAAAACAACAAAAAACACAAGAACAACATAAAACAACACAAAAAACACAAAAAAAAAACACACAAACACACATAAATAGAAAAAAAAATAGAACACAACAATGACTTTTCTAGACCAAAATACTATTAAGGTAAGAATCAACAGAGGAAAAAAAAGAAATATTAGTTTGACCTAGGGAACTAAAATACCTTGACCGAACCAAAGAGAAGAAAAAATAAAGCAAGAAGAAACTAGGTACCTCCAAAACTGGAGCCATCCAAATAAATGATAGAAAGAAGAGTTTCCCTTATTTGTGAAGCCCACCATCTAGGAGGGTGGCCATAGCAAGTAATATCACATTTTTCCAAAGCCCAATTAGCTAAAGCATCAACACTCTTGTTCTAATATCTGACCACATGATTGTAATCAACTTTCAAAAATCCCATCTAGATTAACTGAATCTTCTCAATAATTCTTTTTATTCTCCAATCAACCTTATGATTCTTAGAAGGAGTCTTCAAAAGATTAATCATGATTTGAGAGTCAGAATCAACTAGTACCTTTTCCCATCCAACCTTAGTAGTTTGTAGTTTGTTTAATGCCTTTAAGGATACCATACCCCTCAACAAGGTTATTGGATAGAATACCCAAATTCTCAGCCAAAGTAAAAACTAGGGAGCCATCTGAAAGTCTACCAATTTCTCCCACACTAGCTTTTCTAGGGTTTCCTCTAGAAGCTCCATCAATATTGACTTTTCCAAAATCCTTAGGAGGAGGTTGCCAATTCCTTGTTCTATCCATATTGCAATTACTTGCATTCCCTTTAAGCTGGTTTCTCTTAGGATATTTAATATTTAATATTTGCATCACTTTATTCCATATTTGGTGGGCATTTTAGGGGTGACTAAGGAGCTGATGGACTGATTCAACTAAGTTGGAAATGGTATTTTTACAGATATAATGAATATCCTTCCTTTCTTGATTAAAAATTTGGTTGTTCCTTTCATTCCATATATTCCAAAGAAGAATGGTAGAACCCATCCAAACTAAATACCTAATAAAATGATCAACACCCTCTTGATTAGGCCAATCCCTCCAAAGTTTTTCAAAAGTAAATAAATTGGACGACTATAAGCCAAGTAAAGTGGTCATTTTTCTCAAAATATCAGAGACTAAAGTACACTCAATAAAAATATGGCTGAGAGTTTCCATATTATCTCCACACATTTCACATCTAAACGGGCCATGCAAACCACGCTTCATAAGATTCTCCCTAGGAAGCACCCTACGATGCAATAAAAGCCAAGTAAATAACCTCACCTTAGGCCAAAGCTTTTGAGCCCACAACTGAGAAAATATGTCAGATGATTGGTTGGGATTATTATGACATAAGGTCAAATAACCTTGAGCAACTGAATACTCACCCTTAGTAGTGTTGTTCCATATAAAACAATCTTTATCATGGGATCAAGAGAGAGATATCATATGAAGGATGAATTGGATATCTTGTCTTTACCTTTCTAGGATTTGAACAGGCTAGTCCTCAATAGGGATGCAATATCTACCAATCTCTAAATTACCAGTATGGTATTGATAGTAATTAGCCATGTTTATCCAATTAGCTCAATGAAGGTCCTCCATCCAATGCCTCTAATCAAGAAATTGAGTTATCAAAGGCTTGTGATAATCCCAAGAATATATCCAAAAATTTGCCTTCTAACCATTATGAATGATCCAAAAAAAAAAATCTTTATCAAATCCTCACCAGTTATAAGAACTATAAAATGGGAGAACCTTTGAAAGGTAATTGATAGCAAACAAGGTCTTCAATACTTTTTTTCTCAGCATATTTAGCATGGAGATTCTTGGCCCAAACAACATTGGGGTTATGAAAAATCCTCCAATATAATTTAGTAGCTAAAGCTTTGTTGTTATTAATAGCAGATCAGAATCCTAACCCCCCTTCATTATTAGGAAAACATAAAGTGTCCCATTTCACCAAGGCCCATTTTATTTTCTCCTTACTACCACTCCAGAGGAACCGATGATTGATTTGATCCAGTCCTCGAAGAACAACCTTTAGGATATTGAACATGGTAGAAACATAAATAGGAATAGCCTCAAGGACTAATTTTTCCAAGGTGATTCTGCCCCCATAAGAAAGCCACCTATTGGTCCACTTTCCAATTTTCTTCTTGACTTTGTCCAACAACCAATTCCAATATTTTCTTTTTTATATTCGAGTATTTACGGGAATACCTAAATAAGTGATTGAAATGGAGGTCTTATTATATCTTAATTTATCCAATACCATGGATTCCTGTCTAGTAGAGCAATGAAAGAAAATGACTTTAGATTTATCTTCATTGATCAATTGCCCGATAGCCTTAGAAAAATAGCTAATGATTTGCTTAATAGTAGAAGTTTCCTTAACTATAGCTTTAATTAAAAGAGTAGAGTCATCAACAACTTGAATATGAGAGATAGGTCTAGCTTCATGAGCAATGGTAACTCCCTCAAGGGTTTTGCCTTATCTCTTTTTGGTTATAGCCCTACCTAAGCATTCAATAATAATGATAAATAAATAAGAGGGTAGGGGGTCACCTTGCCTAATACCTCTAAAAAGCTGGGAGCAATTGATAAGGTCTATCATTGATAAGAACTAAGTAGGAAACTGAAGAGATACATACCATAATCCAATCCATCCAATCCTGAGAGAAACCAAATTGCCTCAAAACTTTGATAAGGAAGTGCCAATCCACTCTATCATAAGCTTTGGATAAGTCTAACCGAATGAACATTGAAGGAGATTTTTACATATCCATGGAATGGATGGCTTCCTAAGATATAAATATCTCATTACTATTTTATGCCATTCCACATAACCCCCTTGTTAATGGGAAATAATCTTATGCAAAAGAGGCTTCAACCTTTCTTCCATGATCTTAGTAATGATTTTGAGAATAAAATTACATAAAGCAATAGGTCTAAAAGCTGAGATATGTTCAGCCTCTTGAGCTTTTGGAACAAGAGTAATATAATTTTTATTGATAACGTTTAAAATTTCTTTGGCTTTCATGGCTTCTTCCACCACCTCTAATAAATCGGCATGAAGGATGTCCCAAAATTCTTGGTAGAACTCAATGGAAAAACCATCAAGACCTGGGGTTTTCACTTTTTGCACATTAAAAACTACCTTTTGAAGCTCATTGATAGTAATAGGAGCAATCAAAATAGAGTTCTCCTCAGAAGTGATAAGAGAAGGGATTGCTTGAAGAACATGTTATTGAGAAGCCGAGTCAAGAGAAGTAGAAGCAAAAAAATTGGAAAATTAATTGACAACAATAGAGTTCATGCCATCCTAAGTGTAGACAACATCTCCAAAATTTGATTTTAGGGAAGAAATAAATTTGTGATATATTCGAGCTAGAAGATATTTGTGGAAGAAATTTGTGTTTCGATCACCTTCTTTGAGCCATTGAATTCTAGATTTTTACTTCCATAAGAGTTCTTCTATTTTTTCCCATTCCTCTAACTGAGCTATGAGTTTAATTTCATCTGCACTTGTACTCTCTATGAGGCCATAAAATGGATTTTGTTATTCAAATTTTCAATTTGAGCAATAACTTCATATTATTTTATGAACATCCCCAAACTCCTTCCAATTCGAAGTCTTGATTTTGGACTTAATGTATTGCAATATTTTGGCAAAAAGGAACATCCTAGTCCCATACCTAGGTTTACCTTCCTTCCACCATTGTTGCACTCAAGGTTTAAAGGAACTATCTCTAAGAAACATTAAATGAAATTGAAAAGGAGAGAAACTCACATTGGTTTTCTAAATTTCCACCATGACAGGCCAATGATCCAAACCAACATTGTTAAGAGCCTTCACTTTAGGAGTGTGACCAAGGATTAAGAAATTGTCAAAGAGAAAGAACATATCCAATATCTCCATTATAGAAGCTAATCCTTGCCTTCTGTTAGACCAAGTCATAAGGCCATTATCTAGTTGGATATCCACAAGATGGAGGTTTGTAATATATTCGCTCATGAGGTTAGTGCTTATGTCCAAATTTCTATTTCCCCCCATTTTCTTATCTAGAGAGAGGATGGTATTCAAATATCCTTTGATAAAGATCCAAGATTCAAAAAAATGAGAGATAATATAAGTAATATTCTTCCACTGTCTTATTTTTTCCTCCAAATTAGTCAGAGCATAAACAGTAATGTAGAGCATAATTTGGTTGGAATGTCTGATTTGAATAACTATAGCTAAAAGACCCCAAATGCCAACCATATGATGAATGACTACCTCTTTTGGGTCCCAAAGGCAAGAAATAGCACCATAAGTCCCTTGGGAACTAAGGAAAACTACTTTTCTAGCTAGCCAAATTTTACTAGCAATTGATTCCATATCCCCTATTGACATCTTCATTTCTTGAAGGAAAAAAAGATGTGGATGATTTATCTGAATCATTCTTCTAATTTCATTTTTTTTAAAACACTCCATTTGAGTACTTTAATATTCTAAGTGATGATATTCATTAATACCAGGGCTAAAAAAATTGGGAAGGACATTAATATTACCTTCCTCTACAAGCTTTTCACCTTGTTTTACCATATGATATTGATTAGTCTTGCAACCTGCCTTTTGATTAGAATCCATATTCAGTTTTTTTTTCGTGTTTCTTGACTTACCTAAATTTAATATGATATGGCTTCTAGCCTTGAAGAATGCTTGTACATAGTCAAAATGTTATCATAAGGTTCAAAAGAGTCTATATTGGGACCTATATTATTTGAAGTTTTAACATTTAAAAGATTATTTTTCTTGTGAATATTTTCTCCCTTTTTTCTGTTGAAAACCTTTGGTTTGTTGATTTGTCTCTGAGTTCTTCCCTTTATCTTTAAATTGTGTTTCTAAGATTCTTGTTTCCATTATTTCCTCTTCCTCACTTGGGACCTCATTTGTGGAAATAATTTCAAACATATTAGAAGATAATTTTGATTGATCTAGTTTTTTCTGAGTGTTCTTCTTCTTAGGCATTTGGAAACCTGTTGAATTTATATCTTCTTTATTTTGATCTGGAATTTTATTTGGGTAAACACTAGCCAAATGACCATATTCATGGTAAATTCTACAACAAAAAGGAATGTTCTCATAGTCCACTACTTGCTCCCAAGTGTCCTCCCCAAATTGTAAAGTGATATTTTTAGGTAGGGGTTTGTCAAAATACATTAAAACACAAATCCAAGCATAAATAATATGTTCAAATTTTTGAGTACAATCAGCAATCATCATAAATGTATCTAAAAAGTTTCTAATTAAATAAAAAATAGTGAAATTCCAAAATTCAATTGGGAGGCCAAAGAGTCTAACCCACATGGGACCTATAGTAGGCATATCTTCTTCGACTTTAAATTTAGTATTCCAAGGCTTCATGAAAAGCCTTGCCCTTCCAAAGAACCAGGGACCCCTTGAAAAGTTTTCTATCTAGCTTCATTATTAGAAAATAAAACAAGAAAATAACCATTTGGATAAATAAATATTTGTAATTCACCTTTAGTTTTCCAACTTTTTTCAACATAGACTTTGAAAGCAGATAGGCTCAGACGAAAACCCATGAAATGATAAATTAGTCCTATTTTTTCCAAATCTTCATTGCTAGTCTAAATGTTGCCCATATCAAGCTTAATAATAGGAGTTCCATCAATTGCTTTAAGACATATTGAGTCCATTTTCCTAGGGTCAATCTTAAACATTCTTAGAGGTTTATGGGAAGCCCTAATATTAATATTAGCATTAGGTTGAGGCTATCCACCATGGAGGGCATATCTAAATTTCATTTTTGGGGTTGATTCTTCAAAAATTTTATCCTTGACAAGGGTTTCCATAGTAGATTTATTTTGTGGGTGCACCTTAGCACTAGATTCACTTGAGATCTGAGTCATTTTTTGATAAACTTCTTGAAACTTGTTTCGTGATCTCTTTAATCCATGCCCTAGATGTCGTGGAAAGGTATGATTTTCATTTTTCTTTTGTGCAACAAATTGGAAGCCATTGTCACTCAAGTTCACAACATGAAGATCTATTGAAATATAGATTTCTAACCCATATTGGATCCCCTACAACATTTCCTACTAAAATATTGAGCATAAACCACAAAAATATTGGTCGCTAGGGCCCGAAGGCCCCGAAAACCAACCTTTGGAGCTGCTTGCACTTAACCTAGATGAAACCCTCGCATAGTCACTTGCCAAAAATATTTTTCACACATAGGGATGTGTTAGGATATGTATTGCTCCAAATTCTCTTAAAATTGATGGAGATTTTCTCAGGTTTGTCAAGCATCTACCCTCAAAATTTTAGCTTAATCCAAGTTCTGATGAGTGAAATATGGTCAAAAACATTTGACAGTTTGGGAAGTCCTATGCAAATGTCCTCAAGATCTCCAATAGGCATTGGAACAGCTATAGTATTAGTCTATTTGAATTTTGGGGCTACATGAGATCCAAATTGTTGGGTCATCAATGGATTTTAGCATGATCTTTATGAATCCTATCCTAATATGAAAGGTATACTTTGTCCATTATGGGAGGTAAAAACCCATTCATGAACCATATCTTTTAGCCACTATTTCTATCAGTTTGGGGTAGTTCCACACTTGTGGCACAAGTTTCATGGCTAATTCATATATCCAACTCTAACTTATGCTCTAGGAGTTTGTCTAAGGGCCCAAGTTAAACCTCCTTATTGCTTCCTTTCTCACCTATTCCATGGAATATTTGTAGGTTCAATTTTCCACCATCCAATATGGATCCTCATATTTTTCCTCTAGTCTCTTGGAAGGTATTAATTCACGTCTCTTCCTCTTCTTTCAACCCCATATTTCTCATGGTATGACCTCTATAGTGGTGGCTACAAGAGGTGATAGTAGAATGATGATGGATGGGATGACAATTGTGGAAGGCAATGAGGGTAGTCGTGCTTCAGGTAATGAAGGGTAGGTAAAACAGATGAGGTGTCCATGGTAAAAATGGTAGAAACATATTCAAAAAATAGGGAATTATTAATAAAATTTGGCTTTTTGGTGCTTGAAGCAATTTACTCAAAAATACAAATGATTTAATTTTTGGAGGTGATTTCTTTTTAATTGGTAGAGTGAGCTTTTTTATTGCAAAATTTAGCATTTCATTTAGGATGTGGGGTGATTTTCTAGGAAAGTGATTCGCTCAATATATCAAGTGATCATTGCTAATGATAAGCAATTTGCTTTGGTTATCTAACTTGGTATATTTTTGGTTTCCCTAGATTCTTCCTTGAATTATTCACTTGGCTACTATTGGGAAGACCCTATGAGACTATGAATTGATTGGCATTTAATACTAAGAGAGTTGGAGGTGTGATTGGCTTAGATAGTAGAGTGATTATAATATTTTGGAAGCAAAGTGCACAAATGGCCCTTTACCTAGGGTATTTATTTGTTATGAATACCTCATTATATCATTAAAGTTATAGGTCTAAATAATTGCAAGTTGGCTTCTATAGAAGGAGTAATTCTATCGATATGAGTAAATAGGAAACACCTTTGTCTCATATAGCCAATAAATTTCTAACCAAATGAAGGCATTTATACATAGTACAACTCTTAATTCAATAAGTATTCCCCTTCTACTATTTCTTTTTTTCTTATTTCCCTTCCAAAAGTCTTTGTTATCTATCACTTTTTGCTTATTTTTTACTTACAAAAGTGTCATGATCAACCATGTGCTAGGCCCTATATCAATTGTGAGGTAGGGCCAATCGACCCTTAACAAACCAATCCCCTATCCTAGTAGCCTTCACCATAGCACTGGTAAACCATACCTTACCCATGCCTTGGTATAATTTGTCAATGCTATGCAGTAGGCTAATTTGGTAGGGGATTGGATTGTTAAGGCTTGATTGGTCTTACCTCACAGTTGACATTGGGCCTAACACATGTTTGAGCATACCACTTTGAAAAGTGGAAAAATAATTTTAGAAGGGAAACAAGAAGGGAATAGTAGAAAGGAAATATTTTTCAAATTAATAGACTACTATGTACATAAATCTTGATTTGATTAGAAATTTGGTGGCTATATCAGACAAAGGTGCTGCCTATTTACTCAGATAGATAACATTACTCCTATAGAATCCAACTTGTAAGCATTTATATGTTGGAATATATTACATTATTTGGTACATGTCAATGTACCACCTTGGGTACATATTTAGATTAGGAGTTTGTCTTAGATTAGGATTTGAGTATTTACTTTATGCAATGTAATAAATGCACAAGTGTTAGAATGTGCAAAGTACTTGATGATGTAAATGTGCATGTAGTCCACATGTCCATGAGTCATAGAATAGGAAGATGAAGAGTCATAGGTAGGTGAAAGTTCAAGAGACATATCTCTTTATATATAGGCCTTTGATAGAGTGATATAAGAGAGAGTGAGCATATATAATTGTAGAGAATAGAGATGAGAAGAGAAAGTAGATACAATGTAGAGCATGTATGAATTATGGAGTGTTTGAGACCTCCATTATACACATTGTACTATTTTCATGATATTTCATCAATGGTTGTTTTATGAGTTATTATAGAAGTTTCTCATTAGTTTTTCCTGCACATTATATTTCTACTATCATATAGTTAATATTTATTGCTCATTTTAGTTCTTGTGGTTGCATTTCCTTTAATATATAGCATCATAATCTAATATTATACCTACAACTTTAATGATTTGATAAGGTCTATTTCATAACAAGGCAAACTTTTAATAAGCATCTAATTTTACATGATCCTCACCCCCCTTGAATACAAAGTCTCCTTTATATTCCACCTTTGTTCACCTCTTTGTTGAACCATTTCTTGATATCCATTTTTCATTAAGCAAATTTTCTAATATCCTTTTATCTCTTCTCCTCTACGACCAATAATGTATTAAGTTTAGCTTGCATGGGATCAATGTCAATGTCTTCCAACTTGACTTGTTATGACATATAGAGAGAAATAAGATTGATATTAATTGGAAACATTACCTCCTTACCTAATACCAACTTGTAAGGATATGCTCCTATGGATTCTTTTGGTGTCACCCTATATGCTCATAATGCTTTTCACAATTTTGTATGCTAGTCTCTTAGGGATTTTAAAATGGTCCTTTTCAAGATCCTTATGATGTTCTTGTTGGTTGAATCAACCAATCCATTCCATTGAGGATAATAATTGAATTATTTTTTGAGTAGGAACCCATGTTCAAGGTTTAACATCATCACTTTAGCCATTTTAAAATAGGTAGCATTATTTGTGATGATGGTAATAGGGGATTGAAACCTAGTAATGATATATTTGAGCAATTGCATCACTATCTCTTTATTGTTAGTAACTTAATACTTTCCTCATAGGATCTCACAAGATATCAAGACAAAATTTTCACAAAATATATTTAATCCATGATAATAACAATGAATAATAACTCACTAAAAATATTATTGAGAAATATATCTACTTAAGTAATGAAATACAATGTATTGCAAATCTTATTATTCAATCACAACTTACAATGCTTTGTATTCAATATACATACACATGGATATAAGACTCTTCACATTCAAACCCTTGACCTTTATACTTACAAAATTTTAAGCTCCTCACACACATGGGAGATCTAACACTTCATATTTCTCAGGGGAGAAATAACACAATAATAAATTTCTTATTGACTTCACATATCCACATAAGAATAAAGATTCCAATTATTCCACATACTAAATGATAAAATATTACATAAATCCTCACTTACATAACTCCACACTTACTAATATGACACCTCACTTACACAACTTCAAACTTACTAACATGACACCTCACTTACATAAATCTAAACGTACTAACATGACACCTCACTTACATAACTCCATACTTATTTACATGAACCTATTATATACTCAACTATTAATCACACCCAAAACTAAACTATTTACATGGTAGTTGCAATATTCTTACAAGTTACCAACTAATATAATACTTCCAACACCCTCCTGTATTACATTATTTGGTATGAAGGTCCTTTGCATTTATGTGCTTTCAATATTTGATTCTTGTCTTGGTATTTCTATTTTTTTTATTAGTTGAAATAAAATGTTTTAAAGGATCCCCGAACCTTTTACAATTGGATCACAATAAACGAGATAATATCCTAAAGACCATCTCTAGGAGACAAACAAAAAACTACTAAAACAAGGAGACAACCTCCGCAGGACCAACAACAAAAGAGATATTAAAGTTGTAAATGGTTTCTTGCCTAAACCAGGAAAACCAAGGAGCAAAAAAATAATCCTAAAATTTGAAAAGAGGCTTCCCACCCAGGGAAAACTTTGCCTATAGTTCAAAAAATAAAAATAGGTTTCCCGCCCAAGGAATCATTTGCTTGTAGTTCAAAAAAATAAAGGAGGTTTCTCACCCAAGGAAACCATCACTTGTAGTTCAAAGCTTGAAAAGAGATTTCCAACCTAAGTAAACATTTGCCATCAAGCAATATTAGAGGAACTACACCTGTCAATCAAAAATTTGAAAGAGGTTTTCTACCTAGGGAAATATACACTAGTAGCTCTAAAATTTGAAAAGAGGTTTCTTACAGAGATAGGCTCATTGAGGCTCCCTAACCAAATGTAAAAATGACCAATGCTATCTTATCGAGAGGAGATATCTAGACCCCCTCCTCTATGGACAATGATAAATCTTGTGATATCCCTTCCAAGACCACAAACAAACAACCACAAAGAAAGGGGTTCATCAAAAAGCCTCTCAAATATACTACACAGGGTCGCACAACCCTTTTCCACCATTGCCAAACTAGGAGGCCATACAAAATAGCCTTCCTCCACGTCATGAAAGAATTTTATCTCTACCCAATTACCATATATAAATCTGGAGAAGAAGTCCTCCAGACCACCTTGTGCATCAAACAAGTAGAGGATGAACTGACCACCAATGAGGCACTACTAACCCATATAAAAAAAACCATGCTCATCATCCCAATCAACACCAAAGAATTAATATAAAAATGAGGAAATATGCCTAGGATCACCTCCAAGGATTATAGGCATAAAATCCATTGGGGACCATCATCGAAGGAGTAGGAGAGGGAGCAGGAAAATTGGAATAGTGGTCTCCTACCTAGGGACAATGCAATTTTTCAAGGTTTGGATCTTATTTGAGAGGGCCAAGGTTCAAACCATGGTATGTGTAAACAATTTTCTAAGGAAACCAATTCCTTGTATCCCCTAGGGGGAAGGAATTTCCATTCCATGGGGCTTGTCCCATCTGGGTGAGCCCTCAGGCTAGCCAGGAGGGGTTTTTTTGTATCCAATGCAGGCTTCAAGGCTTGAACCCTGGACCTCTTTTAGAGGATTGAGGGAACTTCCCAGTGAGGTACCTGGTGCAGATCTTGGTCTTTCTATTTTAGTTCTTGTAATACTTTAGGTTTAGGCACTAAATTTGTTCTTCTTTATCTTTATTCAAGAAGTACCTATTTCTGTCATAATACTAACAATAGTTGGCAATTGTATCTATCACACTTCTAAGAAAGTCATCATAATTATATAGTCCATCATTGATATCAATATTATCCTTAATACCCCTGCTATTATTTGAATCCCCTAGGTCATTAACTCTAAAAGTATTATTATCAAACTTGTTATTGATGCTATCAAATGTAGAATGTAACAACTTATCATCTTTGTTACTTGTATATCCCTGTTTAATTTTTGAAGCTTTCAAACTAACACTTTATATATCTACACATATGCCTCTTGTAAATTATTTATCTAGCTCAATTTTTTTTTTCCATGTCATATAAATTTCTTGAAGAAGGTCATAATAGACATTTGTCATCATGGTTTTATAAGTACCACAAAGAATCTTTATGATGCCCTTTATCATGAATTTCTTTGTACTTGGATTATACATGAAGAAATTTTTTCTTATCCATATTGGTTGGTTTTGTATGATATCATTATTTGGTAATTTCCATGATGCCTTAGTTTATTCCTTACTCAAATCAAGGTTTACTTCTTTATAAGTTACTAAAAGACATTTTGGAACCTTTTGACCATTACTCATGAATGCTAACTCAAAATTTTATTGGTGATATTACATTATTTGGTCATCTAATAGTTTAAGAAGTGTACTTATTAGTTTAAGGAGTGATTAATATTTAGGAGTGAGTTTATAAGTATGTGTCAATGTGTGAAGTGTGTGAGGTGTCAAGAGTGCAAGTGTGAGTTGTGTGAGATAGTGAAGAGTCATGTAAGGTGTCATGTGTGAGTTATGTAATTATGAGTGACTTTTTCATTATGAGAGAAGAGGTAATATCAAGAGATATGCATGTGAAGAGTCACATGCAATTATATATTGATGACAAAGCATTGTAAAAAGCATCAAACTAGCATAGCTTCATGCATGCTATAGTAGAATTTATTAATAATATTTTTAGTATTTTATGTGTGCATTATTATTATTATTTTTTTTTGAATTTACATGGTGGAATCGGTAGTTGCCACGAATCCGGGCAGGCTGTCCAGCTTTTTATGGCCGCCATAGTATTCTGTGTTGTCCGCCCTAGAAGCCACCACATAGATCTTTGCGTAGTCTGCCCCTATAACCACCATGCCACAATCATTTTAAATCTTTTATGCCGCTCAAAGCACTAGGAAAGGTACAAGCATTCAGTCCGACGAGGCCCGAGATTTGAACCTTGGAACTCTGCCCCCCTTATGGGGTTTGGATGAACCAATTGGTCTACACCTCGAACTTTTATGTGAGCATTATTGAGAACAATATTGTATGTAATTATTTAATCCTAGATAAATTTACCTATGAGATAATCAGACATATTTATCAACAATGGTATGAGATCCATCTTATCGAAAGTCATCTTCGTTCATAGCTACAATGGAGAAATTGTTGATTGAGGATATTTTAGACAAAGAAGATAGATATTGGAGAAGGACGTGTGGAGATATTTGAGGATCTAGATGAGAATATTAGAGAAGAATATCTATGCAATATTGTTGAGTAATGTGATATTGGAAGTTGAATATTGAAAAAAGTTTAAAGGAATATTGAAAAGTAGAAGATTAAAGATTGGATATTGAAGAAAATAAAGCAAAGAAGAAAGAAAAAAGAAGGGCTGAGGTCACCCATATTACAGAGATTAAAGATGAATTAACAAGAAATATAAATTTAATTTAAAGAGTTAAGAAACTTTATATTGATTTTAAAGGAAGAAATTAAAGTGATTTTGATTATTTGAAAGAATTAATATTGTTTATTGAGAGATAAGAAGAATATTTTTGGAGGAAGAAAATTATGGGAGATATAAGAAGGATATATCTATATATTTGAGGAAGAAGTTTGAATTAATTGAAGAATAAAAATTTGAAGGAGAAGAAGATTTTTGGAGAGAAAGATATGAGATAATAAGATTATTGGAATTTTGAAATATTGCTAGTTGATTACTTGAGATTGGAGAGAACTTATGTTGGCAATATTAGAACACCTGAGTTTGAGATTTAGTTGGATAAAGTTTGTGAAGCAACAACAAAATAACATTATATTCAAAGTCAATGTTATTGTAAGGAGTGAAGAGAAATTCATATGCATGTCTATTACATGCAATAAACTAGGCAAGAATTGGTGTAGACCTAATCAAAATTAAAATAGTTAGATATTATCAATAGAAAGAATAAAGGTGCCAACTGAATACAAAGAGAATTTATTATATATGCTTTTATAAGCTTGAGGTAACATAAAAATAATATTTGGTGCAAAGGAGACTTTGAAAATAGTAAAAAATCTTCGTATTTTCCTTAGTAGAAATACAAATTTATAATTTATTTTTACACGCAATCGAGTCATCTATTATAGGATCTCAACGCTTTTGAATAGATCACACTATGTGAGTTGGATTCTGTAATGACCCTTCTTTTCAAGATTTGTTCTTGATACTTGATTTATGTATTGATGTGTGGATACCAAATGCATAATATCATTTTATGTTATCAAGATGTGTTGGTAGTTGCACTTTATGCTTTTATTATACTACTTTTGAAATATGGTACTACTGATGAAATTTGTGGTTGCAAGACCAAGTACTCTCATGGGTGGATTGGTATGGGACAACCACCAAAGTTGAGAGAAAAAGGAAAATGATGGATGACATTCTCATTGAAAACTCAAGGGTAAAAAGAAACCCTTCATATAGGTGCATTGCATATATGTATATTTATTGAATGCACCATTGGACAAGGATGTTGCTATTATCATAAACGATCCATCCTTATTAGATGGATTATAACATTTAAAACCTCCTACTCACAAAAAAAACATTATTGTGTATTTTAATGATTGATTGCATCTTAGTATAACAAATTATTATTGATATGAATTCATGATTGTGTTTAGAGTTTAAGAGTTGCTTGGTTAATTATGGTATTAATAATTATGTGGTATTATTAATACTTAAAAAATTAAATATCAATGTTAATGGTTAATATTAACATTCAGTATTAATTAATTTGTTTTTGCTGGATAATAAGGGGTTGTAATTGGGTCCCCCATCCTTGAAAAACTACAATTCTCTTCTTAAGAGCTTGATATTTTATACACTTTTCATCTCAATCTATAGCTAGAAATCTATATAATTTTACATAAAATGTCTGAAATATTGATTTTCATTTTCTAGATCTTTTTATTTTTGTATGAATACAAATATTCCAAAATTTAGCATCCTTCACAATACCAAAACTTCACCTCTACTATCTATGCATTGCATCTTAGTAGATTAATATTTTCAAAACATCGCATTATCATAGTCCACTTTATCAAATCTAGATTGCTAGTTTCCTTCTTGAAACACAAGTGCAACCACACAACGTATAATAAATAGTTTATATGAAAACACATTAATGTTATGAAATAAATCAAATATAACCAATGTAAAACATTAAAGTAAATCTTAATCATTTGATTCAGGCAGACAACATTTTCTTGTCATCTTCAGCTAAACTTACTACTTCCTTTAACCATGGAAAGGAGAATTTAAATTCATTATTTTCAATCAAAATACCTCTATTTGCTAGCCTATCTGAACATTTTTTTCCTTCCCTTAATGTATGTGTAAACTTGATTTCTTCAAACTCTTTAGCAAGATCTTGAATTTCCACAATTATCTCTTATATGTTCCATGGAGCCTTTACTTTCCTCAAAATTGCATGTATCACTATGAGAGAAACACCTTCCATCCATACTCTCTTCCATTTCATTTGTTTGTATATTTTTAACCCTTGTAAAGTCTCCCAATATCCAACTTCATTATTTGTCTTAAATCAACTATTGAAAGCGTAATGAGATAAAATATCTCCTCTTTTATTTCTAATTATTCCTCCTCCTCCTGTTGGTCTTGGATTTCCTTTATATGTTCCATAAAAGTTCAATTTAACCAACTCCACATTAGGTGGTTTCCACTTTATAATATTTTCCTTCTTTTTTCTTCCCTTGTACCCAACATCATAATTCCTTTTAATGACTTGACTCCATCTATCAAGGATTTCTACTTCTAGATTAGGGACTGTATAGGGTTGGTTTAGAATCCTCTATGGGTAAACATATATTCATTTTCATTACCTCTAAACATATATTCCTTTTAATTACCTCTAAACTACTTTCCTTTCCTTTAAATATTATTCTATTCCTTTCTAGCCATATAGTCCAAATCATTGTATATTTTGATATATCTCATATTGTTTGTAAAGCCTCACTTGTATAAGTGCTATGCCATTTCTTTAACCATTCTTCAATTTTTCTATTCATCACTATGTATTTACCAAACATATTAAGAATCCATTGCCATAGTTTTTAGACTATAGAGCAATGTCCCAAGAGAAGGTTTATACTCTCCTCCTCTTTTTTACAAATAACACATTGAGAGGGGCCATGAAAACCCCTTTTCATAAGGTTATCCCATGATAAAATTCTTCTATGACCTACTAGCCAAACAAACATTTTGATTTTAGGAATGCTTGGGCTATTTCAAATATCTCTCCATATTCTAGTCATATTACTATTTTATTGGTGATTTACATTATATCCACTTTTTGTTGTGTATTATCCAAGCTATTCAACTTCCAAATCAATTTATTCTTGGCTTCCCTAATAATATTCATAGTTTTTATCTTTCTAATAAATTTCCTCCTAGCATCAATGTCTTGTAAGATTGACTTAATTAACTACACTCTTCTTTCTAATGATAACCATCTACCTTTCCAAGTTGGTAGTTTATTCCAAACTTTACTAATAATTGAATTTCATAATTCTATCCTCATTCTCCCCTCAAATAAAGACATCCCTAGATAAGTTGTTGGTAATTTACCTACTCCATTTGAAGTAACCTACAAATTCTTGCTTTAATACTATCTAGAATGTTAAGGAAGTAAATTTTGGATTTTGTATTCCTTTAAAAATTCATTCAAAGCTCTGGCCTCCTTTATCCTTTCCCTTACAAAAATGGTTGTATCATATATAAACTATTTATGGGTGATTTTTTAGATGCTATTACTAACCTTAAGTCCACTTATAAGCCCATCTTTGTAAGCCTTCTTTAAGTTCCTATAAAAAACCTCTATCATAATAATGAAAAAATAAGGAGATATAGGATCTCCTTGTCTAAGGCCTATCTTGGCCTTAAAATATTATGCTAGTAACCCATTGACCAACACTGAATAAGAAACTATAGAGATACAAGCTTTAATCCATCTAATCCATTTTTTCCCAAATCCAAACTTTTCTTAAATTTAAAAAAGAAAATCCCATTTAACCCTATCATAGGCTTTACTCATATCAAGTTTTAAAATCATTGCTTTATTTTTTATTGAAGTTTTTGAATGAACGACTTCATGAGCTACTATAATACCATCCAAAATTTGTCTTCCTTTCACAAATCTTCCTTGCTATTCCAAAATAATTTTTTCTAACAATGGCCTTAATTGATTCACCATCACTTTGGAGATAATATTATATGCCATATTACATAGACTTACGGGTCTAAAAGAGTCAAACAATTTAGCATCATTCTATTTTGTAATTAGGGTAAGATATGTTACATTTATTTTATATGGTATGTATTGTTTTACCCTAGACTATTCCATTGCCACCAATAAAGAATACTTCACTATATCCCAATTATGTTGGTAAAAATCTACATAGAGCTCATATGGACTTAGGAATCCTTATTAAAATATAAAAGAGCTAAATGAAATTCTTCTAGAGTAATAGGCTACATCAGTTTCCTATTGTATTCATTTTTTATAACTAAAGGTACATCTTAAAGAAGTTTATCATTAAGAACTTCAGTCTCCTCTGGTCCTAGAATATTATGCTAAAAATATTTTACCTCTTTTCTAATTTCACTATAATCTTCAATCCAAACCCTTTCTATTTATTTAATTATACTAATTATGGATGTTGATCTTTGTACTATAGCCATCCTATGAAAAACTTTGTATTTTTATCTCCTTTTAACCAAGTTTATCTTGATTTTAATCTCTAGAATTTATCTTCCTTAAAATATTATGATATTCACTAAGAAAAATTTCTTTCCTCTAAGCTTGGATTATTATTATCACATTTTTAGAATTTTAAAAGTTATCTTTTAGTTCTTATTTCTTCCCAAAAAGGTTTTCAAAAGTATTCTTGTTCCATTATTTTAATCTAGATGTCACAACTTTAATTTGTTTTTGAAGAGCATACAATCCACCATTTCCTAAAGAATTTCATATTTGAGCTATCATATCAACAAATTGAGGATGGTCTTCCCACATCTGCTCATATTTAAAATATGATATTTTTTTGAATTCACTTATCACCATTTTAACTCTTATTGGTCATGATCTGAAGCAATCCTTGTTAAGATATCAATTTTAGCACAAGTTCCTTCATCTAGCCAATAATTTAAGAGTATGAATCTGTCTATTTTTTTTGCTATTAGGTTCTAGCTTATCCTATTGTTGGTCCATGTATATTTATATTCTTAAAACTCAACCTCCCATATATTATTGTTTTTAATAAAAGTTGAGAAATTTCTCATGCTTTGGGTTGATTTTCTAATCCCCCCAACTTTTCATCGAGCTTGGTTATGGCAAAAAAATATTCTATGATCATGAATTGGGTTTCTTCGTCTTTACTTCTCATAAAAGCTTAAATCCCACTCCAAACTTCTAATCTACCTAACCGAGTTCTAGGTCCATAGACATTGGTAAGTATGAAATAAATATCAGCAAAGTAGCAAGTGACTAAAGAGGTTATCCAATGCCTAGTTTTATGAATGGTTACACAAGAGGTTCTATAAGGATTCCAACAAGCTAGAATTCCCCTTGCCACTCCTTCAAAATTTATTGCATCCCATTCACATCTTGCCCATACTGCTTTCATAGTTTTTGAAACTTCTTTTGTTATTTTAGTTTCTTGGATACAAAGAATATTAGGCTTATTATTTAAACAAAGATGCCTAATACACCTCTAATTTGAAGAGGTATTAGAACCCATTATATTTCATGAGATGTTAATCATGTCTCATTTGGGGCTATTGGCCCCACCTTGGTATTACCAATATCATTTTATTTTTTGGTAAAGAGAACTTCAACCAACTTAGTTTGTGTTCCTTTCTCTATGTTTGCTCTTGCTTCCTTGTATCTTGCTTGATTATATGGGGATTTTCCTCTTTTTTCATTGCCTATATTAGGAGTAGGTCTTATTATTCTATTCCTCAATATTCTTTCACAATTTTATTTTTCATCATATTTATCCTCTCCTAGCTTTGCTACAAAATATTTTGACTTATCCTACTCATTTTTTGGTATTTTCTTATTAATGACAGAGATATTAACTTCTAAAACTGCATATTCTTTACCAATTATTTTCTTCTGAATGGTGCATGATACTTCAAGAGAGTCTTCAAAATCTGATGAGACAATTTACTTAGGTTCATCAAGAATGTTCTTCCCTAAATTATGATCATACTGAATAGATGGTTTCTTGTTAATATGTTGAACCTGTTGTACTGTCTCCACTATTTATTTTATTTTAATTTTCTACATCTATTTCTAGGAAGTTAAAAACCATCTTCATCTATATCCATTTGTAAGTTTCTCTCGTGTTTTTCTACATATTGATTATATTGGGCTCTTCTTAGGGCATGGTCTCTCAATATGCCCCTCCTCATGACATACTCTACATCTAAAAAATATATTTTCATAAGCTATGGTTTAGGTCCACATATTATCCCCATGCTTAAGAATGATTGATTATGGTAAATATTTACTTATATCAATCATGACCAATATCCGAGCATAAATAGCCAAGAATCCATCTTTCATAGTATCTAAAATCTCAAGAAATTCTCAGAGTGTTGTCTTTTTCTTGAAGGTATCTATTTTCTAAAATTCAATAGGTAACCCAAACATGCTAACTTGTAGAAACCTAAAACATGTCATGTTGAGGAGACTACCTATATGTACTCCTTTAAGGCCATGTGACCCACCTTGGGCAGTCCTAGGCCTCAAAAGTGGTTTTTACCACTCAAACAAGGAGGACTTTCCATTTGCATCTAGGACCGTCCCACCCAAAGGATGGCCTCTAGAGACCATCCTACCACGAGATGACCTCTATTCAAGTCCGTCTCACCTTGAGATAGCAATGCCTAAAACAAATTCAAACGAAATCCAAAAACTCACACCATGTTTAAAGCGGTTACATGAGCTAGCTATGCATAATGATATACACAGTTAGTTATGGGGAAGATTTAAGAATGTGTAGTTACCTTTATTGAATCTAACCACTTATTAGCTTCTCATGCAATATTGGACTCCATTTTAGAAGTATATATAATGACACCTAGCCTTCATAAATTTATCAAAGAGTCTTCATTTTCAAACAATGAAGTGTTGTCTAATTTCAACCATGAAGATTCCAATCCCTTTTGCATTGTTTTCTCCATGGAAAGCATCCTAATGGATCATTTTGAAGGTTGAAGATCACATTTGTGCTCTTTGTGCAATCCAAGGTCCTTGTTTCAACATTGAATTTCACCCTTAAGTCATTCTCCACGAGTGTACTAATTTGTCAACCAATCCACAGATCAAACCCAACATCATCTTGCATCGGCCATAAGAGAATCACTCAGGTTAGTAGCCATATCCCTCATATATGACCTGCAGGTACGACCATCTCTATAAAAGATGATCTGTAGGTACGACCATCCTGCACAGAGATGGCATCTTGGGTAGAGATTTGTTTTCTATTTTATTTCTTTTGTTAAGCTTTAGCCACATTTCTAGTTACTGTTTAGCATAGATAAATTTCATTTTCACGTATGCATTCATCTTATTTCCATTTTTTATTGTTTTCTTTGCCATTAATATGAGCCTTATCTTTAAATGCTATACATATATTTTTAATGTTATTTAATCTTCTTGTGTGCAAATCATAGGTATATAGGAGGAAGGAATAGCATAAATATTCACATATCATCATCATTCATTGTGATAGTCTCAAAAACTTATCTTTGTTAGAATATATTACATCATTTGGCTATGTTATATTACTTTCGGGGGAATTTATCTAGTTACTTCATGCAATGTAATAAATGCACAAGTGTCAATGTGCAAGTTGTAAATGTGCAAGGTGTTCCTTGTACAGCTAGGTAGAGTGTTGGCCAAGGAATCTATCTTCCTATTTAAAGGGCCACATAGCTCTACTTAAATGTATCACTTATATTCATTAAATATGATTTTATATTGCTTTGATATTTGTCTCATAGTGTAATATAATGTTTCTAAAGCCATTAGTGGTATCAAATCTATGGTCATTCCTATATAGGAATAAGGAAAGTCATTACTATGGGTTTTGCAAAATAGATGCACCTTTGGACCTGCCACTTGCAAATTCCATTGCTTTGAGATTGTTTGAAGAGATCAACAAGAATAAGGAGATTAGAGAAGTTTTTTATAAGTAGAATATTTGGGACAATTATCACCATCTGACAACAAGCCCAAAAATAAGGTAAAGACCAGAAGGATATCCACCAAATTCCTAGAAAAGAAGGACTTGGCAAGGAGTGCTAAATACCTAGAAGAGAAGATTTTGGAAAGGAGTGCCAAATTCCCAGAGGATATGAATGAGGTAATAAGTGTCAAAGAAGATACAAAATATCCTATTTGAAGTTAGAATTTGACAAGGAGACTTGAATATAGGAGTTGTTCAGGGTAACCTACTCAAAGCAACAACTTGGTGATCTTAGACACCAATATTCACATCCTCTACAAAAGTAGCAAGGGAGCTACAAAACTCTTAAATAGGTATACAACCTTTGGTGAAAATAGATTTGTTAAAGAACCTCATTCTGGATTAAAGTTGCAACCTAAATTATAGTCTTCAGAAGTAAAAAATAAAAGGTTCCTTTTAAAGGTTCATTTGTACACTAGGAGTTGATTAGATTCCAAATATTAACTATCTATCAACTACCTATTATCTACTTTGGAAAGAGAAAATAAGATTAAATCCTATAATACTAATGGTAGTGAATTTGTAGAATATTTGAAGGTTCATTTCAAATTATTCTTGATTAGTTGTAGTAAATTGATTAAGTGCATTTTCTTGAGAGTAGATTGGAGTGATAAGGTGTAATTTGTTAGTGCATTAAAAAGTAGAATTTTTTAGATTCATTTGCACTATTATTACTCTCAAAAGAGATTAGTTTTATGTATTGAAAAAGGTACAGAATATAGTTTGCATCATGTGTCTAAAGACACTCTTAAAGCACAAAAAATTGCAACTCTTAGTGGTCAATAGAAGCCACTGAAATTGGTTAGTACAATCAAATAAAAGCTAACAAAAAAGGAGATTCAAATATTGAGACTTGGTGAGTCTCAAATCCAAAGAACTTAGGGGTTAGTGCAACTAAAATAAAGCTTTTGTTTTATAGTGTTTACAAAGCTTGGATTCACCATCAAATTTCCAAGTAAAGAGGGTAATGAGTCTACTCAAAAGGATATCTTCAATACCCTCATTTGTGCATTCAAAAATATGCTACAAAATCAGACTACAAAATCTGAAAAAGGGAGTGCAAAATAAAGTGTATTATTCACAAGGTATTGCACTATATTGTCCATAGAAAGGGAGCCTATAGAAGGTGCCATTAAAGGCACAAAGGTCATAGGAAAATCCATCCAAAGAAGGGTCGAAATATTAGCGCTCTTCAACCATAGAAAGGGCATAGTCTTCGTGGATGAACTTGCAAGACAAAGGAAACTCATCAAAATAATTTACGTAAACCAAAGTAATATTATCAAAGATATTTGAGAAGACAAAAATAAGAAATGTATTTACATAGATAGAAGAGATCTCATCCATGAAGAAAGAGTTTCAAGCTTCTACTCCTATCAAGGCAAATAGATAGCATAAAAAGGAACACATTGAAGGCAAGAAGAAAAAAGAGAAGGATAAATACTACATTGATAGTAACATCCATAAAATAAAGCACTATCATCCACGATCGAAGCTCCAAGATTCCTTACAAAGCCACTTGTAGAAGAATAGGATGCTTTCTACTCAAGAAAATAAAGCAAGCTAAGGAAGAAGATAATCAAAGGAGTTACAATCTCCTCCTTGAATGTGTTATGTCAAAAGTATCATGCAAGAAGATTGAATGCCACTTGGCATAATATTCTCTAGCACCTCTCATTTCCTAATGCTCAAGATATCATTTAAGGGGAGTTACAAGCACCAAAAAAAATTCTCATACGTTACAAATGTGTAGCGTGCACCACAAAAGCATTACAATAAGATATTGGTATTACACAAGTGATAGTGCTCTCAAGAAATAAAAAACATTGGGCCACCCTTTACCTCCAATAAATGTAGTCTAAGTTTGAAACAAGAACAAGGTGAAGAGGAGAGCAAATTGCAGTCATAAAAAAGGAGGAAATATCGTAGTCAAACCAGTTCTAGAGCAACATGGAATAAAGGGAGCAAAGAGAATTTAAATATCCATAGAAGAAGGAGAAATTACTAGTATCATACTCTCCAGCATTGAAGAACAATCCTATCCATTTCTCACTCAGCCATACCACACTTAGCCTATCCGGATTCGTCAACTCAAGCACCACAGAAAGAGTATGTAATAGGACTGTTATACTCAATCAAAACCAGTGCTATTCAAGTGTGAAGACAAGGAGCTAAGGTAAGTGAATTATCTAATTAATATTGCTTTCAAACATAGGAGATATAAGGCTATAAAATCAAGGATAAATTTTAATATTGTGAAAGCAAAAGACATAAGAGATAACTTACCAAAAATAAAAATAATATTTGTAAGCTAACCTAGGAGATATAAGGTCTTCTACTTAGGTTGAACTATTTAGTACTTTGCAAATATTTTTTTTTTTCCAATTTTTTAAATTAGAGAGTCATAAGGTCTACTACATCAACTCGATTTATTGGAAATTAGAAAAATTAAAATCAAATTTCAAAGGGCCATTAAACGAGGTTTATTTAAAACATTTTAAAGGTTGGAAATTTATAACATTTACTTGTCTCAAATCTTATCAAGTCAAGACAAAATATCCAACATTAAAACCTCTTTAAATTTGGAAAAAGTGCTTAGTTTAATAGGAGCAATAAGGATAATAGAAGTCGGGTTGCAGGTGACTTCCCTGGGAAGTCCTTCTCCATGTCCCTACAACCCATCCCTAATCTTGTCCCAGATCCTTGGTTTTATTCTAGTTCTCTGGCACTTCTTTTGCCCTTCTTCCTTGGTTGGCTGGTGTTGCATATGATCTTCTTGGGGTGGGAGATCACTTATCCATTCATATACCCCTTTCCATACCTTCTTGTGGGTTTCTTTCTTGTGCTTGTGATCTAGGATGTCCTTGGGATTTTTTGCGATATCCCTAGGTCCTATCCCAGTTCCTTGGCACTCCATTTACCCTTCCTCCTTGTCTGGTTGATGCTGCATAAAATCTCCTTGGGGTGGGAGGTCACTTATTATTTTATCTGCCCCTTTCCATACCTTATGGTGGGGTTTATTTTTGGTTCCTATGATATGAGATGTCCCTGGGGTTTTTTGGGATGTCCTTGGGTTTTCCCTGGGTCCTTCCCTAGAATTCTTGAGTTCCTTCAATAATTATTTTCCTTGGAGCTTGTTGCTCTATTCCATTTTCTTGCAGGGTCCTATTTGGAGCTGAGGATCAAAGGTTCTTCTAGTGTAATGCATCATGGCTTGGGAAGAAGCCACATGCTTATTCTTGTGGTGCTGCTCTTTAGATTTTTGGATGTGGGCTTGGTGGTGGGTTCTCAGCAATTTTCATGGATTGGGGGTGGACCTCTATGCTGATTGTTGTTGTTTTCCTATTGGTCATCCTATTTTGGATACTTGAAGTTGTTTTTTGGTGGTGTTGGAGGACGCTTTGGGGTTCTTGCTATTTTTTTGGTCTTGAGGGGGACCTACGCTTATTGTTGGTAGCTCGTGTTTTATATCTCTTTCTTTTGAGGTTCTTTGGGACCTCCCCACTTCTTTCCCATGGCTCACAGTTTTGCACTGATGTTTTCTCTATCTCCTTTAGCTTTTGAGTAGATCTCCTTGCTGCAATGGTACTTCATGGCCTATGGAGTCCCATGTTTTTTGTGCCTTTTTTAGGCCTATGTGGGATGTTCCTTTGCATCCCTATATTTTTTGGGTGGTTTCCAGGCCCTTTTCTGCTGCTTAGGGGGGTTTTTTGGTTTTGTTTCTTGGTATTCCAATATTTTCTACCAATTTCTATATTTCCCCTACATGAGATTTTGTATTTCAAAATTTGGTGGGTTGTTGTTTTACTGCCTATTGGGCAGTTCAAACTTGTGGCTAGGTGGGAGTTTCAATTTTTAATTTTCTCAATTTTTCCTTCTCTCATTGGGTGGGCTTTTCAAATTTGTATCAAGGTGGGTTTTTCCTTTTCTCCCGCATCCTTTGAAGGTTGTCCTTAAGCCTATCCTGAAAGGCTATCCTTTAGCCTATCCTAAAAGGCTTTCCTTAAGCCTGTCCTGAAAGGTAATCCTTTTGCCTTTCCTCTAGATTTTTTGTTGTCCTTTCCTATGGCCTGTGGCCTTGTTTAAAAAATCTCTTGTTATGTTGTATTTAAGTTTTGGGTCCCTTTATAAAAACCCACTTTAAATTTAAACAATAAAAAAAATATGGATAATAGAAGTTGATTTTGATATTTACAAAACTTTACAAAATCAACCAAAATTGAACTAAAAATTATAAAAGCACTTTATATCTTGTCCAAAACATACTAGAGAGTTATAAGGCATTCTAAAAAATCTAAAATTTGATACAAACATGGATTATTGGTATATAGACTCAAGTGCAAGTAAGCATATGATAGGAAACATACATTGGTTCAAATCCCTGAAGAATATAAATGAAAAACTATCTGTAGCAGATAGCAAAACATATGAAGTAAAAGAAATAGGAAATCTTCCATTAAATATTAAGGATGGAAGAGGTGTGATAAAAATGTATTATATGTTCCACGATTAACTACTAATCTTATTTATGTTTCTCAACTCATGGATCAAGATTTAACTTTTGAATTCAAGGTTCTCACTGGTAGAAAACAATGGCACATCTCTTAATAGGGAAGAATGATAGCATTAGGATCATACAAATATACTCTATTTGTCTTAGACACTGCCATTTACTCAGCACTTTCAGTCAATGCTTTAGAACTTTGGCATAAACAACTAGGACATACTAGTGAGACATCAATGAAGGAATTATCCAGATATCAAATGGTAGGACTACCCAACTTATCTCCAAAAGCTACTGTATGTCCATAATGCCTAGAAAAAAAAACATAGAATTACTTTTGAACTTCATCAGCATAGAGCTCAACATCTTTTGGAAATAATATATACAGATTTATGTGGACCCATGAAAGTTGATATTGTTGGAAGACATAATACTTTCAGTTGTTTGTTGATGATCACACTAGAAAAATGTGGGTATCCTTCATGAAGTACAAATCAGAAGCATTCAATCATTTCAAATAGTTCAAACTTCAAGTGGAAATAGAATTTGGGAAGACCATAAAAGCACTTCATTCAGATAGAGGAGATTTTGTTTCCAAGGAATTTGACTCATTTCTTGAAGAAAATAGAATTAAGAGACAACTTACTACAACATACTCACCTTAGAAAAATGGAATTGTGGAAAGAAGAAATAGATCTATAATGGAAATGGTAAGATGTATGTTAAAAGAAGCACAACTTGATCACAAATATTGGTATAAAGTCTCTCTTTCAAATGCTTTCACAAGCAAAAAAAATTACCAAAATTTTGCCTAAGTATGGAATGAATTTCACCAGCAAAATCATCTTCTGGCTTCTTTGCCAGCAAAATAATCTTCTAGGTAATTTCACCCCAAGCATAGCGAAATTCCATTTTCGCCCCAAGATGGAGAAAATTTCATTTTCACCTCCTTTTGTAATGAAATTTCCTTTTCAGGTGAAATTTCCAACCAAATCCACTTTCGAGCAAAATTGTTAGCGAACTTCCCTTTTCGCTCCAATTTCCAATGAAATGCATTTTTCGAGCACATTCCAAGCGCAAGTTCAGGTGAAAACCTTTTTAGGGTGGAACTGGGTGAAGATACCAACAAAATTCATTTTTTGTCAGTTTCACCCCTATTTAGAGTGAAATCCCATTTTCATCCCACTTCCTAGTGAAATTCCATTTTCGCCCATATTTTTAGTGAAACTCCTTTTCAAGGGAGATTTCAGTGCAGATTGTTTTTGGAAAAGATTGAGGATTGGTGAATTCAATTCATGGGGCAAAGAAAGTAACATCTCTTGAATTATTGTTGAAGAGTGGCCAAAATTAAATGTTGTACCTTTGATGCTGGTGTGATCCTATTGATTCTGAGGCACCGTCCACTACGGTGGGTGCTCATTTTTGAGACACCGACATGAAGGTGAAAATTCTGCCAACAATTCTTGCTAGGTTCCAAGGCTCTCTCCGCTGGAAAAGGACCACTGCTTCCCAAGACGTTCACTAATTTATTCATTACTCTTGTCGAGGAGAAAATTATTGTTGATCAATATTTGACTAGCCGACATTTTATTTAATGCTTATTAAATTTTGGAGGTGAAATCCTCTATAAAAACTAAGAAGTTTGATGTAAAAGGGAGGAGGAAAATTCTGCTAAAAAACTCTAAGTTTTAACTTCTGCCTCTATTGAAAGACTTTGGACTCTAGTTCCTGGAATAGTCGTGTATGTGATTGTTTTCTACCTATTATTTCTACTATATTCATTGCCTTTGTTAGATGAGTTAAATTTTTGTATTTAAATTTAATTTTTGCTGAAGAAATAAATGTTAAAATGTTAACTGGAAATCATATTTGTGATATGTGATTGGTTCCTATACTCTTCTTTTTGATGAATGCTGGTTAGAACTTGATTTGATGATTTAGTTGTTAGTTCATTCCCCACTCTATCTTTCAAGCTTACAGCCATATTTCCCATATTTTTCTATTAATTTCTATCCCTAATATTTACACCAATTTTAGATTAGTATGGGAACCAACCCTCTCTAGATATTGGCCCGAAGGACATCTCTTTCCTTTGGCATTTCAATGTTGGTTGGGTCTAGGGTGCATATTTTTACACTTAGGCAAATTTGTGACCAACAATATCATAGGGAAAGCGAAAAACCTCACATCAATACAATTGCCAAGTGACACTGAGTGCCAAAATTTTTAGGTATTTCTATCACAAAAAAATAAATAAAGAGAACCAATAATTTTAACACTTTTGATGTAAGGGTCCCAATTTTTATACTCAATTCCTAAGGATAAAGGAAGGATTTAGGATCTCATACCAATCAAGCTTGGTGATCCCTGAAGTCACCATAAATGTATTACCTTAAATATACCTTGTAATTTTTGTTATTTTTGAAGGCCATGTGATAGGGAAATTAGGTAGTAGATGCTTCTTAAAAATTCTTAAAATTTGAACAAGTATGTATAGGTACTAATTCATGTATAAAAATGACTGATTAACTCCAAGTACCAACTCACTTGCTAAAGGGGCCTTATTTTATAAAGGGAGAAAAATTCTTAGTAAAAAGCATCAATTTACTTATAAATGCAAGTGATTCAGTTGAAAAAAGTAAATGATTGGCTTGCTAAACTAGAGGAAACCACTTGGATAGTCACAAGGCAAATGAAGGTGTGGATTTTAAGGCAAATGTTTGAAAAGTGACATGTTGACATGTAGTAGCACACTAAGTCATTTTGGAAGTTGTCTAAGTTATTGGAGGCATAACTTGAGGTATGTAACATTTGGTTGTGCATCATTTTGCTAAAGATACCCCCAAATATTTACGTTTACTAGGATTATTTTTTCCCCTAAGTATCTCAAGGGTAAAATTTTATTATAAGTTCCTAAATCCTTAATTGTATTCATAATTTATCCATGAGAATTTAAAACTATACTCTATGAAATCCAAATTGTACTTTGACCTCATGAGATTGTAATAAATTTGCAAGTCCTTAGGCATTCCATCAGTGGAATTACTCTCCTAGTTTGATAAGTGTGCTATAGTTATGGCATAGCCCTTCTAATCCATCTTGTCATTTTCTTATCAATTTTATAATCTAATGAATGGGTGGACATTAATGTTATTTGAATTCTCATGTACTAATTGATCACACACTTTATTTTTTATGGTTAAACCTATATTTGCTTGAGTCACTCACATCCTTAAGCTTTTAAGTATTTTTAATTATTTACTTTATTTTCTCATATTTTCCTTTATATATTTTACCTTTAATGTTAGTGTAGGTAAGTGTAGGAGTATTCTACAAGCACAATGAGGAGTTGGCCTAAATTTAAAGGTTGGGAGAAACCATTGGCAATCCCTTCCAAATTTATTGAAACTCAAATTAGAGAAAAAATATTAATTAGAATTTAGGAAAATCCCTCACTTCAACAATCATATGTATACCTTCAAAAAGGTACTTTTGTAATATTTAATAAAAAATTATTCCTAAAGATCAATCTTACAACCTTGACCTAAAGGTACTTGTATTTGGTTATAGATACCTCTCCTACCAACCATTTTGGTCATTAATTGGAGTGTTATTTTATTTTTTGTTTAGTGAAATTATTTTGATATTCACAAACACCCCATACATTTTGCATTTTTTATTTTTATTTTGTATATTTATTTTCAAACAATATTGGATAATGTTTGATTCCATTCATTTTTTTAAATTGCTTTGAAATCTAACATGATATAAGAACAGGAATAAGTCTCTATTACTCAATTGTTTCTATCAGTAGTTTGTCTTCTACAACTTTTGTCAAGGGAAAACACATTTGAGCAACTGAAAATATCTTTTTGAAAGATGACAGTAGGATTGAAAGAAGGAATTCTAATAAAACCATAAATGGACTTGTATTTAGAGGATCTCATTGGGATTAGGAGATTTTATCTTAGAGAAATATCATCAATAGTTTTTTGTTCTTATCATTGGTACTCATTTTTTAAAATCAATTTTTGACCAAATGGATGTCCTAGTTTTAGGATTGAGTTTTTTGAGGTTTTTGAAAACCTCATTTGTTTTCTATAGATTTTTCCAAAAAAATCTATTTCCTTTTCTTTTGTGTACAATAGTAATATAGATGAGAGGATAGAACGGACACCATAAAAGAAGAAAATAAGAGGGTAAATATTTTTATATAGACCCTTGTTGCCAAAGAATCCATGGATAGGCTTCCATGCTTAGAAAAGACCTCTAAGCCACTTGACAAAGTTGTAAAAATGGGTCAAAAAAAAATTCTACTATGTAGAGGATGTATTGATTAATTATATTTGATAAAAATATTATGTAGTGAAAATCATGATAGATACAATTGAATTTCTATCATTTATAAATTCTTTGTAAAATTTTAAAGGGGTCCCAGTTTAGCATTTTTCCTAATTTTACCTCTAGGTACCTCAATTTCATGTCTAAATAGTTTTCATTTTCCCTTTAAAATTTAAAATTTTGAAATTCAAATTGAGAAAATGATTGGGTATATTCCCTAGCCTAACAAGAAGAATATGATATGTAAGCATGCACTTACATCAACATGATGCAAGAATGCATTAGCAAGGAATAAAAAAGGGAGCATTAACCATTTGTTTGAATTTACATTTAACTTTTTTCTTTCATCTCCCAAATGAATCACTTGGGGAGATGGCTAGCGAATCCAAGATTAAAACTTGGTACATAGGATATTCTTGGTTCAAATACCCTCCATGGCATATTATCATTTTGATAATGACATCAACATATTTCCTAATGACTTGGCACTTTATAATGTCATGGCACCCTATGATCACATGGTACATAATGCTGATGTGGTAGTGGATGATGTTACCTCTTTAGAGGCTATTAATGATATGGTAGTTGTATGTACATGACACATGGTAGTTTGTACAACTAATATGGTAGTATATATATATGAAATGGTAGTCAATGCATGATTCCTAATGTGACACATGGTGACCTGGTAGTTAGTGTACAACTCTTAAGGTGACATGTAACAAGTGATGTGGGAGGTGATGTGGTGAGTGCTAATTGGACCAAAGTGGTAGTATGTATGATGACTAACGTAGCAAGCTATATACCATAATATGTGTATAAATCAACATCAACCAAACACAATTTTTCATATCATTGAATTTGAGAACTAGCTTGTATAATTTGTAGTAGACTTGCCAATATATATATTTCAAAGCAAGTTAGGATGTGATAAATGGTGCAATATGATTTTTATATTAAATCAAGTCAAAAGTGCCATAATTTAATTCATGGTATGTTGCATAGTGAGTGCATGCTTAGCACCCCCTTAGCCACTCACATAGTGGTAGCCTCTTGTTCGCTATAATTGCTAAATTTTTAATTTTCAAAGGTTTTGGAGGTATTTTTATGTGATGTTAACAACCCTTTATCTTTAAGTGTAATTGTGACCTTTTATCCTAAGCACCATTGTAACTTAATTTATTATAACTATTTTTTAGTTGGTGTTCCTTAGTTACTTTTCTCTTACTCCTAGTCTCAATCCCTTGTTGATTAATGGTTATGACATTGTCTTCAAATGTTGATTCTTCATTTGTATCTATAGCATTAAAATTAGCTAGGATAGCATTGTTGAGGTTGGGTAAGGCAAGTACGAACTATTTGGGTTGATGTTGTTGGTACATAGGATAATTTGTTATAAAAACTAATTGAACTCATATGGCAACCTATTGTTCTTGAAATTTTTGATTATATTGGATGATTTGGGAATGCTTTCTGGCTCCAACATACTCTATAAGATCATGCCTATCATCATATTAAATATACCATATCATGTCAACCTATGAATTATTGTTCACCATTTGGTTGTGAGTTTGACTCGTTCCTTGGTTAACACCTTGTTGAGGCACATGATAGTTTGTAAGATATGGGGCCTTCTAGGGTTTACAACTTTGAGGCTATTGCCACTATTTCCTCTCAACATTGTTATAATTTATTAAATTTTTTATTACTTTCACCATCTCATTAATTATAGAATTATTTTTCAATTCAGTATTTGTATTAGACAAAATAGGAAGGGCTAAGAGTTATGGCTAAAAACCAATAGTGAACAATGTATTTTGGTTAGGATGCAAGATAATGTATGGTGATAGATATGGATTAGTAGTGGCACTTGACTAAGGAATAAAATTACTACTCTAAAAAGAATGTCTTTTGTTCAAGTTGCTTCTTTGAAAGCTATAGCTAGTGTACGGTAATTAACATTACAAACCATAAAAGCTATATTAGGCTATAAATCCTTGATATAGTAAGGAAATTATTGTTCTTCATTTGACCTAACATATTGTGGAATTAAAATTAAGGTTATCAATAATCTAGTATTAAAATCATATATGTTTTCTTGAGGATATCATTGTATCATGTTTAATTGAAACAAAAAATAATAACCATTACCCATAACATCTAATCTACACATAATAGGTTCTATAATTTATGCCCAACTTGTGACCATATTACCGAGTAATCCTCTATACTATAATGAAACCTTATCATGCAAAGAGTAAATTAGTAAGCATATTATTATGTCCTCCTCTTAGATGTAGTGTGTTGTACTTAGTATGGCACTGAGAGGGGGGGTGAATCAGTGTAGCATTCCAAAAGATAAATAAACAGCTCTAAAAATTGCAGTAGATAAAACTTATAAACAGATATAATAAGTACCGCAAGAGAACATCACACAACACAGATTTTTAATGAGGTTCACCAAAATGGCTACTCCTCAAAAAGAATGGCTGCTTGGACTCCTATCCAAATCCAGCCTCTTGCAAAGCACCAACTTTACAATTTGTTTACCAGGACCAACCTGGAAGGAGCACCAACCCCTTATTTATCTGCACCAACAGAAAGGAGCACCAACCCCTAATTTGCCAGCACCAACTGGACTTCAATTTTTTAATGAAAATGTTTGACAGATACCTTTGTTATTGCAAGACTCTAACTGGTCCACTTCACCTTTACAATCTCTACGCACTCTGCTCTCTCTCTTGCACAATAACTTCACACAATTTGCTGCACTGCTACAGCCAAACTTTGCAATCAACTTTGCCCTTTGCACTCTTTGCACACTCTGCTTTCTCTATGCATACACTTGGCACACTCTATGTCGTTCCACACTCTGCTCTCTATGTGCATTCGCAATCGCACTCCGAACAACTCGACACGACTAGCTCACATTATGCACTTCACTATCATTTTGTCGGTTCTGCGCTATCTGTGCTTTTATGGCCGCATATCACATGATGATACTCACACAGATCGATCTGTCCAAATCTCCAAACAGCCCCGCTTATATACTTGAGATTTTGAGATGAAAACCCTAATAGTAGTCGACTGATTATGCAAATGCAAACCCTAATCTTGGTCAGTTGCAAACCCTAAATTTGGTTGGTTGCAAACCCTAGAATGTTGGCTTCAAAACCCTAATAAATGTTGGCTCAAAAACCCTAATGAATGTCAGCCCAAATTTAACTCTGTCAGCTTCAACCATTCCTCTGGATCTGAATGACTCCTGAACTGTCTGTCCACTGCATCATTAGATCTAACTGCCTGTGTTGACAACAATGACAAACCTCTTGCAACACCTTGCTCAACATAGTGAATCGACATGAGTGTTGACAACTCACTAAGACAATCCATTGTCATCTTATTCTTGCTTGCATCAAATGTAGATAATGCTTTCATAGCCACTAGGGAAATAGGAGAATAAGCCACTAAGTTTAATGATACTTATTAGGTCTAGTGGGAAGTTGATTTTATGTTCTAGCGTGTGTTCTAAGATTATTTTTTTGAGGAGGAAATTGACCATATTATTGATGCAACAGTAGATAAGGTTGCATCATGTAACCTTGAGGTGGATATGGGGGGTACTAAGGATATAGATATAGAGGATAATAAGGTGGAAGATAATGAAGTATTATATTTTGATAACCCCATTTTTGAGTTGGGAGAGGTTGTATATTTGGATGTGGAGGGGTATTATAGGTCTTACTATGGGAATTGTTGATTTATAGAAGGTTTCCCTTACATGTTTTATTGTTCCTAACTAATTAGGGTTATTTTTTGCCCCTATGTTTTTCCATGAGATACTTATAACCCCATTTTCCTAGTTAACACTTGCACTTTTTGAATAAGGCTTTGGTTTTGATTTTACCCTAGAGATCCTACATTTGGATCTATAGATTGACCTGGTAAAAATGTTGGATGTATTTGATAACTAGATCTAGGTGGAATTTGTATTGAAGAAGTGGTCGTAGAAGGGATGTATTGGGTATTATAGGTAGGATTTGGATTCCTACTACCAACATAGTAATGGATTCCAAAAAGTGGGTTAATAATGAAGTTATTCTCATCAATGGGTATATCATAAAGGGGGCTTGCATGTGTTATAGATGGATCTATATTGGACTAAATTTGATTTGTTGAAGTAGATGAGTAAATAATTTAATGACCTAAGAAATAAATTTTGGGGGTGTTATATTTTAACTAATGGGATTAACCATTGGGTGTTTATCTTTTGATGAAATGGTAATAGATACTAGAATCTACTCAATCTCTTTGTCTAGATGCACCCACATGGCAGCTTGTTCTTTCCTTTTCCCCTTTGCATTCCTTTAATAAAATACAACTATATTTGTGGTGTTCATTTTCTAATTTGTGTACCTTTGAGCATGTATTCATAATCTTACACATATGAGACAAAAATCTATAAAATTTTAAGATTAGCCTACAAGCAACTCGCTTGCAAACTAGAGTGATTCACTTATATAATCAAGTGATTTGCTTGTAATTTTAGAAATTTTCTAGTAGGGATTGAATTAATAAAATTTTACTTACTTATGGATTGATTCATTGCTAGCAATTTTGAACTTCAAAAAAAATTAGGTGAAGTATTCCAAGCAAACTAATTTGGAAGTGGAGTGAACCACGCTCCTAGGACGGACTTAGGAAGAATCTTGTCTTACCTAGAAAATTTCTTCTTATATTTTGAGTGAATTGCTCATCAGATTTGACTTGGTTATATTTTACTATCTTCAATGATAATTGCTTAATGAATTGAGTGAATAGCTTACAAATATAAAAAATGACTTAAAAGTTGTCTTAAATGCTTTCAATTTGTGACAAATACAAATTTTAGGTTTGATGGTGCTTTGATGTTGTTTGTGTTGTAATATTTGCAAGAAAAATTAAAATTTTAGATTTTGTATTGGAGTTGACATTCATAATATACTTACAAAAATCAAGCACAAATAATAATATTTTCAAATTAAATTCGATACTAGGCTTGATAAACTTATGAAAATTTTAAAAAAGGAATGAATCACTTGCAATTCAAAACAAATTGTTCATAGAATGTAACTTGGATAATTTTCAAGCAGTTGGCTAGATCAAGGTGAATCACTCCAATTTTAGATTGAAATCATTGTCTTTAATTGGATTTAGAAAATATTCACACAATCTTGAGTCAATATCTTCAATTGTGATGAATGTAATTTTAGCACAAAAATTGAAGAATCTTAGCCAAATTGAATAAAATTATTGAAAAATGAGGTTCGGTCTCACTATGCATACCAAAAACTATAATAAACTAGGTAATTTTCTTGACTTCTATTTTAATGATGCACTGTAATTCTAGTTTCAAAAAATTTGGAAGAAAATTACTCCACCAACCTCTAGATTAAAGCAGACTCCCCACTGTCTCTATAAAAATATTCCTAGCTAACCTACACTAGTTGCATGAAAAGTAAAGTGCAAAAAATAAACATGCATAAAATATTAAAGGTGTATTTGATTCAAATTAACATGGGTTTAAGTTGTAGTGAGGAAGTGTAAGTGATCAATCAACATATGAAAACTCCAATAATATCAATGTTCTCCCATTCATTAAGCATAAATTTGATAAGTAAATGACAAGATGGTTAAAAGGGCAATTTCTACATCATCATGCACTTAGCACAATTGAATAACATGAGCTTATACTGAGAGGGGGTGTATTATATAAGATAAAACTTTTTAATCCAAATACTAGCATCAACAATATCAAAGCAGTAATCATTGCACACATCATCACACATATGAGAGACATGATTTAATGTGGTTCACCCAATGTGGGCTACTCCACAGAGAAAATATTCCTTATAAATGTCCTCAATAAATATTTTTGAAATCAATTCCCTATTACAATGTTTATGGACGTTTGTCCAAAGGAGACACCAATCCCCTATGCTCTGATTTGTGGATCTCTCTCCACAAGAGAATTTTTTTCCTTTTTTTTTATTCATGGAACTAGATCCAGGAGAACTCCATCTCCTCAACCGGTTTATGGATCTCTCCCCATATAATAACTCTATCTTCCCAGATGGTTCATGGATCACACTCCATAGGAGACCTCTATCCCAACTGCTCTAGTTTTTGGATCTCTCTCCATAGGAGAACTCTATCCCCTTTTCTCTAATCAAAACTGATCACAAATTTACTTAAAAATATGCCTCAAAAACTTGTTCAGAATCTACCTCCAACTTGCTCACAAGGATTCCTTGAATTTGTCTCAAAATGGTCAGAATCCATCTCTAACCTATTTATAAGTCTACCTCAAACCTGCTCATAAGTCTACCTCAAACTTGCTCATAAGTCTACCTCAAGCCTGCTCAAAAAAAAAATTCAACCCTAGTACAAGTAGTTCATAATTTTTAGTACAAATGTCTCAATTTCTTTTAATCATGCAAGCCCAATCTTAAATTCAAATTCTATCTCCAATCATTTACCCATGAAACACAAGTTCTAACTCAAGTATTTCCAACAATGCTTATCAAACAATTATTTTCACTCCACCTTATGTTTCAAAAATATTCATTCAAACAAACACCTTAAATAAAGAATGATATGCCCATACCTTTTGCTTGCTCTCATAGATATATGTCTTAAAAAATATATCTCATACACAATATCTTTTACAACTATAAAGGGTTAGCACAACACTACTTTATGAGTTAGTAATTCTTCAAATTGTGTACCCAATTAAATTCCAAACCACTCTCTTGATTTCTCAAATTATAAAATCAACTCATATAATCAAACCCTTCAAAATATTTAGAAAAAATACAAAAAATAAAAATACCTCATACACCTTTTAACTCCCTCTTAACTTCTAAACACATTCATAACAAATTTAACAAGGATTCTTATTACTCCAATAGTTCACTTTTCAAACTAATTCATTATAATCTCCTTCAAAAATTAAATGCATGAGATAATAAAATAATAATAATTTCCTTATATCTCCCAAGGCCAACAATGCTCACAATAATTAAAACACATGCACCTACCTTCAACCTTAGCAATTATCAAAACCAATTTGTGCTTACCAAAATGTTATCGCAAGTATTTGAACACAACGTCTATCACCTGCCAGCACACTAGATTCCCTTGGGCTATCGCTAGGCCAACTGCCCACACAAGGACCTAATTTCATGATGCACTATCTAACCATGCTCACCCTTCTTACCCGTAAAATAAAAATTTATCATTGTGTTTTGAACGCAGGACTATCGTTCGCGAGCGCCTTAGTGCGCTATGGGTTATCGCTAGACCAACCGTACACACAAATACCAATTATCACCATGAGTATTATAACTCATTGTATTAAAAGAAACTTGCATGGGATTACAATTTATAAGTTTTAGCAGAACTAATTTGGGCTCAATATTGTTGGCTTACAACTTTCACGTAACCAAAACCTAACATAGGCAAATACTAACTTATATCCTATATGCTCTCAACAACTTTTAGAATAGAATATATGCTACTTACAAGACTAAAAAATATATATGCTAACAATCTTAGCTTATCAAAGTCCAACATTCTCCCCCTTAAAGTTGAGATGGCTGACAAGACAATCTCTCAGCTTTAAATATTGAGATTTAGCAACTCCTTTGGTGAAGATATCTACCATGTTGTCCAAAGTGTTGCAATGTTTTACTTCAACCACCTTTTTCTCCACCATGTCTCTTATGAAGTGATACTTCATGTCGAAGTTCTTGGACATCTTGTGGTGGATAGGATTATTTGCCATTTGGATGGCACTCATATTGTCACAATACAATATGGTAGGACCACTTTTTCTCTCACCTATTTCTTCAAGTACTTTTCTCAACCATAAGGTATGGGCACTAGCATTTGTGATTGCTATGTACTCAGCCTCAGTAGATGATAATGCAAAAGTTATTTTCTTTTTAGAACTCCAAGTAATTAGTCCTGACCCAAGACTAATACAATTCCTTGAAGTGGATTTTATATCATCTATGATGCTTCCCTAATCACTATCACTAAATTCAACTAATTTTACATCATCATTTTTGTGGTAATGGATCCCATAATCCGTTGTGCCCTTTACATATCTCAAAATTATTTTAGTTGCTTGTAGATGATTTTTAGATGGATCAACCATATACCTTTAAACTAGAGAGACAACATATTGAATATCCGGTTGTGTGTTTGTGAGGAACATTAGACTCCCAACCATGCTCCTATAAGTGGTCTTGTCAACTTTTGGTGCTCCATGTTCTTTTCTTAATTAGATCCCATGACCTACTAGAGTTGCAACAAACTTGCATAATGCATTGCTCCATAGCAAATTTCTTGATCATGTCATGAGCATATTTATGTTGACATATGAAGATCCCATTTTCTATTTGATGTACCTCCATTCCTAGGAAATAATTCATCAAACCTAGATCTTTCATTTCAAACTCTTTCATCATGGAGTTTTTGAACTCCTCATTCATTTTAGCACTACTACCCATGAATATTATATCATCCACATATAAGCACACAATAAGTATGTCTTTACCTTATTTCATGTAGTAAAGATTAGGTTCACTTTTGCTCCTAGTGAATCCATAGTTTTGAAAGTAGCCATCAATGCATGAGTACCATGCTCTTGGTGCTTGCTTTAGTCCATACAATGCTTTCTTCAATTTGTAGATAAGGTTCTCCTTACCTTGTTCTTAAAATACTTGAGGTTGTTGCACAAAAACCTCTTCTTTCAAGTACCCATTAGAAAGGAACTCTTAACATCCATGTGTTGAATGTTCCACCCTTTGTGGGTAGCCAAGGAAAGTACTAGTCTGATGGTCTCTTGTCTAGCAACCTGAGCAAAGATCTCCTCATAGTCAATTCCATACTTTTGAGTAAACCCTTTTGCTACTAGCCTTGCCTTGGGTCTTTCAATGCTCACATTAACATTGAACTTGGTCTTATAGACCCATTTACATCCAACACATTTCTTTCCCTTAGGAAGCTCCACCAGCTCCCATGTGGCATTTTTTTTATAGAGGTCATTCCTCTTTCATGGCTTGTTGCCATACATCATGAGTATATGTTTTTTCATAACTAGATGGCTCTAGCTCTACACTAGTCATTAAATCATAGTTTACAAAATCTCCCTTAGGCTCTTGGGAGTCTTCTTCACCATACATGTGCAAAATTTCAAGTATTTTCAAGACTTCATTCATTTCACTAGCTTGACTTCTAGTGTACCTTCTTTGAAAATTCTTGTCCATCATTTGAAAATAAGGATGGTACTGAAGTGTTCTCTTACCTCTTGATGGTGGATCTACTTCCATTGGAGAAGAACTTGCTGATCTTTGTGGAGAAGAACTTGGAGTAGCACTTGTTGTACTTGAAGTAGAACTCTTATTTGGACTTGGAGGAGGATTTCTAGTGTTGTTCTTGTTAATGGGATGCACTTGAGAGGAGCTTTCATCTTGAGATCCATCATCAATAAAAAGTTTTTGATGACCCCATACTCCCCCTTCATCAAAAATTACATCTCTAGAGATTACAACTTTGTGTGTTTTTGTATTGTAGAGCCTATATGCCTTTTGAAGACTCACAATACCCAATGAAAATACATGCTTGACTTTTGGGATCAAGTTTCATTCTTGTCTCATCAGGAATGTGTGCATATTAAAGACAACCAAAAACTTTGAAGTCCTTTACATTTGTATTTTTGCCATACCATCCCTCATATGGAGTTATCTCATCTAAACTAGAAGTGGGATTCCTATTCAAAATGTAAACACTTGTTCTAACAACATCATCCCAATACATGTTACTTAGCTTCTTTGTTTGAAGCATTGATCTAACCATTTATAAAATAGTGCGGTTATTTCTTTCAGCCACACCATTTTATTGTGGGGTGTAGGCAATTGTGAATTACATTTTGATCCCACAATCCTTACAATATTTGAGAAATGTATTTGAGCAAAACTCCCCTCCTCTATCAGTACTTAATATTTTTACAAAATACTAACTTTGATTCTCTACATTATTTTTGAAATCCTTGAAACATTCAAAAGCTTCATATTTAGTTTTCAAAAAATAAATCCAACACATTCTAGAGAAATTATCAATGAAAGTGAGAAAGTAAGAATTGTTACCCAAGATTTTGGTATGCATTGGACCACAAATGTTCGAATGTACCAATTGTAGTGGATGGCTTGCTCTCCATGCTTGACCTCTTGGAAAATTTATTCTTGAGTGCTTTCCCAAAGCACATCCTTCACACACCTCCTTGTGCTCCTCAAATTTTGGAAATCCACGCACCATAGCTTGTGAAGTCAACAACTTCAAGCATAAACAATTAAGATGACCATATGTCAAATGCCAAAGCACACTTGGATTTTCTATGGACACACTAGAAAGTTGAGCACCTTCATGTTCTCTAAACTTAAGAGGAAATAACATATTCTTTTTCATAGGTACATTTGTGACAACTCTATTACAATTGTTTTTGTTAAAAATTACACATTTTCCATCTTCAAAAATAAGTTTATAGTTATTTTCCATGATTTGTCCAACACCAAGGAAATTATGTTGGAGTTTAGGAGTGTAATAGATGTTTTTCACCTTCTTTGTGCCTTCTTTTGTTGGAACCTCCATGGCTCTCATGCCTTCAACTTGTAGTGTCTTGTCATCTCCCAATTTGATCTTGGACTTGTATGTGGAATCCATTGTAGCAAATAACTCTTCTTTACCACTCATATGATTTGAGCAACCAATATCCAAAATCCAAGTTTCATTAATATTTAGATCTGATTATCCATATGTGAGAAAAAAATTTGAAGTTCCTTCCTCTTCTCCATAGTTTCCATAATTATTACGTCTCCCTTCTTGAGAACCCTTAAGTCTACAATCTCTAGCAAAGTGACCAAGCTTTTCCACAATGAAAACAAGACTTGTTTGATTTATCACCTCCTCTTCCTCTTCCTTTTCCTTGGTAGCCACCTCTTGATCTACCTCTTCCTCTTCCTCTTGAATATTATCCTCTCCTTTGTCCTCTTCCTTGTCCTCTTCCTTGTGCATTACCATGAGTCTCACCTTCCTTGGATGAGAATTCTTTGTCATCACCTCCAAAGCTTGATGATGTAAAACCTTGGAGTTTCTCTTCATGGGACATCAAAGAACCAATTAGTGCATCAAATGTTAGAGTAGAAAGATCTTTAGATTCTTCAATAATAATAGCAATATGATTCCACTTATGAAGAAGTGTTCTCAACACTTTCTTCACAATATCTTCTTTTTTTATGTCTTCTCCAAGTGTCTCCATTTTGTTGATAATTGCTTTCACTCTAACACAATAATCACCTACTCTTTCATCTTCTTGCATTTTGATATTCTCAAAATCTCTCTTCAAGGTTTGAAGTCTCACTTACTTCACTTGATTGCTCCCTTGATAGCTATCTCTCAAAGTTGTCCATGCTTCTAGGGTAGTTGAACAACAAGAAATCCTAGGAAAGATACTTTTCTCCAAAGCTTCTTGGATATGGTAGAGAGCAAAAGAGTTCTTCTTTTGGGCATCCTTCTTACTGGTCTTATTAGATGCACTCAAGGTGTTCCAATCAGCAGGTTTAGTGTGGCCTTCTTCTATAATATCCCATAACCCTTTGCCTATGAGTAAGGTCTTCATTTTTTTAGACCAATACTCATAATCCAGGCCATTAAACTCAGGAATGGGTAGATTATTATTTGCAGCCATTTCTTAATCAATAAGACATTGAAAGAAATAAAAAATACCTTTCTCTATTGTATTTGCACCACACAACATCAGACTCCCTCTTTAGTTCTTGTTCATGCATGACATTTTGATTTGCATAGCACGTCCTCTTCATGGGATACTTACCACTTAGCACAACTTCTCTTCACACAGCGCACATAGACTCCTCTCTCACACAATGTGTAGGTTCAAAATAGCAGCAATCTACTTTTTTCTTTGACCACTTTTCACAATAATCGTGATGTCTCTAGCACAAACCTCCTTATCTCAATGTAACAAATGGCCTCCTCACAATATCCTCACATAGACCAATCATAGTTTTTAAACATAAATGAGAAAGTAAAACATTTATTCCTTACCTCCTCTCACAGTGTATTCATAGGATTTGCTAGCTGATGTATGTCTCAGGCAGAGGTAATTACAATGCATAGTCAAAAAAATATTTTTTTTTAAACAAATGTAGTCTGGTACTCTCCTTTCCACTGTGATTCTTGATGTCTCTCCATAGAGAAAATAGCAAGCTTGTCACACTCCTCATAGTGCATTTCATCATAGTAATAAATGATTATAGTCTTCCCAGTACATCATAGCACATCTTTGTAGTCTCTCAACATTCAATACACGAATGGTGTCAATGTTGCATATCAAGCGATTTTCAACACAATTCAACATCACCTTTCGAATATAACATCACAGACCTTTATGAGGAGGGTTGTCCAGTGGCATTGCCCATTTTCAAGCCAAATACTTAGATACATGTGGAAAATTTGTCTCAATCACTATCTTTGGTAGGTGTGGTTAGAAAGGAACCTAGAATCTTTAATGAGTCTATCCATGATCATCAAACTATCATTGTCAGGATTCTATCCTTTGCTAATGAGAATGTGAACCTTATCCCTTTTGATAGTCGTAAACCTCATCTGCAGGAGACCACGATTGCTTAATATTTAAGCTTAACCTTGTTAGATGAGTCTATGCCTAGGGTAGTCAACCCTAGAGCCAATGTTAAGTGGTCCCCACATCCTATGGGTTGGTTTAAGCTTAAATTTTATGGAGCAGCTAAGGAAAATCCTGGCAGAGCAGGCACTGGTGACATTGTGCAAGATCTTAATGGGAATATCATGCTTGCATTTTCCAAATATTTGGGAACAAGGATGAACAAAAAAGCTAAAGCTAGAGCTATGCGGAGAGGCCTTCAAATGACTCAAGACTTAGAAGGCAATTTGATCGTAGAAGGAGACTCTATGCATGTTATAAATCTCCTCAATAATTGGAAAACACCTCCTTGGAAGATTAAAACAATTGTTGAAGAGGCTAGGATCCTTTTCCAGGGAAGATAGGACAGAAAAGCCCAACATGTCTTTCAAGAAGCTAATAAATTTGCTGATAAGTTGGCCAATTTGGCTGTCAATGGTGATAGATTTTTCAAATGGGAACACAGTGTCCCAAGCGAAGTAGAGGAGCTTATTCAACAAGAATTCCAAGAATGATAGTCAAATTTACCAACAGCGAAGGCACTGTAAGTTCAAAGGCTATGAGTATTCCTGTCTCTTTTTTGAAATGGACTCATAATAAAAAATTATCCGGTGGATGCTGCTTGGAAATACCACAAAGACTAATGTGGACAATCACATGTCATATAACATGGCTCCTAGTCATCGTAGTAATTTGAGGTTTGTTGATAATCACAGGGCGGGAAATAAATGACAATATAAGACTTCGAACCAAAGCCACGTGGACCACCAGATAGCCACCACCATAAATCTATCCAGTAGGTTCACTTCTCCAAGGCTTATTGGCCAAGACGATATGTGGTCCCAACGCATGTCATATACAAAAGAAAGCAATTACCAAATAATTATTAAGAGTAACTGTCAATATAGAGCTTGTGGGAGTTTTTTTCAATACTCTGCTATGTGTGTCTGCAGCTTTTTGTTTCTCCACTATTTCAAGGAAAGGATCTGTGTCTATTTCTTTTTTTGTAATTATGATGCAGGTGTGTTTTATCGGGGTGTACCAAAAATGTTGTATGGGAAGTTTCTTTTTGATAACAGACTATGTGCCTTACCGGATGTAATGGCTTTGGCGGCATGTAGATTTTACATATATAGGATCCTTAGTAAGGACATGTTTATCAACAGCCCTGGGTTGATTTTTGTAAAAAACTGGGTATTAATGCTATAGTATCTTATCTACCAAAAAAAAATGTCACAGACCTTCTCAAATCAATCATGTGGATTAAAAACACATCTTCAATCAAGCTTCAGAACATTCACCTTAGTCCTTTCTACGCGGCATCAACTGTGCCTATGACACACACAGTGGTAATACCACAAACATGACCAAGCAATCACATCTCCACATGCATCCACTCATAATCATGTCTCCATCATACATTGCAAATCACCAAAATAATGCACACAATAATTTTGATACGTCTTTCAGGATTTCTCCTCTCATGGCCTTCAAAAGCATAGAGACATCTTCAATCACATAGCATCTAGCTGATGTCTCCTCTCCTCATAACATTCATGATTTTACTTACAATGACCTCTTGTTTTGCATGGCTCTGGGGTGAACTGAATACGATCAAAATGATCATTTTGGCAGCGTTATATCCTACGTGCAGACCTATATCCACATAGGCAAATGTACTCATAGCAAGCCACACGCTGTGCATTCAACTCACATTTTTAATTCTCATAGTATGTCTTCCTCAGTACATATTCGCACAGGATTCCTCTACATAGTGATTAAGGATGTCCTCTTCAACATGCATATTTGAACACACGAGTGATGGGTAGAACTTTTATTTATGCTTCTCTTGATGCTTTGATACCAAAATGAGTATTATAACTCATTGTATTAAAAGAAACTTGCATAGGATTACAAGTTATAAGCTTGAGTAGAACTAATTTGGGCTCAATGTTGTTGGCTTACAACTTTCACGTAACCAAAATCTAACATAGATAAATACTAACTTATCTCCTATATGCTCTCAACAACTTTTAGAATAGAATATATGCTACGTACAAGATTAACAAAAATATATTCTAACCAACTTAGCTTATCAAAGTACAACACACCATGCGCTATCCAACCACTGCTCACTCTTCTCACTCACAAAATAAATAAACTGCTACCACCAGGATCTTCCATCCACCAGTGTCTTAACACTACTAAACATACCGCTAGGCCAACTGCGTGGTTGGTAATAGGGGTATACACCTTTGTCCTTTTATTCTCCATATTTTCCTCTTTGTTTTAAAATTAAAAACCTTCTTCCACCTTGCTCATGAAATTCGCATCAATAATTAAATTAAACATTCGCAACATGCATTCGAGAGACTTAATTTTGGCCTCCAAACTTTATCATATAAATACCATTTTTCCTCCATGCTCGAACATCAGTGAAATTTAATAATTTAAACTTTATTCTTGGTGCCAAACCCACTTAGGGTTATAAAATATTATAATATAAATATTATAATTATTTTATAATTAACCTTAGGCTTTCTCTTAACAACTTTAATATTATAATAATAAATATTATAATATTATTTCCTTTGGGCCTAGGTATTTCCTTCCTTCGGGGTATTTAGATAATATTTTGACCAACCATGTGGAGCTTTAAACCAAATCTCTTATGCTTAAAATATAAATATTTTAATCCTCTTTTTATCAATTCCCTTGCTCTGAGATGACTTGAATTTTGATATCAATGACAACATAATTACTCAAATTTTCCAACATTCTCCCCCTTTGTCATTTATGGCAACCCTTTTATAAAACTTCCTTTTTCAAACCATTTGACTCCAAATCTGTTCCCCCTGAGAAACTACTCCCCCTAACTGAATGCTCTCACCCTTACTCAAATCTCTCTCCCTTTGACATCAATGGAAAAGGGACTCCTTTGGGGCTAAATATAAGACTCTTAGCTCAGCCCCCTCCCCACCTCCTCTCCTTGAGGTGATTAATTTTGGGGTGGGAGTAAAACTACTCCTAATTTTCTTCTAAGATACTCAAAAGTTTCCTTTGGAAGTGGCTTAGTGAATATGTCCGTAATATGTTCCTTTGTAGTAACATATTCCAATTTGACTTGCTTATCCGTTACCTGTTCTCTCAAATTTGGTATTTTATCGAAATGTGATTGGTCCTAGAGTGCATTACTAGATTCTTTGAAATGTTTATAGTACTTGTATATCACATAGTATGGAGATATGATGATCATGATCTATCTTGAAGTTTATTAAAGTTTACTTCATCCATAATACCTGAGTACAACACGCAACCACTGTAATGTATTCTACTTCTACTATGGATAAAAATACTGATGCCTATTTCTTTCTTAGCCAAGAGACCAAACAATCTCCAAGAAATAATGCTCCTCCACTTGTACTTTTTTTATCATAAATATTGCCTACCCAATATGCATCTATATATGTTATGAGGGTGAAATTTTCACTTTTGGGATACCAAAGTCCAAAATCTATAGTCCCTTTTACATAATTAAGAATCATTTTTACTGCCATTACATGTGTTTCCTTTAGTGTTGCCTTAAATATTTCCACCAGTCCTACTGCATGCATTATATCTAGTCTTGTAGTTGTGACATATAGCAAGCTGCCAATCATAGATCTATACAATGTTTGATTTGCCTTAGGATATTCATCATCTTTACTCAATTTGCGTCCTGTAATCATGGGGGTACTCATTGGTTTGTAATCTTCTAACTTGAATTTATTTAGCATCTCTTTTATATACTTGGTTTGTGATAGAAATACACCCTTCTTTAATTGTGAAATCTGGAGTCCAAGAAAGAAAGACAATTCACCAAGCATTGACATTTCAAATTTATTTTGCATGCTTTTTACAAATTTCTAACACATCTTATCATTGTTACCTCCAAAAATGATATCATCCACATAAAAAAACACAATTAGTAAGTCATTTCCTTTATTTTTGATGTATAAGTTATTGTCCACTATTCATTTCCCGAAACCCTTTACCTAAAGATACTTATCCAACCTTGAGTACCAAGCTCTAAGAGCTTGCTTTAGTCCATAAAGTGCTTTCTTTAATCTGCATACATAATTTGTCTTATCAATTAGGCTGAATCTCTCAGGTTGCTCAATATAAACTTCCTTCTAAGACACCATTGAGAAAAGCTGATTTAACATCCATTTGATATAATTTGAAGTTCTTGAAGCTTGATAATGCTAAAAACATCCTTACGGCCTCAATACATGCAACAGGAGCAAATGTTTCATCAAAATAAATTACTTCAACTTGTGCATAACCTTTGCATACTAATATTGCTTTATTTCTAACTATCTGACCATCTTCATTTAACTTATTTCTAAAAACCCATTTAGTGCCAATTACATTCTTATCTTTTGGTCGCGGAACAAGTTTCTAAGTTTTACTTTTTTCTATTTGATCTAGTTCCTCATCCATTGCCTTGACCCAAAACTTATCTTCTCTTACCTCATTGAAATCCTTGGGCTCAATTTTAGATAGCAAAGAAAAATTTGCATGCTCACTTGTTCCTAATATCCTCCTCCTTGTATGTCTCTATCTGGATTTCCAATGATTAGATCTCTTGGATGATTTTTCTACACATACCTGGATGGAGTCTCAGGTAGTGTTCTTTGTGCTTATTCTTCCTTTGATTCTTCACCTAATTCTTCTTGATAACTTTCTTCTTTAATTTCTTGAGCTAGTTATTTTGACCCTATCTGTTCATCAACTGTCACATTTATACTTTCCACAATTGTATGTGTTCTCTTATTATAGCACCTATAGGCTTTGCTTTTTTGTGGAATAGCCAAGAAAAATACCCTCATCACATCTTAAATCAAACTTACCCAAATTTTTCTCTTCCCGTATTATGTAGCATTTGCTTCCAAAAAAATTGAAATATTTTTACAATGGCTAGTCTCCATTTCTAGAGCTCATATGGGGTTTTGTGGTGATTTAATATTACTTGAGCTCTATTGATGATATATGATGTCGTATGAATTGCATATCTCCACGTCATTGCTAAGGCGCTTTGTTGGAGGTGAAGCGAAGGTTCGAATCACTTGGATATTTGTTGGATGTCGTGAGTGCCAAGATTTTTGGTGTAAGGTATGCTTAATCTTTGTTATAATTAATTTTATGAAAATATAAAATATGGGTCTAAAATTTAGTCGAGAGGTATAAGGATTACATTGAAAATTAATAAAGTGTATGGTGTATAAATTGGGAGTCATAAGGGTTTGGTACTATTGTTTGGTAAAATAAAATTAGAAGGTAAAATGATGCTATAAGGGATTAAGGGGGATATAAGGTAATTTAATATCTTGTGGGTATTTTGGAATTTATTTTTATAATATTATAAGGTGCATGTAAGATATGTTATTTTTATTGGGAACTTATTTGTATGAAGATTTTGAGAAACATTGTTATTATCTAACCATTGAAATTGAAAGAATAGATTGAGTCAGATTTTGAAGGTCATCTCTTCATCATCAAGAAAAAGGTATGGGCAAAATCCTCCTTGGTTGGATTGATTGATTGGCTTACTAAAAAATAAATTTTGGAGTGAAAAGGATTTGATTAGGGTTTCCTTTTCAAAAGTGCTTGAGTTAATACTTCAAGGTTTTCTAGAATTAAGAGTTGTGATTAAAACATTGTTTGATAAGTATAGTTGTTGAAGCCATTGGTTGTGTGAAGAACTTGAGTTAGGGTTTTGCAAATATCATGAGTATCATTGTTATATGAAGATTGTTTTATAAGCATTGTTGTTGAAGTGAGTTATTGTGCAAAGAACTTGAACTAGGTTTTTGAAAAGAACATGAGTATCATTGTTATGTGAGATTTGTTGTTGAGCATTGTTGGAAACATTTTGAGTTGGTTGATATATGCTTGCACTAGGGTTTGTGAGAAAGGGGTTTTCATTAAGCAATTTATTGAGTTGAGTTTGTTGAGCCTAGTCAAGTGGAGTTGGACATCTCCTTTGGATAAAGGTCCATAAACATTGTAATAGGGAAAGGATTCCCAAGAGATTATTTGAGAAATATTTAGAAGAAATATTTTCTTCGTGGAGGTAGCCATATTTGGGTGAACCTTGTTAAATTGGTGCCTCTATTATGTGTGTTGATTTTTGCATTGCTTTGGTTATTACTATTGATATTTCCATTGATTATATTGATCAATACTATTTGGGAAAGAAAAATAAAAAGTGGTCTTATATTGTTCACCCCCCTCTCAGTATAAGCTTGTGTTATTCATTAATTTCACTTAGCAAGCAAAGATTGTTGGTAGTTCTATTTTCATTTGCAATGAGCTTTCTAGATTTGAATTTTCTAATATCACATTTATTTGGATGAAAAGTTATTGTGTGCCCTTGATCACAAATTTGGCTTACACTTAGTATATTGTGCCTTAATTACTTAACATACAATACATTCTCTGCCTTTGTTTTTCCATTATCTAAACTCAAAGTTCCTTTCCCATAGATTTTTGTTGAACCATTGTCATCGAATTTTATTGATCCTCTATTTATTTCTTTAAGTTCAATATATTTATCCTTGTCCCCTATCATATGACTTGAATAGCCACTATCAAGAAACCATTGTTTTCTCTTATCTTTTACATGAAGAGTTATTTGTACCAACATTGACTTCACTTTATTTGGTTCTTTTATCTCTCTCCTAATTGTTGAATTTGTATTCTTTTTGTTTAATTCAGGAAATATCATTTTACACCATTTGGCATTGTGTCCAAAGTTATTACATTTGTAACATATGATATTATCATTCATGAGAGGTGCAAAAATTTTGAAATTCCTATAAACATTATTTTTCACATAACCAATGCAATGTACAACTTTATGACTATATTTTTTGCATGAAAAATAATAGCCATGGAAGATATTTTGTAACCAATTGGAGTGCCTTGAATAGTATGGTCGCGTACTTCTTATTTTACTATTCATGTACTTGACTTTTATCCATGGATCTTCCTTGCCTTCTTCCTTCCTGATATTTTTGCCTTCCACTTCATTAGCATAAGTCATGAGTTCTTCTTTGTTTGAAGTCTTTGTTCCTTGGGAGCTTGAATCCCCTACCTTTATGTTTGGTTGTGTTTTACCCTTAGTCTTTTCAACTTCCTTTCTTAGAGAAACAATTTCCCATTCCAATATTTCACATTCTAATTCTCTTACCTTTAACTGTTCTGCCATATGCTATTCAATTTTTCTTTTCTCTTCAACTTTTACCTTGAGCTTTGTGAGGTTTTATAGAAGTTACACCTTTGCTTCCTCATTCTCTTGGATTTGATCCTTCAAACTTGAATTCTTTCTTCTAACCTTTTCCAAGTTTCTAAGAGCAGCAAAAAAATTCTTTTTTATGTCGATCATGGTCTCTTCTCCATTTTTTGAGGTCATGTATGTTCTTGTGGGATCTTCCTTCAAGATATTAGGTTTTTTATGAAGGAGCCCACTATGATACCAATTGAAGAACATAAGATTATATTGATAGGGGGATGAACAATATAAGATAAAACTTTTTACTTTTTAATCCAAATACTAGCATCAACAATATCAAAGCAGTAATCATTGCACACATCATCACACACATGAGAGACATGATTTAACATGGTTCACCCAATGTGGGCTACTCTACGGAGAAAATATTCCTTATAAATTTCCTCAATAAATATTTTGGAAATCAATTCCCTATTACAATGTTATGGACCTCTGTCCAAAGGAGACACCAATCCCCTATGATCTGATTTGTGGGTCTCTCTCCATAAGAGAACTCTTTCCTCTTTTTTCTTGGTTCATGGAACTTGATCTAGGAGAACTCTATCTCCTCAACTGGTTTGTGGATATCTCTCCATAGAAGAACTCTATCTTCCCATCTGGTTCATAGATCACACTCCATAAGAGACCTTTGTCCCCACTACTTTGGTTTGTGGATCTCTCTACACATGAGAACTCTATTCCCTTTGCTCTACTCAACACTGATCATAAATTTCCTCATAAATGTGCCTCAAAAACTTGTTCATAATCTGCCTCTAACCTGCTCACAAGTCTTCCTTGAATCTATCTCAAAGCCTGCTTAGAATCTATCTCTAACCTTCTCATAAGTCTGCCTCAAACATACTTATAATTTTACCTCAAACCTGCTCATAAGTCTACCTTAAACCTGCTCAAAATTTGTTTTCAACCCTAGTACTAGTTCACAATTTCTATTATAGATGTCTCAATTTCTTTTAGTCATACAAGCTCAATATTAAGTTCAAATTCTATCTCCAATCATTTACCCATGAAACACAATTTCTAACTTAAGTATTTCCAACAATGCTTCTCAAACAATTCTTTTCAATCCACCTTATGTTTTAGAAATATTCATTCAACCAAACACCTTAAATAAATAATGATATGCCCATAGCTTTTTCTTGCTCTCATAGAGACATGTCTTCAAAAATTTGTCTCACACACAATATCTTTTGCAACTATAAAGGGTTAGCACAACACTACTTTATGAGTTAGCAATCCTTCAATATGTGTGCCCAATTAAATTCCAAACCACTCTCTTGATTTCTCAAATTATAGCATCAACTCATATAATCAAACCCTTCAAAATATTTAGCAAAAATACAAACAATCAAAATACCTCATACACCTTTTAACTCCCTCTTAACTTCTAAACACATTCATAACAAATTTAACAAGGATTCTTATTACTCCAATAGTTCACTTTTCAAACTAATTCATTATAATCTCCTTCAAAAATTAAATGCATGAAATAATAATAAAAACTTAATTTCCTTATATATCCAACAACGCTCACAATAATTAAACCACATACACCTACCTTCAACATTAGCAATTGTCAACACTAATTTGTGCTTACCAAAATGTTACCATGAGGATTCGAACATAGCGTCTGTCACTTGCCAGCACACTAGCTTCCCTTGGGTTGTAGCTAGGTCAACTGCCCACATAAGGACCTAATGTCATTATGTTCTATCTAACCATGTGAAGAACACAAGCTTATACTGAGAGGGGGGGGTGAACAGTATAAGACCCTTTTTAACTTTATCTATCACTACAGCTTTCAAACCATTAACAAGCAAAATAAGATAGCAGTAATGATAGCAGTAAAACAGTGCACAAGAAGCAATCCGTAATGAGACACAGCAAATTAATCCACGGATAAAAATTTTCTTCTAAAAGTTATATCAAAACCTCTAGGAATCCTTCCCAATTACAATGTTTATGAGCCTCAGCTCAAAGGAGACACCTTCCCCTAATTCAGCTTTGCTAGTGACCCTCTAGAAGACCTCTATCTCTTTTTCCCTTAGCAAGTGGAACTCTTTCCATAGAAGACACCTGTCTTCCCTGCTCTGGTTGTAGATCTCTGTCCTCAACTCTATCACAGCAAGCTAGTCCTCTTTTCTGTACCAAAACACAGTCCTTCGATCTGGCACAATTCTATCCTCTGTCTTTGTTCTTTTCAACATGTGGTTGGAAAACAACTTTTCTCTCGCTCGCAAAACTATAGCAGCACAGTCTTCTTAAGTTACAGTTGCACTATCTTCTCAACTTCTATGCAAAAATAGTAGTGTAGTCTTCGCAAAAATTACAGCAGCACTATCGCCGTTTGACCTTTACAACTGTTCGTAATTACAGTAGCATCCACCTTGCACACTTTGCTTTCGGTTACACAGACTATGTGTAACCACAATAGCACACTCTCCTCGCATAGTATTTTTATGAACAACAACACTTTCTTCGTGCAAACAACAGCTCAGATTTCGACACTTAAAAGATTCAATGAAATGCACCCTAAATCTGCAATAGAACTTCACTCTCTGCTTTTTCGAGATCGAACCTCACTTGTCGCACTCACTCTACGAATATCACTCTGCGAATGCACACCACAATCGATACACAAAAATGCTCAAACAGTCTTCTTTTAATACTCACAATCTCAAGATGAAATCTTTGATCTTTAGTCGGCTGTTCAACTTCTACCACGTCGGCTGTAAGACTTTATACTTTGTCGACAAAGGTTAACTTCGTTGGCTACAAACGCTTCTATTGTTCTATGGCTTTTCTCGTGCGACACTCAAACATGTCGCGATATCGCTACGCCTTGGTCTGCCGTACACCTTGCATTACACGTTGTCGCAAAATCGTGACACTACTCCTGTCGAGCGCTTTCTTTGATTTGCTATCGCGAAATCGTGACACTACAGCCTTTGCTAACGTCACCATGTATCTTGTCACGATATCGCTACGCCTTGGTCTGCCAAACACCTTCTTGGGTTTGTTGTCGCGAAATCGCTACACTACAGCCTTTGCTGACGTCATCGTAAACCTTGTCACGAAATCACGACGCTCTGGACTTCACTGCCTTCTTCTTCGTTGCTGTCACGAAATCGTGACACTACAGCCTTCACTGACGTCATCATGAAACTTGTCACGAAATCGTGACGCTCTAGACTTCACTGCCTTCTTCTTCGTTGTAGTCGCAAATTCGCGATGCTACAGCTTTTGCTGACGTCATCATGAATCTTGTCACGAAATCGCGATGCTCTGGACCTCAACGCCTTCTTCTCCACAACTGTCGTGAAATCGTGACGCCTTTGCCTCTTGTTGACGTCATCATGATTTTGGTCGCGAAATCGCGACGCTCTGGACCTCAACGCCTTCTTCTCCGCAACTGTCATGAAATCATGACTCCTTTGCCTTTTGCTGACGTCATCAGCAACTCTGTCGTGAAATCGTGACACCTCTTGCTCCTTCATCCTTTTCTTGATTTGCACTAGCGAAAATGAAACATGTCGCGAAATCGCGACGCTTTCGCTGCCTTAGGATTTTTCTTGCCAACTGCTCATGAAACTGGAACATGTCACGAAATCGTGACACTTCCTGCATCCGTACAACTTCTTCGAAACTTGTCACAAAATCGTGACACTTTTTGTCCGTTGTGCTTCTGCCTTCCTGCATGTCACGAAATCATGACAGTTTTGGCCAAACTTTCTCTCTCCTCAAGCATGTCGCGAAATCACGACACTTTTCCCCGCTTTGCCTCTGCCTTCCTGCATGTCACGAAATCATGATAGTTTTGGCCGAACTTTCTCTCTCCTCAAACATGTCACGAAATCGTGACTTTCTCTCTCCTCAAACATGTCGCGAAATCACGATAGTTTTTCCAGCAGCCTGCAAACTTATTCTACTTTATCTTTTTTTGGATTTTTGGCAACTGGGCTACTCTAATTTTCTTGGAGACTTACTGACCAACAGAAACCTTCAACAAAAACACATCTTTGGACATAAAAACAAGTTGCTCCAAAAGTTCCTCTACATCAAAAACAACATCTACCAATAGCTCCTTGACATCAATGACAACAACTAAACTTAGGCAAAGGCAATGTACTCAAGGTACCCAAAATTGCCAACAATCTCCCCCTTTGTCATTGATGGCAACCCTTAACTAAAACACATCTTTCAAGAGCCAAAACTAAAATCAATCTCTCCAAGTTTTGCTCCCCCTGATTTGAAGCTTTCCTCTTCTCTTGAAAGCTCTCCCCCTTACTTAACTCTCTCCCCCTTTGTCATCAATGGCAAAGGGTCACCTTTGGGGCTTGGGACTAAGAAAGAGCCTTTTAGCTTAGTCCCTCCCCCACCTCCTGATGAGGTGATTTAAAACAGGGTTGGGAGTGACACTCCCATTAAACACTCATCATCATTAGTGTCTAAGATTTCTTTGTCGGGCCTTCTCTTGAATTCTTTTCTTGTATTTCTGTTCGTCCACTGTTTTGATCCTCGGACCTGTTAATACTATTGTTCTTGTTTCTATTATCTTCTCTGTTCTTATCCATACCTTGATTCTTGGACTTGTTCATATCACTTTTCCTATTTTTGTTATCACTCCTATTTTTATCCATGCCTTGATCCTTGGACTTGTTCATGCTGCTGTTTTTGTTCCTGTATCTCAGAAGATCAGCTCTACATTGTCTAGCTAGGTGACCTTCATTGTTGCATTTATAGCAGGTAACAATATTAGTCATGGTCGTTCTTTGAATTTGCTTGTTCTGACTAACCCAGTTCCTGTTATATGCCTTGCAAAAAATTGCCTTGTGCCCAAATTGTTGACAAGAGTAGCAATACCCTTGAAAGAAATTACGTCTCCTAAAACTGTCATTTACTCTCTTTATTTGAGTCATGCAATGTACAGCCATGTGACCAAATATGTGACACGCATAACATCTACCGTGAAATTTACTTTTATTCGACTTCATGGGTCCCGAAAACTTCTTCTTCTCAGTCTGAATATCGTTTTCTATTTCTACGTATTCATCACTTACGGATTCATGATCTGAAGTACTTTCTTCAACAGGACTCTTTTTCTTTTGAAATATCTTGCTAGATTCCCCAACCGGTTCCTTGTGAGGCTTAACAAAATTGAGACCTGATTTATCTGTTGGTTTTCTTTGTCCTTCGATGAGAAATTTAACCTTCTTGGAACTATCCTAAAATCTGTAGAGCTTATCCTTGTACTCTTTATTTTCTTCTTTCAAAGAAGCCATTTCTTGTTCTAACTCACTATACTCCAGAATTTTAGAATCTAACTCATCCTTGAGTTCTTGTGACTTAGCCATAGATACTTCAAGATTTTCTACAAGTTCATCTATCTCCATACAACATTCATCTAACTTAATCTTGAGTCTATCATTCTTCTTTCTTTCCTTTTTCAAAATGCTAAGAGCATTATTGAGTTCGCATTCAAGATCCTCTATTTGATGGTGCTTTGAATCATCACAACCTTTTTCAGGTTTCTTATCACTAGAGGTGCTACCTTTTTCAAAAACCATACATGCATCTTCATTGGGGTTTTCTGAAACATCCTCATACATACTAGCAGCCAAATCATCATTTTTGCAATCATCCTCAAGGTGCCCAAAATTTCCACATCTAAAACATTTCATGATAATGAATTTGTGTTTCGGTTCTTCCTCTTTTTCTGAAATGAACAACATCTCATTTTCATCATCACTAGAAGAACTGTCACTTTCACTGCTAGAACACTTACTTGCTTTGTCCAAGTAGAAGCTCTTCTTATTCTTGTGAGAATGCCTCTTTCCATGATTGTTGTACTCATCTTTGCTTTTCTGGTGATTGTTGTACTCATTTTTGCTGTTTCTATAATACTTGTGCTTTTCAGAATCCTTGCTTTTAACATCCTATATATCTTCATCACTATCGTCTTTAGAAACAATACAGTCAGTAGCATAATGACCAAATTTTCCGTAGTTGAAACATCTTATATTTTTTTTGCTTTTGTGCTTCCTGGAAAACTTACCTTTCCTGCTGTAATATGCCTCTTCCTCACTAGAAGACTCATCACTTTCTTGAATCTGTTTGTCCTTCGATTTCTTGATAGCTTTGAAAGCTGCATCTTTCCTTACATCAACTTTTACTTGAGTTCTCAGCTCAAATGCTGCAAGAATACTATGGAGCTCATCCTTTTTCAATTTATCTAAATCTTTAGCTTCCCAAAAATGTAGAAATATTTTCACTAAATCTATTAGGAAGGGATCTTAAAATCTTATCACACACATCATTTTCAACAAGTTCAAGACCTAAGTCTTTCATAGAATTAACAACTTCATCCATCCGGAGCATGTAGTCACTAATATTTTCATCATCATTCATCTTGAGTTGTTCAAACATACCTTTAAAATGTCTCAACTTGGCTTTTCGAACATTCGCATCACCAGTATGAACAACCTGCAATTGTTTCCACATTTCACTAGCTGTCTTGTAGTGAATAACTTTAGTGAGATCTACCTTTTGTAAACCCTTCAAGATTGCATTCATGGCTTTTGAATTGTTGTGATGTAGAAGCCTGTCTTCTTTAGTGTAAGGGCCATTTGCAGGAATGGTATACCCATCTTCAACAACTTCCCATACCTCATTGCCGAGTGCCATTAGATAGACTTTCATTCTTGCACTCCACAGACCAAAATCTGATCCATCAAGAATAGGTGTTGCATTGCCACTCGAGTAGTCCATTGTGTTCTTTGTAAACTTTTCCTTCAAGCTATTAAACTTTTTGAAGGCACTGGCTCTGATACCAATTGAAGAACACAAGATTATACTGAGAGGGGGGGGTGAATAGTATAAGACCCTTTTTAACTTTATCTATCACTACAGCTTTCAAACCATTAACAAGCAAAATAAGATAGCAGTAATGACAGTAGTAAAACAGTGCACAAGAAGCAATCCGTAATGAGACACAACAAATTAATCCATGGATAAAACTTTTCTTCTAAAAGTTATATCAAAACCTCTAGGAATCCTTCCCAATTACAATGTTTATGAGCCTCAGCTCAAAGGAGACACCTTCCCCTAATTCAGCTTTGCTAGTGACCCTCTAGAAGACCTCTATCTCTTTTGCCCTTAGCAAGTGGAACTCTTTCCACAGAAGACACCTGTCTTCCCTGCTCTGGCTATAGATCTCTGTCCTCAACTCTGTCACAGCAAGCTAGTCCTCTTTTCTGCACCAAAACACAGTCCTTCGGTCTGGCACAATTCTGTCCTCTGTCTTTGTTCTTTTCAGCACGTGGTTGGAAAACAACTTTTCTCTGTCTGCAAAACTATAGCAGCACAGTCTTCTTAAGTTACAGCTGCACTATCTTCTCAACTTCTATGCAAAAATAGTAGTGTAGTCTTCGCAAAAATTGCAGCAGCACTATCGTCGTTCGACCTTTACAACTGTTCATAATTACAGCAGCATCCACCTTGCACACTTTGCTTTCGGTTACACAGACTATGTGTAACCACAACAGCACACTCTCCTCGCACAGTATTTTTATGAACAACAACACTTTCTTCACGCAAACAATAGCTCAAATTTTGACACTTAAAAGATTCAACGAAATGCACCCTAAGGCTGCAGTCGAACTTCACTCTCTGCTTTTTCGAGATCGAACCTCACTTGTCGCACTCACTCTACGAATATCACTCTGCGAATGCACACCACAATCGATACACAAAAATGCTCAAACAGTCTTCTTTTAATACTCACAATCTCAAGATGAAATCTTTGATCTTTAGTTGGTTGTTCAACTTCTACCACGTCGACTGTAAGACTTTATACTTTGTCGACAAAGGTTAACTTCATCGGCTACAAACGCTTCTGTTGTTCTATGGCTTTTCTCGTGCGACACTCAAACATGTCACGATATCGCTACGCCTTGGTCTGCCGTACACCTTGCATTACACGCTGTCGCGAAATCGCGACACTACTCCTATCGAGCGCTTTCTTTGATTTGTTGTCATAAAATCATGACACTACAGCCTTTGCTGACGTCACCATGTATCTTGTCACGATATCGCTATGCCTTGGTCTGCCGAACACCTTCTTGGGTTTGTTGTCGCGAAATCACTACACTACAGCCTTTGCTGACGTCATCGTAAACCTTGTCGCGAAATCGCGACGCTCTGGACTTCACTGCCTTCTTCTTCATTGTTGTCATGAAATCATGACACTACAGCCTTTGCTAACCTCATCATGAAACTTTTCATGAAATCGCGACGCTCTAGACTTCACTGCCTTCTTCGTTGCAGTCGATGCTACAGTTTTTGCTGATGTCATCATGAATCTTGTCGCGAAATCGTGACGCTCTGGACCTCAACGCCTTCTTCTCCGCAACTATCACGAAATCATGACACCTTTGCCTCTTGCTGACGTCATCATGATTTTGGTCATGAAATCGCGATGCTCTGGACCTCAACGCCTTCTTCTTCGCAACTGTCGTGAAATTGCGACTCCTTTGCCTTTTGCTGACGTCATCAGCAACTCTGTCGTGAAATCGCGACACCTCTTGCTCCTTCATCCTTTTCTTGATTTGCACTAGCAAAAATGAAACATGTCACGAAATCGTGACGCTTTCGCTGCCTTAGGATTTTTCTTGCCAACTGCTCGTGAAACTGGAACATGTCGCGAAATCGTGACACTTCCTGCATCCGTACAACTTCTTCAAAACTTGTCACGAAATCGTGACACTTTTTGCCCGTTGTGCTTCTGCCTTCCTGCATGTCGCGAAATCATGACAGTTTTGGCCAAACTTTCTCTCTCCTCAAACATGTCGCGAAATCGTGACACTTTTGCCCGCTTTGCCTCTGCCTTCCTGCATGTCGCGAAATCGTGACAGTTTTGGCCGAACTTTCTCTCTCCTCAACCATGTCGTGAAATCGTGACTTTCTCTCTCCTCAAACATGTCGCGAAATCGTGACAGTTTTTCCAGTAGCCTGCAAACTTATTCTACTTTATCTTTTTCTGGATTTTTGGCAACTGGGCTACTCTGATTTTCTTGGAGACTTACTGACCAACAGAAACCTTCAACAAAAACACATCCTTGGACATAAAAACAAGTTGCTCCAAAAGTTCCTCTACATCAAAAACAACATCTACCAATAGCTCCTTGACATCAATGACAACAACTAAACTTAGGCAAAGGCAATGTACTCAAGGTACCCAAAATTGCCAACACCATGCTCACCCTTATTACCTGCAAAATAAAAAGTTGTCATCGGGTTTTGAACGCAGGACTTGTTGTCCGCTAGCACCTTAGTGCACTATGGGCAATCGCTAGACCAACCATCCACACAAAAACCAATTACCACCATGCACTATCTAACCACTGCTCACCCTTCTCGCTCACAAAACAAATAAACTACTATCATCGAGAATCTAATGCGGGATATATCGTCCACCAACATCTTAACATTGCTAAACCTACCGCTAGGTCAACTGCATGGTTGGTGACAGGGGCATACATATTTGTCCTTTTATAATTCCATGTTTTTCTCTTTGTTTTAAAATTAAAAACCTTCTTCCACCTTGCTCACAAAATTCACATCAACAATTAAATTAAACATTCTCAACATGCATTCGAGAGACTTTATTCTGGCCTCCAAAATTTATCATATAAATACCATTTTTCCTCCATGCTCGGACATCGGAGGAATTTAATAAATTAAACTTTATTATTGGTGCCAAACCCACTTAGGGTTATAAAATATTATAATATAAATATTATAATTATTTTATAATTAACCTTAGGCTTTCTCTTAACAACTTTAATATTATAATAATAAATATTATAATATTATTTCCTTTGGGCGTAGGTATTTCCTTCCTTCAAGGTATTTAGACAATCTTTTGACCAACCATCTGGAGCTTTAAACTAAATCTCTTAGGCTTAAAATATAAATATTTTAACACTCTTTTTATCAATTCCCTTGCATTGAGATGAACTGACTTTTGACATCAATGACAACATAATTAATCAAAATTCTCAACAAGACTATGAGGGCAATGTCACTAATGGAATGCATAAGGACTTGTTAATTTCACAGAAATCTCATGAGGTCAATACACAATGTGGGTTTCATGGAGTATGGCTCGGAGTTCTCATGGCCAAAAGATAAATACAATGGAGCCCTAGGCTCTTATTTATAGTTAGTTTACCCTTGAGTTACCTAGGGTGAGAAATAATTACTCTTAGTAAAAGTAAATATTTGGTGTATCTTTAACAAAATGATGCACCATCAAATATCACATGCCTTCACAAAATATCACATGCCTTTAATTATGCCTCTAAGAGGCTTGGAAGGCTTCTAAAATGACTTAGTGTGCTACTACATGCCAAAAATATTGCTCTCAAAATATTTTCCTTTCTATGCCTTTGTTTTTACCCCCTAACTCGCTATTAAGTGATTCATTCTAATTATTGAGTGAATCGTTTACAAACGTGTTTGTAAAATTTTAAAAAAGAAAATTATGTAAAAGTTATGAGAGCAAAATTCCCATTAAAGAGTTGAATAATTTAACAAAAGTAGTAAGAGCACAACATACTTTTAAGTGACAAAGGACTAGGACTATAGTTACTTGATGAGCTAATGATTTATGGTTTATTAATAGGGAGGTCATCTCATATTTATTTCCTTTGATGGTTATAGGTAATCCATAAAATAATATCTAGTTTAAAATAAAATTGCGACTCATAACCAAAATAAAATTAAGAATGCTTTTAATATCTATCTTGCAAAAAAAATAGAAATAAACAAATTGAAAAATCCTATATTAAGTGTTATGTTTCTACATCTACTTAACATCATTTTGATTAAGAAATAAAATCTCACTCGACTAGTTGCCTTTTAGAATTTAAATTTTACCAAGATAAAACAAGCTATTGGCTAAATTATTTGCTATTCAATTCCCTTCTCTATAAATATATTCACATTTTCAAACTATTGATCCAATAATTAACTATAATATTATTATTTTTAACTAATTTATTAAAAATATTTATTATTTTTAACCACGTCCCATTTATATTTTTGTTGATAACATTAATGATAAATTATTATTTTTGTTTTTTTTCTATTACAATATTAATCTGAGAAAAAAAATATCCTAACATCTATAATTTTCTTTTCAAATTGTTAATTCAAATGAAAAAAATGATAAGATATTCAAATATTTAAACAATTCTTTCAAATACATCTTCACTAGGTTCAAACCTAGTAAGACTACTCATTAAAACATAATCTAGTTTTTTATTTAAAATATATATATATCACCTAAGCAACTTTTGCTAGCTCCTAACACTAAAATGAAAAAACGGATGAACCTTGACAAAAACAATATTTAATCAACCTCCTCAATCTTAGGTCTAACACCTGCACTGCTAGAGGGACCATCAACAGGAGAGCTTGGACCCCCATAGCCTGCACTAGGTATATCATCCCCACCTTGATACATCTTTGCAATAATTGGATTGTATATGCTTTCAAGCTCCTTCATCTTGTCATCAAACTCATCTGCCTCTACAAGCTGGTTGTTATCCAACCACCTAATAGTTTCATCAATAGAGTCCTCAATCTTCTTCTTGTCAGCTGCATCCACCTTGGTTGTAATTTTGTCATCTCTAACTGTGTTCTTCATGTTGTAAGCATAGTTCTCCAATGAGTTCTTGGCCTCTACTTTCTTCTTATGCTATTCATCCTCAAATTTATATTTTTCAGCCTCTTGCACCATCTTCTCATTATCCTCCTTACTCAACCTACCTTTGTCATTTGTGATTGTGATCTTGTTCTTTTGTCCAGTGGATTTGTCCTCGGTAGAAATGTCAAGAACACCATTAGCATCAATGTCAAAGAAAACAATGATCTAAGGAACTCCTCTGGGAGCTGGGGGGATATCGAAGAGCTCAAACTTACCCAAAAAATTATTGTCCCTTATTCAGGTTCTTTCACCCTCAAATACTTGAATCGACACACTAGGTTGATTATCTAAGTAAGTAGAAAACACTTGTTCCTTCTTTGTTGGGATGGTGGTATTTCTAGGAATCAAAATTATCATAACACCACCTGCAGTATCAAGACCAAGAGAAAGAGGAATAACATCAAGAATCAAGATATCATGCACCTTCTCATTGCCTTCTCCACTCAGAATTGCATTTTTTTCCTCTAGGTACCTCAATTTCATGTTTGAATAGTTTTCATTTTCCCTTTAAAATTAAAATTTTGAAATTCAAATTGAGAAAATGATTGGGTATATTCCCTAGCCTAGCAAGAAGAATATGACATTCAAGCATGTAATTACATCAACATGATTCAAGAATGCATTAGCAAGGAACAAGAAAGGGGGCATTAACCATTTGTTTGTATTTACATTTAACTTTTTCCTTTCATCTCCCAAATGAATCACTTGGGGAGATGACTAGCGAATCCAAGCTTACAACTTGGTGCATAGGATTTTCTTGGTTCAAATACCCTCCATGGCATATTATCCTTTTGATAATGACATCAACATATTTCCTAATGACTTTGCACCTTATAATGTCATGGAACCCTATGATCACATGGTACCTAATGTTGATGTGGTAGTGGATGATGTTACGGGTTACCTCTTTATAGGCTATTAATGACATGATAGTGGTATGTAGATGACACATGGTAGTTTGTACAACTAATATGGTAGTCTATACATATGAATTGGTAGTCAATGCATGAATTCTAATGTGACACATAGTGACATGGTGACCTGGTAGTTAGTGTACAGCTCTTAAGGCGATATGTAACAAGTGATGTGGAAGATGATGTGGTGAGTGCTAATTGGACCAAAGTGGTAGGATGTATGATGACTAACTTGGCAAGCTATATGCCATAATATGTGTATAAATCAACATCAACCAAACACAATTTGCCATATCATTGAATTTGAGAACTAGCTTGTATAATTAGTAGTAGACTTGGCAATATATAGATTTCAAAGCAAGTTAGGATGTGATAAATGGTGCAATATGATTTTTATATTAAACAACAAATCAAATCAAAAGTGCCATCATGTAATTCATAGTATGTTGCATAGTGAGTGCATGCTTAGCACCCCCTTAGCCACTCACATAGTGGTAGCCTCTTGTTTGCTATAATTGCTAAATTTTAAATTTTCAAAGGTTTTGGAGGTATTTTTATGTGATTTTAACAACCCTTTGTCTTTTAAGTGTAACAGTGACATTCCTCTCCTCAGCACCATTGTACCCTTAATTGATTATACCTATTTTTTAGTTGGTGTTCCTTAGTTACTTTTCTCTTACTTCTAGTCTCAATCCCTTATTGATTAATGGTTATGACATTGTCTTCAAATGTTGATTCTTCATTTGTCTCTTTAACATTAAAATTGGCTAGGATAGCATTGTTGAGGTTGGGTAAGGTAAGTATGAACTAGTGGGGTTGAGGTTGTTGGTACATAGGATAATTTGTTATAAAAACTAATTGAACTCATATGGCAGCCTATTGGTCTTGGATTTGTTTATTATATTGTATTATTTTGGAATGCTTGATGGCTCCAACATACTCTATAGGATCATGCCTATCATCATATAAAATATACCATGTCATGTCAACCTATGAATTGTTGTTCACCATATGGTTGTGAGTTTGATTCGTTCCTTGGTTAACACCTTGTTGAGGCACATGTTATTTTGTAAGATATGGGGTCTTCTAGGGTTTACAACTTTGAGGCTATTGCCACTATTTCCTCTCAACATTGTTATGATTTATTAAATTTTTGATTACTTTCACTATCTCATTAATTGTAGAATTATTGTTCAATTCAGTATTTGTATTAGACAAAATAGGAAGGGCTAAAAGTTATGGCTAAAAATCAATAGTGAACAATGTATTTTGGTTAGGATGCATGGTAATGTATGGTGATAGAGATGGATTAGTAGTGGCACTTGACTAAGGAATAAAATTACTACTTTAACAAGGATATCTTTTGTTCAAGTTGTTTCTTTGAAAGCTATAGCTAGGGTATGGTAATTAACATTACAAACCATCAAAGCTATATTATACTATAAATCCTTTATATAGTAAGGAAATGCTTGTTCTTCATTCGACCTTAACATATTTTGGAATTAATTTTTATTTTTTTTTAAAAGCGAAAAACCCCTTGCGGGGCCACCTTGGTTTGAGAGACCACGACCAGGGGATTCTACACCATCAAAGTCATTCGGGAGTCATGCCCGACCCTGCCCGCATCAACATTATCAATTGGATTTTGGGTACCCAATTCAAATTTTTGGTAGGGTGGAGATTCAAACCTGGGACCTCCCTTGGAGGATTACCCTCTCCTCTCCAACTCACCTACAACACCTGGGTGTGGAATTAAAATTAAGGTTCTCAAGAATCTAGTATTAAAATCATGTATGTTTTCTTGAGGATATCATTGTATCATGTTTAATTAGAACAAAACATAATAACCATTACCCATAACATCCATTCTACACATAATAGGTTCTATAATTTATGCCCAACTTGTGACAATATTACCTAGTAATCCTCTATACCATAATGAAACCTTATCATGCAAAGAGTAAATTAGTAAGCATATTATTATGTCCTCATCTTAGATGTAGTGAATTGACATGAGTGTTGACAACTCACTAAGACACTCTATTGTCATCTTATTCTTGCTTGCATAAAATGTAGATAATGCTTTCATAGCCACTAGGAAAATAAAAGAATAAGCCACTAAGTTTAATGATCATTATTAGGTCTAGTGGGGAAGTTGATTTTATGTTCTAGCGTGTGTTCTAAGATTATTTTGTTGAGGAGGAAATTGATCATATTATTGATGAAACAGTAGATAAGGTTACATCATGTAACCTTGAGGTGGATATGGGGGGTACTAAGGGTATAGATATAAAGGATAATAAGGTGGAGGATAATGAAGTAGTAGATTTTGATAACCCCATTGTTTAGTTGGGAGAGGTTGTATATTTGGATGTGAAGGTGTATTATAGGTCTTACTATGAGAATTGTTGATTTATAGAAGGTTTCCATTACATGTTTTATTGTGCCTAACTAAGTAGGGTTAGTTTTGGCCCTTGGGTGTTTCCATGAGATAATTATAACCCCATTTTCCTAGTTAATACTTGCACTTGTTGAATAAGGCTTTGGTTTTGATTTTGTCCTAGAGATCCTACATTTGAATCTATAGATTGACCTGGTAAGAAGGTTGGATGTATTTGATAACTAGATCTAGGTGGACTTTGTGTTGAAGAAGTGGTTGTAGAAGGGATGTCTTGGGAATTATAGGTAGGGTTTGGATTCCTACTACCAACATAGTAATGAATTCCAAAAAGTGGGTTAGTAATGAAGTTATTCTCGTCGATGGGTATATCATAAAGGGAGCTTGTATGTGTTAAACATGGACCTATATTGGACTAAATTTGATTTGTTGAAGTAGATGAGTAAATCATTTAATGACCTAAGAAATCAATTTTGGGGGTGTTAGATTTTTATTAATGGGGTTAACCAATAGGTGTTTATGTTTCGATGAAATGGTAATAGATACTAGAATCTGCTCAATCTCTTTGTCTAGATGCACCCACATGGTAGCTTGTTCTTTCCTTTTAAGAAGGTTGGATGTATTTGATAACTAGATCTAGGTGGACTTTGTGTTGAAGTGGTTGTAGAAGGGATGTCTTGGGCATTATAGGTAGGGTTTAGATTTCTACTACCAACATAGTAATGGATTCCAAAAAGTGGGTTAATAATGAAGTTATTCCCATCGATGGGTATATCATAAAAGGGGCTTGCATGTGTTAAATATGGACCTATATTGGACTAAATTTGGTTTTTTGAAGTAGATAAGTAAATCATTTAATGACCTAAGAAATCAATTTTGGGGGTATTATATTTTTACTAATGGGGTTAACCATTAGGTGTTTATCTTTCGATGAAATGGTAATAGATACTAGAATCTACTCAATATCTTTGTCTAGATGCACCCACATGGTAGCTTGTTCTTTCCTTTTCTCCTTTGCATACCTTTAATAAAATACAACTATTTTTGTGGTGTTCATTTTCTAATTTGTGTACCTTTGAGCATGTATTCATAAGCTTACACATATGGACTTGCATGGATTGATATTCAAGACCAAAATCTATAAAATTTTAAAATTAGACTACATGCAACTCACATGCAAACTAGAGTGATTCACTTATATAATCAAGTGATTTGCTTGTAATTTATAAAAAAATCTAGTAGGGATTGAATTAGTAAAATTTTACTTACTTATGGATTGATTCATTGCTAGCAATTTTGAACTTCAGAAAAAAATAGGTGAAACGGTCCAAGCAAACTGATTTGAAAGTGGAGTGAACCAAACTCCTAAGAAGGACTTAAGAAGAATCTTGTCTTACCTAGAAAATTTCTTCTTAGATTTTGAGTGAATTGCTCATCATATTTGACTTGGTTTTATTTTACTATCTTCAAAGCAAATTGCTTAATTAATCGAGTGAATAGCTACAAATATAAATAATGACTCAAAAGTTGTCTTAAATTCTTTCAATTTGTGACAAATACAAATTTTAGGGTTGATGGTGCTTTGATGTTGTTTGTGTTGTAATATTTGCAAGAAAAATTAAAATTTTAGAGTTTGTATTAGAGTTGCCATTCATAAAATACTTACAAAAATCAAGCACAAATAAGAAAATTTTCAAAGTCAATTCGAGACTAGGCTTGATAAACTTGTGAAAATTTAAAAAAAAAATGAATCACTTGCAATTCAAAACAAATTGCTCATAGAATGTGACTTGGATAATTTTCAAGAAGTTGGCTAGATCAAGGTGATTCACTCCAAATTTAGAGTGAAATCACTTTCTTTAATTGGACTTAGAAAAAATTCACACATTCTTTAGTCAATATCTTCATCTGTGATGAATGTAATTTTAGCACAAAAATTGAAATTTTTAGCAAAATTGAATAAAATTGTTGAATAAATATGGTCAGTATCACTATGTATGCCAAAAACTATAATGAACTAGGTAATTGTCTTGACTTCTATTTTAATGATGCACTGTAATTCTAGTTTCAACAAATTTGGAAGGAAACGACTCCATCAACCTCTATATTAAAGCTGACTTCCCACTCTCTCCGTAAAAATACTCCTACACTAACCTACACTAATTGCATGAAAAGTGAAGTCCAAAAAATAAACATGCATAAAATATTAAAGGTGCTTGTGATTCAAATTAATATGGGTTTAAGTTTTAGTGAGGGAGTGTAAGTGATCAATCATCAACATATGAAAACTCCAATAACATCAATGTTCTCTCATTCATTAATCATGAATTTGATAAGTAAATGACAAGATGGTTAAAAGGGTAATTTCTACATCATCATGCACTTAGCACACTATGAGGGCTATGCCACTAATAGAATGAATAAGGACTTGTTAATTTCTCAAAAATCTCATAAGGTCAATATATAATGTGGGTTTTATGGAGTATGGCTTGGATTTGTCATGGCCAAAAGATAAACACAATGGAGCCCTAGGCTCTTATTTAAGTTAGTTTACCCTTGAGTTACCTAGGGTGAGAAATTGTTACTCTTAGTAAAAGTAAATATTTTGTGTATCTTTAGCAAAATGATGCACCGCCAAATGTCACATGCCTTTAATTATGCCTCTTTGCCTTGGAATTTATGCCTTTGTTTTTACCACCTAACTGGCTATTAAGTGATTCATTCTAGTTAGTCCTTGGGCTCTTATTTAAGTGAGTTTACCCTTGAGTTACCTAGGGTGAGAAATAATTACCTTTAGTAAAAGTAAATATTTTGTGTATCTTTAGCAAAATGATGCACCACCAAATGTCACATGCCTTTAATTATGCCTCTTTGCCTTGGAATTTATGCCTTTGTTTTTACCCTCTAACTGGCTATCAAGTGATTCATTCTAGTTAGTGAGTGAATTTATGCCTTTGTTTTTACCCCCTAGCTGGCTATTAAGTGATTCATTCTAGTTAGTGAGTGAATCGTTTTCTTTTGTAAGCAAATCATTAGTTTACTTTTTATTTTATGAAATCATTTTTTAGTGTAAACATACTATAGATATAGTTAATGTAAAGATACTATAGAGATAGTTAAAAGAACAATGTTTGTTAAATTTTAAAGGTGAAAATTATGTAAAAATTATGAGAGCAAAATTCTCATAAAAGAAGTTGAATAAAGTAGTAAGAGCACAACATACTTTTAAGTGACAAAGGACTATAATTACTTGATGAGCTAATGATTTATGGTTTGTTTTTTTTTATAAGTAATGATTTATGGTTTGTAAATAGGAGGATCATCTCATATTTATTTCCTTTGATGGTTATGGGTAATCCATAAAATAATATCTAGTTTAAAAAGTTGTTGGACTCATAACCAAAATAAAATTAAGAATGATTTTAATATCTATCTTGCAAAAAAAAAAATAGAAATAAACAAATTTAAAAATCCTATATTTATTTTGTTGAAGTGTTATATTTCTACAACTGCTTAACATCATTTTGATTAAGAAATAAAATCTCACTTTGACTAGTTGTCTTCTAAAAATTAAATTTCACCAAGATAAAAATAAGCTATTGACTAAATAATTTGCTATTCAATTCCCTTCTCTATCAATATATTCACATTTTCAAAAGATTGCTCCAACAATAGACTATAATATTATTATTTTAAACTAATTTATTAAAAATATATATTATTTTTAACCACTTCCCACTTATATTTTTGTTGATAGCATATTTTTGTTGATAGCATTAATGATAATTTGTAAATGACCTTCAATTATAATATATTTCCCTCTTTTTCTATTATAATATTAATCCCAAAAAAAATCCTAACTTCTATATAAAAAAAAAATACAAATAGTTAATTCAGATGAAAAAACTGATAAGATATTCAAATATTTAAACAAGTCTTTCCAATACATCTTTACTCGGTTTATCTTCACTAGGTTCAAACCCAGTAAGGCTACTCATTAAAACATAATCTAGCTTTTTCTATACTTTTGCTAGCTCCTAACACAAACGAATATAACAGGTGAACCTTGACAAAAAGAAGATTTAATCAACCTCCTCAATCTTAGGTCCAGCACCTGCACTGCCAGAGGGACCATCATCAGGAGAGCTTGGACCCCCATAGCCTGCACCAGGCATATCAGCTCCTGTACCTTGATACATCTTTGCAATGATTGGATTGAATATGCTTTCAAGCTCCTTCATCTTGTCATCAAATTCACCTGCCTTTGCAAGCTGGTTGTTATCCAACCACTTCATAGTTTCGTCAATAGAGTCCTCAATCTTCTTCTTGTCAGCTGCATCCAGCTTGGCTGCAATTTTGTCATCTCCAACTGTGTTCCTCATGTTGTAAGCATAGTTCTCCAATGAGTTCTTGGCCTCTACTTTCTTCTTATGCTCTTCATCCTCAGATTTATATTTTTCAGCCTCTTGCACCATCTTCTCAATCTCCTCCTTACTCAACCTACCCTTGTCATTTGTGATTGTGATCTTGTTCTTCTGTCCAGTGGTCTTGTCCTCAGCAGAAACGTTAAGAATACCATTAGCATCAATGTCAAAGCAAACAGTGATCTGAGGAACTCCTCTGGGAGCTGGTGGGATACCAGAGAGCTCAAACTTGCCCAACAAGTTGTTGTCCCTTGTTCGGGTTCTTTCACCCTCGTATACTTGAATCAGCACACCAGGTTGGTTATCTGAGTAAGTAGAAAACACTTGTTCCTTTTTTGTAGGAATGGTAGTATTTCTAGGAATCAAAACTGTCATAACACCACCTGCAGTCTCAAGACCAAGAGAAAGAGGAGTAACATCAAGAAGCAAGAGATCCTGCACCTTCTCATTGCCTTCTCCACTGAGAATTGCAGCCTGAACTGCAGCTCCATAGGCCACAGCTTCATCAGGGTTAATGCTCTTGCAGAGTTCCTTCCCATTGAAAAAATCCTGCAACAAGCTCTGCACCTTGGGAATCCTAGTAGACCCACCAACAAGAACCACATCATGAACACTACTCTTATCCATCTTGGCATCTCGCAAACATTTTTCTACAGGCTCCATGCATTTCCTGAACAGATCCATGTTCAACTCTTCAAATCTTGCCCTTGTAATGGTGGAGTAGAAATCAATACCTTCATACAAAGAATCAATCTCAATAGCAGTCTGAGCAGTTGATGACAGGGTCCTCTTAGCCCTCTCACAACCAGTTCTAAGTCTCCTTAGGGCCCTTGCATTCCCTATGATATCTTTCTTATACTTCCTCTTGAATTCCAGTACAAAATGGTTCACCATTCTATTGTCAAAATCCTCACCTCCCAAATGGGTATCTCCTGCTGTTGCCTTCACCTCAAAAATACCCTCTTCAATAGTCAAAAGGGAAACATCAAAAGTACCCCCACCCAAATCAAAAATAAGAACGTTCTTCTCCCCCACACTGGTAGCCTTCTTATCCAGCCCATATGCTATGGCAGCCGCAGTTGGTTCATTAATGATTCTCATCACATTTAAACCAGAAATCACACCAGCATCCTTCGTCGCCTGTCTTTGAGAATCATTAAAGTAAGCAGGAACTGTAACAACAGCATTTTTTATGGTAGTTCCAAGATACGCCTCAGCAATTTCTTTCATCTTGTTCAAAACCATAGAGGAGATCTCCTCCGCTGAAAATTGCTTCTCCTCCCCTTTGTATGTTACAACTATCATGGGCTTATCGCCTGGACCTGCAATAACCTTGAATGGCCATAGCTTCATATCACTCTGGACAGATTCATCACAGAATCTCCTTCCAATCAACCTCTTTGCATCGAAAACGGTATTGGTTGGATTCATGGCCACCTGGTTCTTGGCGGCATCTCCAATTAGACGTTCTGTGTCGGTGAATGCCACATAGGATGGAGTGGTTCGGTTCCCCTGATCATTTGCGATAATCTCCACGCGATCGTGCTGCCACACCCCGACGCACGAGTATGTAGTCCCCAGATCGATTCCGATTGCCGGCCCTTCTCCGTTCCCAGCCATTATTATTGTCACAGAAAATTACCAACACCACTGCGCGGGCAAGAATAAAAGAGGGTGGAAACAAAAGCGCGGGGAGGCAACAGCGAAATCGTAGAGGAAGGAAGCGAAGGAATGAATGGAATTTGGTGTCCAAGCGGATGTTGAAATAGGATTCCCTCGCACCGAATTCCACAACTTAGAGAAACATCCCCGCTGACCTGGCTTTCGAACTTCCAAATCGACGGTGGATGTTTGATGGTGGAAACGGTCTTTTTATTTATAGTTGAAAACTACTTTGTGGGACCTTGAGAATTTCTTAACTTTTGTATAACGGGTCGCTTTATCCTGGTGGAAGTTTCATAAGTTAGAAGAGAAAAAAGAGGTGTTAGACTAATTTTGTTTTAGTTATTTCAAATGTATTAATTTCATCTTTTAAATCTTTTTTAAAAACATCATCAAAATAAACTTTTACAGAGTTTCATTTTATTGTAGAACCAAGGAGATCTTTTGTTTTAATGCTATTATTAAGACCATTTTGATGTGTGTTTAAATCTTCAATATCTTTATATTATAACAATGGTTATTTTTTTAAAATATGTTTTATATGCATATCATAACATTAATTAAAAATAAACACGTGACACCATCTACTATTTAGAAAATAATAGGTAATTATATCAATAAAAAAATTGAATATGGGAAGGGCATTTTTTTTTTTTTAAAACAAAACTTACTATTTTTTGTTGTATTGTAATTGTTTGGATGAGGGTTTTTTTGAAGAAGCGAGCGATTGTGCAAGGGTTTCATTTGTGTTGAGCGTAAGCGGATTCAAAGATTGTTTTTTGAGGCCTTCGGGTCTTAGCGACCAATATTTTTATGGTTTTTGCTCAAGACTTTAGCGAGATATGTTGTAGGGGACCCAATATGGGTTAGAAATTTATCTTTCAACAGATCTTCATGCTACAAACTTGATTGGAAATGGCTTCCACTTTACTGCAGAAAATAAAAGTGAAAAGCATACATTTCCTCGATGTCCAAGGCATGGATTAAAGAGATCTTGAAACAAGTTTCAAGCAGTTGATCAAAAAATGGTTCATATCTCAAGCGAATCCGATGGTAAGGAGCACCCCCAAAATAAATCCACTGTGGAAACCCCTTTCAAGGGTAAGGATTCCAAAGACTCTGCTCCAAAAATGAATTTTAGGGATGCATTCCGTGGTGGACAACCTCAGCCTAATGCTAACATTAATCTTAGGGATTCCTGTAAACCTCTAAGAATACCTAAGATTGATCCTAGGAAAATTGGGTTGGAATGTCTTAATGTAGTTAAAGGAATTCCAATTGTTAAGCTAGATATGGGTAACATTCAGACTGGCATAGAAGATATAGAAAAAAGAGGACTAATTTGTCATTTCTTGGGTTTCCATCCGAGCCTATTTGCTTTCAAAGTTTGGGCTACAAAAAACTGGAAAACAAAAGGTGACTTACAAATTTTTGTTTATCCAAATGGTTATTTTCTTGTTTTATTTGCTAATAATGAAGATAGAGAGAAAATATTTCAAAGGGGTCCTTGGTTCTTTGGAAGGGTAGGGCTTTTCATGAAGCCTTGGCATACTAAATTTAAAGTCGAAGAAGAGATGCCTTCTACAGGTCTTTTGTGAGTTAGATTCTTTGACCTCCTAGTTGAATTCTAGAATTTGGTTGTTTTTCTTCAATTGAAAACTCTTTGGGAACTTTTATGATGATTGTTCATTGTACTAAAAAAACTGAACATATTATTTATGCTTGAATTTGTGTTTTAATGGATTTTGACAAACCCCTACCTAAAAATATCACATTACAATTTGGGGAGGACACTTGGGAGCAAGTACTAGACTATGAGAACATTCCTTTTCATTGTAGAATTTACCATGAATATGGTAATTTGGCTAGTGTCTACCTAAATAAAATTCTAGATAAAAAGAAAGAGGATACACTTAGCATATTTCCAAATGCTTAAGAAGAACACTAAAAAAACCAGTTATGAAAGATCAATCAAAGTTATCAGCTAATATGTTTGAAATTTTTTCCACAAATGATGTCCTAGGTGAGGAAGAGGAAATAATGAAAACAAAAATCTCATAAATGCAATTTAAAGATGCAAGGAAAGACTCAAAGACAAACCAACAAATCAAAGATCTTCAAAAAGTAAAAAAGAGAAAATATACACAAGAAAATAATATTTTAAATGTTGAGACTTTAAATAATATAGGTCCTAATATAGACTCTATTAAACCTTCCAATAACACTTTGGTTTTGTACACAAAGTCTTTGAAGTTAGAAGCCATCCCAGATTCAATTGGGGTAAGTCAAGAAATAGGGGAAAAAACTGAAGATGGATTATAACCAAAAGGTAGGTCGCAAGACCAATCAACATCATATGGTAAAAAAATGAAAAGCTTGTAGAGTAAGGTAAGATTAATGTCATTACCAAATTCTTTAGCCTTGTTACTAATGAAGATCATCACTTGGAATATTAGATGATTGAGCTTGATAATGATTATTAAAGCGAGAGGGTCAATTTGTAAATTTTATGGATATTGGTCAAGTATTTATGAGATTTAAAATTGGAATAAGTGGAAATGGGGATTGAATTCAAATTACTCCATGACTTTTCTTCCAAAAGGATTTTTTCTCATTATTTTATTTAGTTCAAAAATAAGGGATAAATAATGGATGGAGGCCCATGGTTTAGGGGCAAAGATACATTATATTAATACCTTGGAGTGAGAATTTTTCTATGGATACGAAAACTATTATAAGTCTTCCAGTATGGATTAGGCTTTTTGGACTTCCTTATCAACTCATCAATAAGGAGGTTTTGAAAAATATTGGTAATACCCTAGGTGAATTCATCCAAGAGGGACCAAATACTAAGAAGAGAAGGCATGTTGTGTACACTCAAATATATGTTGCCATGGATATTTCTAATCCTTTATCGCAATCGATTAGGATTAAATATGAATCAAGAGAATGGGATCAACAAGTGGATTATGAAAATATTGCATTTCGATATCGTAAATATCATGAAACTGGGCACATGACAAGAGATTGCAAAGTGAAAATGAAGGAAGATATGGAATTTTTTGGGCATGAGGGTAGTTTCAATTTGAAACAAGGAGACCATCTCACAGGAGAAGCTAGGTCAAATTAGGAATTTTTCACTCCTAATAAAGTGGCTAGAAAAATTCCTCTAAATCATCATATGGTGAAGGCCATTACAATTCACTCGAATCAATCATTAGAAGGAAAAATGATATGGGCAATGGGGAATTACAATACGCAAGTTCAAATATAAAAGGAGCTAAAGGTACGAAGGAAGAGGGGAAGACAAATTTTAATATAAAGGAAGATGGGGAGACAAATTTTAAAGAAAATGAGGTGAAGGAGGTCAAGCTTAATCCAAGGTAAATCATCTTTATTATCGTCAAGTAGCTTAAAATCTTCTCCTTACAAAAAATGAAAGTAGTACAGAGTGTATTCCCTGCACTTTAGATTTTCAAGAGTAGTATAGTAAATAAAATATTGTAGAGGATATCCAAGGAAATTTAGGTATTTCAGTACAACATAAGAAAGTGATGACTATGGAGGATCATCTATGCAATTTAGAGTTTTTAGGGCAATATAAAGAAAAAAATGGTATTGAGGCTATTCCTTGGACTTTCGACTCTTTAGGGCAACATAAATATTTAAAATATAAGTCCCATTTTGAACAATATGAAACAATTGGAAGAGATTGATGAATATGAGAGTGGTGGAAAGAATGGAAGATGGAGAGGAAGGCTATCATAGAAATAAAAAAGAGAAAAAGAAACTCAAAAGGATATTGATATGGGAAGCCAAATAAAAATATCATAGGTGTTAACAATGAAGAACACAAGCTTATACTGAGAGGGGGGTGAACAGTATAAGACCACTTTTACCTTTTCTTTCCCAAATAATATTAATCAATATAATCAATGGCAATATCAATAGCAATAACCAAAGCAATGCACAAATCATCACACACAATAGAGACACCAATTTAACGTGGTTCACCCAATGTGGGTTACATCCATAGAGAAAATATTTCTTCTAAATATTTCTCAAATAATCTCTTGGGAATCCTTCCCAATTACAATGTTTATGGACCTCTGTCCAAAGGAGATGTTGATCCCCTAAATATGGTTTGTGGATCTCTATCCATAGGAGAACTCCTTCTCCTCTGCTCTGGTTGGTGATCCTCTAGAAGACTACTGCCTCCACTACACTAGCTTGTGGATCTCTCTCCACTGAAGACTCTTATCCCCACTCAGAAGACCTGTCCTCACTGCCCTGGTTGATGGATCTCTATCCACTGGAGACTATTGTCCTCTCTGCTCTATCACCTCCAAAGCTCTATCTCAATTCTGTACTAAACATAGTCCAGTCGGTCTAGCACAGCTCTGCTCAACTCTTGTACTAAACATAGTCCAGTCGGTCTAGCACAAGTCTGCTCAACAAGCTCACTCAAATTTGCACTAAACATAGTTCATTCGGTCTAGCACAAATCTGCTCAACTCTTGTACTAAACATAGTCTAATTGGTCTAGCACAAGTCCACTCAAATCTGCATTAAACATAGTCCAGTCAGTCTAGCACAAATCTTCTCAATAGGTCCACTCAAACCTACTCAAATCTTCTCAATAGGTCCACTTAGAACCTGCTCAAATCTGCTCAATAGGTCCACTCAGAACCTGCTCAAATATGCTCAATAGGTCCACTTAGAACCTACTCAAATCTGCTCAATAGGTCCACTCAAAACTTGCTCAAATCTACTCAACAAGCTCACACAAAACTTGTCCAAATCTGCTCAATAAGTCCTCTCTAGGACTTAACCAAATATGTATTGTAAGCTTCCACAAAAGCTCACACAAAATCAGTCCACAAGTCTTCTCAAAGACTTGCCTCAAATCTGCTTAACAAGTCCACATAGAACTTGTCCAATCTCATAGAAACATAAAGAGAATTGTTAGAGACTCAATATGTTCTACACTCAAAGCTCAATCACTTTCTCAACTCAAATCAATCTCATAGAAGCATAAAGAGAATTGTTAGAGACTCAATATGTTCTATACTCAAAACTCAATCACTTTCTCAACTCAATCTCATAGAAGCATAAAGAGAATTGTTAGAGACTCAATATGTTCTATACTCAAAACTCAATCACTTTCTCAACTCAATCTCATAGAAGCATAAAGAGAATTGTTAGAGACTCAATATGTTCTATTCTCACAACTCAATCTCTTTCACAACTCAAATCAGAATATAGAATAGTTTGTTTTATGGAACTTGAACAATCACTTCATACATCCACTTGACTAGGCTCAATCAACTTACTCAACCAATCACTCAAGAAACAACTCTTGCTCACAAACCCTAGTCCAAGCATGTATCATCCAACTCAAAATATTTCCAACAATGCTCAACAACAAATCTCACATAACAATGATACTCATGATCTTTTCAAACCCTAGTTCAAGTTCTTTGCATAACAACTCACTTCAACAACCATGCTTATAAAATATTCTTCACATAACAATGATACTCATGATCTTTTCAAACCCTAACTCAAGTTCTTCACACAACCAATGGTTTCAACAACAATGCTTATAAAACAAGGTTTTAATCACAACTCTTAATTTTAGAAAACCTTGAAGCATTAACTCAAACACTTTTAAAAAGGAAACCCTAATCAAATCCTTTTCACTCCAAACTTTATTTTCTAGTAAGCCATTCAATCAACTCAACCAAAGAAGAATTTGCCCATACCTTTTTGCTTGACAAGTAGTTGATCTCACAAATCTGCCACACTCACAATTACTTCTTTGCCAATCTCAATAAGGGTTAGAGGATAATTTTCTCAACAAAACATAACACAAAAATAATATCAAATTTACACCTTATCACTCCAACTTGATTAATAATCAACACCCTCACAATAATCACAAAAACCCTTAATTCAAAATAACACAATACCCACAAAGTCTTAATCCTCCAATATACCACTATAGCAATTTAAGACTTTATTAAAAGTTAAAAACAGAAATCTCCTTATAACTCCTAATGATAATTCTCAACTACCACAACTTTATTACAAAGCAACCTTTCCAAACACAAACCACTAAACAACCTTATACCTCCAACTTAGGCATTTAATTAAAATTAAAACCAAAAATATTACCTCATCTTTGGAGGGAATCGAACCCTCAACGTTGCCCCCAATGTGCACCTTAGCCGCGGCCAAAGTCACCGCACGAGCCAAGCGCTCGTTTGAGATTAACGAAGCACCACGTGCTTCTTAATCTCCTCACACCTTCCGCCTTGGGTAAAAGAATGTGCATCATAGGCGCCTTAACCAACACAACTCACGATGCACCCATCGAGATTCGAACGCAAACCCTCTTGCAAGCCAACGCTTTCGTGCTTCCCAAAATACCACTAGGCCACGTTGTCCTATGCAACTTCGAGGATTAAAGCTTCCTCCCTTAAATGCTTCTCTGTCACGACTTTCGCAAAAACTCACGAGCTCTTTTCTTCGCATGCAATATTTTTAATTTTTGAGCAAGGATAATTAATTGAACTTTGGGCATTGTATTTATATGCTTCCTCCATTGTTTTGAAAATGTCGACGCTCTCCATGTTATCTTCCACGACGTCGACGGAGATTATAAAGGCTTCGAATGCCTTTTGTCTTAAACCCAACCTTTGGGTTTATAAAATATATTTAGACTTTATAAAACCCACTTTTGCATTATAAAATATTATAATAAGAATTATAAATATTTTATTTGGGTTTTCACCATATCACCTTTAATATTATAATAACCATTATTATAATATTATACCTTTGATAAAATATCTCCTTCTCACTGTATTCCATGTCGTAAATAATATTTATTTATAAAATTTAAATTCTCACTGAATTTAAATAATTTATAAAAATAAATATTATATCTCCTTTTGAACTCTTAACTTTTGCACTGATTCACTTGATCTTTGGCCTTCTTCCTGGATATCAAATAACCATTTTTATCCCCTTTGTTTCCTGCTGAATTCCTTGATATTAATGATGACTTCATCTGGTGACATCAATGACAACTTTGACTTAGGGACTCAAAATGTCCAACAATCTCCCCCTTTGTCATTGATGGCAACCCATACTCTTCTTACCAAAACCTGACCTTTCTTTTTATTCTACTCCCCCTGGGACATTGCTCCCCCTGGCTCAATGCTCTCTCAAATATCAAATCTCTCCCCATTACACAAATCTCTCCCCCTTTGACATCAATGGCAAAGGGTCACCTTTGGGGCTCGGGGCTAAGAATGAGCCTCTTAGCTTAGCCCCTCCCCCACCTCCTTTTGAGGTGGTTAATTCTGGGGTGGGAGTATTTCTACTCCCAAAAGGCATTTTTCTTTGCCTTTATCCTCTTCCCTTATTTTTTGAGTTTTTTGATTCCTCTGATTGTTTTTATCCGTGTCATCATCCCTGTTCCTGTTCCTATTCCTGTTCACATCCAAGTTCCTATTCCTGTTCCTATTCATGTTCTCATCCATGTTCCTATTCCTGTTCCTATTCATGTTCATGTTCCTGTTCCTATTCATGTTCATGTTCTTGTTCATGTTCTTATTCATGTTCATGTTCATGTTCATGTTCCTACCTATCTCTGGAATATCTGCTCTACACCATTTTGTTGTGTGACCATCATTATTGCACTTATAACACTTAATGTTATTATTCCTTGGAGGTGCAAATGTCTTAGGATTTCTCCTAGTGAAGCCATATCCTCTTTTGTCATGAACCCTACAATTCATTGCCTTGTGACCAAACTGATTACATGAGTAGCAATACCCATGGAAAAGTTGTCTATTCCCATATTCCTATCTTTCATGTGTCCTGCACTGTGAAGCCATGTGCCCAAACCTGTGACATGAAAAACATCTTCCATTGAAGAAACCTTGCCTAGACCCCATTGGTCTCTTAGTCTCTTCTACCTGTTTCCTGTTCCATATGTTTCTTACTTGTGCATTGTTCCTTTCCTTGTTGAACTTTCTATTGTCCAACTTATCCTTAGAAGTCTCACTCTCTCTTTTACTTACTTCTTTTGATGCTTCTTCTTTTCTGGTGTTTGAGCTTGACTCTCCTTTTTCTGCTTCCTGTTTCCCTTGTTCTTCTTTAGAACTAAGTCCTGTTATGGTGATTGATGACCTTTGTGCATTGATAATCCTTTCCAAAGTCTTTGAATTTTCCTCAAACTTGTGTAGCTTGTCCTTAGAACCTTTTACTTCCATCCTTAGTGAAACTATCTCATGCTCTAATCTTTCACACTCTAGATATTTTGTTTTTAATTTTTTGGCCATACCTTCTTCAATTTTTCTTGTCTCTTCAACTTTGATTTTGAAGTTAGTGAGTTCCTGTAGAAACCTTGCTTTTGCTTTCTCATCTTCTTGAGCTTGAACCCTTAATCCTGAGTTCTCCATTTTTAATTCTTCAAGAGTAACCATAAGTCTTTCACATTCTATCTCTTTTACCTTTGACTGTTCAACCATACCTTTTTCAACTCTTCTTGCCTTTTCAACCTTATCTCTCAAGTCAGAAAGATCTTGTAGAAGCTTTGTCTTACATTTCTCATCTTCTTGTATTTGACCCTTCAATTCTAAATTCTCTCTTTTCAATTCAATGAGTTCCTTAAGAGTGACTTTCTCTTTTTCTTTTTTTAAATCTTCTATAGGAGCATTTTCTTCTAATACTGAAAGTAGAGTTTCTTCTTCATACCTATTTTGATTTTCCCTGTTATCCTTTCTTGAACCAACCTCTAGGATTTCATTTTCAAAAATGTCATCTTCATCTTCACCGCTACTAAACCCATTGCAATAACCTACATCATGGCCGAGTTGACCACAAACAAAACATTCTTGTGGACAGTAAGTTGCATGGTGACCTGTGTTCCCACATCTGGTACAAAACTTTATCAATCTGGATATTTCTCCATTACTTGATTCATCTCTTGAATCTATTTCCATTTGTCCTCCCAACACAACAATATTAAACTCATATTCCTTTTCTTTCATGACCATGTGTGTTCTTTTCTTCTTGTGTCTCATGGTTCTACTCTTGCCTTTCTTTGCCATTTGTGTTCTTGTAAGATCTTCCTTCAAGTTGTTAAACCCTTTTCAAAGGAACCGAATCTAATACCAATTGAAGAACACAAGCTTATACTTAGAGGGGGGTGAACAGTATAAGACCACTTTTTACTTTTCTTTCCCAAATAATATTAATCAATATAATCAATGGCAATATCAATAGCAATAACCAAAGCAATGCACAAATCATCACACACAATAGAGACACCAATTTAACATGGTTCACCCAATGTGGGTTACATCCACAGAGAAAATATTTCTTCTAAATATTTCTCAAATAATCTCTTGGGAATCCTTCCCAATTACAATGTTTATGGACCTCTATCCAAAGGAGATGTTGATCCCCTAAATCTAGTTTGTGGATCTCTATCCACAGGAGAACTCCTTCTCCTCTGCTCTAGTTGGTGATCCTCTAGAAGACTACTGCCTCCACTACACTAGCTTGTGGATCTCTCTCCATTGAAGACTCTTGTCCCCACTTAGAAGACCTATCCTCACTGCCCTGGCTGATGGATCTCTATCCACTAGAGACTATTGTCCTCTCTACTCTGTCACCTCCAAAGCTCTATCTCAATTCTGTACTAAACACAGTCCAGTCGGTCTAGCACAACTCTGCTCAACTCTTGCACTAAACATAGTCCATTCGGTCTAGCACAAGTCTACTCAACTTCTATATACTAAACATAGTCTATTCGGTCTAGCACAAGTCCACTCAAATCTACACTAAACATATTTCATTCGGTCTAGCACAAATATGCTCAATAGGTCCACTTAGAACCTGCTCAAATCTTCTCAATGGGTCCACTCGAACCTACTCAAATATGCTCAATAGGTCCACTCAGAACCTGCTCAAATCTGCTCAATATGTCCACTTAGAACCTGCTCAAATCTGCTCAATAGGTCCACTCAGAACTTGCTCAAATCTGCTCAACAAGCTCACACAAGAACTTGTCCAAATATCTCAATAAGTCCTCTCTAGGACTTAACCAAATCTGTATTGTAAGCTTCCACAAAAGCTCACACAAAATCAGTCCACAAGTCTTCTCAAAGACTTACCTCAAATCTGCTTAACAAGTCCACACAGAACTTGTCCAATCTCATAGAAACATAAAGAGAATTGTTAGAGACTCAATATGTTCTACACTCAAATCTCAATCACTTTCTCAACTCAAATCAATCTCATATAAGCATAAAGAGAATTGTTAGAGACTCAATATGTTCTATACTCAAAATTCAATCACTTTCTCAACTCAATCTCATAGAAGCATAAAGAGAATTGTTAGAGACTCAATATGTTCTATACTCAAAACTCAATCACTTTCTCAACTCAATCTCATAGAAGCATAAAGAGAATTGTTAGAGACTCAATATGTTCTATTCTCACAACTCAATCTCTTTCACAACTCAAATCAGAATATAGAATAGTTTGTTTTATGGAACTTGAACAATCACTTCATACATCCACTTGACTAGGCTCAATCAACTTACTCAACCAATCACTCAAGAAACAACTCTTGCTCACAAACCCTAGTCCAAGCATGTATCATCCAACTCAAAATATTTCCAACAATGCTCAACAACAAATCTCACATAACAATGATACTCATGATCTTTTCAAACCCTAGTTCAAGTTCTTTGCATAACAACTCACTTCAACAACCATGCTTATAAAACATTCTTCACATAACAATGATACTCATGATCTTTTCAAACCCTAACTCAAGTTCTTCACACAACCAATGGCTTCAACAACAATGCTTATAAAACAAGGTTTTAATCACAACTCTTAATTTCAGAAAACCTTGAAGCATTAACTCAAACACTTTCGAAAAGGAAACCCTAATCAAATCCTTTTCACTCCAAACTTTATTTTCTAGTAAGCCATTCAATCAACTCAACCAAAGAAGAATTTGCCCATACCTTTTTGCTTGACAAGTAGTTGATCTCACAAATCCGCCACACTCACAATTACTTCTTTGCCAATCTCAATAAGGGTTAGAGGATAATTTTCTCAACAAAACATAACACAAAAATAATATCAAATTTACACCTTATCACTCCAACTTGATTAATAATCAACACCCTCACAATAATCACAAAAACCCTTAATTCAAAATAACACAATACCCACAAAGTCTTAATCCTCCAATATACCACTATAGCAATTTAAGACTTTATTAAAAGTTAAAACAAGAAATCTCCTTATAACTCCTAATGATAATTCTCAACTACCACAACTTTATTACAAAGCAACCTTTCCAAACACAAACCACTAAACAACCTTATACCTCCAACTTAGGCATTTAATTAAAATTAAAACCAAAAATATTACCTCATCTTCGGAGGGAATCGAACCCTCAACGTTGCCCCCAATGTGCGCCTTAGCCACGGCCAAAGTCATCGCACGAGCCAAGCGCTCATTTGAGATTAACAAAGCACCACGTGCTTCTTAATCTCCTCACACCTTCCACCTTGGGCAAAAGAATGTGTGCCTTAGGCGCCTTAACCAACACAACTCACGATGCACCCGTCGAGATTCGAACGCAAACCCTCTTGCAAGCCAGTGCTTTCGCACTTCCCAAAATACCACTAGGCCATGTTGTCCTATGCAACTTCGAGGATTAAAGCTTCCTCCCTTAAACGCTTCTCTGTCACGACTTTTGCAAAAACTCACGAGCTCTTTTCTTCGCATGCAATATTTTTAATTTTTGAGCAAGGATAATTAATTGAACTTTGGGCGTTGTATTTATATGCTTCCTCCATTGTTTTGAAAACGTCGGTGCTCTCCATGTTATCTTCCATGACGTCGGTGGAGATTATAAAGGCTTCGAATGCCTTTTGTCTTAAACCCAACCTTTGGGTTTATAAAATATATTTAGACTTTATAAAACCCACTTTTGCATTATAAAATATTATAATAAGAATTATAAATATTTTATTTGGGTTTTCACCATATCACCTTTAATATTATAATAACCATTATTATAATATTATACCTTTGATAAAATATCTCCTTCTCATTGTATTCCATGTCATAAATAATATTTATTTATAAAATTTAAATTCTCACTGAATTTAAATAATTTATAAAAATAAATATTATATCTCCTTTTGAACTCTTAACTTCTGCACTGATTCACTTGATCTTTGGCCTTCTTCCTGGATATCAAATAACCATTTTTATCCCCTTTGTTTCCTGCTGAAATCCTTGATTATTAATGATGACTTCATCTGGTGACATCAATGACAACTTTGACTTAGGGACTCAAAATTTTCAACAAACAAGAAGTGGGATTAAGCCCACTAATAAAAATAAAAAGTGTTGATGATGAAAATGATATCATGGAATATTAGGGGTATGAATAAAATCACTAAAAAAAGAGTTATTAAGGAATTAGTAGGTTGTTATAACCCCGAGTTTATTTTAATACAATAAATAAAATTAAGCAGTGAGGAATGTAAGGATGTTTTTAAGAAGATTTGGAAGGCAAGTGATTGTTTAGCAGTTTCTTCTACAAGAGCTTCAAGCGGTATTGCAATAATATGGGATAAATTCAAATGGGATGGATAACTAATAGAAGAAAAAATTAATTGGGTTTCTGGATTATTTTTTGCAAGAAAGAGGAAAACATCAAAGTTGGGGATATAAATGTATATGCTCCAACTATAGTTACTCCTCGTGAAAGATGGTGGAAGGACCTTAGTATATTTTTGCCAAATACAATGATGATTCATTGTGATCTATGGATTCTTGGAGGTGATTTTAATAATGTTATATCTCCTTTGGAAAAGAAGGGTGGCATTCTAGGATGGTCAAAATAATTGCAAGATTTTTCTTCATTTGTCAATTTAAATGACCTTTGGGATGTTAGTCCCTCAATATTTCAATACACTTGGGATAATAGACGCATTGGAAAAAATCATATAGCAGAAATACTAGATAGATTTTGTTATCCAATAAATGGTTGCAAATAAAGTATACAATATCTTCAGATACTTTATTGTGAGAAGGATCAGATCACAAATCCATTCTTTTGACTTGTGAGTCACTTAACAATGGTAATACAAATCCATTTTTCTTCCAGACTATGTGGCTTCAAGACCCCATTTTTTTCTATATGGTTATGTTATGGTGGGATGAATCAAAATTTGAAGAATCATGTATGTACAAGTTTGTTCAAAAGTTGAAATATTTAAAGGAGCAAATGAATATATGGAATGTCAAAAATTTTGGTAACATTTTTTAAGAAAAAAGAAATTGAATCTAGGCTCGAAAATTTACAAGAGAGTAGAAATTAATGGAATTGACCATGATTCTTATGTGAAAGAAAAAAAAATACTTATAATGCATTGAAGAAGAAGTCATATTGGTTCCAAATATCTAGATAGAAATGGCTCAAGGAAGGAGATAGAAATACAAAAAAAAATAATGCTACAACAAAAATAAAAATTTTTGTTTGTCATATTAAAAAAATTATAACTCCAGATGGAAGAAATATTGAGGATTAAGAAGATATAAGCAAGGAAGCAATAAATTATTTAAAAAAAAAAAATTATCAAATTCTAGGCAAGATAAGGAGGCACAATAAAAACGTCTACAAAATATTCCATCAGTTATCACTCATGGACAAAATGAAATCTTGATGGAGAAGATTTCTATGGAGGAGATCCATGAAGTAGTTTTCTCTTTCCATCCTAACAAGGCACCTGGCTCTGATGGATTTCCTGCAATTTTATTTCAAACATTTTGGAATTTATTAAAGAGTGATATGTTAGATGCAGTTGAAGAGGCTCAAAAAATAAAGGCTATAATAAGTGAGATCAATGCTACTTTTATTACTTTGGTTCCCAAGAAATATGACACAAAATATTTTGATAACTTTCGTCCAATAAGCCTTTGTAATATGATTTATAAGATCATTTCAAATATTATGGGAAACATGTTAAACGACATTCTAGGGTGTCTTATCTCAAAGGAACAAGGTGGATTTGTTCATGGTAAACAAATTCTTGATGGTATAATTATTGCACAAGAGGCCATACATTCTCTTCATTCTATGAAAAACTATGCATGATTTTGAAATTATATATGAACAATGCATATGATAGAGTTTACTAGAATTTTCTATGTGCTATTCTCAAAAAAATTGTCTTTGATTATAGTTGGTGTGAGTGGGTTAAATATTGTTATAGCACTAAAAAATTATCTATTTTGATCAAAGGTTCTCCTGCTGGGTACTTCAAGTCATCTTGTGGACTTCATCAAGGTGATCCTCTTTCTCCTTATCTATTCATTATCCTAGAAGAAGCATTAGGGAGAGCCTTTTCAAAGACAAAAATGGAAGGAAAATCAAGGGTATTCAAGTTGCAAAAAATGGTCCCTTCGAATCTCATCTCCAATTCGTTGATGATACTTTTCTTTTGGGCCATCTGTCAATCAGTGTGGCCATGGAGTTCAAATCAATATTATCATGTTATGATGAGGCTACTATACAATTGGTAAATACTTCAAAATCTATATTTTCAATTAATACTACCCTAGATTTACAACAAATTATTGTGAATATTTTAGGGCTCAAATTAAATAAATTTCATCAACCTACTTAAGTATTTCTTTGTCTGATAAAGGGAATAAAAAGGATCTTTGGATCTCTTTTTTGTATCGAATGAAAGCTTGCTTGGTAGGTTGGAAAGGTAATTTTTTAACCATGGTAGGAAGGCTACAACTCATAAATACTACTTTACAATCCATTTCTTTTTATATGATGTCACTTTCAATATTGCCAGCAGGGATTTCATCTAAAATGGATAAAATTCAAAGAGAATTTCTATGAAAAGGTTATGAGGAAAAACTTAGGTTTCCTCTTTGTAAGTGGGATAGGGTTTTCAAAGGAAATAAAATTTGAGGAGCAGGCTTGTGAAATTGCAGACTTATGAATTTGGTATTAGGAGCAAAGCTTGGGTGGAGACTATTTAGAGATCAAAGAAAGAATTGGGCAAAAATATTACTTCAAAAATATATAGGTTCTCTTGATGCAATATAACTATTTAGGAAAAGAACTCTATCCAAAGGATCATCAACATGGAACTTCATATGAGAGAGTTTGCATTTGATAAAAAAATATATTATAAGGTCAATCAATGAGGGGAGCTATGCAAATTTTTGGTCTAATTCTTGGTTGAAGCCTTCTATTCTTATCTCTGACTCAAAATGGAAACCATTGGCTCAAATGTGCATAGCATGTAAAGTTCCAAAGGGTAAATATTATATTATTATGAGCAAAAACTCTAGAACATGAATTATTTTAGTAACCTAGTTGAAGGAGAGGAACTCAAAAAAATTGTAGATGAACTTCAAAATATGCTTTGAGAGTTTTATTTGCCAATTTTTACACGAAAGGATGAGTTGGTTTGGAATTTATCAAAGGATGGGGGATACTCAGTCAAGTTGGGATATGAGGATTTAAAACAATAAAAATTTCCTTCTTCCAATGATTTTTCTTGGAAGAACATTTGGTCATTAGAGGCTCTCCCTAAGGCCTCAACATTTATTTGGTTAGCAATTCAATGTAATATTCTTACCAAAGAGATTCCACTACACCAAAAAAATATATTTAATGAAACTTATAAACCACCCTTAAATACCTTTAAAGGCAGTTATTTAGCCATCATATATGAGGGCATCGTAAAAGTCTATGACATACGATGATAGCTAAAAACTGCCTCAAACAACCACCCTCTTAGTTTCTAAGAGGGCGGTTAAAACCCACCCTCTTAGGACTATGAGGGCGGTTGTGAACCGATATCTTAGGGATAAGAGAGTGGTTTATAACCACCCTCTTATGGTCCCACCCTAAAAAAATATAAAGGAGATGATCCATGTTGGAGGGACTAGAAGTTAGACCAAATAGTTAGGCTCATGAACAAATTGTAGTGATAATGGATATTTTAATTGTCCTTACCTATAGCCTGGTTGTTGAAATCACCATTGATGTTCATTATTGTGTACTTATTTAGAAAATAGAAAAGTTATAGGCACTTAAATCAATATATGGGAAAGTTGAGATGGAAAGGAACTGACTTAACAATTGTGTATTTAAGTGATAGTATTATCAGAATAGTTATGCCATCAATTATAAAGAGCCCATGACTCTTTATTCAACATCCTCTTAATAGAAAAAAATATTTTAGTGCATGTTTTAATTCCATGATCAAGGCCCAAGAGTTTGCAAACTTTACAAAGCTACTTGATAATAAACAAGATCTCACACATATTGCCAGTTATTTGAGAATCAATCAATTTATACTCAACAACAGAAAACAATTCTCTTTGTTGTCTCGGATTGCAAAACACCACCCATGATACCTACAAAATCAATGTATTGATATAAACTCATCTTCCTGATCAAAGCTTAGAAGCTACCAAGTAGACACTGTAACATGATTCTCAATGAGATCTTGTATGTATTGTCAGCACCTTGTCTTCCTTATTCAATGGTATATTATTATCACAATAAATCAACTAAGATGGAATCGGAGTAAATTATAATGACAGTGATGAACGTTGTTCTTTATATTAAACCAAAAGGAGGTTTTTTAGGTGACTCATCCATTTTTTTCAGTTTATTTGTCGACATCAAAGAGCAACTATTTGTGATATCAATTTACAAATACCACCCATACAGTGTAAGGATATATTTTCTACAAATAATCAACGTTTTAAATTAATGTCACTCATTTTATCTTTTAAAAAAATGTATATTGAGTAAAATTTAAATTTTACAGATCCTATGCCCTAAAGAACACCTCTATGATTTAGGTGTCTGTTACCCACATATCGTCATATCCACTTATCATTTATTTCTATGTTAATCACCTTAATCACTTGTCCTAAGCTTTTAACTATATATATATTTTCCTAGCAGTACAAAAAAACTTAGTGTTCATGCTACCCCAACTTCAAGAAATTTTCATAGAACAACTTTGCAATAGGATTATTGAATTGAGGTCCATCACGATGTGGTGTTGCAGGAAGGTGAGACACTTACCATAACAATCACCTAGGTTCAAAATGTGACAAGCATCCCCCCATGTTCAACTAGTTGTCCAACTAATACAGTCAGGTATATGTGGTAAAAAATTAACATTTCCATGATTCAAAGATCCTATGGATGTATAAAGAGATGGTTGATTTCTTAACTAATATTAATAGTGTAAATACAGAGTAGCCCACCTCCATGAGCATTAAATTTTACAATTAAGGAACTAAACAAAAAAATATTATTCAATAAAAATATTCATAAATTTTGTATATACGTATATAAAGAAAATGTTGGGGAAGGCCATTGTAGGAATGAAAAGTATGAATAACTTACCTGTAAGGATTATTATCATCCTAAAATGGCACTGTATCTCATTTTGATCCCTTACTTCCTCCCTATTTCTCTCCACATGCTTTCCTCTTCTCTTATAGACCTAATTGTATTTCGTTGGTACAACTCTTCCTAAAGTTTTGTCAGCTAGATAGTTCTACTGTGAGAGCTTTTTGATGGTTTTATCGGTGTGCCCTGCATCCTGGTTTCTTTATATAGTGTTCTTAGTAGCACATGGTTTGGAGCATCCTCTAGATGTTCACCTGAGATCTTCCTCAATTGAAGAGAAATTTTGAGGTTTTTTAAAACCAGATTGTTGAATGCTCCTTCTTTAATCACTTATCCTTTTCAGGTTTGTAAATGTATACATGACGTAAAAATTGGAGTGTGAGGTGAAATTCCATTATACATCTAATGAGTGCTACCTCAAAAATTTCAATATTGTAACCATAATTTTGCAAGACCTTCTTATGGACATATACTTGTAAAACTTAAAAATATAAATACTATTATGAAGGGAATGTGAACTAGTCATGTGGAACAAGAACCTACATTGAACAAAAATAATTTTACATGATACAAGGACTTTGTATTCTAGTTTGACTACATCAAAATGGGACTTAGCAAAAGAGTGGAGAAGATTATTGTGTCCAAAATTTTCTAAGCATTGAAATTGATGCTAGTGTTGTGATGATTTTGTATTTATGGCTTTTGCTAGCAAAAAAAATATTATTTGTTGCGAAGTTGAACGAAGAGTCATAGGTTTTATTCTTACCACCTCCACCTAGTTGTATTCAAACTTCAAACATCAATATTTTGCGTGAAAAAAAATTATAATGTAGAAGAATTTAATAGTTTTTTTCTCTTTTTCAATTAATAGAATAGTTGACTTAATTCCCACATAATTGGCTAATAGCCAAAGATAAAAAATAAACAAAATCATGACAATTCTAGGCAATGTTCTACATTATTATTAACAAAAAAAATCTCTTAAAAATGTAATCATAACTGTAATAAACAATGATTGTTAACCAAAAGTGGGACCTTTCATTTACATTAAGTTTCCCACTCCTTGTACAAGGAAAACATGTCTATCACCTCTTATGAAGTACAGTCAGTTAAACATTTATGGGGACATATGAAATGAATGAAATTTATTGACACCAATTGCCATATCTTCTCTTTCATATTCTTCTGTTTATTCAAACCCTTTATTGCCTTCACGTCCTACCAAACAATAATGACAAGAACGTAGTCAGTTAGTTGTCATATTCAATTTGTACTCAACATCAGTATCTCGCAATTCTTGTCCACTATTTGAGCAATTGTCATTGAACAATATTTATACGTCATTGACCATTCCAACGATATCATCTTGAACATATTTTGTAATTGGATCCTCATCAGTGGCAAAGCACGTGTTCGATGCATATATGTCATTCCAATGAGTTTTGCAAAAAAACTCATTTGCATAACCTAGTACATGTTTGTGTTAGTCTCACAATGACACTGAGAGGGGGGGGTGAATCAGTGTGGCTCTTTAAAACTTAAAAACTTTAACTCTTAAAGCCAAAACAATGAAAGCTTAAAATCACATAAAGCAAATGTAACAAGAGAGCATCACACAACACAAGATGTAACGAGGTTCACCAGTTTTGGCTACTCCTCAAAAATGACTGCTTGGACTCCCATCCAAATCCAGCCTTTGCAAAATATCAATTTTACAATCAATTTACCAACACCCACTGGAAGGAGCACCAACCCCTGATTTATCTACACCAATAGAAAGGAGCACCAACCCCTAATTTATCTGCACCAACAAAAAGGAGCACCAACCCCTAATTTATCTACACCAATAGAAAGGAGCACCAACCCCTAATTTATCTACACCAACAGAAAGGAGCACCAACCCCTAATTCCAAGCACCAACTTGGACTACAATTTTGAAACTATATTTTTGACATAAAGATGCCTTCGCTTATACAAGACCCTGACTGGTCTATTGCTAACCCAACCTCTCTCACTATTCACCAAAACACCACACACACTTGTGGCTCTGCTTACTGCACTTTTACTGCCCTCTTATAGACCCCTTTGTTGTGCTTCTTTACTACACTCTTATGGCTCTCATGGCTCTGCTTAATGCTCTCTTACGACACTCTTCTTCCCTCCTTTTTGTAGCACTTTCACTCTCTTTAGTAGCGCACTCACACTCTATTTCAGCAACATGTAATTCTCCATGCAGACCTCCTTTTATAACAATCCTTTCTCTTTGTAACTCTAGTTATAATGCCTTCTTTCATTTCTCATACGCCACTTGTCAATTGTAACTGTTTCTTTCATATTCTTATCTGCCACTTGTCAATTGTAACGCCTTTTATATGTAACTCCTTTTGTATATATAGAGTAGGCATTACGTTACATGCAATGAATTGACACATATACCTTTACCATGACTGTTCATCTTCTTGGTCATGACTATTCGTATTCTCCTTAGTGACTGTTCACTTTCTTTTCTGTGCATGCATGCATTTTCATTGTAACTACACCTATAACTGACGTACTGACTTCAGTTAACTCTTCTTATTTTATCTACATGAATTTATTTTATAACTGCACCTGTAACTATTGTATAACTCCAGTTAATTGTCACATATCTTATTTTGGCTGGGTTCTCTTCTTTGCTCGTGCCAAAGTGACCTATCACAAAATCATGACACTTCTGCCTCTTTGTCCTCTTCTCGGCTTTGCACCCGCGAAAACACAACATGTCGCGATATCGTGACACTTTCGCCTCCTTACTCTTCTTCTTTACTTTTGTCGTGATATCACGACACTTCTGCCTTCTTACTTTCTCTCTCCTCCTTAAGTCACGAAAATGCGACATGTCGCGATATCGTGACACTTTCTCTCCTTTGCTCTTTCTCTTGCCTTCGGTTCATGAAAACCCGACATGTCGCGATATCGTGACACTTTTTCTCTTGGACTCTCTCTCCTGCCTTCGGGTTGCGAAAACCTGACATGTCACGATATCGTGACACTTTTTCTCCTTAGCTCTTTCTCTTGCCTTCGGGTCACGAAAACCTGACATGTCGCGATATCGTGACACTTTTTCTCTCGGACTCTCTCTCCTACAACATGTCACGAAATCATGACACTTTTTCTTTTGGACTCTCTCTCCTGCAACATGTCATGAAATCATGACACTTTTTTTTCGTACAATCTTCCTTGCAATATGTCACAAAATCATGACACTTTTTCGTCCGTACAACCTTCCTTGCAATATGTCATGAAATCGCGACACTTTTTCATCCGTACAACCTTCCTTGCAATATGTCACGAAATCGCGACACTTTTTCTTCCGTACAATCTTCCTTGCAATATGTCGCAAAATCGTGACACTTTTTCGTCCGTACAACCTTCCTTGCAATATGTCATGAAATCACGATAGTTTTGCTTGCTTGCTCTGTTTCTTCGAACATGTCACGAAATCGTGACAGTTTTTCTTGCTTGCTCTTTCTCTTCGAACATGTCACGAAATCATGACAGTTTTGCTTGCTTACGCTTTCTCTCCGAACATGTCATGAAATCATGATAGTTTTGCTTTCTTGCTCTTTCTCTCCGAACATGTCGCGATATCGTGACAGTTTTTCTTTCTTCTCAACATGTCACGATATCGTGACATTTTTTCTTTCTTGCCAACATGTCGCGATATCACGACAGTTTTCTTTCTTCTCAACATGTCGCGATATCGCGATAATTTTCTGCCTTGTGATTTTCTTTTGATTTTTAGTATATGGGCCACTTCTATCTTTTGGAAAACCACTGTACATACTCTGAAGAACCTCTTAACTCCTGTCCACTTCATCAACCGATCTGTCTGACTGTGTTGACAATAATGACAATACTGTTGCTGCACCTTGCTCAACAATCTCCCTCACTATACATTCTCTGAAGAATCTGATCTGTCTGACTGTGTTGACAACAATGACAATACTGTTGTTGCACCTTGCTCAACAATCTCCCCTTTGGAATTGTTGGCAACACTCATGCACTTCCCTGTAATTCTTCTCCCCCTTTGACAATAATACCAAAGGGCTACTGCAGACTCCCCCTGAGTCCATGCACAACATTCTCAAGCACAAATTATTACAGTTAGCAAAAATTACAAACATGAGCAAAAAGATAACCAAATATATAAATGCTCCCCCTAAAAATGTGGTCCCGATAGCTAGTCAGTTCTTGGGAAGCATGACCACTCCCAATTTATTGCGAAGGTATCCACTACTGACTGGTGGACCTCTCTTCAATTGTTATATTATAGAAGACTCTGTCACTCTGCTGCACTGACTGGTGGACCTCTCTCCACTTGAAGAATCCTCACTCAGATCTATCTTCAACTGTGTTGGCTGCTGGATCTCTATCCATTGAGACTCTGTCCTCTGTACTCTGTCATAGGCTCACTAAGAACCTGCTCTAGCAAGCTCACCAAGAACTTGCCCAGATCTTATAGAATCATAAAAAGAATTGTTAGAGACTCAATATGTTCTATACTTAATGCTCAATCTCAACACAACTCAACCAATCACTTTTTACATTTTCAACTTGGTCTATGTTTTCTACAGTCACCGCTGGTCACACCTTACTTTCAACTGTTCGAATCAGGAGACAACATTTTGTCAAACACTTCACGGCCAACTATAGTGCACCTTACTCAAACTCATACTTTTGGACCTCGGATAGGTATGATTCACAAAGCAAAGTTGCTCATCTTGATGATCTAAACATGAATCAATACTCAGACTTCAATATTTTTTCACCACAGCGTCATGATAGATCTAACAATCTTCACGACCATGTGTAGATCAAATACACACTGCTTTTATCGAAACACATATATGCGACTAGGGCAACATTCTTTCATTAACCAAATTATCTGAACTGTTATAATCCTTAACTTTGGACAGTGGCAGTAAGAACCATCAACAGTACAACAATGACATATAGCAATATTACCAATAAAGACAACTCTCAATTTAATCACCACCCTTCACGGCACTACCACAAACAACTGTATGAACAGAAAACACACTTTGACAGCTATACAACAACTCCCCGACTACTTTCCTTTCATCCTCAGATAACTACACAAATACATAGGAGCATTAAAATAAAACTTTAACATTGCTCCCCCTGGGGATGTGCTACCTGGAGCTGCTTAGTGCAATAGAGGAGTAATCTCCTTCTGTCCAAGGAGACACGATTTCCTCTCTTCTTTCTTTCTCCAGTCTTTCTTGAACTTAGGTTGAAGGTTTTCACCTGCATCCCCATTTTGAACCTTTTCGTGAACTTGAACATTTCTCTTGGGTGGTTGTCTCTTGTACATCCTTGATGGATGATTCTTTTCCTTTCTTTGATGCACATGATTTCTTCCCTGTCTGTGTTGCATTCTTTGCGTCTGATGAAATCTACTGTCTTGCCTTAGATTTGGACAAGACCTTGCTATGTGCCCATGACCATTACATTTAAAACATTGCACATGGTGTTCAACCGAAATAACAGATGTATTTCTACCAGCATAACTCTTTGATCTATTATTCAGTCCACAATACATTGCCTTGTGACCATACTGGTTGCATCTAAAACAATTGCCATTAAAAGCATTATTATGAATAAAGTGAGAGTGATAGAACCTCTTTTGTTGTGGTTGCTTAGCTGTAGATCTCCTTTGAGGTTTTCTTCCTTTTGAGGATTCAGCTTCAGGATTTTCTTGCTTTGATCCTTCAACAGTGGATTTCTTCTTCTCTATAGATTTAGGAGATGAAGGTTGTTCAGCTTCATATCCAAGACCAAGCTTGCACAAGGGGCTTCTTTGTTGCCTTATCATTTTATCTAGCAACTCTGTGCTCTTCTCAAATTTGAGATTTGTATTGGCCTCTTCTAGTTGTTTCCTCAATAACATAATCTCCTCTTCTTGTTTGCAGCCAACAATCTCTTTCTCATTGATCTGTGACTTCAAGGCTTCTTCTATTTTCTTGGCTTTGTGAATTTGTAAGAAGAGATCTTCAATATCACCCTCATATTCTTCCAACTTCTTGGACAGTCTTTTGTTCTTTTTCCTTTCTAAACCCAACTCTTCAAGTGCAGAGATCAACTCTCCTTCTAGATCTACTTCAGCCTCAGAGTTTTCACCACATACTTCAGAGTTAACTTCTTCTTCCTTTTCTAATTCTTCTTCTTCAAATGCCATGAAAAGAGCTTCACCTGTTTCCTCTTCAGAATCCTCATCGGAGTTGTCTTCTGATGAACTGGCATTCCTGGAGATGAAACTTTTCTTCTTGAAGTTGCCGTTTCTGAAATTTGTCTTTTTCTTCCAGTTACTTCTTTCTTGGTGCGATCCTTCATCACTTTCGTCCTTCTCATTAAGTGGACATTTAGCTACAACATGCCCAATGCCTCCACACTTGAAACATTTAAATGGTAACTTTCCTCTATATTTTCCTTTTCCCCTTATTAGTTTTCGAACAAAGTTTGCTTCCGTTTCATCTGATGTCTCTTCTTCCTCGGATTCTTGCTTTGCTTTTATATTTTTATGTGCTTTAAAAGCAGCTTCTCTGTCTATGGGTTTAGTCTTTCCTATTCTCATCTCATATGCAGTCAAAGAGCCATGCATCTCATCCATACTAAAAGTATTTAGATCTTTAGCCTCTTCTATTGCTGAAACTTTAGAATCAAATCTTTGAGGAAGAGATCTTAGTACCTTTTTCACGATGACAGCATCTTCCATTTCCTCGTCGAGTCCTCTAATCGCATTAATGATTCCATTGACTCTCAGCATGTATGCCTCTATGTTCTCATCGTCATTCATCTTTAATGCTTCGAACTGAGCTCGATGCGTTTGTAACTTGGCCTCCTTGATCTTGTCGTCTCCTTCATGAATGCTCCTTAGTTTGTCCCATATGTCTTTTGCCATTTTACAACTCATAATCTTTATCAGTTCGTTGTCCACTAAACTGCACATGATAGCATTCTTTGCTTTAGAGTTATTCTCAAATAGTTTCTTACCGACAACATCGGTTGGAGGAGTGGTGGGTATTGTGTATCCACTATTTACTGAATCCCAAATGTCATATCCCAAAGCACAAAGATATGTCTACATCCTGAGTTTCCAAAATGAGTAATTAGTTTCATCCAACAATGGTGCTTTGTTTGATGAGAAACCTTCACCACCTGCCATTGCGTACTAATCCAAGATCACCCTAGCTATTTAAGCTTTGTTCAGGAACCTTGCTCTGATACCAATTGTTAGTCTCACAATGACACTAAGAGGGGGGTGAATCAGTGTGGCTCTTTAAAACTTAAAAACTTCAACTCTTAAAGCCAAAACAATGAAAGCTTAAAATCACATAAAGCAAATGTAACAAGAGAGCATCACACAACACAAGATGTAACGAGGTTCACCAGTTTTGGCTACTCCTCAAAAATGACTGCTTGGACTCCCGTCCAAATCCAGCCTTTGCAAAATATCAATTTTACAATCAATTTACCAGCACCCACTGGAAGGAGCACCAACCCCTGATTTATCTGCACCAACAGAAAGGAGCACCAACCCCTAATTTATCTACACCAACAGAAAGGAGCACCAACCCCTAATTTATCTGCACCAATAGAAAGGAGCACCAACCCCTAATTTATCTGCACCAATAGAAAGGAGCACCAACCCCTAATTCCAAGCACCAACTTGGACTACAATTTTGAAACTATATTTTTGACATAAAGATGCCTTCGCTTATACAAGACCCTGACTGGTCTATTGCTAACCCAACCTCTCTCGCTATTCACCAAAACACCACACACACTTGCGGCTCTGCTTACTGCACTTTTACTACCCTCTTATAGACCCCTTTGCTGCGCTTCTTTACTGCACTCTTACGGCTCTCACGGCTCTGCTTAACGCTCTCTTACGACACTCTTCCTGCCCTCATTTTTGTAGCACTTTCACTCTCTTCAGCAGCGCACTCACACTCTATTTCAGCAGCATGTAATTCTCCATGCAGACCTCCTTTTATAACAATCCTTTCACTTTGTAACTCCAGTTATAATGCCTTCTTTCATTTCTCATACGCCACTTGTCAATTGTAACTGTTTCTTTCATATTCTTATCTGCCACTTGTCAATTGTAATGCCTTTTATATGTAACTCCTTTTGTATATATAGAGTAGGCATTACGTTACATGCAACGAATTGACACATATACCTTTACCATGACTGTTCGTCTTCTTGGTCATGACTGTTCGTATTCTCCTTAGTGACTGTTCGCTTTCTTTTCTGTGCATGCATGCGTTTTCACTGTAACTGCACTTGTAACTGACGTAACGACTTCAGTTAACTCTTCTTATTTTATCTACATGAATTTCTTCTACAACTGCACCTGTAACTGTCGTATAACTCTAGTTATAATGTCACATATCTTATTTCGGTTGGGTTCTCTTCTTTGCTCGTGCCAAAGTGACCTATCATGAAATCATGACACTTCTACCTCTTTGTCCTCTTCTCGGCTTTGCACCCACGAAAACACAACATGTCACGATATCACGACACTTTCGCCTCCGTACTCTTCTTCTTTACTTTTGTCGTGATATCGCGACACTTCTCTCTCTCTCCTCCTTAAGTCACGAAAATGCGACATGTCGCGATATCATGACACTTTCTCTCCTTTGCTCTTTCTCTTGCCTTCGGTTCATGAAAACTCGACATGTCGCGATATCATGACACTTTTTCTCCTGGACTCTCTCTCTTGCCTTCGGGTCATGAAAACCTGACATGTCGCGATATCGTGACACTTTTTCTCCTTAGCTCTTTCTCTTGCCTTTGGGTCACGAAAACCCGACATGTCGCAATATCGTGACACTTTTTCTCTTGAACTCTCTCTCTTGCAACATGTCATGAAATCGTGACACTTTTTCTTTCGGACTCTCTCTCCTGCAACATGTCACGAAATCGTGACACTTTTTCTTTCGTACAATCTTCCTTGCAATATGTCACGAAATCGTGACACTTTTTCGTCCGTACAACCTTCCTTGCAATATGTCACAAAATCGTGACACTTTTTTGTCCGTACAACCTTCCTTGCAATATGTCGTGAAATCGTGACACTTTTTCTTCCATACAATCTTCCTTGCAATATGTCACGAAATCGTGACACTTTTTCTTCCGTACAACCTTCCTTGCAATATGTCGCGAAATCGTGACACTTTTTCTACTTGCCTTTTTCTTTGAACATGTCATGAAATCGTGATAGTTTTGCTTGCTTGCTCTTTCTCTCCGAACATGTCGTGAAATCGTGACAGTTTTGCTTGCTTGCGCTTTCTCTCCGAACATGTCACGAAATCATGATAGTTTTGCTTGCTTGTGCTTTCTCTCCGAACATGTCACGATATCGTGATAGTTTTCTTTCTTCTCAACATGTCGTGATATCGCGATAGTTTTTCTTTCTTGCCAACATGTCGCGATATCGCGACAGTTTTCTTTCTTCTCAACATGTCGCGATATCGTGACAGTTTTCTGCCTTGTGATTTTCTTTTGATTTTTAGTATATGGGCCACTTCTATCTTTTGGAAAACCACTGTACATACTCTGAAGAACCTCTTAACTCCTGTCCACTGCATCAACCGATCTATCTGACTATGTTGACAATAATGACAATACTGTTGCTGCACCTTGCTCAACAATCTCCCTCACTGTACATTCTCTAAAGAATCCGATCTGTCTGACTGTGTTGACAACAATGACAATACTGTTGCTGCACCTTGCTCAACAATCTCCCCCTTTGGAATTGTTGGCAACACTCGTGCACTTCCCTGTAATTCTTCTCCCCCTTTGACAATAATACCAAAGGGCTGCTGCAGACTCCCCCTGAGTCCATGCACAACATTCTCAAGCACAAATTATTACAGTTAGCAAAAGTTACAAACATGAGCAAAAAGATAACCAAATATATAAATGCTCCCCCTAAAAATGTGGTCTCGATAGCTAGTCAGTTCTTGGGAAGCATGACCACTCCCAATTTATTGCAAAGGTATCCGCTACTGACTAGTGGACCTCTCCTTCAATTGTTATATTATAGAAGACTCTGTCACTCTGCTGCACTGACTAGTGGACCTCTCTCCACTTGAAGAATCCTCACTCATATCTATCTTCAACTGTTGTGGCTGCTGGATCTCTATCCATTGAGACTCTATCCTCTGTACTCTGTCATAGGCTCACTAAGAACCTACTCTAGCAAGCCCACCAAGAACTTGCCCAGATCTTATAGAATCATAAAAAGAATTGTTAGAGACTCAATATGTTCTATACTTAATGCTCAATCTCAACACAACTCAACGAATCACTTTTTACATTTTCAACTTGGTCTATGTTTTCTACAATCACCGTTGGTCACACCTTACTTTCAACTGTTCGAATCGGAAGACAACATTTTGTCAAACACTTCACGGCCAACTATAGTGCACCTTACTCAAACTCATACTTCTGGACCTCGGATAGGTATGATTCACAAAGCAAAGTTGCTCATCTTGATGATCTAAACATGAATCAATACTCAGACTTCAATATTTTTTTTTCACCACAGCATCATGATAGATCTAACAATCTTCACGACCATGTGTAGATCAAATACACACTACTTTTATCGAAACACATATATGCGACTAGGGCAACATTCTTTCATTAACCAAATTATCTGAACTGTTATAATCCTTAACTTTGGATAGTGGCAGTAAGAACCATCAATAGTACAACAATGACATATAGCAATATTACCAATAAAGACAACTCTCAATTTAATCACCACCCTTCACGGCACTACCACAAACAACTGCATGAACAAAAAACACACTTTGATAGCTATACAACAACTCCCCGACTACTTTCCTTTCATCCTCAGATAACTACACAAATACATAGGAGCATTAAAATAAAACTTTAACATTGCTCCCCCTGGGGATGTGCTACCTGGAGCTGCTTAGTGCAATAGAGGAGTAATCTCCTTCTGTCCAAGGAGACACGATTTCCTCTCTTCTTTCTTTCTCCAGTATTTCTTGAACTTAGGTTGAAGGTTTTCACCTGCATCCCCATTTTGAACCTTTTCGTGAACTTGAACATTTCTCTTGGGTGGTTGTCTCTTGTACATCCTTGATGGATGATTCTTTTCCTTTCTTTGATGCACATGATTTCTTCCCTGTCTGTGTTGCATTCTTTGCGTCTGATGAAATCTACTATCTTGCCTTAGATTTGGACAAGACCTTGCTATGTGCCCATGACCATTACATTTAAAACATTGCACATGGTGTTCAACCGAAATAACAGATGTATTTCTACCAGCATAACTCTTTGATCTATTATTCAGTCCACAATACATTGCCTTGTGACCATACTGGTTGCATCTAAAACAATTGCCATTAAAAGCATTATTATGAATAAAGTGAGAGTGATAGAACCTCTTTTGTTGTGGTTGCTTAGCTGTAGATCTCCTTTGAGGTTTTCTTCCTTTTGAGGATTCAGCTTCAAGATTTTCTTGCTTTGATCCTTCAGCAGTGGATTTCTTCTTCTCTGTAGATTTAGGAGATGAAGGTTGTTCAGCTTCATATCCAAGACCAAGCTTGCACAAGGGGCTTCTTTGTTGCCTTATCATTTTATCTAGCAGCTCTGTGCTCTTCTCAAATTTGAGATTTGTATTGGCCTCTTCTAGTTGTTTCCTCAATAACATAATCTCCTCTTCTTGTTTGCAGCCAACAATCTCTTTCTCATTGATCTGTGACTTCAAGGCTTCTTCTATTTTCTTGGCTTTGTGAATTTGTAAGAAGAGATCTTCAATATTACCCTCATATTCTTCCAACTTCTTGGATAGTCTTTTGTTCTTTTTCCTTTCTAAACCCAACTCTTCAAGTGTAGAGATCAACTCTCCTTCTAGATCTACTTCAGCCTCAAAGTTTTCACCACATACTTCAGAGTTAACTTCTTCTTCCTTTTCTAATTCTTCTTCTTCAAATGCCATGAAAAGAGCTTCACCTGTTTCCTCTTCAGAATCCTCATCGAAGCTGTCTTCTGATGAACTGGCATTCCTGGAGATGAAACTTTTCTTCTTGAAGTTGTCATTTCTAAAATTTGTCTTTTTCTTCCAGTTACTTCTTTCTTGGTGCGATCCTTCATCACTTTCGTCCTTCTCATTAAGTGGACATTTAGCTACAACATGCCCAATGCCTCCACACTTGAAACATTTAAACGGTAACTTTCCTCTGTATTTTCCTTTTCCCCTTATTAGTTTTCGAACAAAGTTTGCTTCCATTTCATCTAATGTCTCTTCTTCCTCGGATTCTTGCTTTGCTTTTATATTTTTATGTGCTTTAAAAGTAGCTTCTCTGTCTATGGGTTTAGTCTTTCCTATTCTCATCTCATATGCAGTCAAAGAGCCATGCATCTCATCCATACTAAAAGTATTTAGATCTTTAGCCTCTTCTATTGCTAAAAACTTTAACTCTTAAATCCAAAACAATGAAAGCTTAAAATCACATAAAGCAAATGTAACAAGAGAGCATCACACAACACAAGATGTAACAAGGTTCACCAGTTTTGGCTACTCCTCAAAAATGACTGCTTGGACTCTCATCTAAATCTAGCCTTTGCAAAATATCAATTTTACAATCAATTTATCAGCACCCACTGGAAGGAGCACCAACCCCTAATTTATCTGCACCAACAGAAAGGAGCACCAACCCCTAATTTATCTGCACCAACCCCTAATTTATCTGCACCAATAGAAATGAGCACCAACCCCTAATTCCAAGCACCAACTTGGATTGCAATTTTGAAACTATATTTTTGACATAAAGATGCCTTCACTTATATAAGACCCTGACTGGTCTACTGCTAACCTAACCTCTCTCGCTATTCACCAAAACACCACACACACTTGTAGCTCTACTTACTGTACTTTTACTGCCCTCTTATAGACCCCTTTACTACACTTCTTTATAGCACTCTTACGGCTCTCACGGCTCTGCTTAACGCTCTCTTACGACACTCTTCCTGCCCTCCTTTTTGCAGCACTTTCGCTCTCTTTAGCAACGCACTCACACTCTGTTTCAGCAGCATGTAATTCTCCACGTAGACCTCATTTTATAACAATCCTTTCACTTGGTAACTCCAGTTATAACGCCTTCTTTCATTTCTCATACACCACTTGTCAATTGTAACTGTTTCTTTAATATTCTTATCTGCCACTTGTCAATTGTAATGCCTTTTATATGTAACTCCTTTTGTATATATAGAGTGGGCAGTACGTTACATGCAACGAATTGACACATATACCTTTACCATGATTGTTCGTCTTCTTGGTCATGAATGTTTGTATTCTCCTTAGAGACTGTTTGCTTTCTTTTTTGTGCATGCATGCGTTTTCACTGTAACTGCACCTATAACTGACGTACTGACTTCAGTTAACTCTTCTTATTTTATCTGCATTAATTTCTTTTACAACTGCACCAGTAACTACCGTATAACTCCAGTTAACTGTCACATATCTTATTTCGGCTGGGTTCTCTTCTTTGCTCGTGCCAAAGTGACCTGTCGTGAAATTGTGACACTTCTGCTTCTTTGTCCTCTTCTCGGCTTTGCACCCACGAAAACACAACCTGTCATGATATCATGACACTTTTGCCTCTGTACTCTTCTTCTTTACTTTTATCATGATATCGTGACACTTTTACCTTCTTACTTTCTCTCTCCTCCTTAAGTCGCGAAAATGCGACATGTCGCAATATCGTGACACTTTCTCTCCTTTGCTCTTTCTCTTGCCTTCGGTTCACGAAAACCCGACATGTCACGATATCGCGACACTTTTTCTCCTGGACTCTCTCTCTTGCCTTTGGGTCACGAAAACTCGACATGTCGCGATATCGTGACACTTTTTCTCCTTAGCTCTTTCTCTTGCCTTTGGGTCGCGAAAACCCGACATGTCGCGATATCGTGACACTTTTTCTATTGGACTCTCTCTCCTGCAACATGTTGCGAAATCGTGACACTTTTTATTTCGGACTCTCTCTCTTGCAACATATTGCAAAATCATGACACTTTTTCGTCCGTACAATCTTCCTTGCAATATGTCACGAAATCACGACACTTTTTCGTCCGTACAACCTTCCTTGCAATATGTCGTGAAATCATGAGACTTTTTGGTCCGTATAACCTTCCTTGTAATATATCATGAAATCGTGACACTTTTTCATCCGTACAACCTTCCTTGCAATATGTCGCAAAATCGTGACAGTTTTGCTTGCTTGCACTGTTTCTCCGAACATGTCGCGAAATCGTGACAGTTTTGCTTGCTTGCGCTTTCTCTCCGAACATGTCACGAAATCATGATAGTTTTGCTTGCTTGTGCTTTCTCTCCGAACATGTCGTGAAATCATGACAGTTTTGCTTGCTTGCGCTTTCTCTCCAAACATGTCACCATATCTCGACAGTTTTTCTTTCTTCTCAACATGTCGCGATATCGTGACAGTTTTTCTTTCTTGCCAACATGTCGCGATATCGCGACAGTTTTCTTTCTTCTCAACATGTCGCGATATTGCGATAGTTTTTTGCCTTATGATTTTCTTTTGATTTTTAGTATATGGGCCACTTCTATCTTTTGGAAAACCACTGTACATACTCTGAAGAACCTCTTAACTCTTGTCCACTGCATAAATTGATCTGTCTGACTATGTTGACAATAATGACAATACTGTTGTTGCACCTTGCTCAACAATATCCCTCACTGTACATTCTCTGAAGAATCCGATCTGTCTGACTGTGTTGACAACAATGACAATACTGTTGTTGCACCTTGCTCAACAGTTTGTTCTAAAACCAGTTCTTTTCTTTCAACTGACTCTTCTAAGATAAAATGTAGAAGAATCCTCAGCTAAAAAAAACTAGAAGAGTCTGTTGAAAGAAAATATCTGGTTTAAGAACAAAAGAAAGAACCATGGTTAAATCTATATCCATTAGCATTAGTTGTTGTTACCCTTAGGGATATTGAACTAGTTAAAATTATTGAGGTACACAGTCAAGAACTAAGAATCCCAAGAAAAACTTGGATAATAGAATTTATTCGAGTAGACAATGAATCTCAAGGATAGAGGCAAGAGTCAATCTGAGAACCAAATAAATTACATTTAAAAAATAGAGTCATATACCTTTACCATGACTGTTCGTCTTCTTGGTCATGACTGTACGTATTCTCCTTAGAGACTGTTTGCTTTCTTTTATGTGCATGCATGCGTTTTCATCATGAATCGCACTCGTAATCGACATACTAACTTCAGTTAACTCTTCTTATTTTATCTGCATGAATTTATTTTACAACTGCACCAATAATTGCCATATAACTCCAGTTAACTGTCACATATCTTATTTTGGCTGGTTTCTCTTCTTTGCTCGTGCCAAAGTGACCTGTCGTGAAATCGTGACACTTTTGCTTCTTTGTCCTCTTCTTGGCTTTGCACCCACAAAAACACATGTCACGATATCGCGACACTTTTGCCTCTGTACTCTTCTTCTTTACTTTTATCGTGATATCGCGACACTTGTGCCTTCTTACTTTCTCTCTCCTCCTTAAGTCGTGAAAATGTGACATGTCGCAATATCGCGACACTTTCTCTCCTTTGCTCTTTCTCTTGCCTTCGGTTCACAAAAACCCGACATGTCACGATATCGCGACACTTTTTCTCCTAGACTCTCTCTCCTGCCTTCGAGTCGTGAAAACCCGACATGTCGCGATATTGCGACACTTTTTCTCCTTAGCTCTTTCTCTTGCCTTCGGGTCATGAAAACCCAACATGTCGCGATATCGCGACACTTTTTCTCTCAAAATCTCTCTCCTGCAACATGTCGCGAAATCGCGACACTTTTTCTTTCGGACTCTCTCTCCTGCAACATGTTGCGAAATCGTGACACTTTTTCGTCCGTACAATCTTCCTTGCAATATGTCACGAAATCATGACACTTTTTCGTCCGTACAACCTTCCTTGCAATATGTCGTGAAATCGTGACACTTTTTCATCCGTACAACCTTCCTTGCAATATGTCGTGAAATCGTGACACTTTTTCGTCCGTACAACCTTCCTTGCAATATGTCGCGAAATCACGACAGTTTTGCTTGCTTTCGCTGTTTCTCCGAACATGTCATGAAATCGCGATAGTTTTGCTTGCTTGCGCTTTCTCTCCGAACATGTCACGAAATCGTGATAGTTTTGCTTGCTTGCACTTTCTCTCCAAACATGTCACGAAATCGTGACAGTTTTTCTCGCTTGCGCTTTCTCTCCGAACATTTCATGATATCGCAACAGTTTTTCTTTCTTCTCAACATGTTGCGATATCGCGACAGTTTTTCTTTCTTGCCAACATGTCACGATATCGTGACAGTTTTCTTTCTTCTCAACATGTCACGATATCGCGACAGTTTTTTGCCTTGTGATTTTCTTTTAATTTTTAGTATATGGGCCACTTCAATCTTTTGGAAAACCACTGTACATACTCTGAAGAACCTCTTAACTCCTATCCACTGCATCAATCGATCTGTCTGACTGTGTTGACAATAATGACAATACTGTTGTTGCACCTTGCTCAACAATCTCCCTCACTGTACATTCTCTGAAGAATCCGATATGTCTGACTGTGTTGACAACAATGACAATATTGTTGCTGCACCTTGCTCAACAGTTTGTTCTAAAACCAGTTCTTTTCTTTCAACTGACTCTTCTAAGATAAAATGTAGAAGAATCCTTAGCTAAAAAAAACTAAAAGAGTCAGTTGAAATAAAATATCTGGTTTAAGAACAAAAGAAAGAACCATGGTTAAATCTATATCCATTAGCATTAGTTGTTGTTACCCTTAGGGATATTGAACTAGTTAAAATTATTGAGGTACACAGTCAAGAACTAAGAATCCCAAGAAAAACTTGGATAATAGAATTTATTCGAATAGACAATGAATCTCAAGGATAGAGGCAAGAGTCAATTTGAGAGCCAAATAAATTGCATCTAAAAAATAGAGTGGATGATGAAAATAATCAAATATATATTTATATATATTTGAATTTAATTGCTTAAACAATCCTAGAAGTGATAAACACCTTGAAAATTATTATTATTTACTTTGCAATGTGACTTCCTCAGGCATTGTCATAATATTCTTTCTTTATTAATCCTTTGCTAGTATTTTTACCTATGTTATACTATGGAAATGAGGCTATGCGTTAAGCCTCCAATCCTTATGGATTTGATCAAATGACCTTCTAAAATATTCATGCAAACAAATAGCAGAGGACTGATTGTGAAAAGGTACTATTTCTTGTCACACTGGGGTAAGGTAGCCTTAAAAAATTCACTAGGCACCATCATATACATAAGCCCCATATAGGGTAAAGAATGCTCTAAAAAAATAAATGACAAATCAAATATGTGGAAATAATTTTAATTCTTAGGAGATGAAAATGATTCTATTGGAAAATAATTCTACAAGGCATCTAGAAATATTTTGTATTTCAGTCTTCCAATTTGAGCCACAGTTCCCTCAACTTCTATTTCCAAAGAATCTCCTCCTCAACTAGATTATTGTGGAGCTCAACAAACACCCCTTTCTATTTATCTCTAATCTCCCTAATTTGGTAACTACTCTCTCAATTTCCATTAGTTGAGATTGTATATAATCCTTTCTTTGGGAGATCTAACCAAAGATGACCTTGTTCTAAATTTTAATGTTTGACTTAATCCACCTAATCTTAGAAGCTATTTGGGAAATTAAGGGACCAGAGAATTCCTAGGACCACTTGTCCTTAATATTTTCTTCTAGATTAGGGTTTTGGCACCACATCACCTTAAATATAAAGGTCCTTGGAAATCTCTTGGATGATTGATCCAAACACATCAACAGAGGGTTAAGGTCCGATCCCAATTTAGGGAGAGAGCATAAAGAAGCATCTCAAAAAATGGGTAAATCTTCCTTATAAATCAAGATTCTATCTAACATAATCTGAATGAGTTGGTCCTAAATGAGTTTGTCCCCAATTATCTTATTACTCTATGTATATTTACCACCTTTAAGATCAAGATCCATTAATTCATTTTGATTTACAAACAAAGCAAAATATTCCATACCTCTCGAAGTGCCCTTAGTTTTCCCTTTCTTGTCATATTGGAAGAGTGAAGAGTTGAAATCTCTACCCAAAATCTAGCTTTCCCCTTCGAAGGCTTCTCTTATAGCGCTCAGTGAGTCCTAAAGCATGCTCTTATTAGTATATGAGTTTGGATCATAGATATTAGAAAGGACCCATCGATGATTGGAATCCTTGCAGTAAAAAAATATGTTAATAACTCTATCTAAGATGATAACACTAAGCCTACTATTTTCTCCCCATACCAGATATACAGAAGCCCCCAAAGCCCCTTTACTTAGGCTAGCCACAAAATGTGCACTCCTCCAAATAATTCTTTTGACCAGATCTATTCTCCCCTCCAACTTTGTTTTTTGAAGTTAAAAAATATTAGGTAAAAAATCTTTCCTAATTGATGCCACCACTCATTTCTTTGTAAGGCCATTCAGAACCCTTATATTTTGGGACAAGAGTTCCATTTACAATATTTTTTAGAGGTTTTTCTTCCTTCCCCATTCCTATAGGGGGAGAGTGATCCAAATGAGATGATCTTCATTTACTTTTCACCAATCCTTTTCCTTATTTTGAGCCTAGCAGGGACTGAGTTCCATCTACTAGTTTTGACTTTATTTCCTTCTTCTTGAGGTCCCTATTAAACAATTTTCTAGGCTTTTGCTCAACCCTCACATCAACCATATTTTTCTTATGGCTATGATTTTTTTAGGCCTGGAGAACTCTTATCCAACCTTAGAACACCTTTTCTTGCTACCACTAGCTCTACAAGAGGAATCTTTGGACTAGACTACCATTCCTGAATCAATATAGAAACTAGCTTTCAAGCCAAAGCAATAAAAAGGGCTATGTACCCTCAATAAGGGGAATGAAGGGGGAGAACTTACCAAGGGATGAGACAAGCCCCCACCTTCCCTCGATAGACATTCCAAAACCAATTTTATAAGAGTCAGAATAGACTTCTCTCACTCCAAAGCAACTGAGTCACTAGAAGGAGGAGTCGAGACCAAATATCCAACAACCTGCTCTCCTTGAATTGAGGGTCTAGCTCCCTTCTCCAAAAGGGGCTTCTTGCCTTTAGAGATAATCTTAGTATAAGAGTTTTTTCTAACTTCTTTGTAGGGCAATTCTCAAGAATATGCCATAATTTTTTACATATTTTATAGAAAATATATCGATTTTCATAGACAATGGGTTGATTCCAAGAGCCCAAAATCAAGATAAGATCGATGGATGGTGGTAAATCTACTTCTAATTTTGCATTAACCTACATACACACAAAATTTATTTTTGGACTTAGATCTCGTAGTCGAGTCATTTAAGACCAGGTTACCCACTACTTTTTCTATCTCTTATAGAACATCATCATGCCAATATTGGATCAATAAATCTAGGAGACTGATCTAGAAAGGAGCAAAGTTAATCTTCTAGATATCTGGTTTAAAATCTAGATTCCATCGATGAAGGAAGAGATATCATTTTTTGAAAACCAAGGATCACTTCCCAAAATATACCTTGAATCTTCCTCATAGTTTAGCTTGAATAGGAATAAGGCCTTTGAAAGGGACACGATCTCTAGTTTATCCAAGAGCCTTCATTTAGCAATAGCCCACATTCTCACTACATCCAACTCTAGCCTCAGCCCCAAAAACTTACCCACTAGATTTAATCTCCTTGGTCCATAGTAAGTTTTACTAAACCTTCAGGGATGAGAAGCTTATTATGCTTCAAAGATAAGTCGAGTAAAACTTTAGACTCCCAAAACTCTAAACCACTTGATATAAGCATCGCGTAAGATGACCCACCTAGAGCAGAAGGTTTGGATCCTATAGTTGGGCCCTTATAGCTCACGAATTCAAGTAAGAACTCATGGTCCCTTGTAGTGGTAGGAGAACCAATTATGCCTTTAGAAGGTAAACCTTGAACTCGAGCACCAACGGACACCAACTCTAGACCAAGCATACCAAAAAAATCCAACTTATCAATCTAACTAACTTTTAGACTGCTACCCGAATTCCCAGCCTAACCACCCCCTTCATCCTACTCTCCCTTACCATCCTAACCATAATCACTAGCCTACTCATCCTTCCTACCCTAACTACCAGCTTGCTCGTCCATCATCATAAGCCAAATCCTAATCTTGGGGTAGTCATAAGAATCCAAAACATGGAGTTAGTCTCTTATTCATGATTACCCAAAAATACTTACTCAGCATGTGCACCTTGAACTCATGATTTTCCTCATTGAATCAGCGTTTTGAGGTTGAATGGAGAAACATCTCTCCAAATTTCATTGGCCAAAAACACTTTGTATTTGTTATTGTAACCCTTCCCCCAACCCACAACTGCATTAAAATGCCTACTCCACAACAAGCATATAATATCTTACGAAATCCTAATCAACAATAACCAGATATGTCTCTTCTAAATGTGTCTCATGAAATCCTAGATTGGGGTAGCTATGAGAAGTTTTTTTACTATTGCGGCCTATCAATTCGCTCATTGACCATCATAAAACTGTTGATCTTTATGGTTGTTCCATCTAAATCTAGGAAAATACTATCAATATTGAAAATACTAAAGTTTGCATAAAAACACTTTGAATTTATCGTTGTAACCCTTTCCCCAATCCACAACTACATTAAAAAATTTACTCCATAGCAAGTAAATTATGACTCACAAAACCCTTCTCATGAAACCCTAGTTTGGAGCAATCGTGAGAAGTTTTTTCACTATTATGACCTATCGATTCACTCATTGACCACCATAAAACTACTGATCTTAATGATCATTTTGTATAAATCTAGGAAAATGTCGTAACTACTAGAAATACTAAACTTTGCATAGAAACACTCTGAATTTGTTGTTGTAGTGTTTTACAAATGTTATTAAAGTTGTATTAAAATATTGAATTGAATTAGGCTTTATAATATGTCATGATATGCACAAAAAACATCAATAGAAGTAACAACATGAAAAGTTGTGAAAAAACAAGAGTAAAGTGAATTGGTTTGAATACATCACTTGGTGGTTTAGTGAGAAAAAAAAAAATGTAAGCTTCCTTACAACCACCATAGAGACTAGTCCCATACTTCTAAAAACTTATTCTTTTGTTTGGATTAGCTTTCAAGTAATTATTTTTTATATTCCTATAATATATTTTTCTTTGAGTTTTCATGTTGTTATTGTTAGATTTAGAAGTATATTATATTATTTAGGTACATGTCTATGTACTATATTAGATACATTATTAGATTAGGAATTACTTGGGGAAGAAGGAACCTATGCACAAGTTTTATAATGTGCAATATGATCAAGAACAAGTGTCTATCATGCGAAAGCATGTGTGTTCTTAAGATAGTTAGGTAGAGTAAGGCCCAAGTAACCTATCTTCTTATATATAGGGCTCATTGTAGATGAAGTATGTATCCTCTATGTATGCACTAATAGAGAGCTCCATATGTTGTATTCTCCATTTTCATGAGCTTTCATTAATTTTGTTGCATGTGTTATTCCAGAAGTTTCTTGTATCATTCTGATGCTTATTAGTTAGTCATTATCATAGTTATAACATTGATTGCTTATTTCATTACTTGTGGCTTCATTTCCTTTTAGTTTATAGCTACATGGTATCAGTGCACATCGTAAATCCATAGAAAATAGGAAATCCACAAGAAAGGTGCAAAAATCAGGACTTCCCAGAAGGTCACCTATCCCATTACTACTCCAAATAAAAATGCTTAACTATGGAATTTTTTTATGGGTTGAAAAAATTAAGTCATTAGGAAACTTTATGTTTTAAATTTTTGATTGTATAGAGGACTAAAAAAAAACAAAGGCTTGCAAGCCTTACATTGAAAACCTTTGTTTTGGGATTTTGGTTTTTTTTTCCTTTTTCATAGGTTTTGTCCCAAAACTTTACACCAACCTACTTGAAATAATCTTCCATTGTTGGATCTGCAAAACTACCATGTGTGCCAATATGTTTGTAGAGTTTCTACCATTCCTGCACTACCCAACCATTACTTTTGCTCCAACTATTAGCTCTACAAAAATACTAAACTACAACATTTTCCTTCACCTTTTCATTGATCTTGTTGGTTTTTTCATGTGTGGATACTGTTCGCATCACAAACTCCTCCAATTCTGCTATGCACGAATCACCTAGAATACATGTTCCTTATTTTGTGCATGAAGGATGTTGGTTCATGGATTTTAGACCTGTATGTTGTTCACGAATGCATACGAAAACCTGCATGAACGCTTGTGAGTGACGTGCTTCACCCTTCCCTCGCCATTGTGCAACTCATCCTGGAACCCTCTCTCAAAGCTTCTGAAATGCTTTCTTACCTTCTTGTCATCTTCAACATGCTTCTACTCCTATTGCACGTGATACCACACCTTGCACCTTTCTCTACCAAAGCATGTAATCCACGTGTCACCTTTCTTGCTCAACTGTTACATCCTAGAAAGGGTATCTTTCCTGAGCATTGCAAAAGAAGGGGATCAAACAACAACATACGAAGTGCATTATTTCAAAGGTAATAAAACTCAGCTTATCTTTAATACTTTGCAAATGATATAAGATATTTCATGACCTCAAGTTGTTTAATACAAGGATTAATAAGGAATAAGGTTAAAACCTTAATAGTTTTATTATTTGCCTTAGAAATTATTAAAGGAGGGAAGCACTTATTGAGATAAATTTAAAAATAATTAAACTAGGAGATATAAGGGTTTCTACTTGGAAAAATCAAAATTATATTACTGCAATTATTATTAATTTCTAATCTTCCAAATTAGGGAGTTATAAGGTATACTACACCAAACATAGTTTATTGGAATTTAAAAAAAATTAAACTATTCAATAACAAGGGATTTTACATTAGAAAAATAAAATATTATTTTCTAAACATTAAGGAGACATAAGGAATTCAACATCAAAGGTTTTGTGGAAAATTTAGAAACTTGAAAATTATCATTAAACTAGGGAGTCAAGGTTGTCAACTTCTAAGGAAAATGGCTTATTCAAGAATCTTCTTTTCTGAATCTCAATTATTAAAAATGACCTAATTTTGCTCCATGGAAAAATAAAATGAAGTCAGTACTTATTGTTGAAAAAATTTGGGATGTAGTAAATGGAGAAAGGAAAATTCTAGTAGCAAAAATAGGAATTCAAAAATTCAAAAATGATGATGCTAAAGCCTTGATGTTAATTTTATTTGCCATATCTAATGAAATTCAAGCACACATTAGTGAAGCAAACATCAAAAATAGCATGGAAAAAATTGTGTATGATATTTGAAAGAAAGAATAAGGCAACTATTTTACATCTACAATTAGAGTTGCATACATTGAAACTTCATGATGGAGAAAATATAAAACAATTCCTTCAAAGGATATTAGAATTAAAATCAAAATTGTATACATTAAGGGAAAAGTTTGAAGATGATATTTTGGTTTCAGTTACACTTAGAGCACTTCCTGAATCATTCAAAGCATTGGTCACATATCTTCTAGTATCAAACCAAAAGGTGTCATTTGAGGAATTGATAAATATTCTTCAACAATATGAACTTGAAAATTAGTTGAAAAGTGAGTCATCCAATAAGGTTCATGCATTAGAAAAAGGATTGTGCACTTCATCACAAAAACAAAAATAAAAAAGTATTGTTATATTTGTGAGAAAGAGGACCATAATACAAAATCTTGCAAGTATAATGCATTGACAAGGAAAGGTCAAGACAAAGAATATCCTAACAATGAATCTCCTAAAGGGAATCAAAGTGATCAAAATAATCAACTAGAGCATGATGCACAATCAGAATCTATACACAAAACTCTTATGGCAAATAATATATGTTTGTTAGCAAGTAATGAGAAATACAATGAAGATAGAGAACTCATAGATTCTAGCTTAGATGATTTGAATTCAGTTCATGATTGGTTAGAGAAAGCTTATCCTGTTAGCATTGATAATGATAAATATTCAAATGATGATAGGGATAGTGATGGTTAGAGTTGTATTGATATTGATAGATCTCAGTCTAATGATGCTTTTGGTCATTTTGAAAAATATACTAAAGGAATTGGTTCAAAATTGATGAATAAAATGGGATATAAGGATACAAGTTTAGGAAAACATGAATAGGGAATAAAATAACCAATTGTACCAGAATTAAGATCAAAATATGAAGATCTTGGATATACAGGTCAAACTAGAATATTTGAACAAGGAACTAAGTTCATAACAGAAAATAGTACCATCAAATTAGTGATAAGGTTTGATAGAATCACCTGTAGTAAAGGATAGAATGGTAAAAATAATTTTAGATGCAATCATTGTGGTAGACATGGACATATAGTAGAGAGATGTTGGAATCTACATAGTTGTAAGACTTGTGGAGGACATAATCATTCTCAGAAAACTTGTCTATATAAAGAGAAGGAAAGCCAAAAATTGAAAATAGATTGTGGATGGATGAACATAGATGAATGGAATAAGATGAAAGAAATGTTATATAGGTTCTACAAAAGAAAACCAAGTGTGATGAAAAATCATAAACCATTAATTTAAAATAATGAGACTAATCTTATCATGAAGAAACATTAAATAAATGATCATAACCCAAGCACAACTTGGGAGGTAACCAGCAGCAAGAGTAGTGGAAGTATTTGGGGTGATGATCCTATAAAGGCAGTAGCGTTATGAGTATTCTAGTTGATGACCTAGAGATAGTGATTATCTAGAGGTGACCTAGAGGCAAAAATCCAAAGGCAACAACCGAGAGATAGTGAACTAGTGGTAATGACCTAGAGGTAGTGACCTGGAGGCAGTGATCTAGAGGTAGAACCAATGGCAGTGGCCTAGAGGCAGTGACCTAGAGATCGAAATCGAGAGGTAACCCAAATACATGGATCTAGAGGCAGACACAGATATTACTTATCCAAACATGACAGAGTCAGAGCTTAAGATTGAATATTAAAGTCTTCAATATCTAAATAATGTAATACAGGGGTGTGTTAGGGTTATAAGTATATTACATTATTTAGGTACATGTCTATGTACCACCTTAGGTACATTATTATATTAGGAGATACTTGGGGAAGAAGTAACATATGCACAAGTGTTAGAATATGCAATATGTAAAAGGACAAGTGTCTATCATGCATAAGCACATGTGTCCTTAAGGTAGTTAGGTAGAGTAAGGCCCAAGTAACCTATCTTCTTATATATAGAGCTCATTGTAGATGAAGTATGTATCCTCTATGTATGCACTAATAGAGAGCTCCATATGTTGTATTCTCCATTTTCGTGAGCCTTCATTAATGGTTGTTGCATGTGTTATTCCATAAGTTTCTCATGTCATTATCATGCTTATTAGTTAGCTATTATCATAGTTATAACATTGTTTGCTTATTTCATTACTTGTGGCTTAATTTCCTTTTAGTTTAAAGCTTCAAAAGCTAATAGTTATTTGTTTAGAAATATGAAATATTGATTGGAAGATTCTTACAAAGTAAACATGGGTACCCCAAGTATAAATTTAATATTTTGGTATTGTGGTTATTAAATTTAAGGATGCTACATGGGTTTGTGATTCCATATGATTTTGCATGCTTGAAAATGTATTACAAGAAAAAAATAGTTGTTAGCCTTTATGAAGAAGGTGGTGGTAGGGGGGGGAGAACTATGTGTGTGGTTTCTAGTTGAATTCTAAAATATATTTAGGCAATTTATCATTTATTATATGAACTTGAATGGAAGCCAAAAGGAGATCGTAAAGGAAATAAATACTCCCTTCCAAGAACTAGATCATGTGTTACAAAGATAGTGCAAAATAACAAACCAATTGTAGATCTCAAAATGTTTTGAGAAGAATGTATCTTTAATAGTAAAATTTTAAAATTTTATTTGTTCAATTCATGTCTTCATTTTAAATATTTTTTTGAAACAAAATATTTAAGTAGTGGTGAGGGTTCTTCAAAAGTTAGTGAGCCAATAAAAAAGAGCGACATATATGATTTTAGAATTTTTGATTGATATATGATTTTGGAATTATTTAGTACTTCAATTATTGTTCTTGTAATATGAAATTATCTAAGTTATTCAGGGAGAGAGAGGGGAAGAGACCTAAGGTAAATGGCTTGCCAATTAGCTCAATAGGTGTAATTCCTTACTTATATGAGTGTAAGTTGTGGTTTTGATAGTGATCAAACATTTTTGTACTTTTACAATTATATATATATATATATATATATTGATTCCATACGTTAGAAATAAAAGTACCTCATGCAACAAAGAAATTCCTAGTTCCCATGAACATGAAGGTACACTGTTCCTCCTAGCTTGAAATCTAGAGGTGAAGCCCATGCCACCCACAATGCCTTCATTGGGGTAAGTAAAGGTAAGTTTTGTAATACCCAAGGTAACAAACCCAAAACAAGTTATTTCACTTTTTGCATTTTATGGTTCCACTATGAAACATATATCAATTTTGTTTGATATATGGATGGCTTCACAATATATTCCATAAGCTACCTTCTCCATTCCCTTAAATACTTTCAACAATGTAAGTAGTGTCCTAATAAGTGTATGCCTTGTTATTAAATTACATATATTTTAGTGTACTTATTATAATTGTGGTGTGTATGCTTTACAATATAGGTTTTTTATACATGTCAGAACCTTCATTAGGTGAGATTTTTGAAGCCTTATAAATGTTATTTATGTCTACTAAATAGGATCTCACATCAATGGCCCACTCAACTTTGGTTTTTCTCATAACATGTGTCTCTATTGTTTCCTTATTTATCACCCCATCTTAGATCTTAAATAACACACATTTCTTTGTCGTCACCTAGAGTCATCCCTAACCCTTCTATTTTTTTTCAAGTGGTCCATACCATACCTCAACCATCAAGAAATCCTCAACATATTCCTTCGGTTACGAAAAATTCCTAGCACATACCTTCAAGCTTTGTTAAGGCCAATAATATATTGGTTGACTCTTGTAGTACCAAATATGTTTTACACTACTAGCAATACCAAGCATGTTTAATTCCCCAATCAATGACAAGTACATAGTCTTCTCTATATTGACCTATTCAGAGAAGACACTCCCATATAAATTGGCTCAAGGACCACTTGGATTTGATCCAACTCCACTAGGGTATGATGAAACACCAAAGGAATTAACGAAGTCAAAATCCTCCAAAGAAAAAATTGGCATGGATCAAACTCTTAAGAACACATAAGACTCCATTAAATATTGATAAACAAAGGTGTGGACAAGGAGAAAAGGAAATTGCATCAAGTGACAACCAAGTGAAAAAGACCAAGAAATAGGTAGGAAACTCGAGAAGGATGTGAAATATATTATGGAGGAAGAAATTGATCAAGGTGATGGGACCATGTCATAAAATCCCATTTGATATACCATTGTTGCTTCTAAAACATGATGCTTATATTTGATATTTTTAAATATTGCCAAACTTGACATTTTCATAAATTAGACTTAAACAATAATATGTTATGTATTATATTATGTAATATTATTTTGTATTATATTGACTATTTGAAATAAGAATTTTGAACATAATTTTAGATTTAAAATAAATGTTCATAATATAGTGGTTGTTCGACACATTCATTTGAATTGCATTCGTTATAAATAAATTATTTAATGGAATAAAAATATATCATATATGTGGTTTCTTTTTAACTTTTTTATGAAATTTTATTTTATGCTTTTGAAATGTGTCAAAGATATATTTCAAACTTTGCTTCAAATATAAAAATAAAAAATCATATTTGTATGTTTTTTATAATATTCAATTACATGCCTCAAATAATAAAAGTGAAAAATACCTTCAAGGTTTAGTCCAATGTTTGAATTAATATCTAACATTGCTCCAAACTATATAAAAGGATTTGTAAAACTTTAGGGTAAAAATTTGCTCAATCTAGAGTTCCAAATGAAACCTTATCTTTTTCCAAATATCATCCTACAACTTCCAGACTTGTAGATATATACATTTAAAATCATAAAGCTTTAAATTAGAAAATTTATAGAGCATTTCCAATAAGACCTTGATAAAATTTATGAGATTATAAATTTATATGCATTTTTATATATCAAATTTTATGTTGAATTTTATTTAATTTTTTCTCTTTTATTGAACATTTTTCAAATTTCAACCTTGTCTATTTCAAACTTGAAACTAATCCTTGTGACCTACAATTTTTAAAAAGTTGGAAATAAATATATCATTAAACAAAATAATATGTTGTTCATTTCAGATAATCTATATAATATAAAATAATATTACATAATTAAATTTTTAACATATGAACTTTGTATTTATTTATCATGAGCACATTCTAAACAAATGTGTCAAACTCAATATATCATAAACAATTTTCCTAAAGTTGAAATTTACATTTAACAACCTATGTAATGCAAAATAAGATTATGTAATATAATGCATAACATATTACCTCTGTGAAGTCTAGTATATTAAAGTATCAAAATATCAAGTTTGGAAATATTGAAAACATCAAGTATAATATATTTTTGAATCCGCAATAGCATATCGAGTGGACTTTCATAAATTGGACACATCACATAAATCAATTCCTCAACAATCGCTTTCACATCCTTCTTAGGTTTCTTATATTGTTTCTTCTTCTATTTTACTTGGTTGTCATGCAATGCTATTTTATTTCCTTCTTATTCATTCTTTATCAAAATTTTGAGCCATCTTGTTTGCCCTCAATAGTTTGGTCATGAATTTTTTTTCTTTGAGGAATTTGAGTTTGCTAGTTCTTTCAATGTTTCATTGCAATTTGGTGGAGTGATATCAAACCTAGGTGGTTCTTGAGACACAGTAGATTGAAGCATATTCTACAAAATAACCAATATCGATTGGAATTAGTTGAGGCAAATGAAACATGCATGGCATTGTTCAAGGGGAGAGATGTGTTGGGTATTGTCAAAGGTGATAGGAATGTTCCTGAAACTAACTGAGGCTAGAGTTATGTAGTATGGACTATTTATCGTTGAAGAAAAGGAATATCTAATGGTGAGGGGTATGGTGGGAAGCACTTAATGGAAAAGATAAAGGTTGGAATAACTTGAGGAGGGAAAGAAATGCGTCTTATTTTAACTCTAACATGAAAGTGAGAAATGAGAAAACTATGGAGACTTATGTTTAGAGAAGAAATAAGGTTGCATGTTAGGCATGCAAGTGGGAAATGAGGAAGCTATGAAGACATGTTTTGAGGAGAAACATGGTTGCATGTTAGGCATGCAAATCCATTGCTACTTAGGGTCCAAATGAGTAGACAAATGATATTTGTGGGTTTGTAAAGCTTGTACACTTCACTTAACAACAAGCACAATTAAAAGAAATATAATTTTTGGGACATAATTACACATTTGAAAGAGATGAAGGGGATGATGAAGCCAACCTATGCAATAGGTTGTGGATTCACTTGTACATTTTATAGTGGAACCATGAAGTGCAAGATAGTAGAACAATGATACACCTATATTGTTTTGGGGTTGTTACCTTGGGAATTATAGAATTTGTCGTTGCTTCTACTTGTTGAAGGTATTGTAGGAGTCATGGGATTCATATATGGATATAAGGGTACATGGAATGATTGTACTTTCATTTTCATGGGATCCAAGGGTTTCCTTTTTATATGAGGTGTTGCTATTCATATTCCCATAGCATTAACATATATGGAATTAAAATATATGTTATTATAAAAACATTAGAATTGTTCAATCATTATCAAAATAAAATCTTATATTTATAGAAGTGATAATCGTAGCTACATTTTTTGAGGGGACTAGTGAGGCATTTGCATGTATAGCCTCTTTCACTACCAATCAATAAATTATGTTAATTAATTCAAATTGATAAGAATAATAAAGTATTATAAAAATTCCTAAAATCATATACCTCAATATTTTATATAACATGAGATGAGGAAATAATGTGTCCAAGCTCAAATTCTAGAGATACATTTTTTTAGAACTCTTGAGGTCTGCAAGTGGTTTGCTATTTTGCACCATCTTCACAACACTAGATATAGTCCTTGGAGGAGATTGTTTATTTACTTTATCCTCTTGCCTCCCTTTTAGGTTCATTTAGGGAAGATGATTTGCATGGCAATATATTAGACTCTAACTCCTTCAATCTTTATTGGATTAGGTTTTTCAAGATGTTAAAATTACATAATATTGCAAAATCCATGTAACATAATTAACTTGATTGATTATTATATAAAGAAAATAATATCTATGCATGGGGCACCTAAGATTGCTTTGCAAGAAGCTTTTGATATGTCTTTTTCACTTTCTATACAAATAGTAAAAGCATAAAGATTTAAAAGTAAATGTATTTTAGGATCATAAACAATGATAATTTGAATGCTAATCCAAACACAACAATACCTTCTTGGAAATAGGGAGTTATGCCTAGTTGTAAGGAGTTTACACTATTTTTCACCCTATGAAACAACAAGGTATGTATTGAACACAATATACATCATTCATTCAGTGCTTACAACATGTTGGTCTAGTTGAAGAGGTTCTTCTTTATATTGTTGTTGCACCTTTTGTTGTTGTGGTGTGTCATGTTGTTACCCCTATTGATATTGTTGTTGATATTGCTCTTTATGCATGCTATGATAATAGGCCTTAATCAACCAAATCTTCTAAAACAACTTAAGCTATATTTTCAATCCACTCATTGAGGTTGAATCAAGTTTTCTCTAAACGTAAATAATATCTTAGAAATTTTGTATAAGTACATCTATAAACATTTAAAAAAAATAAATACTATTTAAATAATATTTACATTATAAGAACTAACTTATAAGGTGTGGAGGAAAACCAAAGATAGCCTTGCACACAACAAGCTTTTCATAATTATCCAATCTACTAAGTATGTATTTGACACTTTTTCCTTACATATCATCATATTCTTCCTGTATATATTCATTGCTTTTTATTGCATTGCAACAACGCGCTTATAAAAGAGTTGCACACTCTCTTGATTTGCAAGAAAATTTACTTTAACGTGAATACTATATGATAGTAAAATCACTAAGGGATAAGAAACACACTTGAATATCATTTTATATATTGAATAGTCTATTATAGAGGAACTTTAGTTGCTTCTTTAGTATGTGGCATTTATTGTATTTATTAGATTTTATGTTTTAATTCATGGCTTTGTAAAGGGGACCATGCTCCCTAGAATTATCAATGCTAAAATTCAGTAAGTATAGCTATTAATAAATGTGATGGAATGTAGAAATTTTCTATGATATTTGTGCCACTTGGACACAACATAGCTAAGACAATAAATTTTTATATGATAGCCAAATTTGACAATCTCCAAACAAGGCATTCTATAGACATGATTATTCCAAAAATATTTGTTTTAATGTACAAGGAGATGATAATTCCAAGGATGCTTTAAATTATAGATGACCTATGTGACATTGCATACTCCAATAACGAGGCTTGATTTTTACAAGAGAATTTATGTGATACCCTTTATTGATATGAAGAGGAGTTCTCTCTCTATCTTCAAAAGGTAAAATGATGAGAGGAGTTAGAAAGAACTAACAATACATATCTAATCTGGAGTATTGGAAATAGAATAGTGGATGTCCTTGGTCTTTGAGTGATGTTGTGCGATGATATCTTTGCCATGCCACTTAGATCAAATATTGCTTCTAATTTCATTAGAAGGATTAATCATAATGTCATTTCTCTTGATTTATAAAGAGATGAGTGAGAATAAATGTTTGGTTATCAAACATGTTAGACATGATGTGGTAGAAGTCAAGGGGAAGGACGATAGTAGACAAGAGGAGAATAGGATACAAAGTATGTTATTGCTAAGACCTAAATATGAGATAAAAAGATATCCCCTATTATATAAAGTGTTGAAAATAATTGTAGATATCTAGTAAAGAAGCATGCTCATGGTGGATGTAGTCGACTATCTATCTCCTTTCCAAAATGGAAGAAGTGATTCCTATTATTAATAGTTCCAATACTAGAGGTGAAACAAAAAACATTACTATCATTGGTGGACCAAATAATAGAAGAGAATTTGGCTAGGAGTAACATTCTAAGGAGATAAAATGACACATTAAAGTTTATTAAGCTTGTGCGATGAGGCAATTATGGATCTCTATGTAGGTAATTCAACCTCTATGTAGGTAATTCCACCTTGTATGAGAATTAACTTGTAAATGTCCCTATATCCATTAACAAAACATTGAGTAGAACCCATTGAGACATAGAAGTCAAATTAGATTAATTTTAAAAATTCAAGGCATTACTCCAAATGGATTTTAACTATCTTTAATAACATCTAACCTTGTTCATCATGCACATCTCATAGAATGGAAAAGGAGTATGGTTTAACAATGCAATTCAATTGATGGTGAAGAAAATGGATTTTCGAAATCGGAGCTCTATGAAAATATGAACTAGGGTTTCTGGAGCTAGGGAAAAACTAGGGCATCAGTTGGGTAGCCGAAGTGATTTCTGGTTACTGTGGATTTGAAGACAAGATTGCTGCCCCAGGAGGGTCCAATGGGGACACCTCCGGATCCTCTTCTAGAGAGACATAGTTCTTTTGTAGATTTGTTAAAGGATAAATCTCCATCAAAGACTGAAGAAGCACAAAAAACTGCATTAAAAATGCTCTTTACGGATGCTGGAAATAGATCAACATCTCATCGAGTTAATGGATGCTTGCCACGATCGGAATCAAGGCCAAAGATTGTCATTGAGCAAAGGATGGTTGAAGAAACAGTTTTATATAGAGCCAATCATGATTTGATCTGTAAATTCATGGGTATTCGCCCTACCCTAAATTTTTTGCATTCCTGGGTCCGGAAAAACTAGGAGCCTCTTGGTGAGTATTCTTTATGGTTTATTAGCAATGGATATTTTATTGTTAGTTTTTCTTCACTTGTCGATAGAAATAGGGCTTTCGAATCAAAAAAGAGGAATCATGGTCCGGAAGGATTATTTGTTCAACCCTGGAGAGTGGGATTTGATCCTCGAATTGAACCCACTGTTGTCCCGGTTTGGATCCATTTGTATGCACTTCCAATGGAGTTTTGGAGTGAGCGGGTATTGGAAATTATCGGTAACTCCCTTGGAAGACATTTGGGTGTTTCCAAAGACACAATAGAAGGAAACACAACTGTTTATGCAAGATTATGTGTGGAAATGGATCTTAGCCAGCCTCTACCGAGAGAGGTGGAACTTGAACTTGCAGGACTATCTTGGATTCAACAGTTGGATTATGAGGCTTTGCCCTTCAGATGCAGAGTCTGCCACAAACATGGGCATTTGGCCCGATCTTGCCCAAATAATATGAACATAAAAATGGAGGCTCCTCTAGGAATGTCAAATCCTCCTAAGGAGGGTAAGTCAACAATAAACAAAGAACCAACCAATATTTCTCAGGGTAAAGAAGCACAGAGAGATGGTTTTGAACCGCCCAAAAGAAGGAGAAGGCAAAAGAAAAAATATGGTAAAGAGCAAACCCAACTCAAGCCCTCCAATAGGTATGAGATATTTAAGACACTAATGGACCAAGAAGAACAATTCATGGAAGGAGTGGATGGGAATAATGAAAATAATAACATCCATGTTCAAGCTCCTCTCTCATCTCCCCTCGTCATAGAGCAGGTAATTGAGTACAGTGAGTTACCGCGATCGGAGAGTGCGGGGGCATTGATAGTGCATAACCAAGAGCAGTCAATAATTAAGGATGTCAGCATGGGAATAGCGAGAAAAGAACAGAGAAAGGCCAACTTTAGGGATAACTCGGGTGGAAAAGAGATCAAAAAATAGCAACTCTCAAGGAGTGGGTAGAAAATCAAACAAGGAATTGATAGCAGTTCAAGGAGACAAACTGATCACTGGAGGATCGGTGAGGCCAATAGATTTTTACTGCTCTCAAGGTAACCAATGATTATACAATCATGGAATGTTAGGGGTTTAAACAGTAGAACCCATCAATCTGCTGTTCGAAGACTCTTAGAAAAATGTAAAACAGATTTTTTGCTTATCCAGGAGACAAAAATGTCGTTAGATCTTATGTGTAAAATAGTTAACAAAATTTGGAGGGGTCTTGGTCATATGGAAGTGGCTGCCCAAGGTGCCTCGGGGGGGATAGTTACTCTTTGGAACTCTCTTGAATGGACTGCAATAGAACATTTAGCTTGGAGGGGTGTTCTCACATCACATTTTAGGAATAATATCACGGTTGAACATGTTTTAATCACAAATTTTTATGGGGCTCAAAACCTAGATGGTCAGATGCATCAATGGAAAGTTGTGCATAACATGAGAGTCTCAAGGGAAGATTTAGACTGGATTATTGTTGGGGATTTTAATGCTAAATTATCCTCTAGAGATCAGGAAGGGGGAACCCCAATTTTGGACCCAAGGGATCGTCTTATGATTGCCCAAGTCCGGGCATTACACTTGGTGGATATTAAATGCCCTGGAACCAACTATACTTGGACTAATAAGAGGAGGGAGCCACATAGCGGGAAGGTGAAGTTAGACCATTTTTTGGTTTCGAGAGGAGGCATTTGTAAAATGGAATATAAAATTTTAGATTTTGGAGGGTCCGAGTTTCAGATCACTTTCCCATTTTGTTGGAAGGAGGGATCAAGACAGTGCGACATCACAAACCATTTAAATTTGAAAACTTTTGGTTACAAAAAGAGGAACTTCGAAAGAAAATTCCACAGTGGTGGGAAGAAGGTCACCCAACATATGGGACAACAATGTTTAGATTCCACAAACAACTTCATTATGTCAAAGTTCAACTGAAACAATGGAGGCGAGCTAACAAGACAGACTTCCAGGTCCAAAGAGCTCCATTGGTGGCCAGATGGGATGAGGTTCACAAACACTTTAGGGAAGGAACAATTACAGACCAGCTCAAAGAAGAGGATGATGCATTGCGTAAAGCGGTTGAGGACATTGACAACCAAGAGGAGACCTATTGGAAACAGAGAGCAAGAACCACTTGGTTATTAGAAGGTGATAAAAATACCAAATTTTTCCATCGAGTTGCTTGTGCTAGGAGACAGATGAACAACATGGAAGCTCTTCAAGATGAGAACGGACACTCCTTTGATACTCTTCCAGGTATGCATCTCCATTCAATGGATTATTTTTCTAAACTATTTAAGGAAAGTATGGTGCAAGATGAAGAGGCCCAAAAAGACGTTATTGTTGTCATACCCTCTGTTATCTCTGAAGAAGAAAATCAGATCCTTCTTAAACCCATTGATAGAGAGGAACTAAAGAATGTAGTCTTTGGAATGAGCACCGAAAAAACTCCAAGTCCAGATGGCTTTCCAATTGAGTTTTTTTAGGCCTTTTGGGATAACTTGGAGGAGGATGTAATGGCTGTTATAGAGGAGTCCAAAGGTAGTAAAAGAATGCTTAAAGCATTAAATCATACTTTCATTACCTTAATTCCAAAAGGGGAGGAGGGGGTACATATTTCAGATTATAGACCTATTGCCTTATGCAATGTCATATATAAAATAATCACAAAGGTAATGGCGGAGCGGCTAAAACCTCTTCTACATAACATTATCTCCTCGGAGCAAGGGGGTTTTGTAGAGGGTAGGCAGATCTTGGATGGTGTGGTTCTAGCTCGGGAGGCAATCCATTCAATGCAAACATCTGGTAATAGAGGAATGTTCATAAAATTAGATATGTCAAAGGCTTATGATAGGGTGGAGTGGAGCTTCTTGTCAAAGATGATGGCAGCCTTTGGTTTCTCTCGAGATTGGATAGAATGGGTCATGAGTTGTGTTTCTACTCTGACATACTCAGTGTTAATCAAGGGTCTTCCCTCGCAACCATTTGGAGCTACTCGAGGCCTTCGTCAAGGAGATCCTTGCTCTCCCTATATTTTTCTCATATTGGCTGAAGGATTGGGTAGACTTATCTTGAGGAGAAGACAACAAGGTTTGCTAACAGGTATCAAGGTGGGTGAGGAAGTTTTGACTCACCTACAGTTTGTGGATGACACAGGATTGGTGGGAGTGGCCGGCTTCAGGGAAGCAAGAATGATTAGAGATACACTTAATGTCTACCTTAGGGCTACAAACCAAGTCATCAATGATAAAAAATCCAAAGTGGTCTTTTTCAATCTTGATCAAAGGCTTCAGAACAGAGTTTTAGAGATCTTGGGATTCACAAGGACTTCTCTCCCAGTGGTTTACTTGGGGGTCCCTTTGCATTTTAAAAAACTAAAAATAGATATATGGAGGAATATTTTGGATTGTATCAAGGATAGAATTAATCATTGGTCTCACAAATGGTTAAGCTATGGGGGTAGATTAACTTTTTTATAGTCAGTCATTCAGGCCATGCCAATTTATAAATTTTCTATCCTTGTTGCCCCACATACTATATGGAAAGAGTTGGACAAGATGGCTAGAAAATTTTTATGGGAAGGAGTAAAAGGAGAGAGGAAATGGGCCTTAGTCGGTTGGGATAAAGTAAGCCAGCCCAAGGTAAAAGGAGGTTTGGGGCTGAGAAGATCAAAGTTAAATAATAAAGCTTTGGTTGGAAAGCTTTACTGGAGGTGGATTTCCCAACCAACTTCTTTATTCAGTAGAATCTTAACTAGTAAATATTTGGGACATGTAAACCCAAATGAGGTGGGTCATTTCCCTTTGGATGGTAATGGATCCTTAGTGTGGCAGGCTCTCAAGTTAGGATCTCAGGTAGTAAAAGATAGATTATTTTGGAAAGTGGGGAGAGGGGAGAAGGCTCGATTTTGGATTGATTCATGGGATCAATACCCACCTATCATTGTTGAATTTCTTGAATTGCAACCAATAAAAACAGCCATAGAAACCAAGGGATGGGTCCACATTGAAAGTTATTTCAACACTAGTCAGCTGGGGATTATAAGTTTAAGCAGTTTAAGAAGTTGGATGAGTGGCCAATTTCAATCCCTCCGGATTTGTCACCCATCATGACTAAAATCTTGGCAAAAATATTTCTCATAGGTAGAGACGAGGAGGATGAATTAGCTTGGGGCTATGGGAGCCTTGGTGTCTACACAGTGAAGGACGGATATGATAAGATCCTTCCAGAGCCTCCTCCTCATACATATCGGGTTGAGGATTGGAGAAAGATTTGGCAGTCCAAGGGTTGGCCGAAAGTAAACTTTTTTGCCTGGCAGTTCATGCATAATGGAATTCTTACTTTTGATAATCTCAGATGTAAGGGAATCATTGGTCCATCTCAATGTGTTTTATGCTACAAGAGCGAGGAAACAGCTGATCACTTGATGTTTGAGTGCCCATTCACGCGCCAGATTTGGGAGAGATGGTTTTTATATTATAAAATTCAAGTTAATGGTGATTTGAATCGGCCTAATATTTTGGAAATATGGAAGAGGGGTAGATTTAAATCTAAAGCTCTTTGTATTGGTTGGGAGCTTGGATTAAACTTTATTTGGTGGCAAGTGTGGTTGGAGAGAAATGCTAGAATTTTTAGAGAAACTTTTTCTTCTTTAGATGGAGTTTGGCAGGTCATTTGGAGCAAAGTCACAGAAACTGTGGCAGTCTATGCTAAAGAGGAAACTCGGGTTGTTATTGGGGCAATGGAAAAGGAAGTTGAAGTGCAAGAGGGACAGGACAGAGCTAGTTGGAAACCACCCCCAGAAGGTTGGATTAAAATTAATACTGATGGAGCTGCAAAAGGCAATCCGGGTAGAGCTGGAATTGGAGTGGTTTGCCGGAATCATGTTGGAACAATGCTCTATTGGGAACTACAAGGCTTGGGAAGAGCCACAAACAATGAAGCAGAAGCCTTAGCTATCAAATCTGCTTCTATTTGGGCAGTAAAACAAGGCCACGGGAGGATAATACTAGAATCGGATTCTCAAATAATGGTTGGAGCTCTAGATTGCATGAGGAACTTTGCTTTGAAAACTTGGAGGTTGAGGATTCTTGTCACCCAAATTAAGGAATTATGGAGGGAATTAGATGATGTGATTCCAGTTTATGTGAGTAGAGATCTAAATAAAGTGGCAGACTTCTTGGCTAAGATGGGTGTTGAGAAGGAGGTAGGGGTTCAGTGCCACAGTGACATGGCTATTGAGGATGAGGTGATTAGGCAAGGTGTTGAAAGGTCCCTGAACCTTGTTCAAAGCAATCGTGGGCCTCCGAAGAGGGAGGCAAAGGGGAAGAACGATGGCAGCAGATCGAGACAGCCTAAAAATAGTAGGGGCCACCTAAGGTAAAGGCGCCCAGAGGAACCAACTATAAGAACTAACTTTTTTTGCATGTTTTCCAAGAAGACCGTAGAGGCCCATGAGCTAAAGATCAAAGAAAAAACAAAGCACCGCAAGGAGAAAGGTGTCGCGATATCGCGACATGTTGCTTTTTCGCGGTCCAAAGCAAAGGGAGAAAGTAAGGAGGAAAAAGTGTCGCGATATCGCGACATGTTGCAACGTCGTGGCCAAAGGAGGAAAAGGTGTCGCGATATCGCGACAAGATGCATCGTCGCGGCCGAAGGAGAGAAAGTGTCACAAAATCGTGACATGTTGCAACGTCACTGCCAGAAGAGAAGAAGTGTCACGATATCGCGACATGTTGCATCATCGCGGCCAAAGGGGGAAAGGTGTCGCGATATCGTGACATGTTGCATCGTCGAGGCCAAAGGAGAAAAGGTGTCGCGATATCGCGACATGTTGCATCATCGCGGCCAAAGGAGAAAAAGTGTCACGATATCGCGACATGTTGCATCGTCACGACCAAAGGAGAAAAAGTGTCACGATATCGCGACATGTTGCATCGTCACGGCCAAAGGAGAAAAGATGTCGCGATATCGCGACATGTTGCATCGTCGCGGCCAAAGGAGAAAAAATGTCGCGATATCGCGACATGTTGCATCGTCACGGCCAAAGGAGAAAAAGTGTCACGATATCGCGACATGTTGCATCGTCACGGCCAAAGGAGAAAAAGTGTCACGATATCGCGACATGTTGCATCATCGCGGCCAAGAGAGAAAAGTGTCGCGATATCGCGACATGTTGCATCGTCACGGCCAAAGGAGAAAAATGTCGTGATATCGCGACATGTTGCATCGTCGCGGCCAAAGGAGAAAAAGTGTCGTGATATCGCGACATGTTGCATCGTCACGGCCAAAAGAGAAAAAGTGTCACGATATCGCGACATGTTGCATCATCACGGCCAAAGAGAAAAAGTGTCGCGATATCGCGACATGTTGCATCGTCACGGCCAAGAGAGAAAAAGTGTCACGATATCGCGACATGTTGCATCGTCGCGGCCAAGAGAGAAAAAGTGTCACGATATCGCGACATGTTGCATCATCACGGCCAAAGGAGAAAAAGTGTCACGATATCGCGACATGTTGCATCATCACGGCCAAAGGAGAAAAGTGTCGCGATATCACGACATGTTGCATCGTCGCGGCCAAAGGAGAAAAAGTGTCGCGATATCGTGACATGTTGCATCGTCGCGGCCAAAAGAGAAAAAGTGTCGCGATATCGCGACATGTTGCATCGTCACGGCCAAAAGAGAAAAAGTGTCGCGATATCGCGACATGTTGCATCGTCGCGGCCAAAGGAGGAAAAGGTGTCGCGATATCGCGGCATGTTGCAACGTCGCGGCCAAAGGAGAAAAAGTGTCGCGATATCGCGACATGTTGCATTACCGCGGCCTATGGAGGTAAAAGTGTCGCGATATCGCGACATGTTGCATCGTCGCGGCCAAAGAGAAAAAGTGTCGCGATATCGCGACATGTTGCATCATCGCGGCCAAAAGAGAAAAAGTGTCGCGATATCGCGACATGTTGCATCGTCGCGGCCAAAGGAGGAAAAAGTGTCGCGATATCGCGACATGTTGCAACGTCGCGGCCAAAAGAGGAAAAGTGTCGCGATATCGCGACATGTTGCATTTTCGCGGCCAAAAGAGAAAAGTGTCACGATTTCATGACATGTTGCATTTTCGTGGCCAAAGGAGAAGAAGGAAAAAAAGTGTTGTGATTTCACGACAAGTTGCATCAACAGACCAAACCGATCCCCCTGGCAACATCTCACATTGTGCAAACATTGAAACTTGTTGGATCATGCCTTAGGCCAATGGGGAGGGAGTCTCTCCATACTTGAATGTCAGATTCGCCGACTCCCCTGTTTGCTAGGTAATGGTTTAAGAGATTTGGCTCCAATGCAAATCTTCTTTTACTGTTGTAAACATGTGTTCTCTCTGACTAAGGCTGGGAAAAGTCTCATCCCATCTTGTAATTGATCTTTGTTTTAATACAAGTTTTTTCAAATTTTTCAAAAAAAAAAACAATGCAATTCAATTTTGAATTCACAACTTGTCAAAACTTGGAGGACCCAAAAGTGAGCATTTCTTGCCTTGAGATAGAGAACAAAAAAGTTGAAAATGAATTTAAGATCTTCATTTAAACATAAGGAGGTTGATGTGCAACAATTTGAGAGGCATGGTTCTAAATAAATTGCATGAATTTGATGCAAACGAATAGTGGATGGTTTGAGATCAAATTTCACATAGTTATGAATGTTCTAATGAGATTTATAGTGATGGCCTCTAGTCAAGCCTCTTGAAGTGGATGTCAAAAACTCTAGTGCATTCATGATATGTTTGAATGTGTGCATGATTGATTGCATTGGCTTTTATTGAATTGTAATTTATTTAACTGAAGGCTCAAGAATTGACAATTAATCTTTGGTTCTTTAGGTTTGGCTTTGGATTTGAGAATGCATCTAAAACATGGTACAAATAATTGTCTATTTTGTGTACTAGGTTTAGTGAGTTCTTTCTTTTTTCTTATGAATGGATGGATAATCCCCAAACTTTGATAATAATGTTTTGAAGATTCTTATGCTAGTATACTAGGCTTAGTCTTGAGTCTAGTTTAGTATGTCTAATTAAATCATGAAAGATAATATGCATATTTCTTGCAAAATCCATTTTGTAATATATTTACTTATTAGTAAAAAAAAAATATTTTTCTTATCGTAAATGATTAAGTATCTTTAAAAACTATAATTTTATTATTTGATAAAATTAATGTCACAAATAAAATAAAATATAGATCTCCTAATAACCTTAAAATATTTGACACAACTAATAAAATATCCATTACTTTAATGAATTTCAAGGCTACAGATTCAAAACCTTAAGAAGTATTATCTTTTGTTACTCCTTCCTTATTTTGAATATTATTTTTCCAAATTAATACCTTATAGGGTAGACCAACTTACTTAAAGTTAATTACCTCCAATTCACATATAAAAGTATCCTTACATTTACTTGAATACCAGAATTTAAAACTTAGTAGTTGGTAAATTGTTTTTTCTAATGTCTTGCCTTGATAAGGTTAGACCAACTTACTTCAAGCCAATTGCCTATAATTCACATATATAAAAAAATTATGCTAATAATTTTTTTTTTAGAAGATGATCCTCTCAATTGTTCAAACTCAGACTTAATAATTAATATTTTAATAAAAGTTTATAAAAGCCAACTGCTTTTCACCATTATTATTCTTAATATTTTTTATAAAAGTTTATAAAAGTCAACTGCTTTTCACCATTATTATTCCTTTTTGTACCTTGTTAAGAGTTAACGTTTCATCAGAAAACTTTATCCATATTATAAAATAAATAGAGTTTTTACGGGACAAGATAATGGTTAGAGCTTTGGATTTTTTAGGAGATTTAGGTTCAAATTATTAAGAATATTTTTGTAGTTATGTAAGTGAGCTATAATAAACATTGTAACTCTAGAGCTCCAGTCTAGGTAGAGCTCTCCAATTTTTCCTTTTTTTGTGGGTTGGTTTGGATTAAATTGTAGGTGTGTTTGGGCGTGTGGTTTTTATTGAACCTAAAAAAAATTCAATGCTTGTCCAACCTAATGAGTATGTGTAGAGTAGATTTGTCAAAGGATCTACCCGATTCCGTCACCATTTAAGTGGGGAAAGGATACCATTTTTCAGCAAGTGGTTTACATTAATATCTCGAACACTTATTTTTGCTGCCAAGCACTCAATCATAAGGTGAAGGATTGTCTGCGTACGTCGCATCCCAAGACAAAATTGACTTTCGTGCCCACCCCTAAGGCAACCACTCAACCTAAGACGAATGGTTGGACCATTGTAGTTCATCGCAAAAATCTGTGTTCTCGTATTGTTCCCACTTCATAAATAATGATTTTTTCAATCCATAGATGGCGGTTGTCACATGCTCGTAGCCTTCAGATCCATAATTGGCGATTGTCACAATCTCAATGCCTTCACTTCCATAGATGATTGTTTTTCTCATTCCAAAGTCCTCACCCATGAAGGGCACAATACCAGATGCAGATCCATTATTGATGGAATTGATGGTTCCTACGGAGGAAGCAAAATCTAAGGATTCCTCTTCTTCTATGTAGTTTCAACATTCTCACAGTCCTCGACAAGGAAAAACATATGGGGACAGTCTACCCGAAAAATGATTTCATCCATCCAAACCTCAATGGACGAGTGTCAAACCCACCAATTTCAACAACTTTGGGGTGTTGGCATTGCTTGAATAAAATTAGGACGATGGAGTGCAGAGGAGCCAGTCTTTACATTTAATATTGGGGATCATAAGTCTACTTGAAAATATTTACTTACATGGATGCCTAATGGAATCAACCACTCTGTGAGTTAGATCTATCCAATTTTATAGTTTAAGGATTTTTTGCTCTAGTTTATTTTCAGTTTCTCAATTCTGCAATGTAATTGATTAATCTATTCGATAGTTTTTTAGTAGTTTAGTTTCTTGAATATGCTCTTGTTATTTTTTTTAATAAAATTAAATCACTTTCAACAATAATAAACATTTATTAATTAAAATTTTAAATATATATTATTAACAAAATACAAACATAAAAATGGGTTTCCAGTAAGAGGGTTTAGTGTAAGCCCCCTCCATATTAAATTTGTGTAACTTAAAGCACATTTTGAGTTGCAAGCTTACTACAGTGGTAAGGGCTTTGTAAAGAGAGGTCCAAGGTTCCAACCCCAATCCATACGAGGGGACAAGGACCCCTTGTAAAAACCCTTGCTTTACCCTAACATTTTGGTCCATCTTTGTAGTGCAAGTGGAGAAGGTGAGCCTAATCGTGTTGAACGAGAGGCCCATTGTTTGAACCTTTGTGGCTTCCCTCTAGATAGTGTTATACCTGCATGGGACAACATTATCAACCACCAAAGAGTGGCTCTCGAGGTTTCTCTCTAAGCTAAAAATTGTTGTCCCTTAGGACTAGGTGGATTGGTAAAACATTGGGCACTTACCAAGAGGAGACCCAGGTTCAAGCCTCAAGGGCATGCCCAATCTGGACAAAGGTAGTAGTCTAACCTGAGTCTGCTGAGCATATACCAACTTGATGGCGACAATACCAACCCTGAGCCACCTGGGGTCTTTAACTCTGGGTCATGCTTACTGAGGTGAGATAGGGGTTAAAGTGGTAGCACCATGATTTGACTCTATGATCGAAGGCAATGTGACTTGACTATGTATCCAGTTGTTCAAAAAGGAAAGGTAGTTGCCAATTCCTCTATGTATTTAAAAAAAAACTTAAAGCACGTAATATAACGAGTTATTTATATCTACTTTGTAATTTGATTCGGTTTTTTTTTATTATTATTACATAGAAGAGTTGATTACAACCACTATTTTTAGTAACTGGCAAGTGCAGGGTTCAGACCACTGCTCCTAACAAACCTATGTGTTTGGGTTCAAACCACTGCTCCTAACAAACCTATGTGTCTCGTTCTTGTTGATCCGACATAAGATGAGGACCACAAGTTGTCTAGGGTTCATACCGTCATCGTCGGTCTGATGCACACTCAAAAGATTCAGAGCAGACTACTACCTTTGCAAAAAGCTGGCTTCTCCCAAAAATTTGAGTCTAAATCTCTTCTTAATAAGTGCCCAAACACATTTACTAATCCACTAGCCTGGTTTTTTTTCAAGCGTAAAAGACATTTCGACAAAAGCCCAAAGGGAAAAGTCTCAACATCCCATAACATTAACAATTGAATAGGCGTTTCAAAATTGAAAACCGTGAAGCATGACTCATGTGACAAGGTAGATCGGCTTGGGCGAAGGAATGGTCGCCATGTGGGGTGACTGCTTTAATGACGTAAGGGTCGCCATGTGGGGTGACTGCTTCAATGACGTAAGGAATGTCGACACCTTCGTCCTTGCACCTTGGAGTTAGCGTGCCCGAGAGGGAACCCGAACTGGGTCCGCTGGAACGGCACGGCCGACCGCTACGTTGAACGTCGCTCATGTAGATCATGGCCCCGACCGCGATTTGAACCTTTGCCGTTGCGGTTCCCTATTCTTGATATCCGCGGAGCACAGCCCCTTGTTCTTCTTCTCAGACTTTCTCCAGAAGAAGAGCGACTTCTTCCACGATAGCCTCTTCGTCAGGTCTTCTAAAGATTTCTGCAGCTCCGCCGGCTTAAAATGCCCCTTGCAAAGCACGAAACGTCTTCGACTAACAACGGGCGATGGCAGGTATGACTCCGTTTATCCTTCCGAGCTTCTGCAAGCACCTGTATACAATACGCCCTTCAGAGGATACTTGGATCCCATGCAGAACAGAAATCAAAACATTGACTTTGCGGTTAACTAAGTCGTGGATGTGAGAGTACAAGGCAAAGGAGGCTTGGGCCTGACAAGATTAGAGTTAAATAATAAAACTTTGGTTAAAAAGTTTTATTGGAGGTAGGTTTTCCGTTTATAAAGTTTTAATTAATCAAAATTTTATTGGAGGTAGATTTTTTATTTAACAAAGTTTTAACTAGTAGTAAATATTTGGGACAGGTGAACTTTAATGAGGTGAGTTGTTTCTCTTTGAATGGTAATAGGTTCCTAGTGTGGCAGGCACTAAATCTAGAATCTTCGATAGAATGGTAATAGGTTCCTAGTGTGGCAGGCACTAAATCTAGAATCTTCGATAGTGAATGATGGATTATTTTAGAAAGTGAAGAGGGGAGAAGACATGATTTTGGATAGATTCATGGAATCAATACCTACCTATCATTGTTAAATTTTCAAAATTGCAATTGATAAAAACAACCATGAAAACATTTAACCATCATAATGTGTGTTATGCTACAAAAGTTAGGAAACATTTGACCACCTAATGTTTTAGTGTCTATTCACAGGCGATCTGGGGGAGACTGTTCTTAACTTATAAAATATGAGCAAATGGTAATACGAACCATATTAATATTTGGGAAAGATGGAAGAAAGGTAGATTTAAATCTAAAGCTCTTTGTATCAGGTGGAATCTTGGATTAAATTTTATTTGTTGGTAATTGTGGCTAGTGAGAAATGGCAACATTTTCAAAGAAACCTTTTTATCCTTGGATGGCGTCTAGCAGGTCACTTGTAGCAAAGTTGCAGAGACTATGGTAGTGTACACCAAAGAGGAAACTCAGGATTATATAGGGATGATGGAAAAGGAAGCTGAAGTGCAAGAGGGGCAAAGCTAGTTGGAAGGCATTCCTAGAAGGTTGGATTACAATTAATCCCAATGGAGCTACAAAAGGAAAACTGGGTAGAGCTGGAACTTGAGTGGTTTGCAGGAATGGTGTTGGGACAATGCTCTATTAAAAATTACAAGGCTTAGGCAAGGCCACAAACAATGAAGCATAAGTCTTAGCTATCAAATCTACTTTTATCTAAGCAGTAATATAGGTTCACAAGGGAGAGAGGGGAGGGTCCCGATCCCTTCCCTGCTCCCCCTCCCCTGGTTCCTGCCCAGTCCCTGGCTCATCCCAGGTTATCCCTCCCTGGTATTGTTTGTTGCAGATGATCTCGTTGAGGGAGATCCTTCTCCTCTTTCTGCACCTATTCCAGTTGGTCAGGGTTCCCTTGTTTGAGTTTTTGGCCTGGTGCTTCCCAGGGTTCCTTGTTGTTTTCGGGATCCCTTCCCTTTTTTTTCCCTCAGGCTTCCCCCTAGGGTTTTCTACAGGTTTTTTGCGTGGATATGGTTCCCTGCGGTTCTCTGGGTGGTGGGGGTGATTGGTTGGGTTTTTGACGGCTTCCTAGGGTTTCCTTTGAGGTCCTTACTGCTTTGGGGGTGGTCTGGGGGGCCTCTTTCCCCCTTTTGCTAGTGAATCCTCTCTGGGATCCTGTGGCTGCTGTTGGTCCCATCCCTATGGGGAGGGCCCTCTTCGATTTCCCGCTTGGAGGCTTCTTCGTGCTGGTTCTGCTCCTTGGTGGACACCCTGGGCATTTGTTTGGCCTTGGGGGGGCTTTTTCTCTGCTTGGGTTGTTCCCAGCCTCAGTCCCAGTTCCCTGAAGTTTCTCTTGTGCAAGGATGGGATTCTTGGCCCCTGTTGTTGGGGTTCTCTGGGTTCTACTGCATTTTTCAAATCATGGGGGGATCTGATCTATGCATGCAGACCCTGGATCCCCCAGGCTAGGCTCCCAAGGATCCCATCTTTGTGGCTGTTACCTCTTCTCACCTGGGATCCCCAGTCCCTGTATCCCTGGTCCCTTAACCTGTTGTCTTTTCCTACTGGTTGTCCTGGGGGCGAGATTCTCTTGGTGGTGCTTTCTGGTTGCTTCCCGATGGGCGGGATCTCCTCTTTGCTAGTTTTCAACTGCTTCCTACTGGGCGGGATTCCCCTTTTTTTGGGCAGGATGGTTTCCCGCGGGGCGGGATTCTCCAGAACCACTGGGTTTCCCGTTGGGCGGGTTTTTCTCATTTCTTGTTGGTTTTCTCGGGAGGCAAGATTCACTTGGTAGAGGTTTTTGCTGCTTCCCGCTGGTTGGGATCTACATTGGGATGGATTTCATTGCTTCTCGTTGGGCGGGATTCACTCTTTGGTGGTTTTTTGATTGCTTCCCGCTAGGTGGGATTTATATTATAATGGTTTTTTGTTGCTTCCTGTTGGGCGGGATTTACACGATGGTGGTTTTCAGCTGCTCCCCGCTGGGCGGGATCTTCAAAATTACTTTCCTTCGAAATTGATGGTTTCCTGCTGGGTGGGATTGTTCAAATTTACCTATTCCCACTGGGCGAGATTTCTGTTTGTTTTTCATTTTCAGGGTATTGGTGCCTTGGGCCCAAAATTTTGTTGTAATGGCTTATTCTCGACATGTTATTTCCAACTCTTATGTAATTAGGTTTTGGGATCCTAGTTAAAACCCGTTGTAAATACAATAGCTACTTATAAAAAAAAAAAAGATAGGTTCACAAGAGGATACTCATAGAATTAGATTCTCAAATCTTGGTAGAAGCTTTGGATTGCATGAAAAACTTTGCTTTGTAGACGTGGAGGTTGAGGATTCTCGTCACCCAAATTAAGGAGTTGTGGATTGAATTGGATGATTTGGTCCTGATTTATGTGGGTAGAGCTTTGAATACAATGGCCAACTTCCTGGCTAAAATGGGTACTGAGAAGGAGGTAGGAATGTAGTGGCACAGTGGCATGGCTACTAAGGACAAGAGGTTTGGGCAGGTTGGTGAGCAAATCCAATGTTTGGCTAATTTGGATAGCGAATGTAAACATATGAAACCCAATGTTTGGCTAATTTGGATAGCCAATGCAAACATATGATCCAAAAAATTTGGCTCCAATATAGATCTCCTTTTTATATTGTAATCAAAAGTAATTAATTCTTAAAATCTTGATCTTTAAAATTATGAGATTTTTTTGAAATTTTAAAAAAGAAAAATCAAATACTATTTACTTTTATATATATATATATATATATATATATATATATATATATTTTAAATAATCATTAAAAATAATTAAATATTATGAACAAGACACAAACATTAAAATGGGTTTACGCACATCGTGAGAAAGTAAGGCAAGAGGGTAGAGTGTAAGCCCTCTCCATATAACATTCGTATAACTTAAAGCACATTCTCCTTCAATACTACAAACAAAAAAACACACTTAAATACATTTTTTTAAAATGTACATGTATTTAGGTTTGTTTATATTAAAAAAGAAAATTAAAACATATCGATTCACAAATGCTCAAACGAAAAATCTCAATATCCAATAACATTTTTTTTATTAATATAAAAGAATTGGTAACATCCTTTCATTTTTAACAAAGGGGTATATGGGTCACACATTCTCCCCGAAAGTTTGTTATAATTCATGTCTCTCTTCGATAAACGTAACCCGAGTGAGGAAACCACAGAGCTCGAAGTTGATACCGCCTTCCTTCGTCAAGCTGGCGCCCGAAGTGAGGAGACCGCCTTCGTCAAGCTAGTGCACTCAATGGACTCAAGTCAAACTTACTACCTTTGCCGAAAATCTTACTGAGAACCTGAAATCTAAACTAGGCAGCATGATTCATGTGACCAAGTAGATCGGCCTGGGCGAAGGAATGGTCGCCGTGTGGGGTGGCTTCTCCAACGACATATAAGGAATGTCGGCACCTTCGTCCTTGCACGTAGGAGTTAGCGTGCCGGAGACGGGACTCAAACCGGGCCCGCTGGAACGGCACGGCCGACCGCTCCGTTGAACGTCGCTCATGTAGATCGGCCCCGACCGCGATCTGAACCCTTGCCGTTGCGGTTCCCTATTGCTGATATCCGCGGAGCACAGCCCCTTGTTCTTCTTCTCAGACTTTCTCCAGAAGAAGAGCGACTTCTTCCACGATCGCCTCTTCTTCAGTTCTTCTAAAGATTTCTGCAGCTCCGCCGGCTTAAAATGCCCCCCTGCAAAGCACGAAACGTCTCCGACTAACGGCGGGCGATGGCAGTTATGACTCCGTTTATCCTTCCGAGCTTCTGCAAGCACCTGTATACAATACGCCCGTCAGAGGATACTCGGATCCCATGCAAACAGAAAGCAAAAAATTGATTTTGCGGTTAGCTAAGTCGTAGATGTGAGAGTACCTGTTCATAATGCATTTCTGGGTGGAAGATTGAATTATCAGCCATTGGAAACACTGGATCTGTCAAGCCACGCAAGGAGATTTAAGAAACCAGCCCTTTCATACAATCGATATAGCGAACTCCTCTTTTCAAAAACCCGTGCAGATCGATTCCCCACAATCAGTTTCGCATTATAGTTAAGATCTTTATAGATGGACAACTTGAGGTTGAAAGACATCCATGTGAACGAAGAGTACGAAGAGAAGAATTGGGATTTGACACGCAAACCAAGGAAATAAAGGAAAAACGACAAGGATTTATTTGTCATATTCACGTTTTGTCGGGCACCATTTACTGTAGTTTTGACAGTTGTTTACAGACATTGATGGATCAACCGTAAACGTCGTGAACCAGTTTTTTATATTTATCGAAACATGTGTAGATTCGAATTTTAGATTTACCTGTTTTTAATATTTATCGAAACATGTGTATAGTTTTATCTTTTTCAGATTCGAATTTTAGATGTTCTTTTTTGGAGGGTTTATAAAAATTAAAATATTCATCATTAAACAACTAAAATTATATATAGATTCTTGGGTAGATGACTTTACATCTAGCAGTATATCTTCCTTTTAAGATATTTAATATATTTTAGTTGTTGGATGAATATGGAATATAACTGTTGTATTGAATATTCAACATATTTTAGTTGTTGGATGAATTAGGAACATAAGTGTCTCACTGAACACTGGTCACATGAAGTCCCATTTCGGGTATGAAGTCCATTTTCGGGGTGCGGGAGCACCCCGCATTAGTTGGAGGGAATGTATTGAAGGACTGTCCGGGTGGATAAATTGTGAAGCAATCACTATTGCAGCCTTTGGTGTATGAATTTGTTGAGACTGAGGAGCCTTATTGTTGGCAGCTAAGGGACCAACGTTTTCCTTCTTATATTTGAGACATGTGCCAACTTGAACTGTGTACCTTTAGAAGCAGCCAAACTTTTAACCATCTTCGTGAGGTTGAACATCTTTGAGGTATTGGTTTTGAACAGAGGCCGAATGACGGAGTAAATCTACTTGGTGCTTAGAGTTACAATTTTACAGCTTAGGATTTTTTAACTCTAGTTTACTTTTGTATGCTTAGTTGTTTATTCACCCTTTTAGAAGTTGGTACCTTTAGAAGCAACCAAACTTTTAACCATCCGCCTGAGGTTGAACATCTTTGAGGTATTGGCTTTGAACAGAGGCAGGATGGCAGAGTAAATCCACTTGGTGCTTAGAGTAACAATTTTACAGCTTAAGGTTTTTTTACTCTAGTTTATTTTTCTATGTGTAGTTGTTTATTTACCCTTTTAGAAACGAGTATCTTTAGAAGCAACCAAACTTTTAACCAGCCTCCTGAGGTTGAACATAATTGAGGTATTGGCTTTGAACATAGACAGGATGACAGAGTAAATCTACCTGATGCTTAGAGTTACAATTTTACAGTTTAAGATTTTTTTATTCTAAATTATTTTTCTATGCTTAGTTGCTTATTCACCCTTTTAAAATATGGTTGGGGTTTTGATCGTATAAGTGACCTTGTGCCTTCAACTATGAACTTTCCAACTCCCTATTATTCCAATAAAAAAAATTATATATAAAATTTAAACTATCCAAAATTAAAAAAAAACATCCAAAATCTCCAATATTTCTTTAGTTAAAGAAACGGCATTATATATTTAAAGGCAATCAGGTAAGAACTTATTTTCTGCACGGATGTAAATGTATAACAATTTTAAACATTCACAAGCGTTATGAGCATGGCAGAGTTGACAACAGGGGAGGCGCAGACTGCCAAGCCACAACAATGATGTGAGTAGCCATTGTGAGATTAGACGGATGGAGCCGATCCATGGAATCTTTGTCACGGGTTATGTGTTCCATTATTTATTTATTTTCCCATTGATGGGCGACCGGAACGCAATTCTAGGCCAGTATTTGAAGGTGAGGCAGAAAAAGGTGCCATATTTTCTACGTAAAAACTTGTTCGTCGCGTACAATCAACAATCAATGCAAGGAGCGCGCCAATTACAATTGCACGAAGAAAAAGATGGAAAAAGGTTTTATAGTCATGTCAATACTTAATGCACCATCCAAGAGGAAAACGTAACCTTTCAAAAGCTAAAGTTGTTGACTAGCACGTGAACCAAAGAACTTATTTGTTGGAAAACGAAATAGTGAGAGACTTAGGTTCAAATTTTGGTGGTGCTAATTAGCAAAGGTAGTAGTATGTTCTGAATCCTCTAATATGCGTCAGACTGACCACGATGCGAACCCTGACAGATCGACGGTCCTCATCTCACGGCGGGTTAACAATAACGAGATGGATAGGTTTGTTGTATGTAGTCCCTGTGGTTTGAACCTGTGTTGGTTAGTTACTAAAAAATTGTGGCGTTGGCCATTTACTAAAAAATTGTGGCGTACCAATTCTCCTATGTAACCCAAAAAAAAATTAAAATAGTGAGAGACTTTATTTATGTATAGTATATTTATATATTATATAATTTGTTGTTTATAATTAATTTGGCTGATTTCATGTTAATATTGAACACCTTTGAATATACTTAAACAAACAATTACAACAATTTTAACCATTATTTGTATGATGTAATATTATTTTTTAATATTTTTTTATTGTGTTAAAACAATATATATATTATTAATTAGACTAAAATTAATGTAACAATCCAAAACAATTATTTGATTTAAGATAAATTTGATGGTTTACCAGTACATAAGAATTATGTACTAGGATAAACCCTATGATCCATGACTTTACAACCAATGTGGATAGAGACACATACTTTATCCATCAAACTAATAGACAAAGACAAATACACTATCTTTAACATTTTACGACCAGTGAGCAACAACTAGTTGTATATTCAATGTGTGCATGAAAACACACTTAAATATTCACATCTTCATGACTAGAGATGTACACAACCAATAATAAGTATACCATACCTCTTGAAAACATTGCACATATACTCATTCACAAGAAGATTTGCAAAAACAGAAAACATTCTACTATTTGTAACAATTCCATGATCAACCAATCACAAATACAACATCAATTTGTGAATAGGGACAAACACAACTATTCACAAGCACATGTCTTGGATTTTGTTCAAAAGAGATACTTCTCACTTTCCTTGTGGGAAGGGTCTTCAACATGTGCTGACATGCATCCCATGTTGGAGATCTTAATGTCATTTTGTCATTTCTTGTCTTGAAGATCACTTGTTGTGGTGAGGTCAATAACCTCCCACCTTTTCTTGTGTATCTTGGCCTTTTTCATCTGAATAAGCCATTGCCTACGATAAGAAATTTATTCGTGATTCTTTTGTCTAGCGATGTAATGTGTCATTGATAAATGAGATCGAATGTTGGATGTCTTATGTAGGAACTTTTGGTCCTTGTTGACCTCCATTTCCAACCCATTTAGACTAGAATCTATGGAAGAAGAAGAATCACATTTAGAATGGACCTCTTTGACTTCTAGCAACTTCATTTTTGTTGCTTCAGAATCACCATTGAATATAGGATTATCTCTCCCTTAATCAAAACAATTTATAAAGGTGTTGAGTACCAATAATGCACCTTTATAACTCAATTTTAACACTAATAAAAATGACTTGAATTCAATAAGAAAAATAATGATTTGACTTTGACACATTAAATCTTCTAACTATAACTTAAAAAAAAATATTATTTAAATGCATTTTAATATTTTACTCGTAGACCTGTGAGGGATACCATAGGTGTAAGTCCTTGGGTTTTTATCTAAGGGACTGTTGTGGCTGATCCACAACACACCCCAAAATTGGGGACCCACCTTTTTTGCATGCTTTCAAAAGGAATCTCAGTGACCCAGATGCTAAAATTCAAGAAAAAGGGGCAAAAATGCACAAGTGTAGAAAGTGTCGCGAAATCGTGACATGTTGCTCCGTCGCGGCCGAAAACAGAAAAGTGTCACGAAATCGCGACATGTTGCTCCGTCGTGACCGAAATAGGAGAGAGAAAGGCAAAATGAAAAAGGCGTAGCGAAATCGTGACATGTCGCAAAATCGCGGGTCAAACCAGTCAAAGAGGGCAAAGCAGAAAAACGTCGTGAAATCGCGACAGGAAGCGGCAAGCGGGGCATGAAGCAAAAAGGCGTCGTGAAATCGCGACAAAAATCAGCAAAGGTGCATGAAGTGCAAAATGGTCGCGAAATCGTGATAGAATCAACAGGAAGGCATGAAGCACAAAAATGGTCACGAAATCGCGACAAAAATCAGCAAAGGTGCATGAAGTGCAAAATGGTCACGAAATCACGACAAAATCAACAGGAAGGCATGAAGCACGAAAATGGTCGCGAAATCGTGACAGAAAGCAGCAAAGCATCACCGAGTGAAAAACATCATGAAATCGCGACAGGTTGCGACTAAAGCAGTACGGATGAAAAAACGTCACAAAATCGTGACGAAGTTGCGACTAAAGCAACGTCGAGTGAAAAACGTCGTGAAATCGCGACAGGTTGCAGGTAAAAGGCATGAAGTGTAAAAAGTGTCACGAAATCACGACAAAATCGAGTGAAAGGGTCCGAAGCACAAAAGCGTCGTGAAATCACGATAGAAACGAGCGAAAGGGCACAAAATGGAGAAGCGTCGCGAAATCGCGACAGGTTGCAGCAAAGCAGTCCGAAAGTGAAAATTGTCGCGATTTCATGACGAAAAACGGGCAAAGGGTATGGAACAGAAAAGTGTCGTGATTTCGTGATAGAAAGCTGCCAAGAGGAAAGAAACGAAAGGCATAGCGATTTCATGACAAGTTGTGGCCGAGAGTGTACGGAACAGGAAAGCGTCACGATTTCGCGACATGTCGCGTTTTCGCTGAGCAAGAAGGCAAGGAGGCTGTTGGCCGAGAAACGTCGCGATATCGCGACCTGTTTCATTTTCGCTGTGTTAACAGAGGAACAAGCTGCATGCATGAAAACGTCGCGATTTCCATGGGACCGTTACAGAAGGCGCAGAAAGCGTGAGACACGTGGCATACAGGTGTCAGAGTTGCAGAAGCGTTACATGCAACGAAAGATTTCGAACGTTTCGGCATCGAGCATGAAGTAAAAGCATCGAAAAGGCGGGAATTTGAAAAGACGCATTCTGGGAGGTGAAACGAAGCGACGCAGGTGAACCGAAGAGCCGTGCCAGATAGTATAAAATCGGAAGCACAGATTGAACAGGGGGTTGGAAATTGTTGCTAGCAGAGTTGCAGAGACAAGGGCTGCATGCCATTCTGGGCCTGCACTTGGAGCAATTTCCTTCATTTGTTCTGGATTTGTAATACCTGGAACATTCTGTTATTGTAATTGACATACCATTTAATACAAAAATACAGAGAGTTGGCATCTCATTGATGAGAAAGAAGGAGTCATTTCTGCATGCATGATTTAATGTTTATCTTCCCCTTTCAAATTTAAGGTTTATAAATGGAGTTTAATGCGAGTCCTTTCGGTTGCTTCATGCGAAGGCCTAAAATTTGAAATTACAGTAAAACCCTAGAAACCCGCACCTAGCTTATCAGGATTGTGCGAATGTGCAGATTCAATAGGTTAGGTTGCATGCAGAAAACCTCATTAGCTTCGGTTTTGTCGAATGGAGATGGCAGCATTCTGAATGTAGTTTAATTTACCTTTTAGTTGTATTTTCTTTTATTCTCAATTCTTTATTTTATTTCCTGCATTTTAATTACCACGATTCAAATAAAGAACTAAAAATCCATCAAAGCTCAGGATAAATACAGATTCATCTCTTAGATTTATTCACTTTGAGTCCACTGCAAATTCAAATTAAAGTAAACTACAGTGCCCCTTGTTAACATCCACTTGCAACCCTAAGGTGTTCCCAGCATTTACATTGAACAACATCATTGGTGTTAAAGAACCAACATAACAGGAACCTTGGAGAAATTACTTTGTTATAATTTCTTTGCAAGCAGAGGATTTTGGGACTCAGATCCTACCGGAGAGTGTGCTTTCACAACTGGGTGAAAACACCACTCAACAGATTGGCGCTAGAAGGAGGGCCCAAATCGGTTTACTTTATTTTGGTTTTCATACATGAATAATATCTTTTGATTTAATTTTGAAATCATTTCTTAAAGCTCACAAACAGCTAAACTGCAGCTCTTGTCTTCTTTTGTTGCAGGTTTTCTTTGAAATAATCGAGGGTTTCATCAGGCAAGTTGGACCCACCGCGTCGTATTGCGACCGGGTCCCAAACAACCGGGGAAACCATTTTTCATGACCTTACGCTCACTGGTACTCCCAAGAATAAAACCAAGCAAGTCGTAAGCTCACCAATCACAAAAGACCTATTTTCTCCAGGAACATCGAGTGGACCTACGCTAGTAATATCAGTTGCCCCTAGTGTGCCTATTGTCAGTAATATTTCTACTGCTATTGTAGGGTTGTCTTCATCGATTTTGAGTCAAATGGCTCAAGCTCCAGCAACTCCTTGGTATGGAGCTAACAATACTCCTTTGAACATTGCTGGGGATATCCATGAAATCCCCAAGAACATTGAAATATTTTTGCCTAAATACAAACCGAGATGGCCCAAGAACAGTGAGAAGAACATATCCAAGCCTATAGGGATGTTTTAATTAGGTCGCAAGTCCAATATGAAGATGTGGCTTGGAGACTTTTCCCCATGAGCTTAGATCCAATAGCATATGAATGGTATATATGCTTACCAACTGGTTCAATCACTTCATGGACGCAAATGGAGAATGCTTTTGTCAATCAGTTCAGGTCACCCTTGGATCCCGCAACCATTTACAATCAGTTTATTACGTGCAAAAGGGGCCAGGGGGAACCGATCAGAACGTTTAATCAGAGATTCCAAAAGTGCTATAATAGAGCAATTAGGCATTTTGCCATCGATCCCGCAGTGGCTTTGCAGATATATTTTGGGGCATTGGACCCCATGACAGCCATGTTTGCAAGACGAAATCCTCAAGTCACCACGCTCGCTCTAGCCTATAATGAAGCCATGACTATCGAGCAACAAATGACACCACAAGGCTACGGGTTTACCCAGATGCCTATGATGGGACAATATGCTCCATATGGTCAAGCTCCCTTGGCAAATCAAATCATGGCACCTCAAGTGCCAAGCATGAACGCCTTCCCATATCAACAGTCGTATCCACCAGCACCTGCATATGCACCCATTCCAATCCAACCAATCACATCCATTCCACCTGTCCCCGCATTTTTGTAGAATAGTCAATCGACTATGCAAGGAACTAGCCAAGTCAATCCTCAGGCCATAGTTCCTTTTCCAAATCCAACCCCGATTCAAAGTGTCAATCCATACGGGAATCAAATTCCTCGGAACCCGACCCAAATGTTGAATCAAGACCCCATCAATTATGCGAATCCAACGGGGGTTAACAACAATGTGATTCCACCGAAGGAGATTTATTCGAAAGTCGAAGAGCTCAAGAAATTAGTTCATAAAGCTGAGCAATGACAGGGTTCAATAGCAGAAGTATGAGTCCCATGCCCCTCACTCAAATCAAAATTTTAACAATAGAGGGAGACACTGGAACACCAAGCCAAACAATGGGGGAGTTCCCGCTCCCATTGCTAATCAACTAGATACTTCTGCAGGACCTAGCCAATCCAATTCTCTTTTGAATCTTTCAGATTTGGCGTGGGAAAGGGGGTGCAGGTTGCACAACACAAAAGAACACAATGAGAGGAATTGTCCTGAAATTGCTAGGTACACTCATTGTCTTCAGGCACAAGTTGATGATTTGGAACTGGTATCAAATGAGGGTCCATCGCAACATCAAGATGATAATATTATGGTGATGGAAACTGTATATCATCAAGAAGGTGAGAGTGAGGAAGAAGAAGACGAAATTTTGGAACAGGAGGTGCAAGCTTTTCGAGATTTCAGAAAGGGGAATCATGGATACCATTTGAGAAGTAAATCTAAAGCCCCTAAAACCTCATCAACACCTCCAAACAATTCTATTCTTCCTCCAGATACTAAGGCAAATAATAATCCTCCCCCTCCACTCAGAAGAGAAATGTCTAATGACGTGCAGAAGACAATCAAATTCGAAAAACCAAACTATGACATAGTGGAGGATCTAAAGAAGTCCAAATCTAGCCTTTCATTCTTGGACGCGGCTAGATTGCCTGGCCAAAAGGAGGCGTTGATAAAGGCTCTGAACTCACCTGATCAAATGTGGAAAGGAAAAGGAGTTGAGTCCCATCTGATTTTGTGAAAGGAGAGAAGGGATGTCCCGCCATTCTTATTGACTCTAAGAATTGCGGGTAAGAATTTGCATAACTGTTTGGTGGACACGGGTGCCACGAGCAACCTCATGCCTTCGGAGATATGTCAAATGCTAGGTCTGCAACCTGTTTCATCCAAATGCAAGGTCCTGCAATTGGACCGATCAGAGGTAAATGTGGTAGGGACCCTATATGATGTCAAAATTCAATTAAATTCTGAACCCGGGGTCCAGCAGGTTGTCGACATTCTGGTTGTTAATATCCCAAGTAGATATGGAATGCTACTTGCGAGAGATTGGATGAAAACTCTGAATGGCTATTTTTCAACAGACTGCTCACATATGTGGCTACCATGGAAAGGAATTGCAAACCAAATCAGAGTGGAAAATGAACCGAGGCTTAAGGAGATCATAACAAAATTTAACAAGCCGAATGAAGTTCAGTTTTTTGAGCCAGAACTGGGGGTTTATGCACTTGATGTTGAGGAAGCTACTGAAGAGCCTAAAGAGGAAACATGTCATGGTGGCTCTGCTGAGGAAAATGATTGCACGTGGTTGCTCAGGTTCGATGGATCAAAATCTAGACAGGGAGCAGGAGCTGGAGTCGAGCTCACTGGCCCAGGAGGTAAACCATTATTGGCTGCCTACAGATTGCAATTTCCTTGCACGAACAATGTGGCAGAATACGAAGCATTGATCTTTGGTTTACGTCTAGCATTGAGCAAGCAAGTTAAATGCTTGAAGGTTTTGGGAGATTCTGAGTTGGTAGTCAAGCAGATCAAAGGACAGTATACATGCCATGACAGGAGACTAAGCCTTTATAGAACTAGGGTTATGGACCTCATTGAGGAATTCGATGCATTCAATATAGCCCTTATTTCTAGAAAAGGAAATCGAATAGCAGACTCTCTTGCAGTCATCGCGGGCATGTTAAACCCGGTTGATATAAAAAGGTGTAAAAATTTCTCCATTGAATTGGTTCCTTGTCCATCAATACCCGATAATGTAAAGAATTTCCAGGTTTTTGAAAATGACAGACATATCTTCAAATTTGTCACGAACTCGGGTATTTTTGAAAATCAGGTGATTGATGAGGAACAAAGGTGGCAAGATGAAACAGAAAATGAAATTGAAACTGCGTATCAATCCAACAAAATACCTAAAGATGTGGTTTCATTGGAAAAAATGTTCGACATGGGATACAAGACCAAGAAAGGAAAAAGAGTCCCACTCCCCAAAGATGCATGTGATTCAATTAATCTAGGGAGTGGAGACAATCCAAAGGAGGTGTACATTGCAAAGGCATGTACAGATGAAGAAAGGAGCAACATAATGCAGGCATTGAAGCATTACATAGATTGCATTGCTTGGAATTACAATGAGCTGAAGACATACAACCAAGACATTATCACACATACCATCCCTTTGAAGCCAGACTCCAAGCCTTTTAGGCAAAGACAACGAGTTGTTAACCCGCTATTGGAGCCTTTAATCGAAAGGGAGGTCAAAATATTATTGGAAGCGAAAATCATTTTTCCTGTTAGGCACTCAACCTGGGTTGCTAACCTCGTTCCAATAAGAAAAAGAGTGGAGAGATTAGTCTGTGCATAGATTTTCGAAATCTTAATAAAGCCTCTCAAAAAAGATAATTATCCATTGCCATCAATCGATGAAATTCTACAAACGGTAAATGGATCTGAAATGATGTCCTTTCTTGATGGGTATTCTGGATACAACCAAATTCTTATACATCCAAATGACAGGATGAAAACAGCCTTCACCACCAAGTGGGGGACATTTGCATATAAGAGAATGTCGTTCGGACTGTTAAATGCTTGGTGCAACTTTTCAACGCGCCATGGATTATGCATTCAAAGGGCTCATAGGCAAATGTATCATCGTGTATGTGGATGATATTCCAGTATTCTCGAAGAAGAGAGAGGACCATGTCAAAGATTTAAAGAAAGTGCTTCAAAGATGCAGAGAACATGGAATTTCCTTAAATCCCAAAAAGTGCATTTTCGGAGTTACAGAAGGAAAATTGCTTGGTCACATCATTTCAAAAGAGGGCATATCCATCGACCCAGAAAGGATACAAGCTATCCAAAACTTACCTCTCCCGAGTAGTAAAAAAGAATTGAGATCTTTCTTTGGGCAGGTTAATTTTGTGAGGAAGTTTATCTCTAGCTTTGCTGAGATAGCCAAACCTCTGAACAAGATGCTCAAGAAGGATGTGGATGTAAAATGGAACGAGGAAAGTAGAGTGGCCTTTCAGAACATCAAAGATGCCATTTCTAGAGCCCCGGTCCTCATAAGTCCAGACTATTCCAAGCCTTTCTATATTTATTCTTTTATCATCAGAACACTCTTTTGCGAGTGTCTTAACCCAAAAGGGCGAGGATAGTGCAGAAAAACCCATAGCATTTTTAAGTGCCCCCTAAAAGATGCTCAATTAAGGTATTCAATCCTTGATAAGCAAATGTACGCACTTTTTAAAACGGTGAAAAAATTTAGGCATTACATTGTGCACAGCAGAGTTATTGCCATCGTGCCTGACTCTGTTGTTAAGACCATGTTTTTACAAAATGAACTAGGTGAGAAAAGAGGGAAATGGATTTCCACCATCCAAGAATTTGATCTCGAAATCCAACCTATGAAACTAGTTCGAGGACAGGGACTGGCGAAGGCGATCGCAGAAAATAATCCGCAGATAACATGCCAATACTCGAACACAGAATACATTGCTAAGGATGATTGGTATGTTGATATTGTGCAATTTTTATTGACTGGTAAGTGTCCTTCTAATCTGAATTCAACACGGAGAAGAGCTTTAAGGCTTAAGTCTATCAATTATCTGATGAAATCTGGTGTTCTTTACAGGAAGAATCATGAAGGGATCTACCTGAGGTGCCTGAACAAAGAAGAAGCTGCCAGGGTGTTGCAGGAATTTCACGGGAAACATGGAACTGGTCATGGTGCGGCAAATGCTACAGCGCATCAAATCCTGAGAGCAGGATACTACTGGCCACACATTTTCAAAGATGCACATGCCCATGTACGATCTTGTCATATCTGTCAAGTGGCTGCCAATAGAGAAAGAAATGCAGCCATGCCGTTACAACCTGTAGTTGAAATGAGACCATTTGCATAGTGGGGACTAGATTTCATTGGGGTTATTAACCCAAATTCTTCTGATTCCCATAAATTCATATTGACAGCTACAGACTACTGTACAAGGTGGACAAAAGCGATTCCTACTAAACATGCCACCACAGACGTTGTAATAAAATTCCTTGAGGACCATATTATAACAAGATTTGGAATGCCCGATTCTATTGTCAGTGACAATGGTAAAGCTTTTATTTCTACGCAATTTGCAGATTGGGCATATGACAACAAAGTGAGCTTAAAGTTTGCATCCAATTATTATCCTCAAGGAAATGGCTTGGCCGAATCTTCAAATAAAAATTTGTTGAACACCATTAAGAAGTTGCTGGAAAAGAACCCTCGGGATTGGCACAACCAATTGAAGTTTGCCCTTTGGGCAGATAGGACCAGAGTGAAAGAATCCATAGGGAATACTCCCTATCATTTGGTCTATGGGCAAGACCCGATATTTCCTGCAAATTTGAAGTTGCAGACCTTGCATTTCATACAAGAGTACTTGGGGACGAGATGATCAAGTTGAAGCCGGGTTAAGTCATTTGTTGCACCTTGATGAAAAGAGAGAAGAAGCCATGAATCACATGAATAAACACCAGGAAGTTATCAAAAGATGGTTTGATAGAAGGGCCAAAGTTAAGTCATTCAGAATTTCAGATTTGGTATTACTATGGGACAAAAGACATGAGGAAAAAGGGAATCATCAAAAGTTTGATTGTCTTTGGTTAGGCCCCTACCAGATTTCAAGAGATTCTTGGGAAGAATACCTTCAGGCTAAAAACTTTAGAAGGGAGAGATTTTATGCTACCGGTTAATGGGCAGATTTTAAAGCATTATTTTAGCCCTTAGGTTGTGAGATTTTGATGTTATTCTTTTCGGTTTTGGTGGGGATTTTCAGATTTTGTTTTCATTGTTTAGGATTGTTAGCCTAGCTAGGATTTTGGTTGTGGATTTGATTTCAATTGACATGTTTTGTTTATTTTGATAAAAAAAAAAAAAAAAAAAATAAAATATATATATATATATATATATATATATATATATATATATAATAAAAAAATTGAGATGTCAACTTATGCTTAAGATTAGGAGAATATGAAATATTGGAATTGTCTTGTAAAAGCTCCACAAGTCACACAAACATTTTAAGTTATATCGTTTGATTTTGTGATGCATGAAGTAGTCAGTTTTGCATGACAAGTATTTCATTTGCAATTCAAGAGATAATGCATTCATGTTACATCTCACTTTACATATACATTCCATCTTAGTTGCATATGCATCTTAGGTACAAATCATTAAAGTATGTCAATCCCTCTTAGGGTTGTGTTATAACATAAATGTAAGAAAAAATCCTAAGGTTGGAAACTGAGTCTTGAGATATCTAGAACCAAGCACGTCTCATACATTAAAAAGGATCTTGAGCAAAATGATCAAAACCTAACTTGGAAGAAAAGGTTGGGCGAAAGAAGTTTTTCATGTCTATCCTATTATGCAACATGATCCTTAAAACAGTGGTTTTGACCACTTCCATAGAGCTTAAAGCCTAAAATCGAGTAGTAAGGATAGGGTTAAATCCTCATCGAACTTAGGTTGAGGATCCAATTCCCCAAAGCTTTGATTTGACCTACATGGAGTAGTAAGGATAGGGCATAAATTCTCATCTCGCTTAGGTTGAGAATCTGATTCCCCAAAGCTCTTATGTCTCATTTCATAATAAATCTTGGATTGGAAGGATCGTACTACTTGTCCTCTGCAAAGGATGGGTAGTCATCCCCAAGGTCTAAGCAATAAAATTAATATTTTCCATTTACATCTAAAGTTTGGATTGGAAGGATCGTACTACATGTCCCTAGCAAGGATGGGTAGTCATCCCCAAGGTCCAAGAAGTAAAAAATAAAATTTTCCCATCTCATATTTATATTGGATTGGAAGGATCGTACTACTTGTCCTCTGCAAAGGATGGGTAGTCATCCCCAAGGTCCAAAGAAATGAAGATAAGTTTTGGATTGTGGGGTTAAGTATGCCCATGCATGGCAACATGTCTTGTCTAAAAAACAAGACCACCGATTGTCCAAAGGGTTAGACTAGCATGACCATTTCTTCCATAATTGGTTAAATTATTTTGCTCAAAGTGAGGTAATGAATTCTAAATCAGAATAGTAAGGATAGGGTTAAACTCTCATCTCGGTTGGTTGGGAGTCTGATTCCCCAAAGTTCTGATTTCACATTCACTTGCACATGGGTTCAAGATAGTAGGGACTCATAACCAACTTTGGGATATAATAAGGCAATTAATTAGTGGATCCTAAGAGGGTTTGGCAATCTTGAATGTTTGTACATGATACTAGAAGAAAGACTATGCATTTTATAAAAGCAAGATCTCCTAGCATATTCATTAGGTTACACAAATCATTCACAATCTCATATATGCATTCATGCAAAACTGACAATGGAGTGTGGATCAATTTCAAATGATAGGGAAAGAAATTCATTGCACACACTGAGCTAATACTTGATGATTCTGATGATTCATGTACTTCTGATCTTTGGGCATTTGTTATATTGCTTATGTGCTAACACATGTTTTCGAGTTTGTATATGTTTCAGGTTGGGTTCTCACTAAAATGCTCAAGAGCATTTGACAGTAGAGTCGCCATTTGTTGTGGCTGATCCACAACACACCCCAAAATTGGGGACCCATCTTTTTTGCATGCTTTCAAAGAAGGAATCTCAGTGACCCAGATGCTAAAATTCAAGAAAAAGGGGCAAAAATGCACAAGTGTAGAAAGTGTCGCGAAATCGCGACATGTCACGAAATCGCGACATGTTGCTCCGTCGCGGCCAAAAATAGAAAAGTGTCACGAAATCGCGACATGTTGCTCCGTCGCGGCCGAAAGAGGAGAGAGAAAAGGAAAATGAAAAAGTGTCGCGAAATCGCGACATGTCGCTTCGCGGTCAAAAAAAGAGGGAAAGAAAAAAAAGGAAGAAAGGAAAAAAAGGAAAATCACGAATGCGAAAGAAGAGAAGAGAAAAGGGAAATGGAAAAAGAAGAAAGAAAAAATGGTGAAGAAAATGGAAATGAGGAAAGGTGAAAAAAAAAAGAGAAAAGTGGAAATCGGAAAATCGAAAGGGCATGAAGTGAAAATGGTCGCGAAATCGTGACGAATAGAAGGATGAAGGAAAATGGTCGCGAAATCGTGACGAAAGTTGCAAAGAGTGAGTGAAAAACGTCGCGAAATCGTGACAAGTTGTAGCTAAAGCAGTACAGATGAAAAAATGTCATGAAATCGCGACAGGTTGCAGCCAAAGCGTCGAGTGAAAAACGTCGCGAAATCGTGACAGGTTGTAGGTAAAAGGCATGAAGTGTAAGAAGTGTCACGAAATCGTGACAAAATCGAGTGAAAGGGTCCGAAGCACAAAAGCGTCATGAAATCGTGACAGAAATGAGCGAAAGGGCACAGAATGGAGAAGCGTCGCGAAATCGCGACAGGTTGCAGCAAAGCAGTCCGAAAGTGAAAATTATCACGATTTCACGACGAAAAACGGGCAAAGGGTACGAAACAGAAAAGTGTCACGATTTCACGACAGAAAGCTGCCAAGAGGAAAGAAACGAAAGGCGTAGCGATTTCGCGACGGGTTGTGGCCGAGAGTGTACGAAACAGGAAAGCGTCACGATTTCGCGACATGTCACGTTTTCGCTGAGCAAGAAGGCAAGGAGGCTGTTGGCCAAGAAACGTCGCGATATCGCGACCTGTCTCATTTTCGTTGTGTTAACAGAGGAACAAGTTGCATGCATGAAAGCGTTGCGATTTCCATGGGACCGTTACAAAAGGCATAGAAAGCGTGAGACACGTGGCATACAGGTGTCAGAGTTGCAGAAGCGTTACATGCAACGAAATATTTCGAACGTTTCGGCATCGAGCATGAAGTAAAAGCATCGAAAAGGCAGGAATTTGAAAAGACGCATTCTGGGAGGTGAAACGAAGCGACGCAGGTGAACCGAAGAGCCGTGCCAGATAGTATAAAATCGAAAGCGCAGATTGAACAGGGGTTGGAAATTGCTGCTAGCAGAGTTGCAGAGACAAGGGCTGCATGCCATTCTAGGCCTGCACTTGGAGCAATTTCCTTCATTTGTTCTGGATTTGTAATACCTGGAACATTCTGTTATTGTAATTGACATACCATTTAATACAGAAATACAGAGAGTTGGCATCTCATTGATGAGAAAGAAGGAGTCATTTCTGCATGCATGATTTAATGTTTATCTTCCCCTTTCAAATTTAAGGTTTATAAATGGAGTTTAATGCGAGTCCTTTCGGTTGCTTCATGCGAAGGCCTAAAATTTGAAATTACAGTAAAACCCTAGAAACCCGCACCTAGCTTATCAGGATTGTGCGAATGTGCAGATTCAATAGGTTAGGTTGCATGTAGAAAACCTCATTAGCTTCGGTTTTGTCGAATGGAGATGGCAACATTCTGAATGTAGTTTAATTTACCTTTTAGTTGTATTTTCTTTTATTCTCAATTCTTTATTTTATTTCCTGCATTTTAATTACCACGATTCAAATAAAGAACTGAAAATCCATCAAAGCTCAGGATAAATACAGATTCATCTCTTAGATTTATTCACTTTGAGTCCACTGCAAATTCAAATTAAAGTAAACTACAGTGCCCCTTGTTAACATCCACTTGCAACCCTAAGGTGTTCCCAGCATTTACATTGAACAACATCATTGGTGTTAAAGAACCAACATAACAGGAACCTTGGAGAAATTACTTTGTTATAATTTCTTTGCAAGCAGAGGATTTTGGGACTCAGATCCTACCGGAGAGTGTGCTTTCACAATTGGGTGAAAACACCACTCAACAGGACCCAAGTTCAAACCCCGATAAGAGGGGACTGGGACCCCTTATAGAAACCCGTGTAAACTCAAAGATTAAATGGCATTAGCTCAATTGGTTATATTCTTCAACATTCAAGGAGGAGATCCAGGTTCGAATCTTGCCAAGCAATACATGGATAATATCCAAGATTTTTTGTAATACCACTATGTGGTGATGATGTAATATGGGTGGAGCCCATTTCAATCTCATATAACCAATTGAAAAAATATTTTAATTACAACCATTAATCCTTCATCCTAACCATCCCACCACCCACTTGTCCACCATACACCTTTTTCGCCATCCATTCAACCACTTTAACCCTTTTCCACCATTTCCTAACCCAATTAGGCTTATTTTTATATTATTTTATATTTAATATAATATTTTATATTATATTATAATATATTTATTATAAAATATGTATTTATAAACCCAATTAACCTCAACCGTCCGATCCAATCTAATCTCCACCGTCCATATTCATTAATCCGTGCCACATCTAAAATGTAATCTTAACCTTAGGATCTGATTTGATCTTACCCACACGATTAAAAGTGTAAGGCTAAAACCCTAGGAAAATCCTAGGTGGGATTATAAGTAAGGGCATTTGCAAATGCTCAAACCCTAGAATGTTCTCGTCCTAGATAAGGTTATTGAAGAAGCCCTTGTGAAGCAGAAGGATATAAAGCCCTAAAGATCCAAAACCCTAGCTTGCCATAGGACTTACATCATTCCAGCCATTTCCACATCCATCCCTGTTGCGGGCCAAACAAGGTGAATGGTTTCCTATTTTTGTCACATGCCCGTGCATTTAATTATCAACCCAGGGAGCTTCGTAAACTTGCGAAGAGTCGGAATTAGGTTACTACAATACCACTGGAGGTGAATCTGCTAATCCTACGTTTTGGGGGGTGTTCTTGAAATGGTTTGTCAATCATTCCCGCACTCCTCAATGATTTACGTAAGAAGAACATAATTAAACCTACAAGAAATAAATCATGTACGCGTTCCTAAAAATAAATCTACTACAAATGCTGGAACTAATAAACTAACAAACGTTCTTATGAAAGCAATAAACTAATTAAAATTAATAAATGAAAAGGAAATGGGGAAGAAATACTGGCTTGGAGTGGGCCCAGGCTCCAGCAGCTTCTTCCCGATCGAACACGCGCTTAGAACTTTTGGAACTTTAATATATTCGTCAACACACTACAATTTATCTCTGTACGTCTAAATGGATCTTTATTTTATTTCTATATATTTCTTAGAACGATCTGCGTGTGTTTATATAACACACCCGTAGAACTTATGTTATAGAAGTAGTTACAATAGTCGATCTGTCCCAGACTAAATCAAGACAATCTGGTAAATGCAATCGACATCTGGCATTCTGTTCTAATGGTGGCATGTTCGTTGTTCGGTTCATGCTTTTCCTAGCATCAGTAAGATGTTTTGATACATTGGTGCAATCTCCAATTTAGCTCTGCATGACGCAGAGCTAGAACTGCACCAGCCGCTACCGTCCACGTCGTTCAAATCTGGTCAATGGGCAAAGAATCAGTGGCGCCTTCTGGTTGTGGGGAGGCGCTTGCCTTTTGCTAGTGCCTTTCGACTGTGGGGAGGCGCTTGTATTTTGTTAGCACCTTTCGACTGTGGGGAGGCGCTTGTCTTTGGTTGGTGCCTTCCGGTTGTAGGGAGGCGCTCATCTTCGATTGGCACCTTTCGACTGCAAGGAGGCGCTCATATTCAGTTGGCACCTTTCGACTGTAGGGAGGCACTCGTATTCAGTTGGTGCCTTCCGACTGCAGGGAGGCGCTCGTGTTCTCTTCATTAACCCCCGATGAAATAAAGTGCCAGGTCCATCAAAAGGACCTCGACCGTTCCAAATCTAACTAAATCAACTGCAATTCCACAAAACATACTAAAAACACACAAATTAGATAACACGCATAATTATATCAAATATCTATATAATCATTCATAAAAGTACGCAATCCTTATTATACAACCGCATATTGATCAAAGAAATATGTACAAAATATGAGCATTTCTGGTGCTCATCATCCCCCCATGCCTAACATATGCCACGCCCTCGTGGCATCCAAGCTGTAGGTAGCCCTCTGACTTTTCATCGTCGCCATCTCTTGGAGGATTCTGCTGCCCTTGCGGCCCGAGTCCTGTCTTTTTGTGCCGAATTTGAAGGTGTGGTTCGCCTTTGCCTATGGGAAACTATGGCTGTCAATTGTCCTCTTCTTTTTCTGGCCGCTACTGGTGGTGGTCTAGCCAACATTGTTCCTACCGATTGAAATGCAGCTTCGGCAGCTTGCCGAGGTCGGTGTCTGGAGGTCTGACCACTGCCAGAGGGATATCCGAGTTATCCCCTCTGGAAGGCACTACTTGGGCCTTGTATAATCCGACCGCTTCAGGGGTAAGCCCTGCATTCTCCTTTGCAATCGTAACGGCCTCCAATTGTGGGCCATATACTCCCCACCGTTCCAAGTACTTCCTCATCATGGCAGGCCGCCCTCGGGATGAACCATAGATGTCCCAAAACTGGCTGTCTTTTGTCGGATTGATGCAGATGCTAGAATCTCCTTTTACCCTCGAGGATGCCTTCCTGGCCTCCTTGGCTGCTTTCATTTCATTGCGTCGCTGCTCGAAATATTTTTGCCTTTCGACGAACGGCTGCATGTCCCATTCATCCTCTTCGGAGTCGACGAAGGTCACTTTTGCCTTCTGTCGAGCCGTCTTGGGCCTCTTTGCCTTGGCTTCTACAGAAAATGCGACGGCTTGGATAGGGGTCTCTCCTTTCTCCTTCGGGGACTTCTCCCTGCTCTGAAGGATCGGCTGTGCTGCTATCTTCGGGGGTGATCCTTCGTTCGCCTGTCTACCTAGTGTCGACCCCTCAGGCTCTTCTCCTTCTTCAGGCCTGGGGAGGTCCTCCTTATCCTCTGGTCTTATCTCGTTGTTGGAGACCTTCGTCCTGCTCTGTGTCACTCAGGACAATGACAAGGGGCATGGTAGGACTTCTTTTCTTTTCACCCCTAAAAATAGAGGAATCCTCCCCGGCCTCCGGGCTGCTCTGTCGAGCGTCTAGTCGAATCTCCCCTGAAGAGAATACTCGTTCGACGGATGTGGGAGAGTTTGTCGGCACTTCTTTTGCCCAATCAGTCTGAGTGGACGCCTCCTATCTTGTTGTTCCTCTATCCTAGAGCATTTGATTTTCCTCTTGCAACTACCGGACCAGCTGCTCGAGCTGAGCAATTCGCCTATCTCTTTCCTCCAATTCCCTTTTATGCTGGTTCTGGCAATCTTCTAGAATTTGCTGTGCCATCCAGCAATCGGTTTGCCATTCGAGCGCCTCCTCCAAGGCCGCATCGATCTGGTCATTACTCCTAGAAGTTCCTTCATTCTATGGGCTCTGGTTCATTAATTCTCAAAGGGTTTGGGCGGCAACGTCTATCTCCGGGTCACTCTGTCCTTCCTCTATCGAGAGGAATCATCGCAGACATTTCCTCCTGGGGATTGGTTCATCCTCACCACCAGCGAGTGGCGCTCCTTCCTCCTCATACTCGGGCACTGGGGAATGCCCTCTATCCTCTATGTCTTCGGGCACCGGTGACTGCTCTGCTCCTCCTGGAAAATAGGGCAATGCCAATTGCCCGATGTTTGTTATCTCCTCTGCAGGGGATGCTTTGTCTTGCCCTAATTCGGCAACCGCATTGTGTTGCTCTATTTGGCCGCCATCTCCCTCTGCGTCGCGGTTCTGTCCTTGTGCTTCTGCGTGGCGGACCAATGCCGATATCAGCCCATGGTGGGCTAAGGCGGACGGTGCCCCCTTTTGGTATCGAGCCGCTTCATATTTCAGAGCATTCGCCAGGTAGAAAGGTATGTTTAATTTCCTCCCATGCACTAGGTGATTGATGAAGTGCACATGATTAATGTGCAGATGGGTATACTTTCCTGTGCATGTGAAAAATCGAGCAATCTGCTTGAACATCTTTCGCATATTCATGGGGAGACTATTTTTGAGTAACCCCTCCCTATCTATCTGCACATTTCCTCCTGGCAGCAGTATTTTGGTGTATAGTTTTAACACTCCGCCCTTGTATGTACATTCCCCCGTGAGAGGCAATCCAGTCGCCTGTGAGATGAACTCAGGGGTGACTGGAATTTCCACCCCTCGTACTTGGGCCGCATCGCCCCTCAAAGAGGCGGCGAATTCTCTAGCTACCTCCACGTCCTGGCCCTGACTGACCAGGGTGCAGTATTCGAGCCACCCCTTGGCTTCGAATTGGGTCTTCACTGCCCCTCTGATCCCATCAGTATCACTGGGTTCATTCTTCTTGATCGCGTGGTTCTTGGACCTTCCTCCCATGGTGCCTTCTGTTGCTGTATATTTTTTTTTGTCCTTCCTTCTTCAGGAAGGTGCCTTCTTATAGAAAAGATGCCTAACCCTAGCAGTTATGGAAGATGCCCTATCATTGGCACGTGATTCTGGCTATGGGGGGATACGATCTCTATGACGACGATATCTTTTTCGGTACTATGTATTTATAAATAATTATATAAATGATTTGATTTAGTATGCGCATACCTGATTCATCATTCTAGTCATCGTGGTAGCCACTGATTTGCTGACTTGTGACACGAGGGAGGGGTATGGTCCTTTGATGTCGCTCATTCGTGCGATGCTTCGTTTTGCTCGAGGCATCCGATAGATGTAAATGTTGCACGTGAGAGGCGTTCTTTGGTACCTTTCCCATGTGGATGGTGTCCTTGTAGCGCCTTTCCAACGTTGTCGGTGCTCTTCTTCGAATGAATGCGCCTTCCGGTGCTATGAGGTGCCTCTGATTGGTGGGAGGCGCTTTTTCCTGCATGCGTCTTCCCAATGTGGGAGGCGCCTCCTTCTGGTTCGTGCCTTCCCGATGTTGGAAGGCGTTTGTCTTGATGAATGTGCCTTCCTGATGTTGGAAGGCGTATTCGATTGGATGAATGCGCCTTCCTGATGTTGGAAGGCATCTCGGTTGGATGAATGCACCTTCTTGATGTTGGAAGGCATCTCGGCTGGATGAATGCGCCTTCTTGATGTTGGAAGGCATATTCGGCTGGCTCTTTTTTTTTTTTAAGACTTGGTGCCTTCCTGCCACGGAAGGCGCCTACATATGTATATATATATATATATATATATATATATATATATATATATATATATATATATATATATATATATATATATATATATTTTTAATAGAACTTCTGAATGGATGGAAGGCATTGTCTTCCGATTTGGCACCTTCCGGATGCAGTAAGGTGCCTTCTTCTGGATGGGCGCCTTTCGGGTGCAGTAAGGCGCCTTCTTGTGGACTTGGTGCCTTCTTCTGGATGCAGTAAGGCACCTTCTTTTGGATGCAGTAAGGCGCCTTCTTCTAGACTTGGCGCCTTCTGGACGCAGTAAGGTGCCTTCTTCTCGATGGTGATTTGACTGGAAAAAGGGTGATCAAGCCTTCCCAGCTTTTCATGCTGCCCAGATTCTACCTACGAGCCGGTGTCGGAATGCTGAGCCGAACCTAGTTTTCCAGATACCTATCCCTCGTGTTGTCAGGTCCTCCACCTGCAAAAAGCAACCAAAAAAGAAAGGAAAATAAATGCAGTTAGACGCGTTTCGTGCCTGTTAGGCCCTAGATTAGGATGCCTATAGCTTGCATGCGGGCATTGTCCCTGCAAAAACACACATTACAAAAAAAACTATATTAACTAAAAAAATTTGGGTGAGCACTTTCGTGCCCACCATTTCACCCGTGAGAGTTCGGTCCGGATCTAGCAAGATGGGGTCTCCCCCATGCCTACTCTAGATTCCACCTATAACGTTTCGAACGTATTATAGGGGCGTAGTCGGTGGCCATTGACTATGAACATGGTGTTGCTACCGTCAATTGTCTTAACGTGCACCGCCCCGTTCCTAATGAGCTCTGCCACCTCATACGACCCCATCCACCTCTGCATAAGTTTGCCCTTCCTTTCCTGGAATCGGGAATCGTACAACAGTACCCATTCCCCTACCTAGAACTTCTTCAGCTTGATGTGGTTATCATGCCACTTCTTTCTCTGCTTCTGTATAATCTCTGTCCTCTACAAAGCATCCAGTCGGATTTCGTCCAGCTGATCTAGTTGGCGAATCCTCTATTTTTGAGCTTCATCCAAGCTCAAATTTAATTCTGAAGCCATCCTCAGAGTTTTGATTTCGAACTCGATGGGCATCATCGCATTTTTTCCATAGACCAGTTGGAAAGGTGTGCATCCTGTGGTGGATTTCCACGTGGTGTTGTATGCCCAAACTGCCTTCGACAACCGTGTGGCCCAATATTTCTTGTGTTGCTGCACGGTTTTGGTCAGGATGTTTTCTATCTCCCTGTTTGTCACTTCTACTTGCCCGTTCGCCTGTGGATGGTAGGGCATGGTTTTATTGTGCCAAACTCTATACTGCTCCATCAGCTCCTCAATCAATTTGGAGGTGAATTGGGGCCCTTGGTCTATTGTTATCTCCCTAGGAACCCCAAATCATGTGAAAATATGGGAAAATAAGAAATCAACGACCGTTCTTTCCTTTGAGTCCCTTAATGCCTGCACTTCCACCCATTTGGTGACGTAATCCGTGCAGACCAGAATAAACCTCCTTCCCATCGAAGGTGGATTAAATGGTCCCACGAAGTCCATGCCCCATTTATCGAAAGGTTCCAGGTGTACCTGGGGCTGTAGGGGCATTTCATCTTGTTGGGTTGGTCTACCCATCCTCTGGCACTCGTCACACTTGCTGGTATACGCTGCCACGTCCTTGAACAGAGTGGGCCAAAAATACCTAGCTTGTAGGATTTTGTAGGCAGTTCATTTCCCTGCAAAGTGTCCTTCGCATGGCTCATCGTGACATGCCTTGAGCACTTCTGAAAACTCCTGTTCTGCTACGCATCTTCTTATAATTTGGTCCCATCCTATTTTAAATAGGAGACCATCCATCCAAAGGAATGATGCGCTCTTCTCTATGACCGCCTGCTTTTCTCGGTAGGAGAGAGCAGGTGAGGTCCTTTCGGTGGCCAAGTAATTGGCTATGTCTGCATACCACGAAGTTTGTTCACTAATAGCGAACAAATGTTCATCTAGAAACTGATCTTCCACTGCTTGATGATCTACTGGTATCAATCTGGATAGAAAATCCACCACGATGTTGTCCTTGCCCGGTTTATCGACTATAGTGATGTCAAATTCCTACAATAGCAACAGCCATCTGATAATTCTGCCACCAATGGTCGGCTTGCTCATCAGATACCTGATAGTCGTGTGGTCCGTATGGATGAAGACCTTGTATCCCGTTATATAGTGGCAGAATTTGTTTATTGCATGGACAACTGTGAGGAATTCTTTTTCTATCACTGTATAGTTGAGCTCTGCTCCCACCAAGTTTTTATTGACATAATAGATGGCATAAAATTCTTCATCGTCTTTTCGCTCGAGGACTGCTCCGATCGCATCGTTAGATGCATCGCAGTAAATATGGAACGGTATGGCCCAATTCGGTCCTCTCAAGACCGATGCAGATATCAATTTTTCTTTCAATAATTGGAACGCTTCTTCGCAATCTCTCATCCAATTGAACTCTACGTCCTTAGAAAGTAGGGTGTGCAGTGGTTTGGCAATCTTACTAAATTCGACGATAAATCATCGATAGTACCCGGCTGATCCAAGGAAACTTCTTACCTCCTTCTATGTTCTAGGGCTAGGTAGGTCTCTGATGACCTCGATCTTCCTCTTGTCTACTTTTATTCCTTTCGCAGAGAGGTGGTGTCCCAACATGATGCCTTCCTGCATCATCATAAAACATTTTTCATTACTTAGGGACAAATGATTTTCCTTGCTCTTGTCGAGCACTCTTTCCAGATTTGTCATTGCCTCCTTGAAGGTTTCTCCATAGGCGGTGAAGTCGTCCATGTATACTTCCACCCCGTCTCCTATCATATCAGAGAATATGCTAAGCACCGCCCTTTGAAAGGTGGCCGGTGCATTGCATAGTCCAAAAGGCAATACCTTATAGGCAAACGTTCCCCATGGACAGGTGAACGTTGTTTTATCTTGATCTTCTTCCCCTATCTGGATCTGGTTGTAACCACTGAAACCATCCAAAAAGGAGAAGTATTTTCTTCCTGAGAGTGTGTCCAAGACCTAATCGATGAACGGGAGTGGGAAGTGGTCTTTCTTAGTCGCCTTGTTCAACGCCCGGTAGTCCACGCAGATCCACCATTTCTCGTTCTTTTTGGGGACCACCACTAATGGTGATACCCATTCACTGTCAAAAATTGGATATATGAATTCAGCAGCCAAAAGTTTGTGCAGTTCTTCTCTGACAATGTCTTTCATTGCTGGGTTCATCCTTCTCTGTGGCTGCCGACTAGGAGTTGCCTGGTCATCTAAATAAATCCGATGGGTACATATTTTTGGGCTGATGTCATGCATATCTGCGTAGTCCCATGCAAATGCTTGCTGGTGTTTTACCAGAAGCTCTTCCAAATTTTCTAGCTATGTGGGCGTCAACCTGCTGTTGACGTTTAATATCCTCCCTAGCCCAACGTGTATTTGTCGGATGTGTTGATCTTGGGCACTAGTCAACGATGATCCAGGTGTGGGGGTGGACGATTCTCCATGGAGAAAATCCACGATAGCACCATCCTCGTCCTCTTCTGCCACCTCCTCCAAGGTCATCACCGGCTGGATTATGGACAACTCCGTAGTTCCATGCTCGGTGATCCTGGGTTCTTCTATCGAGTCCATAGACTGAGCTGGCGGTGAAATGGTCAGCCTTTTGATGTTTTGCCCATTGGAGATGGTCATTAGCCCATCCCGATAGCTGATGTAAGCGTCAGCTGTTGCCAGCCATGGCCTCCCCAAAATGAGCGGGTAACCACCCAACCTGGTCTTGGTTTGCAAAACTAAAAAATCGGCTAGATATTCCCATGCACTGACTGTTACGATCACATCTTCCAACATCCCTTCCGATGACATGGTTGATCGATCATCTAACTGTAGCACTGTCGTGGTTGGCTTCAGGTTCGTGAGCTGCAGCCTCTGCATGGTCTCTTGAGGCATCACGTTGATGGCTGCCCCGAGGTCAACCAATGTGTTGGATAGGGAATGTCCTCCAATTTTTATGGTCAGCACTGGGCTGCCTGGATCTGCATACTTTGGATGACGTGTTCCACCCATCATTAGATTTTCCAGTTTACCCACGACGTTGATAGTCTGGGTAGCTTTTCATCCCGGTCTCCTTAGACACATTTCTCTAATTGCCTTGGTGTAAATGGGGACATCTCGAATTGCTTGAAATAATGGGATTGTCACCGTGAGATTCTTCAAGCTCGATAAGATGTCAAATTCTGGCTGTGTTGTTTTTCTTTGTTCCTACAGCCGACTAGGAAATGGAGCCTCCGCTCTCTCAAGTGCTTTTCCCTCTTCTACCAGAGGTGTCTCCTCTATTTCTTCCTCCTCTTCTACCAATGGAGGTGTCTCTACTATTTCTTCCTCCTCTTCTACTAGAGGCGGTGTCTCTACTCCTAGCTACCTACCTGATCTAAGCTGAATATTGTACATATGATACATCTCACCTTCTACGTTGTATGCCGACTGATTTACTCTGTTGTTTGGGTTTATTGTCGGTTGTGCTGGTAGCTGCGTAGGTCTCGCTGCTGGTAATGCTGGTAAGTTCTGTTGGATGTGAGTAGGCGCTGCACTCTGTGGAGTCTGATTCCACGCATTGTGGCCTCTCCACTGCTGCCTAGGATATGGATATGGCATCCATGGCTGCTGATTCAAAAATGCTGTTGGGGGTGCGTTAGTCCAGGGTGATGGTCCCCACCACCCCATATTAGGTGGTTGAGGGGGTCCTTGGTGCATGTATGGCCCTCCCCCATATGATGGCATTCCGGTTGGTATATTCCCCATGGGGGGCTGTGGCCAACTCTTCCTATTGCCTATGAAGTAGGCCTTCGTGCTCTCAGTCGCTTCCTGGTTACTGGGTAGTTGTGGGCATAATCGAGTTTTATGATTCAGCCTGCAAACTGTGCATACTCTGACCTTGTTTTTTGGACATGCATTCTTTGCATGCCTTTGCATTTTGGGTAGAAATAAGATAATGTGGCATCATTTTCTTGTTTCTTCTTTTCTAACAAAGACGTATCCATCTGTAGTGCTAGAGATGAGAGCATTTCGCTCTTCAAATCCTCCAACGATGTTGCCTATTTCTATTTTGGTGACTGAAGCAGTCGCCTTCATGGTCCTGGCGGTGATTTTGCCTCGCCTTCTCGAGTAGTTCCGACATAATTGCCGGATGTCATCCATAGCATGCTGATAGACATCACCTCCAGAGATCATGTTGAGAGCCTCCAGTGACTCATTGGTAAGTCCCCTCAAGAAGATGCTTTTGAGGGACTTATCAAATAGCTTCGAGTGAGGGGACCATTGAAGATTAAAGCTAAATCTCTCCCAATACTCCTCGAGAGACTCATCTTCTCTTTGTGTCATGCTCAGGACCTCCTCCCTGGAGTCTCTTGCTCTCTCGAAATCTTGATATTGCTCTAGAAAGAGCTTCTTCATCTGGTCCTAGGTGGTGATGTGTTTGTCTCCCAGATCGATGAACCATCGCAGAGCTGCATCGTCTAATGTAGAAGGAAATAATTTCAACTTCTGCGTGTTTGATTTGTAATCCACGGACCCGCACAAAACATCAAACTTGAATAAAAATAGGTCGTGGTCCTCGCTCGGGTGTCCTCTGAAGGACGAAAGGTGAGCAGGGGATATGTTTTTCATTTTGGTATCTCCTACTCCCTCCTCTATTGGGAAACTAAAGCCAGATGAGACTTCATCATTATCTACCATTTTTTTAGGAAATGTGGTTTCTAATGCAGCATTTATGGCCTTCCGGTCATTTAAAACTTTTTGAGTCAATGCTCTAAGGTTGTCTGGCGAGATCGTCTGATCCTCCATAGCCTTCCACAATAGGGCTTCCTCTAGAGGAGTCCTATTAAATAGGGGATTTATGATGATTCGTTCATCCCCTTGTTGATGGGATGAGGCGACACTTTGCACAAAGTGTGGTTCCTCACTCCAATGGACTGCTGGTAGGTCGGGTGAGTCTAACTCAAATCCAAAATGCTCGACTGACTCAGGTCCTGATGGATTAGTTCTTATAAAGCGACCGTCAGGTCCTCTTCTTCTCGAAGAACTCATACAAGGTCAGATGGAAGGTTTCAGGGTATTGTAAGTAATCTAATTAAGATGCTTCCCTAAAAACGGTGCCAAAATGTTGCGGGCCAAACAAGGTGAATGGTTTCCTATTTTTGTCACATGCCCGTGCATTTAATTATCAACCCAAGGAGCTTCGTAAACTTGCGAAGAGTCAGAATTAGGTTACTACAATACCACTGGAGGTGAATCTGCTAATCCTATGTTTTGGGGGGTGTTCTTGAAATGGTTTGTCAATCATTCCCGCACTCCTCAATGATTTACGTAAGAAGAACATAATTAAACCTACAGGAAATAAATCATGTACGCGTTCCTGAAAAATAAATCTACTGCAAATGCTGGAACTAATAAACTAACAAACATTCTTATGAAAGCAATAAACTAATTAAAATTAATAAACAAAAAGGAAATGGGGAAGAAATACTAGCTTGGAGTGGGCCCAGGCTCCAATAGCTTCTTCCCGATCGAACACGCGCTTAGAACTTCTGGAACTTTAATATATTCATCAACACACTACAATTTATCTCTGTACGTCTAAATGGATCTTTATTTTATTTCTATATATTTCTCAGAATGATCTGTGTGTGTTTATATAACACACCCGTAGAACTTCTGTTACAGAAGTAGTTACAATAGTTGATCTATCCCAGACTAAATCAAGACAGTCTGGTAAATGCAATCGACATCTGGCATTCTGTTCTAATGGTGACATGTTCGTTGTTCGGTTCATGCTTTGCCTGGCATCAGTAAGACATTTCGATACATTGGTGCAATCTCCAATTTAGCTCTGCATGACGCAGAGCTAGAACTGCACCAGTCGCTGCCGTCCACGTTGTTCAAATCTGGTCAATGGGCAAAGAATTAGTGGCACCTTCTAGTTGTGGGGAGGCGCTTGCCTTTTGCTAGTGCCTTTCGACTGTGGGGAGGCGCTTGTCTTTTGTTAGTGCCTTCCGACTGTGGGGAGGCGCTTGTCTTTTGTTAGTGCCTTCCGACTGTGGGGAGGCGCTTGTCTTTGGTTGGCGCCTTCCAGTTGTAGGGAGGCACTCATCTTCGGTTGGTGCCTTTCGACTGCAGGGAGGCACTCGTATTCAGTTGGTGCCTTCCGACTATAGGGAGGCGCTCATATTCAGTTGGCGCCTTCCGACTGCAGGGAGGCGCTCGTGTTCTCTTCATTAACCCCCGATGAAATAAAGTGCCAGGTCCATCAAAAGGACCTCGACCGTTCCAAATCTAACTAAATCAACTGCAATTCCACAAAACATACTAAAAACACACAAATTAGATAACACGCATAATTATATCAAATATCTATATAATCATTCATAAAAGTATGCAATCCTTATTATACAGTCGCATATTGATCAAAGAAATATGTACAAAATATGAGCATTTTTGGTGCTCATCAATCCCCATTCACTGTCGCAATCCACCATCCATTCTCCATCGTCGTTGTAGTCCCCTTCCATCTGCTGCATTCCTCGCATCCCCATGATCTGCTTCTACATATTTACCCTATCCCACAGGTGCTCACCAAAGCTTGCCAAGCTCGCTCATGGGGATGCGAGGAATGCAGCAGATGGAAGGGGACTGTGACAGCGATGGAGAATGGATGGTGGATTGCAATAATGAATGGGGATGGATGTGGAAATGGCTAGAATTATGTAATTCCTATGGCAAGCTAGGGTTTTGGATCTTCAGGGCTCTATATCCTTCTGCTTCACAAGGGCTTCTTCAATAACCTCATCCGAGGTGAGAACATTCCAGGGTTTGAGCATTTGCAAATACCCTTACTTATAATCCCACCTAGGGTTTTCCTAGGGTTTTAGCCTTAGAATTTTAATTGTGTGGCTAAGATCAAATCAGATCCTAAGGTTGAGATTACATTTTAGATGTGGCATGGATTAATGAAGATGGACGATGGAGATTAGATTGGATCGGACGGTTGAGGTTAATTGGGTTTATAAATACATATTTTATAATAAATATATTATAATATAATATAAAATATTATATTAAATATAAAATAATATAAAAATAATCCTAATTGAGTTAGGAAATGGTGGGAAAGGGTTAAAGTGGCTGGATGGATGGCGGAAAAGGTGTATGGTGGACAAGTGGGTGGTGGGATGGTTAGGATGGAGGATTAATGACTGTAATTTGGTATCTATAGATGCCCCTTTTTGTACCATTTTATGTGAAACACAATATGGTGCAAAAACATGAGACACCTACTTGGGCTATGGGCACATAAGCAGCTTCTCTATGTTGGATTGGAGTACTAGCATTGAAGGTAAAAGAATTTTAGAATTTTGCATAGCTTACCCCCTCAATTGGCGAATGAGAAGATTCTCACGAGCCAATTGAAAATGAATTTGTGCAAGTGCAAGTGATGCATGAATGATGTAACATGTGATATGATTGTAGATGATATGAATAATGTAAAATGTGAGACCATTTTGCCCCAACGGTGAAAAAGGGGTTGGTGTGAAGTACCATGATGCTTGTGGATAAATGATGATGTCAAATGCGATACCGTTTTTGCCCCAATGGTTGAAAGGGAGTTTTTTCAAGTGTAGATTTCATGATCATGTTATCCCATTGTGGGAGGATCAAGATCAAATTGTGGTTGCCCCAAATTAGGGGTGATTCGATGCTGTTGAATAGTATGTTCTCTAATGCCATTGATATGCAAGTATGATGATGCAGATAAAAAAAAAAAGAACCGTGGATAGCCTGCTGGTGACTATTCTCACAATTGGAACTAATCATCCTAGCTAGTTCCTATCATTAGGTTTTTGAAGAAAAATGATGAAATTTGAGTTTTTGTTCATGTGTTAAGCCTCACGAACTAGGCCATCAATGACAACAGTTATGCAAATTGTTCTTGGCAAGGTTTCACTCCAAAAAGTGAAGTACCCAATGTGATTGTGATATTCAAAAATGAGATAATTGATGATGACCATGGTCAAGTGTCATTATTGTAGGCTATTCATCTTACCTAATTGCATGAATTCTCATTGCTGCAATCGCCAAGTTTGTAGAATAACACACTAGATACAAGATTCACTTGTATGCTACTTAAACTTGACAAATATTGTAATTGTTGTTGGATTTGATGGTGACATGGAGACATGGTGATGAAAAATGTGTTGATGGATGCAATGTATGTGGATTCAATGATTTATTTTGTTTTTTCCCCAACAGATGAAAGGATTTTTGTAATTTGGAAGATGTGATGAGTGTATCTGTTTTTGCCCTAACATATGAAGGGGTTTTTAAAAAGTATAAACATGATGAATGTATCTATTTTTGCCCTAATGGATAAAGGAGATTTCGATGATGAAAGTGTCCTTATGGTGATCTATCCATCCTATCACATTGCATGGATAACCAGTTGCTGCAACCACCAAGTTTCTAGGATAAACTACTAAATATGAGGTTCACTTGAGAATGTTGCATAATGATAAATTAATGGATGATGAGTTATGATTTTATCCATTTTTTTGTCCCCATGAACAAGGACATTATGATTTTTTTGTCTATGTTTCTAGCCCCATAACAAAGACATTAATGATTATAAGTGAATGTTATCTATTTTTGCCCCAATAGATGAAGGGGTTTTTGATGAGGTAAGTGTCCTTATGGTAATCTACCCATCCTATCGGATTGCATGGATAACTAGTCGTTGCAACCACCAGGTTTCTAGGATAAACCACTAAATACAAGGTTTACTTATGAATATTGCATAATGATAAATGAATAGATGATGTTAAATGTAAGTGTGATATATTTTTGTCCCAACAGATGGAGTTTTTGAAATGTGGAAATTTGATGAATGTATATGTTTTTACCCTAACAGATAAAGGGGTTTGCGATTATGCAAGTGTCCTTATGATAATCTATCCATCCTACTAGATTGCATGGATAACCAGTCGCTGCAACTGCCAGGTTAAGTAGGATAAATCGCTAGATAAACTATTCATTTGTGAATGTTGCATAATGATAAATTAATGGATGATGTTAAATGATTTTGTCCTTGTTTGTGGGGCTAGAAACACAGACAAAATCATAATGTCCTTGTTCATGGGGCTAGAAACATGGGCAAAATTATAACTCATCATCATTAATGTCCTTGTTTGTGGGGCTAGAAACACAGACAACAAAACCATAATGTCCTTAACCCCTTTGGTCACGTTCAATTTTCAAAAAATCCCAAAGGTCTTAACCCCTTTGGTCACATTCAATTTTTAAAAAGCCCCAAAGGTCTTAACCCCTTTGGTCACATTCAATTTTCAAAAAGCCCCAAAGGTTCTTAACTCCTTTGGTCACATTCAATTTCAAAAATCCCTAAAGGTCTTAACCCCTTTGGTCACATTCAATTTTCAAAAAGCACCAAAGGTTTTAACCCCTTTGGTCACATTCAATTTCAAAAAGCTCCAAAGGCACTTAAGCCTTTTGGTCACATATTAGTTCAATTTCGAAATCCCAAAAGGTTCTTAACCCCTTTGGTCACGTTTAATTTTCAAAAATCCCCAAAGGTCTTAACCCCTTTGGTCACATTCAATTTTCAAAAATCCCCAAAGGTCTTAACCCCTTTGGTCACATTCAATTTTCAAAAAGCCCCAAAGGTTCTTAACCCCTTTGGTCACATTCAATTTCAAAAAGCCCCAAAGGTCTTAACCCCTTTGGTCACATTCAATTTTCAAAAAGCCCCAAAGGTCTTAACCCGTTTGGTCACATTCAATTTCAAAAAGCTCCAAAGGCACTTAAGTCCTTTGGTCACATATTAGTTCAATTTTGAAAGCCCCAAAGGTTCTTAACCCCTTTGGTCACGTTCAATTTTCAAAAAGCCCCAAAGGTCTTAACCCCTTTGGTCACATTCAATTTTCAAAAATCCCCAAAGGCATATGCCACATTCCTCGCATCCCCATGATCTACTTTTGTAGTTTTATCCTATCCCATAGGCGCTCACCAGAGCTTTCCAAGCTTGCTGCAGAGCCTGCCAGGTGCACACCAGAGCCTGCCATATTCTACAGGTGCATGCCAGAGCCTGCCATATCCCACAGGTGCACACTAGAGCTTGCCAAGCTCACACCATAAACTTGCAAAGAACCCACCAGAGCCTACCGTCATCATAAAACCCTAATCAAAATTTGCTGCATCAACGGATCTGCAATGAAGCAACATCAAGATAGCAAGGTAAATCATTGTTTGTGTCATTATATATATTATTGTCTTGTTTTGTTCATATTTCATTGCCATAACTAGGGTTTGTAAGTGGTGATTTCTAAGGGCTCACACTATGGAGCCCTCATTTGTTATTACTGATTCTCCTGGTTTATTTGTGTGCAGGATTTGATAATACATCAAAAGCATTGAGCAGCTATTGAAGCTAGAGTGGTCTAGAATCGGATACCTGAATCCCACTCAACATGTTGGGATCGAAGCGCGTTGAAGACACTTTTTTATTGTAGCTAAGTTTTCGGATAACCTTAGCAATTGGCATTCATTGTATCACAACATTTTTGTTAAGCCATAATTAATTGTACAAAGGAGTTTTTCAGCGCCCCCCCGTTATTTAATAATAATATTTCTTGTGCAATTACATTTGTCTTATCGGATTTGTTTATTTTCTATTGTTATTTAGTGTTGCGATTTTAGCTTTACAGTAACATATTCAAACATAGTATACAATACTATTCCAAAGTTTTAAACCTTAAACATAGTATACAATACTATTATGAAGTATTAAACCTTAACGTATTATTCAAAGGGACTATGAAGTTTTCGATGTGGCAGTAAAAAATATATGATTTGGCTAAATAGTTATACTCCAAAAATCATGATTAGACAATGTCGAGTTGCTTTTTCATGAGGAAATTAGGAAGATACAAAATTGAACTCAACAAAATCAATAACCCAGGGGGAGATTGTCAACTCCATTGGTGGATATAGGGAAAAAAATATTTCACAAGCTCATTCAACTCCTACTAGTAGAGTTTTCTAGAGAAATATTCCCACTAATAGAGGATTTCAAAATTCAACCTTAGTCCAAAAATTTGAGACTCAGACATCTCCTAGCAATTGTGAGCCTTATTTTAGCATTAACAATTCTATTTGTTAAAATTTTTGTGAGTAGAACTTCATTGATTCATTGCCAAAAAGTATAAAAACACAAGCAATAGCAATCAAAATGGTGGGAGATAGAGTCGCTTCTATGGGTGTAGATTCTACTGAAGGAGTCGATGCAAGTGAAGAAGATGGAGCATTCATTATTGCTGGAGAAGAAGCCTTTGGTGAAGATATAGTAGGACCCTTTGATGGAAGGGTATATTGTAGCATTGGCAATGCATGACTTAACAGAAGAACAAAACACTAAATCCTCATGAAGAATACTATACCTTTAACACTTTTCAGATCTAACAAAAAGCTCAAAGACCCATGGCTCTGTACCATGTTGAAAAAATAAAATACTGTGATACTTTATTCATGTATAGGAGTATTTATACATTACATAATTTGTTATTCACAACCAACTTGGTTGTCTTCAAGCTATTACTTGGAATAACAAACACTCACATTAAACACCAATTAACAGACTCAAACAAATAACTACAACTCTAAACATTATTAATTTATTACTATGATGTAATACTATTTTCTAACATTACTTATCCACTTTGTGTGGAGTTACATGAAAGATACACACCATGAAGCACAATCACGCAATGATATTTTTGTTTATGTATTTTAGAGTAGGTTTTAGAGTTTTTTAGAGTTGGTAAAGTTTTGATGGAATGGTGAAGGATAATGTTTCTTAAGTTTTTATACAAAATTAAAAGATTTGATTTCCCTTACAATCAATACCCCTTTCATTTTAAAATTTAAAAAGTAAATCATTATGAGAGTGAACAAGACAATAATAAGGTGTCATAACATTATATTGTGATTGTAGTAACCTTATCTCATGGGGTATGGGAAGCTTGGAGCTTGGTTCCTGTAGTGATAAATCACTACACCTTTTGAAAGTGGAAAATTGAGTTATGGACAAGGCTTGATAATTGGAGGTCAGATCTCATAAGCAAAAAAAATTTGAAAGTCAGAAGTTATTGAGTCATGGATAAAATGCAAAAGTAAAAGTCTCAACAAAGGTACAAAAGGCAAAAGGTCTCAAATATCTGAGGATAAAAAATCCTAAGAGATGAAGAACTCCCACAAAAGATGACATTGATGTCCCAAAATTCAAACCAATGAGGTGTACATTCTTCGAGGAAGATTTTCCTTCTTGCAAAATATTTCTTGTATCTTCAAGAAAGGACAACATGGAGCCACAACAAAAGTAGCTCAAATATATAGAATATTAATTAAAGCAATCTTTTGTACCTAGGTGATGGGAATTCCCAAAATGGGTAGATGGCAATAAAGGTAGTAGTTATTTGTCCAAGGGCTCAGAATCAATTCACATTAATATATTCAAATTCAGAGGATCTCTATAATCAGACAAGATATGGCTCAGTATCTAGTATCTGAAACGATAGTCACCTAAATTTTTTTGCATGAGTTTTGGATGGAAATCCTCCCTTTGTAATATATAATAGGAGTGGTTTTAGCTTGGTAAAGGATTGATAAGTTTACAATTGTGTACATTTATAGGCTTTACTTTCATTTCTCTTCGTAAAAATGGTTGTGGTTCTTGAGCGGCTTGTGGATAATATCAAACCCTCACTTTTGGCACAATCTATGTAAGAGTTTGTTTGCATCTATATATACATGGGAGCCTATATCTATTTTTTGGCATTGTTTGCAGACTCATTATGTATGTGTATGTGTTTGTGATAATTTGCCTGAATATCAAAATTTATTAAGTGTATGTATGTGTGAGGGATCTGCATATATTTTTGAACTGAGTCATTAAATAGCTTGGCTCTCTTGTGGGACCCACCTTCTTGTGCATGCATATAATTGGTATATCTCAATTGTATTCTTTATGTTGAGGAGAGGAAGTGTTCACCGATGGCACATAGTGTTTTAAGCATGTTTTTATAGGAATATCTTAGTGGATCTCTTAGCGCATCATTCCCTTTTCCTTTGTTAAGTTTGTTTTCATTTAGTTTACCTTCTCGCACACCTTTTCCCTTTGTTGAGCAACTAGCACCTTGAAGATCACATCCTAACATAGAGTCATCCTTGTAAACATTTCAGGAGACCTTTGATCATGCCAAACCTCGTGCTCTTCACAATGACTTGTTGTGTTTCTCCACACGAGGCACGATTATCCTGGGCAAGGATAATCAAGATGATAACAGTTCCAAACTACAATTTGAAATTAATTTGTTAGAATTTTTAGACCATATTTTTGTTTTTTTAGTTATTATCATTATAAATATGTATTTTTATTTTTATTGGACACTTTAACAGTATGTCATTGGCGTTTCATTTCGGTGACTTTAGTTCAAACCATGAGAAAGGAGGCCCCCTGTTGCTATGCCCTAGGAGAGTATGGCCTAGTTGTACCATCGGTTATACTTTGCATTACTTATTAAAAAATGCATTCTTTCCCAATTTTATTTGAAGCTTTTTAGGGTATTAAAGTGAATTGACATTCAATTAAATTTTTGAATTAAGGTGTCTAAGGTAAACTTTAATTAGATAAAAATAAGATTTTTGTATCGTTAACTTGGGAAAAATAATAATATTTTGCTTTACATATTAGCTAGCAAGATGCTAGAATAAAATTAATATGTAATTTTAAAATATATACATATATATATTTATGCATAGAGGAATCGGTAACACCTTTACCAAAGTAATTTAAAAATAATTTTGATAAAAATTAAGACTTCAAAAACAATTAATAATTATTTAAAATTTTATATAGAAATAAATTACAAATCTAAAAAACTATTTATAATATATTTTTTATATAGGTCCAAGGTGTAGACCAATTGGTTCATCCAAACTCCATAAGGGGGCGGAGGTCCAAGGTTCAAATATTGGGCCTTGTCGGAATGAATGCTTGCCCCTTTCCTAGTGCTTTCAACGATATAAAATGTTTAAAATGATTGTGGCATGGCGATTATAGGGGCGGACTGCGCGAAGATCTGTGTGGCGACTTTCAGGACGGACAACGCAGAATATTGTGGCAGCCATAAAAGTTGGACAGCCTACCCGGATTCATGGTGGCTACCGATTCCACCATGTAAATATATATATATATATATATATATATATATATATATATATATATATAATTTTATTATTAGTTATTATAATAATCGAGGTATTTTGGTTATCTATCTAAAAAAATAAGTAACTCTAGCACAGAGGATTCAATCCATCTATAGAGGAGGTTGAGTGCAGTCATGCAGTTATTGTTGTGTGTACTAGTGCTGCAAGTGTTGCACTTTGTCTTACGAAAATAAAGAACTCCAACATTGAGGACTCAAGCCATCTACAAAGGAGGTTGAGTATCAAATCCGTTGAGCACGATTTTTCCCTGACAATGCATCGAGACAAGTTAGGGTTCCTCCATTCTTCTTTTTCCAAGATATTTGAGGGGAAAATAAGGAAAACCGTTATGATTTTAAAAAATGTGGCATGAGAGTTCTTGTCCTTTTGAGGTTTTGCTCATAGAAATTTAGGAAGGCCTTTGTTTTGGTTTTAGGATAAATCAACCATTATTTCACAATGGAAGAGATATGTGAGATTGATGCCTAGAGGGTAGGATTTGGATGAGTTATTTTTGAGCTTTCAATGCATTGATTCGAACTCTAGATCATAACTATTTATCAATTTGTTGTGTGCATTTGGTGACTTTTATTGTGGTAGGAAGGGTTTTTGCTTCTCCTTTCCCTTATTCTACACCTTTTTTGGCTCCTCTTTGCATTTAGTTCTAGATCACGTAGGTGTCAACCTTATCAAGAGTAATCTACCTCCAAAAGTAAACTCTAGTTCTAACATCTCTAGTATCTTGTGACTTGTTTCTTCTTCAAACCCTAATGCCTTTTTTCATAGTTTGGTATCTACACCAATGGCTAAAGTTCCCCCAAAACATATTTTGCATCCTATTACTACCCTGCTTGAACGTGCCTTTATTGGAAGGTTCATCAAAGTTTGGCCAAGCCTGACTACTCTAGAAAAGTGGATATCTACAGCCTAAGGGTCTAAGATCTCCAATGAACTCCTACTCTATGGAAGAGGATACTACATGTTCATATTGGAATCCAAAGAAGAATGTGATGTTATATTTCAATGAGGATCATGTTTTATGGGCTCAAGTGCATTATTTTTGAACTTTTGGACAATCCACTTTGAACCTCAAGTAGATGTGCCTAAGGAAGTTCCAGTTTGGGTAATATTTCTCTTTCTCCATATCCATATTTGGAATAAATCCTCTCTAAAGATCATTGGAAATAAGATTGGCAAGTTTATTGATTGGTTTCCTCTAAAAAATTTGAATGTTTCTTGTGCTCATATTTGTATAAAAAATATTTGTGTTCAAGTTAATATAAAAAATGGCTCAACTAAAGCTATTGGGATTAAGATTTTGGATCCACATACTGGTTTTAGATTATGAGAATTTACCTTTCAAATTCCTATCTTACCATGAGTATGGTTACTTTTCTAGAGATTGCTCGGTTAGCCAAAATCCACAAAATAAGAAGGATCAAGCTAACAATGAAGGCTTTCAACAAGCACAAACCAAGAAGAGGAATAGAAGGGCTAAAATCAAAAATCCAGACCTATTAACTCCAAATCCTTTGAGAATTCTAATAGGTACGATGCTCTAAAATTGGATAAAAAAATATCTACAATATTACTCTAAACAAGAAGAATAAAACCATGAGCATACCTCTCTTGATGCAAAATTGGTAGATTAGGCACTATAGAAAAGGACAAGTGAAGAACTTACTGAGAAAATAGCCAAAGAAAGTCAACTTGAACTAAGGGATGACATAATACTCCTAGAATTATATCCTAATCCTATTATAACACAATCATCTTTTAAGCCAGGCATGAAATCTAACCAAGAAATAAGTGTTAGCAAAGTGAGCCTAGAATATCATAGGTCTATAATTCCTAGGATTGTATAATCACATGCAAATGATCTCATTCCATAATAACACAAATATTGCACAAAATAATTTTTTTATTGATACTCAAATTACATAATATAAAATTTCTATTACATAGCATAGAGCTTTATCATCAATATATAACCTTACATGAGACTATTCAATGCTCCTGAATTTTGCTCTCCTCAAACTCACGGGAGATGCAACCTTTCATATGTATTTCTTACATAATGACAAAGTCTCTCATGATTATATAACTTACTACTTCTAATCTTGACACATCACACATGATTCTTCACGTACACATGTAACACCTCTCACTCATGACCCTTCACTTACACATATGATACCTTTCACTCATAAATAACACTTGCACACGATACATTTCACTCAAAACTCACACTTACACACATGAAACATTTCACTCACAACTCATACTTGCACACATGATACATTTCACTCATAAATCACACTTGCACACGTGACACATTTCACTCATAACTCACACTTGATTACATGACACAAACACACTTCACACTTAATCTAAATATTAACAATGGTACTCAAGGTACCAAATAATGTAATACCTCCAACACCTCCCATATTACATTATTTGATATTAAGAACTTTTATTGTACAAAGATGTTTTTAAAATATCTCATATTTGTTTCAACCAAGTACCTTTGTAAAAATATCCACAAGTTGATCTTCAACAAGAACATATTTTATTTGCATATGATGGTCCAGAACATGATCCCTAATAAAGTGACATTGAGATTCAATGTGTTTTGTTCTTTCATGAATCACAAGATTTTTTATTAGTTTTAGAACTCCTTTTGATGTTAGTTTAGTATTGTAGGAGATGTTAGATAGAATGTATTTTAACCAGAGTGATTCACATACATCATATCTTGTTGCATGATATTCTACTTCTATTTATGAGAGAGCTATTGCATGTTGTTTTTTAATGTGCCATGAAATAAACCCTAAACCAATATAGAATACGTAGCTTGATGTCAATTTTTTGTCATCTATTGATTAGGCATAGTCAAAATTTAAATATCCTTGTAAGTAGAAATTATATTTTCTCTTGTATTATAGACCATATTCTATAATTTTGCTGAGATATTATAGTATTCTCTTTATAGCTTTCCAATGGATTTATCTAGGATGTTGCATAAACCTAGAGAGACAATTTATAGTAAAAACAATACCAGGTCTATTGTTTGTTAAATATAAAAGACTTCCAATTAGTTTTAGATACATTGTAGCATAAAATTTTGGTGATTCATCATATTTTGATAATTGTAGCCATTGTTCCATTGGAGTATATTTAGGTTTGCATTTTCATTCAATATTTTTCAAGTGATAGTTTTGCATACTTTGTCTAAGTTATTGTGATGTTATTTTCTTTTTGACAAATTACTAGACGAGTGCAATAATGAAGTCTTAGATTTGCCATCTCAAATTAATTTTTCAAATAACGTTTTACACTATCTATTAGTATTTTTGAGCTTCTTGCGATTACCAGATCATCAACATATACCATGAGAGTTTTTTATTTTTTTGAGTGAATAGGTTAAAATTAAAATACATTAAAATTAATATACTCAAAATACATTAAAAGGGAAAGAATTCTCCCTTTTTTAGCCAGGCCTAGAATACAAATAAGCTTTCTTTTTGCATACACACTATTACCAAAGAGCCTTATAGCTAGGAGAGGATTCCTTTTGGCTTTCTCTTTCCATCTTCTTGTTGTTATCTCCTTTTTATCCATAGAAGGTACTAAGATCCTTCATTACAAATAAGGTAATGTACTAACATGTTTGATCATCTCCATTCGGTGCCCTGTTATCTATGGTATCTTGTTTACCTTGGATCTGAGTCACTTGTGTTGCTCCTCTCCTTAGAGTGTTCCATATTGCTTCCTCCTCTTCAGGTATCTGAGATTCTTCTAATATTTTTGCCTCTAGGGTTTCTGTTAGCTTCCTTGTTAAGGTGTTCTAGGTTCTCTCCATTGGTTTATAGTCTTCTCTAAAAGTTCTTCCATTTCTCTCCAGCCATAGTTACCACCATATAAAACCAATACCTAGATCCCAGGCACATTTGATTTTTGTGGATGTGAATCTGTTGGCTTTCCAGTAGTTCCAAAAGGTTTCCATGGTTGGGAGTGAGGTCCCCTGTTGGTTGAAAATTTTGAACCACTGGTGCCAGATCGTTTGGGCATATGGGCATGTAAAGAGCAGGTGGGGGATTGTTTCCTCTTCATTGTTACACATTATGCATCGGTTTAGACCTTTGAAGCCTCTCTTACATAGGTTATCTTGAGTCAGGATACTATTGTGGACCACCTACCAAGAGAAACAATTGATCTTTGTCCAACCTTTGGGTTACCACAACTTTGACCAAGGGAAAGGATTGGGGGATTGAGGGGTAGAAGAGATGGATCTATAACCCTCTTGGACTGAGTAAATACCAAGGGTTCCAAAACCCCAGGCTATTTTATCTTGTTTTGCTTTCCTCACCCAAGTTCTTCTGGTTAGGATTTCCTTCAGTTCTACCTTCTCCGCCTCCCATCCTTCACATGGCCATTCCTCTAGAGGGTGCCATAGGAGGTGTCCCAAGGATTGGTTGTTCAATGGTTTTAGGTAGTGGTCCACATTGACCCAACCATGTTCATAGAATATTAGTTTTAGGATAGTTAGATGGGGATATTGGACATCCATGGGGGGTAGCATTCCAAAGAGTCATCCCAAAATCTGGCTTTGCTCCCATCTCCAATTCTCTAGAATAAGCTCTTCTTAATGATAGGAGCTCCTTTCTTTAGTGCTTTCCAAATTTTTGAACCTTCCCCTATTACTAGGAGTTGGGGAAGGTTAGCTCCTATGTGATATGGGTAGTATTTTGCTAGGAGAACCTTGGACCAAAGTTGGTTTGGGTGGGATAACCATCTCCAATAGAGTTTTCTAGTTAGATCTTGGTTGTTTGTTGCTATCGCTTGGATTCCAAGACCTCCATCCTCTTTTTAATGACAAGCGTTTTCCTAGTTGATCAAAGCCATTTTTTGATTCCCTTTGACACTAGACCATAAGAATCTCTACATTATTTTGTTGAGGTCCTTCAACACACCTTTTGGGGCTGCTAAGACTAAGAATTTGTACATGGGCATTGCTTGAAGGATTGCTTTTAGTAATGTAACTCTACCTCCAAAACTTAGCCATTTGTTCATCTAGTGATTTAGCTTAGAGAAGATTCTATCTTTTATTGTTCTCCAATCCTTAGCTTTTAAAATTCTTCCTAAGAGGGGGATTCCTAGGTATTCCAGAGGAGGAGAAGCTTCTTGGAATCTTAGGATTTGGGTAATCCTCTCCCAAACTCTCTTTGTAACATTGAAGAAAATAATTTTGGATTTATGGTCATTTATGAGTTGACCAGTGGCCTTTATATAGCAATCGAGGAGGTTTCTTATGCTAATTGCTTCCCATATTGTTGCCTCCCCCTAAATTCTGGTATCATCCACAAATTGCAAGTGAGTAAGATCCAGACCAGGGCTGATACTTATTCCTATAATGATGTTCTCTACCTTCTTATGTTTGATATATCTCCCTAAGCCTTTCACATAAAGAATGAACAAGTATGGTGACATAGGGTCTCCTTGTCTAATCCCCTGGAGGCTTGGAAGGGTTGGGATGGAACTCCATTGATGAGGACTGAGAAGGAAGTCGATGAGACACATTCCAACACCCACGAAATCCATTCTCTTTCAAAACCAAATTTCTCGAGGATTTTGGCCATGAAGTCCTAGCTGACCCTATCATAAGCTTTGGAGAGATCAAGTTTTAGGAACATTCCTTTATTCTCTTTCTTGATGAGGGTGTGGAAATATTCTTGAGCCAAGATGATGCCATCTAGAATCTATCTTCCTTGCACAAATCCTCCTTGTTCAGGAGATATGATTGTTGGGAGGATTTTTTTAAGCCTTTCTACCATCAGCTTGGTGAGGATTTTGTAGATCACATTGCAGAGAGCAATGGGGCAAAAGTTTACAATGTCCTCCATGTCTTCGCCTTTTGAAATCAAAGCTAGGTGGGTGTGATTGAGGGCTCTGAGGATCCGACCATTGGATCTGATCTCTTCTAATGCTTTTGTAACATCTTCTACTATTGTATCCCAGAAAGCTTTGAATAATTTGATAGGAAGACCATCCAATCTAGGTGATTTTCTAGTTTGCATATTGAAGATAGTTGATTTGACTTCCTCTATAGTGATTGCCTTGAGAAGTTCCTCATTTTGGTGTTGGGAGACCAAAACTGGGATACTATCTAGGATCTCTTGCTAGTGGGTTGGAGATAAATTTGGATCTACAGTAAACAAAGTACTAAAGAAATTGTTAGCTATTTTTTGCATACCTAGGGTAGTGTCATGTCTAGAACCTTGGTCATCAAGAAGAGCATCCATCCGGTTATGAAGATTACGGGTAGTTGTAGAGTAGTGGAAGAATTTGGTATTCTGGTCTCCCTCTCGCAACCATGTTATCCTTACCCTTTGTTTCCAATAAGCTTCTTCCTTCTGGTCTATTTCCTCCTCTTTCTTCAAAAGGGCTTCTTCTTGAGAAATACTACCCCTTCCCTAATTTTGGTGGCCACCTCTTGCATTTTTATTGTGATCTTTACCTGTTGCTTTTGAAAGTTAGTGCATTGGAGCCAGCTCCAATATTTCAAGTTTTGTCTTACGTGCTTGAGTTGTAAGTGGAGTTGGAATTGGGTTGTCCCATGGGGTAGTTTCCCTTGTTGCCACCATTGATGAATCAGATCTGGAAGGTCTTCATTTTGAAGCAAAAAATTCTCAAATTTGAAAGGCCTTTTAGGGTTATGCTTTCTTTTGTCTATGGATAGACTAACCAGGAAGTGATTGGAGGCTAGGTGGTTAAGAATCTTCGATTGACATTGCCATTGATAGAATGCTTCCTCTCCTACTAGGAATCTATCTAGCCTAGATTTTATTGTGTCCCCCTCTTTCCTCTTGTTTTTCCAAGTATTGGTACAACTTGGAGGAGGAATGTCAATAAGCTCTAGTTGATCTGCTTGGGTGATGAGGAGTCTATCCTTGTCATTCAACTATGCTCTTCCCCCTTCCTGATCATTTATCGATATTTTAGCATTCATATCTCCACCCACTATCCAAAGGTCCTTTAGGTAGGCTTCTCTAATAGCCTGAACTACTTTCCATTGGATTTTTTGATCTTTAACATCCTTCATCCCATATATGTTAATAATCATCCATATTTCTCTTGTATTCCTATTCTTAAGTCTTATCATAAGAACTCATTTGGTGGTTATCGAGCTAATTTCTTAGAAAGTATGTTGGTACCACAAGATTAGAGAGCCTCCTAAAAAGCCCTAGGAGGCTTGGGTTGTGTAGTCATACTACTTCTAGTTTCTACTTGATATGGTTCTTATTGATTCGAGAGAGGTTTTGGTTTCCTGTAGTAACATAACATCCGGCTTGGTTTCTAATAGCATTCTTGTGATGACCAATTATCTAGGGTGATCGTTGAGTCCCCTCACATTCCATGTGTGTACTATCATTGGGAATTAGTGTTGTAGAAAGTTGCTATTGACTTGACCAATCTTGTTTCTCTCAGTTGTTCTCCTTGTTGTTGAATCTTTTCTTTGTTTGATTTTCTTCCTACTCCCTGTGAAGTTGCATTCTTTTGTCTCTTCTCAATTTGGTTGATCTCGAGAGTTGGTTTTTCTCTATTTTTCTCAGCAAGTCCCATAATCACATCCTTTGGCTGGAGATGGTCCTGGTTGTGGACCACGATGGCCTTAGACCAATCATGGGGGTGATATGGGATGGGAGGGTTTGCTTGATCAATATGGGAATAAATCGGTTGATGTGGGTTATTGGGAGGGGGACAAAGGGATTGGTTAGGGTTAGCTAAATCTATTGGATTGGAATCCTTAGATTTTGGAGGGGAGGGAGGGTTTGAAGAAGGATGGCTCAAATCTATGATTATCGGATCTAGATTGGGAGGCAGGGGAGCTCTATCAAGTCTTCTTTATCCATTGGATCATCGAGCCTAAGGAGCTCATATTTATTTGATGGGGCTCTCCCATTTGAGTGGTTGTTTGGGTTACCTACTTTTGGTTGGCTTCTTCCTCTATCTTGGGTGCTAGATTTCACATTTCTCCTTGAGATGGTTTGGAATCCTTCTTGATTTTCCTTTTGTGCTGATTGGGTTGTAGTTCCTGGGTTTGGTTGACTTTGTTCCTCGACCATCATCATTAGTTTTGGGTATTGTCTCACTAGGTGACCATATTCATGACATGCTCTGCATCTAAAGGGGATTGATTCATAGTCCACTTGTTACCTCTAGGAAATCCTCCCCACCCTTAGCTCAATTTTAGCCAAAAGTGGTTTTCCTAGATCCATCTCAACACAAATTCTAGTGTACGTTGTCGAGCCCCCTTCTATTGTTTCTCTAGACCACCCTATGTAGATCACCTATCATCTTGAGGATGTCATCCCTCCAAAATTCTAGGGGTAGGGAAAATAGTTTGAGCCAAATGGGCACTATAGATGGCTCAATGCGTGGGTCAAAATTTGGCTTCCAGGGTTGCATGAAAAGGCCTACTGGACCAATATTATAAGGGCCCCCTCAAAATCCTTGTCTCTATCTATAGGCATAATGAATTCTACCACAAAATAACCATTGGGTAGGAGAATTATTTCAAATTCCCCTTGAGGGTCCTAGTGTTTTTGGGCCCAATTATAAAGGAACCTATTTGAGGGTCTTAGACCTACGAATTTGCAAATAAGTGCATGGTTGGATCTATAGACAATGTCCTCAACAATTAGTTCCTCAACTATCTCTAGAACAAGGGTAGAGTTTGTTTGGGGAAAACATCCATTTTGCCTCACCTATTCTAGTTCCTTCTCTTTTCTTTTTTTAGTTTCTTGCATAATCTTATGGGCTTGTGCTTTAGTATTAATAATTTTTTTGTTGGTGCCTTTAACTGCCCCTACGAAAGTTTACTTCTTGGTTGCAGTAGAGAAGATGGATTTTAGGGCATCATTGCTCAAAGATTCATCCTCTACTTCTTGTCTCTCCCTCATCGTGTCTACAAAGGATCGCTTGGGAGAAGGGGGTAGAGGGAGGGCCCTTGAAGGACCCTCACCAGCAGCCATGGATAGGTAGCAATTTTAATCTATGTGTTCTTTATGTGACAAGATACAAAAATAAAAATTACCTACAATTTTTTTAATAGTGTTGGATATGAAGAAAGCCAAACCTAAGCCCTACATTCCATATCCATTCCACCTTACTAAGGCTTCTACATGCAATGGTGGTGGCACTATGCACAAACCCTAGTAGAGCTCCCCTTCCCCTAGTTGGCCACTTTCACGAGAGTTATTATTTTAGATCCAAATTTTTTAATATGAATATTTGATTTCAATGCACTCCTTTTGAAATTATGTCATAGTAGATGATCATTAATTTTAATGTGCCATGCTCTAGGAGCTTAGTTTAAACCATATACTTATTTTTTTAAGTTGCAAATCTTTTGTTCTTGTCCCTTGACAAAAAATCCTTTTGGTTGAATCATATATACTTCTTCTTCAAGATCACCATTAATAAATGCACTCTTAACATCCATTTGATGTAGTTTCCAACCAAATTGAGATGCTAATGCATAAATTGTATGAATAGTAGTCATTTTTGTTTTAGGTGCAAATGTTTCTTCATAGTAAATTCCTTATGTCTGATTATAACATTTTTGCAACTAGTCATACCTTATATTTTTCAAGAGAACCATCTGCCTTGTATTTTATCTTATAAACCCATTTGCATCCTACTAGTTTTTTCCTTTTGGTAGGTCAACTAAATCCCATGTTTTGTTCTTCATTAGTGTTGATTATTCTGATTCCATGGCTAATTTCCATTCTGGTTGTCTTAAGGGACCTTGTATAGTAATAGATTTTGTTATTGAACTCATCAACCCCATATTTATTCTTGTCATGCTTTGAGTTTGAGGCCTTGTAATGGTAAATATCTGGCAATCTCTCTAGCTTAGAATCCTTAAGTGTATATATATCATGTTACCTATTTTCTTTGTGGTGAGGTTATGAGTTTTGAGTCTTCAAATGGTTCATTAAATACTTTTGGTTATGATTTTTCACCTAAATATTAGTTTATATCTAATGAAACATCTAGAATAGAACTTGTATTGACCTTTGGAAATTTAACAAGAGTCTTGTTTTCTTCATAAAAAACCACATCTTTGCTCATGTATCCAAGAAATATGCCACACATAGTTTTTTAATCTAATTGTGTTCTCTTCTTCTTTAGAATGTGCATGTATGTTTTGCATCCAAAAATAATAATATGTTCCCATGAAGGTTTTTGTATTGACAAGGTTTCTTCAAAAGTGATATCTTCAATAATTATTGTGGATGATATATTTTGTATATATAGTAGTTTTAACTACTTCTGCCTAGTATTGACAACCAAAATTTGCTTCCTTTAGCATACAATGTACCATTTCTATAATGGAACAATTCCTTATTTTTGCTATACCATTTTTTTGGGGTGAATAAGCTATAGTAAGTTGTATTTTTATACCATTTTGTTTTATAAATGAGTCAATTTATTTATAGATATTCCCCACCCCTATATGAATGAAGATTCTTGATTGATCTTCTAGTTTCTATTTCTACTAGTTGCTTGAATTGTTTAAAATATGTAAAGACTTTAGATTTAAATTTCAAGAAATAAACCCAGAAGTTCTTGGAATAACCATCAACAAATAGTTGAAAATATTTGTCCTATAAGAATAGCTTCTATTTGGCCATATAAATTTGTATGCACTATTTCTAGTGGTTCCTTAGCTCTATGTAAACTCAACTCAAAAGGTGTTTCTTGCTAGGAATTTTGGAAAGATTGTAGGTTGCCATGTTAAATTGGGTAATCCTGCTACCATTTGATATTTAATCATTTCGTTTAAAAAGATGCTATTGGTAAGTATGACTAAAGATCTCACGGGTAATTATCTCCAAGATCAAAATCATATTCAGTAGTAACATGAGTATTGCACCATAAAAACAAAATTCTATTACATTCATAAATCAAAATTTCTTACATTCATTACATATCATGAAGCTTTTTCATCAATATATAACAATAATATTGACTTTTGCTCTCCTTTATCTCATGGAAGATGCAACCTTTCACATGCATTACACTATGACACATTATCTCATGATTACATAACCTTCTACTTCATATTTTACCACATCTTACATGAATCTTCACTTACACACTTATCACTCATGAATATTCACTTGCACACTTGATAAGGTTCACTCATAACTCACGCATAATTATAGGATACATAAACACTCTTCATAAATTGACACCTACTATTGACATAAATATTAAGCACACTCCTAATCTAGATATTTACAATGATACTTCATGGTGTAAAATAATATAATACAACCAACACCCCCTGCCCTACATATACATTATTTGGTGTGAAGGCTTTTAACCTTAAATATTCAACTCTTGTTCTTCTTTCTTTTATTCCTTGCTTTGTTCTTTTTGGTCTTGGTATTGGTATTTTTCTTTTGTTTCTTTGAATTATTTCTTGTTCCTATTACATATATCAATAGATCATCACAATTAGATGATTCATATTTTTCATCATTATCATTTTTGTTGTTTGATTTGTTATTAGATGTAGAATATAAAGATTCACTATTTTCACATTCATGTCAATTGATTGCTTATCATGATTCTTGTTATCTTTTTGTTTTCTAGCATCCTCTATTATGCTCTGTGTGTAGTGTTTTAAACTTTCCAATACTTCTTCACTATCCTCTAAATATGCATTTTGAGTTGTTTCTTCCATGATCAATTTCACAAAGCAATCAATTCTTTTGTAGATTTTCTTTGTTGCTCTCAATCAAATTCCTTCAAATTAAATCCCAATTTCACAATCATCTTCTTCTTTTCTTAAAATCAATCAATCAATTTCAATTCATATTTTCCTTTGCTTATGACTCCCAAATTTTTAAATTCAAATTATTCCTTCTTAAAAATAAATTTTCATCAATCAATTTTCAAATATTAATTCACCATTCATTGGTTTTCAAATTCAATTATTTAATCTTCTTATGTCTCCCAAATTAACAATTTTGATTTTACAATTTCACTTTCAATTTTTAATTTAACCCAACATTCAATTCAAATTTCAAATATTGAATTTCCTTATACCTTCCATTCATTAATTCATTCCTTAAATATGCTTTTTACCTCCTAAATTTTATTCTTTTAATTATTAATACCTTATAACTCCAAATTCATCCTAAAATTCGTATAACTCCTAAATTTAATAAAATCAATAAATAAAACACCTGAAATAATTCATAAACCAAATATGCTTTCTGATAATAATCTCAAAGGTTTTAAGGATTTACCTTAGTCTACCACCATGTCTCAATATTAATTAGCTTAGGATATTCAAGAAGAGTGTTGCACTAAGTTGTTGTTTTCCATAGAGTCTTCAAGTGTTACATATAATATTATTTTCACATGCAAGTTTCACTATAATCTAATATTATGTTGTTCATGCCTTGGTTCCAAATATCTAACACCTCAATTCCTCTATGTATTACCTTAATTTACTTTAGGTTTCTCTCATGACTTCTCTTCTTTAGGTTGTGCTCATGGCTCCTCTACTTTAGGCTATGATCATGGATTCTCTACTTCAAATAATGGAGTCTCTCTCTACTTTAGCTCATAGTTCCAGTAGCTCTAATATAATTTCCAACATTTTGTCTCTCTTTAAACATTCTTCACATGGATACTCCTCAAGTTTATACTTTTTAAATTCTCATAAGATCATCCTTTAATTTTCAACAAATCCATCTCCTCATAGTCCATGTTTTCACTTCTTCCAACATTCTCTCACTCTCAATCTTTCAATGCTTTCTATAACAGTTCATAACTTCACTTTCAACACTTCCCAATGTGGCTTCTCCAGAATTTTCAATCTCCACTAAACCTTCTTCAAAGTTTCAATATATATATATTTTTCTCCTCCTAAACCATTGTCTTCTTCAAAAATATCTCCTTCCATTAATCTCTATTCATATGTTTCCAATATCTTCTTTAGAAATCCTTCGTCAATCCAATAAATTCTCACATTCAATAATCTCTCACTAGCATTGCTCTGAGCCAAGGTGGCTATGATACCACTATTGGAAAATATACCTAAATATTTCATAGGTAAATATCTCCAATATCAAAATCACACACATAAAATCACAATAGTAACACAAGTATTACACCATATAAAATATTTCTAGTACATTCATAAATTAGAATTTCTCACATTCATTACATACCATGGAATTTTATCATCAATATATAACAATACTCCTAGCTTTTAATCGCCTCTAACTCATGAGAGATGCAACCTTTTGTTGGAAATTTGAGCAAGTTTTGTTGTCATTGATGTCAAGAGGTTTGATGACCAATTTTGTTGTCATTGATGTCAAAAGGTTGATTTTCCAAAAGGCAAGGAAGTTGTTAAAAGAAAAGGGTATAATATTTATTTTAAATATTATATGCCTAAAGAGGCTAAAAAGGTTGAAGACCCAAGAAAAGAGAAGTAGGCTTAAAAATAAATAATAATATTATAATATTTGGGCAAAAGGAAGAGGTGAAAAATAGCAAGGTCCAAGAAATCATTAAAAAATATATCTTCGACAAGGTCCATTGAGCAAGTTATAAAGGTTGGCAAATATTTTAATTTATTTAAATTAAAATATTTTAACCTAAGGTAAAATTTTTAATTTAAATAATTAATGACGCCAGTTCCAAAGTTCCAAAGTTCAAAATTTCAATTCAAATTCGAAGGAGGACCGACGTGTTTTAATCCAAAGGCAAAAGTATTTAAAGGAAATGATTTTTCATTTTCAAAGTATAAGCAATTTGAATGCCCATGTGATAATATAATTCGTGCGCTCCATTTTCAAAAGGGAGAAGACATTCGTGAGTTTTTAAAAAAAGAGGCAGAGTTGCTTTTAAATTCGCTTGAAGTGCGAAGATAATTCCAAAGCGATGGCTAGCACAGACGATAGTTGGAAAGTGCCTACGATGCTTGTGAAGTGAAGGTCATGGTTTCAAATCCCACACAACCTATTTTTGGTGGAGGAAAGAGTTTTTATTTTTAGCAAAATTCGTGAGAGGCAAACTTTAAAGAAGAAGAAGAAAACCATGAGCAAACCTCTCTTGATGCAAAATTGGTAGATTAGGCACTATAGAAAAGGACAAGTGAAGAACTTACTGAGAAAATAGCCAAAGAAAGCCAAATTGAACTAAGGGATGACATAATACTCCTAGACTTCTATCCTAATCATATTATAACACAATCCTCTTTTAAGCCAGGCATGAAATCTAACCAAAAAATAAGTGTTAGCAAAGTGAGTTCAGAATATCACAGGTCTATAATTCCTAGGATTGTATACTCACATGCAAATGATCTCATTCCATAATAACATAAATATTGCACAAAATAAAATCTTTATTGATACTCAAATTACATAATATAAATTTTCTATTACATAGAATAGAGATTTGTAATCAATTTATAACCTTACATGAGACTCTTCAATGCTCTTGACTTTTGCTCCTCCTCAAACTCATGGGAGATACAACTTTTCATATGTCTTTATTGCATAATGATAAAGTCTCTCATGATTACATAACTTACTACTTCTAATCTTGACACATCATACATGATTCTTCACTTGCACATGTAACACCTCTCACTCATGACCCTTCACTTACACATATGATACCTTCCACTCATAAATCACACTTGAACACGATACATTTCACTCAAAACTCACACTTGCACACATGACACATTTCACTCATAACTCATACTTGCACACATGACACATTTCACTTATAACTCATACTTGCACACATGATACATTTCACTCATAAATCACACTTGCACATGTGACACATTTCACTCATAACTCACACTTGATTACATGACACAAACACACTTCACACATGACATATTTCACTCATAAATCACACTTGCACACGTGACACATTTCACTCATAACTCACACTTGATTACATGACACAAACACACTTCACACTTAATCTAAATATTAACAATGGTACTCAAGGTACCAAGTAATGTAATACCTCTAAAACCCCCCATATTACATTATTTGATATTAAGACCTTTTATTGTACAAAGATGTTTTTGAAATATCTCATATTTGTTTCAACCAAGTACCTTTGTAAAAATATCCACAAGTTGATCTTCAATAGGAACATATTTTATTTGAATATGATGGTCCAAAACATGATCCCTAATAAAATGATATTGAGCTTCAATGTGTTTTGTTCTTTCATGAATCACAAGATTTTTTATTAGTTTTAGAACTCCTTTTGATGTTAGTTTAGTATTGTAGGAGATGTTAGATAGAATGTATTGTAACCAGAGTGATTCACATACATCATATCTTGTTGCATGATATTCTACTTCTATTTATGAGAGAGCTATTGCATGTTGTTTTTTAATGTGCCATGAAATAAAACCTAAACCAATATAGAATACGTAGCTTGATGTCAATTTTTTGTCATCTATTGATCAAGCATAGTCAAAATTTGAATATCCTTGTAAGTAGAAATTATAATTTCTCTTGTATTCTAGACCATATTCTATAATATTGCTGAGATATTGTAGTATTCTCTTTATAGCTTTCCAATGGATTTATCTAGGATGTTGCATAAACCTAGAGATATAATTTATATTATAAAGAATATCAGGTCTATTGTTTGTTAAAAATAAAAGACTTCCAATTAGTTTTAGATACATTGTAGCATAAAATTTTGGTGATTCATCATATTTTGATAATTGTAGCCATTGTTCCATTGGAGTATATTTAGGTTTGCATTTTTCATTCAATATTTTTCAAGTGATAATTTTGCATACTTTGTCTAAGTTACTGTGATGTTATTTTATTTTTGACAAATTACTAGACCAGGGCAATAATGAAGAAGTCTTAAATTTGCCATCTCAAATTATTTTTTCAAATAACGTTTTACACTATCTATTAGTATTTTTGAGCTTCTTGCGATTACCAGATCATAAACATATACCACGAGAGTTTTTTATTTTTTGAGTGAATAGGTTAAAATTAAAATACATTAAAATTAATATACTCAAAATACATTAAAAGAGAAAGAATTCTCCCTTTTTAAGCCATTCTTAGAATGCAAATAAGCTTTATTTTTGCATACACACTATTACCAAATAGCCTTATATCTAGGAGAGGATTCCTTTTGGCTTTCTCTTTCCATCTACTTGCCATTATCTCATTTTTATCCATAGAAATTACTATGGTATCTTATCTACAGTCATTACAAATAAGATTTCTTTTTGCATACACACTAATACATGTATGATAATCTCCAATCGACGCCCTGTTATCTATGGTATATTTTATACCTTGGATTTGAGTCACTTGTGTTGCTTCTCTCCTTAGAGTGTTCCATATTGCTTCATCCTCTTCAAGTATATGAGATTCTTCTAATATTTTTGCCTCTAGGGTTTTTGTTAGCTTCCTTGTCAAGGTGTTCCAGGTTCTCTCCATTGGTTTATAGTCTTCTCTAAAAATTCTTCCATTTCTCTCTAACCATAGTTACCACCATACATAACCAATACTTAGATATCAGGTGCATTTGATTCTTGTGGATGGAAATTTGTTGGCTTTCCAGTAGTTCCAAAAAGTTTCCATGGTTGGGAGTGAGGTCCCCTACTGGTTGAAAATTTTGAACCACTAGTGTCGGGTCGTTTGAGCATATGGGCATGTAAATAATAGGTAGGGGAGTTTTATCTCTTCACTATTACACATTATGAATAAGTTTAAACCTATGAATCCTCTCTTACATAGGTTATATTGAGTCAAGTTACTATTGTGAACCACCTACCAAGAGAAAAAAATGATCTTTGTCCAGCCTTTGGGTTACCACAACTTTGACCAAGGGAAAGGATGGGGAGATTGAGGGGTAGAAGAGATGGATCTATAACCCTCTTGGATTGAGTAAATCCTAAGGGGGCCAAAACCCTAGGTTATTTTATCTTGTTTTGCTTACCTCACCCAGGTTCTTTTGATCAGGATTTACTTTAGTTCTCCCTTCTCCACCTCCCATAATTCACACGGACATTCCTTGAGAGGGCACCAGAGGAGGTGTAACAAGGATTATTTATTCAATGGTTTTAGGTAGTGGTCCATATTGGCCCATCCATGTTCGTAGAATATTAGTTTTAGGATAGTTATATGGGGATATTGGACATCCATGGAGGGGTAGCTTTCCAAAGATTCAACCCAAAATCTAGCTTTTCTCCCATCTCCAATTATTTAGAATAAGCTCTTCTTAATGATAGGAGCTTCTTTCTTTAGTGCTTTCCAAAATTTTATATAGAAATAAATTACAAATCTAAAAAACTATTTATAATATATTTTTTATATAGGTCCAAGGTGTAGACCAATTGGTTCATCCAAACTCCATAAGGGGGCGGAGGTCCAAGGTTCAAATATTGGGCCTTGTCGGAATGAATGCTTGCCCCTTTCCTAGTGCTTTCAACGATATAAAATGTTTAAAATGATTGTGGCATGGCGGTTATAGGGGCGGACTGCGCGAAGATCTGTGTGGCGACTTTCGGGGCGGACAACGCAGAATATTGTGGCAGCCATAAAAGTTGGACAGCCTACCCGGATTCATGGCGGCTACCGATTCCACCATGTAAATATATATATATATATATATATATATATATATATATATATATATATATATATATATATATATATATAATTTTATTATTAGTTATTATAATAATCGAGGTATTTTGGTTATCTATCTAAAAAAACAAGGAACTCTAGCATAAAGGATTCAATCCATTTATAGAGGAGGTTGAGTGCAGTCATGCAGTTATTGTTGTGTGTACTAGTGCTGCAAGTGTTGCACTTTGTCTTACGAAAATAAAGAACTCCAACATTGAGGACTCAAGCCATCTACAAAGGAGGTTGAGTATCAAATCCGTTGAGCACGATTTTTCCCTGACAATGCATCGAGACAAGTTAGGGTTCCTCCATTCTTCTTTTTCCAAGATATTTGAGGGGAAAATAAGGAAAACCGTTATGATTTTAAAAAATGTGGCATGAGAGTTCTTGTCCTTTTGAGGTTTTGCTCATAGAAATTTAGGAAGGCCTTTGTTTTGGTTTTAGGATAAATCAACCATTATTTCACAATGGAAGAGATATGTGAGATTGATGCCTAGAGGGTAGGATTTGGATGAGTTATTTTTGAGCTTTCAATGCATTGATTCGAACTCTAGATCATAACTATTTATCAATTTGTTGTGTGCATTTGGTGACTTTTATTGTGGTAGGAAGGGTTTTTGCTTCTCCTTTCCCTTATTCTACACCTTTTTTGGCTCCTCTTTGCATTTAGTTCTAGATCACGTAGGTGTCAACCTTATCAAGAGTAATCTACCTCCAAAAGTAAACTCTAGTTCTAACATCTCTAGTATCTTGTGACTTGTTTCTTCTTCAAACCCTAATGCCTTTTTTCATAGTTTGGTATCTACACCAATGGCTAAAGTTCCCCCAAAACATATTTTGCATCCTATTACTACCCTGCTTGAACGTGCCTTTATTGGAAGGTTCATCAAAGTTTGGCCAAGCCTGACTACTCTAGAAAAGTGGATATCTACAGCCTAAGGGTCTAAGATCTCCAATGAACTCCTACTCTATGGAAGAGGATACTACATGTTCATATTGGAATCCAAAGAAGAATGTGATGTTATATTTCAATGAGGATCATGTTTTATGGGCTCAAGTGCATTATTTTTGAACTTTTGGACAATCCACTTTGAACCTCAAGTAGATGTGCCTAAGGAAGTTCCAGTTTGGGTAATATTTCTCTTTCTCCATATCCATATTTGGAATAAATCCTCTCTAAAGATCATTGGAAATAAGATTGGCAAGTTTATTGATTGGTTTCCTCTAAAAAATTTGAATGTTTCTTGTGCTCATATTTGTATAAAAAATATTTGTGTTCAAGTTAATATAAAAAATGGCTCAACTAAAGCTATTGGGATTAAGATTTTGGATCCACATACTGGTTTTAGATTATGAGAATTTACCTTTCAAATTCCTATCTTACCATGAGTATGGTTACTTTTCTAGAGATTGCTCGGTTAGCCAAAATCCACAAAATAAGAAGGATCAAGCTAACAATGAAGGCTTTCAACAAGCACAAACCAAGAAGAGGAATAGAAGGGCTAAAATAAAAAATCCAGACCTATTAACTCCAAATCCTTTGAGAATTCTAATAGGTACGATGCTCTAAAATTGGATAAAAAAATATCTACAATATTACTCTAAACAAGAAGAATAAAACCATGAGCATACCTCTCTTGATGCAAAATTGGTAGATTAGGCACTATAGAAAAGGACAAGTGAAGAACTTACTGAGAAAATAGCCAAAGAAAGTCAACTTGAACTAAGGGATGACATAATACTCCTAGAATTATATCCTAATCCTATTATAACACAATCATCTTTTAAGCCAGGCATGAAATCTAACCAAGAAATAAGTGTTAGCAAAGTGAGCCTAGAATATCATAGGTCTATAATTCCTAGGATTGTATAATCACATGCAAATGATCTCATTCCATAATAACACAAATATTGCACAAAATAATTTTTTTATTGATACTCAAATTACATAATATAAAATTTCTATTACATAGAATAGAGCTTTATCATCAATTTATAACCTTACATGAGACTATTCAATGCTCCTGAATTTTGCTCTCCTCCAACTCACGGGAGATGCAACCTTTCATATGTATTTCTTACATAATGACAAAGTCTCTCATGATTATATAACTTACTACTTCTAGTCTTGACACATCACACATGATTCTTCACGTACACATGTAACACCTCTCACTCATGACCCTTCACTTACACATATGATACCTTTCACTCATAAATAACACTTGCACACGATACATTTCACTCAAAACTCACACTTACACACATGAAACATTTCACTCACAACTCATACTTGCACACATGATACATTTCACTCATAAATCACACTTGCACACGTGACACATTTCACTCATAACTCACACTTGATTACATGACACAAACACACTTCACACTTAATCTAAATATTAACAATGGTACTCAAGGTACCAAATAATGTAATACCTCCAACACCTCCCATATTACATTATTTGATATTAAGAACTTTTATTGTACAAAGATGTTTTTAAAATATCTCATATTTGTTTCAACCAAGTACCTTTGTAAAAATATCCACAAGTTGATCTTCAACAAGAACATATTTTATTTGCATATGATGGTCCAGAACATGATCCCTAATAAAGTGACATTGAGATTCAATGTGTTTTGTTCTTTCATGAATCACAAGATTTTTTATTAGTTTTAGAACTCCTTTTGATGTTAGTTTAGTATTGTAGGAGATGTTAGATAGAATGTATTTTAACCAGAGTGATTCACATACATCATATCTTGTTGCATGATATTCTACTTCTATTTATGAGAGAGCTATTGCATGTTGTTTTTTAATGTGCCATGAAATAAACCCTAAACCAATATAGAATACGTAGCTTGATGTCAATTTTTTGTCATCTATTGATTAGGCATAGTCAAAATTTAAATATCCTTGTAAGTAGAAATTATATTTTCTCTTGTATTATAGACCATATTCTATAATTTTGCTGAGATATTATAGTATTCTCTTTATAGCTTTCCAATGGATTTATCTAGGATGTTGCATAAACCTAGAGAGACAATTTATAGTAAAAACAATACCAGGTCTATTGTTTGTTAAATATAAAAGACTTCCAATTAGTTTTAGATACATTGTAGCATAAAATTTTGGTGATTCATCATATTTTGATAATTGTAGCCATTGTTCCATTGGAGTATATTTAGGTTTGCATTTTCATTCAATATTTTTCAAGTGATAGTTTTGCATACTTTGTCTAAGTTATTGTGATGTTATTTTCTTTTTGACAAATTACTAGACGAGTGCAATAATGAAGTCTTAGATTTGCCATCTCAAATTAATTTTTCAAATAACGTTTTACACTATCTATTAGTATTTTTGAGCTTCTTGCGATTACCAGATCATCAACATATACCATGAGAGTTTTTTATTTTTTTGAGTGAATAGGTTAAAATTAAAATACATTAAAATTAATATACTCAAAATACATTAAAAGAGAAAGAATTCTCCCTTTTTAAGCCATTCTTAGAATGCAAATAAGCTTTATTTTTACATACACACTATTACCAAATAGCCTTATATCTAGGAGAGGATTCCTTTTGGCTTTCTCTTTCCATATACTTGCCATTATCTCCTTTTTATCCATAGAAATTACTATGGTATCTTATCTACAGTCATTACAAATAAGGTTTATTTTTGCATACACACTAATACATGTATGATCATCTCCAATCGGTGCCCTGTTATCTATGGTACATTTTTTACCTTGGATCTGAGTCACTTGTGTTGCTTCTCTCCTTAGAGTGTTCCATATTTCTTCATCCTCTTCAAGTATATGATATTCTTCTAATATTTTTGCCTCTAGGGTTTTTGTTAGCTTCCTTGTCAAGGTGTTCTAGGTTCTCTCCATTGGTTTATTGTCTTCTCTAAAAATTCTTCCATTTCTCTCCAACCATAGTTACCACCATACATAACCAATACTTAGATCTCAGGCACATTTGATTCTTGTGGATGCAAATTTGTTGGCTTTCCAGTAGTTACAAAATGTTTCCATGGTTGGGAGTGAGGTCCCCTACTGGTTGAAAATTTTGAACCACTAGTGTCGGGTCGTTTGAGCATATGGGCATGTAAAGAACACGTAGGGGATTTTTTCCTCTTCATCGTTACACATTATACATAAGTTTAAACCTGTGAAACCTCTCTTACATAGGTTATCTTGAGTCAAGTTACTATTTTGGACCACCTACCAAGAGAAAAAAATGATCTTTGTCCAGCCTTTGGGTTACCACAACTTTGACCAAGGGAAAGGATTGGGGGATTGAGGGGTAGAAGAGATGTATCTATAACCCTCTTGGATTGAGTAAATACTAAGGGTGCCAAAACCCTAGGTTATTTTATATTTTTTTCTTACCTCACCCAAGTTCTTTTGATTAGGATTTCCTTAGTTCTCCTTTCTCCACCTCCCATCCTTCACATGGACATTCCTTAAGAGGGTACTAGAGGAAGTGTACCAAGGAATAGTTGTTCAATGGTTTTAGGTAGTGGTCCACATTGACCCATCCATATTCATAGAATATTAGTTTTAGGATAGTTAGATGGGGATATTGGACATCCATGGAGGGTTAGCATTCCAAAGAGTCATCCCAAAATCTAGCTCTTCTCCCATCTCCAATTCTTTAGAATAAGCTCTTATTAATGATAGGAGCTTCATTCTTTAGTGCTTTCCAAATTTTTGAACCTTCCCTTATTACTAGGAGTTGGGGAAGGTTAGCTCCTATGTAATATGGGTAGTATTTTGCTATGATAACCTTGGAATAAAGTTGGTTTGGGTCGGATAACCATCTCCAATATAGTTTTCTAGTTAGATCTTGGTTGTTTGTTATCGCTTGAATTCCAAGACCTATTTTCCCCGTTGATAAAATCTATTTTTTGATTCCCTTTGACACTAATCCATAAGAATCTCTACATTATTTTGTTGAGGTCCTTCAACACACCTTTTAGGGTTGCTAAGACTAAGAATTTGTACATAGGCATTGCTTGAAGGACTGCTTTTAGTAATGTAACTCTACCACCAAAACTTATCCATTTGTTCATCTAGTGATTTACCTTAGAAAATATTCTATATTTTATTGTTCTCCAATCCTTAGCTTTTAAAATTCTTCCTAAGAGGGGATTCCTATGTATTTCAAAGGAGGATAAGCTTCATGGAGTCTTAGGATTTGGGTAATCCTCTTCCAAAGTTTCTTTGTAAAATTGAAGAAAATAATTTTGGATTTATGGTCATTTTTGAGTTGACTAGTAACTTTTATATAGAAATAGAGGAGGTTTCTTATGCTAATTGCTTCCCATATTTTTGCCTCCCCCTAAAATCTGATATTATCCACAAATTGCAAGTGAGTAAGATCTAGACCAGTGATGATACTTATTCCTATAATGATGTTCCCTATCTTCTTATGTTTGATATATCTCTCTAAGCCTTTCACATAAAGAATGAATAAGTATGGTGGCATAGGGTCTCCTTGTCTAATCCCTTGGAGGCTTGGAAGGGTTGGTATGGAATTCCATCGATGAGGACTAAGAAGGAAGTCAATGAGACACATTCCAAAACCCACAAAATCCATTCTCTTTAAAAATTAAATTTATTGAGGATTTTAGCCATGAAATCCTAGCTAACCCTATCATAATCTTGGGAGAGATCAAGTTTTAGGAGCATTATTTATTCTCTTTCTTGATAAGGGTGTGGAAATATTCTTGATCCATGAATATACCATCTATAATATGTATTCCTTGCACAAATCCTCCTTATTCAGGAGATATGATTGGTGGGAGGATTGTTTTAATCCTTTCTACCATCAAATTGGTGAGGATTTTGTAGATCACTTTGCAAAGAGAAATAGGGTGAAAGTTTAAAATGTCCTCCATGTATTTGTCTTTTGAAATCAAAGCTATATGGGTGTTATTGAGGGATCTGAGGATCCAACCATGGATCTAATATATTTTAATGTTTTTTAACATCCTCTACTATTGTATCCCCTAAAGCTTTGAATAATTTGATGGGAAGACCATCCAACCTAGGTGATTTTCTATTTTGAATATTGAAGATAGTTGATTTGACTTCCTCTATAGTGACAGGCTTGAGAAGTTCCTCATTTTGGTGTTGGGAGATCAAAACTAGGATACTATATAGGATCTCTTGCTAGTGGGTTGGTGTTAAATTTGGATCTACAGTATAAAAATTACTAAATAAATTGTTAGCTATTTTTTGCATACCTAGGGTAGTGGTATGTCTAGAACCTTGGTCATCAAGAAGAGCATCCATTTGGTTATGAATATTACGAGTAGTTATAAAGTAGAGGAAGAATTTGGTATTCTGGTCTCCCTCTTGCAACCGTGTTATCTTTACCCTTTGTTTCCAATAAGCTTCTTCCTTCTGGTTTATCTCCTCCTATTTCTTCAAAAGGGCTCTTCAAATACTACCCCTTCCCTAATTTTGGTGGCCACCTCTTGCATTTTTATTGTGATCTTTACCTGTTGCTTTTGAAAGTTAGTGTCTTGGATCTTGCTCCAATATTTCAAGTTTTATATTACGTGCTTGAGTTGTAAGTGGAGTTGAAATTGGGTCGTCCCATGGGGTAGTTTACCTTGTTGCCACCATTGATGAATCAAATCTGGAAGGTCTTCATTCTGAAGCAAAAAATTCTCAAATTTGAAAGACCTTTTAGAGTTATGCTTTATTTTGTCTATGGATAAACTAACTACAAATTTATTGGATGCTAAGTGGTAAAGAATATTCGATTAACATTGTTATTTCTAGAATGCTTCCTTTCCTACTAAGAATATATCTAGCCTAGATTTTATTATGTCCCCCTATTTTCTCTTATTTTTCCAAATATTGATACAACCTGAAGGAGGAATATCAATAAGCTCCAGTTGATCTGCTTGGATGTTGAGGGGTCTTTTCATGTCATTCAACTATGCACTTCCTCCTTCCTAATAAATTATCAATATTTTAACGTTCATATCTCCACCTACTATCTAAATGTCCTTTAAGTAGGCTTCTCTCATAACCTAAACTACTTTCCATTGTATTTTTTGATCTCTTAACATCCTTCATCCCATATATGTTAATAAGCATTCATATTTTTTTTGTATTCCTATTCTTAAGTCTTATCATAAGAACTCCTTTGGAAGTGATTGAGCTAATTTCATAGGAATTATGTTGGTGTCACAAGATTAGAGAGCCCCCTAAAAAGCCCTAGGATGCTTGGGTTGTGTAGTCAACTGCTTCTAGTTTCTACTTGATATGGTTCTTATTGATTCGAGAGAGGTTATGGTTTCCTATAGTAACATAACATCCAACTTGGTTTCTAATAGAATTCTTGTGATGGCCAATTATCTAGGGTTATAGTTGAGTCCCCTAACATCCCATGTGTGTACTAACATTGGGAATCAGGGTTGTAGAAAGTTGTTATTGACTTGACCAATCTTATTTCTCTCAGTTGTTCTCCTTGTTGTTGAATCTTTTCTTTGTTTGATTTTCTTCCTAATCGTTGTGAAATTTCATTTTTTGGTCTCTTCTCAATTTGGTTGATCTCAAGAGTTGGTTTTCTCTATTTTTTTAGCAAGTCCCATAATCACATCCTTTGGCTAGATATGGTCCTAATTGTGGACCATGATGGCCTTAGACCAATCATCATGCATATATGTTATGGGAGGGTTTTCTTGATGAATATGGGAATGAATTGGTTGATGTGGGTTATTGGGGGGGATAAAGGGACTGGATAGGGTTAGCTAAATCTTTTAGATTAGAATTATTAAATTTTGGAGGGGAGGAAGGGTTTGAAGAAGGATGGCTCAAATCTATGATTATCAGATCTATTTTAAGGGGCAGGGGGAGCTTTATCAAGTCTTATTTATCCATTGGATCATCGAGCCTAAGGAGCTCATATTTATTTGATGGGGCTCTCCAATTTGAGTAGTTTTTGGGTTACCTAATTTTGGTTGGATTCTTCCTCTATCTTGGATGCTATATTTCACATTTATCCTTGAGATGGTTTGGAATCCTTCTTGATTTTCCTTTTGTGCTAATTGGATTGTAGTTCCTAGGTTCTGGTTGACTTTGTTCCTCAGCAATTATCATTAGTTTTGGGTATTGTCTCACTAGGGGACCATATTCATGGCATGCTCTGCATCTAAAGGGATTGATTCATATTCCACTTGTTTTCTCTAGGAAATCCTCCTCACCCGTAGCTCAATTTTAGCCAAAATAAATTTTCCTAGATTCATATCAACACAAATTCTAGTGTACGTTGTTGAGCCCCCTTTTATTGTTTCTCTATAAGATAACCTATCATATTGAGTATGTCATCCCTCCAAAATTTTAGGGGTATGGAAAATAGTTTAAGCCAAATAGAAACTATAGATGGCTCAATGCGTGGGTTTAAATTTGGCTTCCAAGGTTGCATGAAAAGGTCTACTAGACCAATATTATAAGGGTCCCCTCATAATCCTTATCTCTATCTAAAAGCACAATTAATTCTACCACAAAATAACCATTGGGTAGGAGAATTATTTCAAATTTATCTTAAGGGCCCTAGTGTTTTCAAGCCCAATTATAAAGGAACCTATTTGAAGGTCTTAGACCTATGAATTTTCAAATAAGTGCATGGTTGGATCTATAGAAAATGTACTTAATAATTAGTTCCTCAGTTATATTTAGAGCAAGGGTAGAGTTTTTTTGGGGAAAACATCCATTTTTCCTTTCCTATTCCAATTTCTTCTCTTTTCATTTTTTGATTTCTTGCATAATCTTATGGTCTTGTGCTTTAGTATTAATAATTTTTTTGTTGGTGCCTTTAGTTGCTCCTACTACAGTTTTCTTCTTGGTTGTAGTAGATAAGATGGATTTTAGGGTATCATTGCTTAAAGCTTCTCCCTTTGATTCTTGTCTCTCCCTCTTCGTGTCTACAAAATACTGCTTGGAAGAAGGGGGTAGAGGAAGGGCCCTTGAAGAGCCTTCACTAGCAACCATGGATAGGTAGCAATTTTAATTTTTGTGTTCTTTATGTGACAAGATACAAAAATAAAATTACCTACAATTTTTTTATTAGTTTTGGATATAAAGAAAGCCAAACCTAATCCCTACATTCCATAGCCATTCCACCTTACTAAGGCTTCTACATGCAAGGGTGGTGGCACTATGCAAAAACCTTACTAGAGCTCCCCTTCCCCTAGTTGGCCACTTTCACGAGAGTTATTATTTTAGATCCAAATTTTTTAATATGAATATTTGATTTCAATGCACTCCTTTTGAAATTATGTCATAGTAGATGATCATTAATTTTAATGTGCCATGCTCTAGGAGCTTAGTTTAAACCATATACTTATTTTTTTAAGTTGCAAATCTTTTGTTCTTGTCCCTTGACAAAAAAACCTTTTGGTTGAATCATATATACTTCTTCTTCAAGATCACCATTAATAAATGCACTCTTAACATCCATTTGATGTAGTTTCCAACCAAATTGAGATGCTAATGCATAAATTGTATGAATAGTAGTCATTTTTGTTTTAGGTGCAAATGTTTCTTCATAGTAAATTCCTTATGTCTGATTATAACATTTTTGCAACTAGTCATACCTTATATTTTTCAAGAGAACCATCTGCCTTGTATTTTATCTTATAAACCCATTTGCATCCTACTAGTTTTTTCCTTTTGGTAGGTCAACTAAATCCCATGTTTTGTTCTTCATTAGTGTTGATTATTCTGATTCCATGGCTAATTTCCATTCTGGTTGTCTTAAGGGACCTTGTATAGTAATAGATTTTGTTATTGAACTCATCAACCCCATATTTATTCTTGTCATGCTTTGAGTTTGAGGCCTTGTAATGGTAAATATCTGGCAATCTCTCTAGCTTAGAATCCTTAAGTGTATATATATCATGTTACCTATTTTCTTTGTGGTGAGGTTATGAGTTTTGAGTCTTCAAATGGTTCATTAAATACTTTTGGTTATGATTTTTCACCTAAATATTAGTTTATATCTAATGAAACATCTAGAATAGAACTTGTATTGACCTTTGGAAATTTAACAAGAGTCTTGTTTTCTTCATAAAAAACCACATCTTTGCTCATGTATCCAAGAAATATGCCACACATAGTTTTTTAATCTAATTGTGTTCTCTTCTTCTTTAGAATGTGCATGTATGTTTTGCATCCAAAAATAATAATATGTTCCCATGAAGGTTTTTGTATTGACAAGGTTTCTTCAAAAGTGATATCTTCAATAATTATTGTGGATGATATATTTTGTATATATAGTAGTTTTAACTACTTCTGCCTAGTATTGACAACCAAAATTTGGTTCCTTTAGCATACAATGTACCATTTCTATAATGGAACAACTCCGTATTTTTGCTATACCATTTTTTTGGGGTGAATAAGCTATATTAAGTTGTATTTTTATACCATTTTGTTTTATAAATGAGTCAATTTATTTATAGATATTCCCCACCCCTATATGAATGAAGATTCTTGATTGATCTTCTAGTTTCTATTTCTACTAGTTGCTTGAATTGTTTAAAATATGTAAAGACTTTAGATTTAAATTTCAAGAAATAAACCCAGAAGTTCTTGGAATAACCATCAACAAATAGTTGAAAATATTTGTCCTATAAGAATAGCTTCTATTTGGCCATATAAATTTGTATGCACTATTTCTAGTGGTTCCTTAGCTCTATGTAAACTCAACTCAAAAGGTGTTTCTTGCTAGGAATTTTGGAAAGATTGTAGGTTGCCATGTTAAATTGGGTAATCCTGCTACCATTTGATATTTAATCATTTCGTTTAAAAAGATGCTATTGGTAAGTATGACTAAAGATCTCACGGGTAATTATCTCCAAGATCAAAATCATATTCAGTAGTAACATGAGTATTGCACCATAAAAACAAAATTCTATTACATTCATAAATCAAAATTTCTTACATTCATTACATATCATGAAGCTTTTTCATCAATATATAACAATAATATTGACTTTTGCTCTCCTTTATCTCATGGAAGATGCAACCTTTCACATGCATTACACTATGACACATTATCTCATGATTACATAACCTTCTACTTCATATTTTACCACATCTTACATGAATCTTCACTTACACACTTATCACTCATGAATATTCACTTGCACACTTGATAAGGTTCACTCATAACTCACGCATAATTATAGGATACATAAACACTCTTCATAAATTGACACCTACTATTGACATAAATATTAAGCACACTCCTAATCTAGATATTTACAATGATACTTCATGGTGTAAAATAATATAATACAACCAACACCCCCTGCCCTACATATACATTATTTGGTGTGAAGGCTTTTAACCTTAAATATTCAACTCTTGTTCTTCTTTCTTTTATTCCTTGCTTTGTTCTTTTTGGTCTTGGTATTGGTATTTTTCTTTTGTTTCTTTGAATTATTTCTTGTTCCTATTACATATATCAATAGATCATCACAATTAGATGATTCATATTTTTCATCATTATCATTTTTGTTGTTTGATTTGTTATTAGATGTAGAATATAAAGATTCACTATTTTCACATTCATGTCAATTGATTGCTTATCATGATTCTTGTTATCTTTTTGTTTTCTAGCATCCTCTATTATGCTCTGTGTGTAGTGTTTTAAACTTTCCAATACTTCTTCACTATCCTCTAAATATGCATTTTGAGTTGTTTCTTCCATGATCAATTTCACAAAGCAATCAATTCTTTTGTAGATTTTCTTTGTTGCTCTCAATCAAATTCCTTCAAATTAAATCCCAATTTCACAATCATCTTCTTCTTTTCTTAAAATCAATCAATCAATTTCAATTCATATTTTCCTTTGCTTATGACTCCCAAATTTTTAAATTCAAATTATTCCTTCTTAAAAATAAATTTTCATCAATCAATTTTCAAATATTAATTCACCATTCATTGGTTTTCAAATTCAATTATTTAATCTTCTTATGTCTCCCAAATTAACAATTTTGATTTTACAATTTCACTTTCAATTTTTAATTTAACCCAACATTCAATTCAAATTTCAAATATTGAATTTCCTTATACCTTCCATTCATTAATTCATTCCTTAAATATGCTTTTTACCTCCTAAATTTTATTCTTTTAATTATTAATACCTTATAACTCCAAATTCATCCTAAAATTCGTATAACTCCTAAATTTAATAAAATCAATAAATAAAACACCTGAAATAATTCATAAACCAAATATGCTTTCTGATAATAATCTCAAAGGTTTTAAGGATTTACCTTAGTCTACCACCATGTCTCAATATTAATTAGCTTAGGATATTCAAGAAGAGTGTTGCACTAAGTTGTTGTTTTCCATAGAGTCTTCAAGTGTTACATATAATATTATTTTCACATGCAAGTTTCACTATAATCTAATATTATGTTGTTCATGCCTTGGTTCCAAATATCTAACACCTCAATTCCTCTATGTATTACCTTAATTTACTTTAGGTTTCTCTCATGACTTCTCTTCTTTAGGTTGTGCTCATGGCTCCTCTACTTTAGGCTATGATCATGGATTCTCTACTTCAAATAATGGAGTCTCTCTCTACTTTAGCTCATAGTTCCAGTAGCTCTAATATAATTTCCAACATTTTGTCTCTCTTTAAACATTCTTCACATGGATACTCCTCAAGTTTATACTTTTTAAATTCTCATAAGATCATCCTTTAATTTTCAACAAATCCATCTCCTCATAGTCCATGTTTTCACTTCTTCCAACATTCTCTCACTCTCAATCTTTCAATGCTTTCTATAACAGTTCATAACTTCACTTTCAACACTTCCCAATGTGGCTTCTCCAGAATTTTCAATCTCCACTAAACCTTCTTCAAAGTTTCAATATATATATATTTTTCTCCTCCTAAACCATTGTCTTCTTCAAAAATATCTCCTTCCATTAATCTCTATTCATATGTTTCCAATATCTTCTTTAGAAATCCTTCGTCAATCCAATAAATTCTCACATTCAATAATCTCTCACTAGCATTGCTCTGAGCCAAGGTGGCTATGATACCACTATTGGAAAATATACCTAAATATTTCATAGGTAAATATCTCCAATATCAAAATCACACACATAAAATCACAATAGTAACACAAGTATTACACCATATAAAATATTTCTAGTACATTCATAAATTAGAATTTCTCACATTCATTACATACCATGGAATTTTATCATCAATATATAACAATACTCCTAGCTTTTAATCGCCTCTAACTCATGAGAGATGCAACCTTTTGTTGGAAATTTGAGCAAGTTTTGTTGTCATTGATGTCAAGAGGTTTGATGTCCAATTTTGTTGTCATTGATGTCAAAAGGTTGATTTTCCAAAAGGCAAGGAAGTTGTTAAAAGAAAAGGGTATAATATTTATTTTAAATATTATATGCCTAAAGAGGCTAAAAAGGTTGAAGACCCAAGAAAAGAGAAGTAGGCTTAAAAATAAATAATAATATTATAATATTTGGGCAAAAGGAAGAGGTGAAAAATAACAAGGTCCAAGAAATCATTAAAAAATATATCCTCGACAAGGTCCATTGAGCAAGTTATAAAGGTTGGCAAATATTTTAATTTATTTAAATTAAAATATTTTAACCTAAGGTTAAATTTTTAATTTAAATAATTAATGACGCTAGTTCCAAAGTTCCAAAGTTCAAAGTTTCAATTCAAATTCGAAGGAGGACCGACGTGTTTTAATCCAAAGGCAAGAGTATTTAAAGGAAATGATTTTTCATTTCCAAAGTATAAGCAATTTGAATGCCCATGTGATAATATAATTCGTGCGCTCCATTTTCAAAAGGGAGAAGACATTCGTGAGTTTTTAAAAAAAGAGGCAGAGTTGCTTTTAAATTTGCTTGAAGTGCGAAGATAATTCCAAAGCGATGGCTAGCACAGACGATAGTTGGAAAGTGCCTACGATGCTTGTGAAGTGAAGGTCATGGTTTCAAATCCCACACAACCTATTTTTGGTGGAGGAAAGAGTTTTTATTTTTAGCAAAATTCGTGAGAGGCAAACTTTAAAGAAGAAGAAGAAAACCATGAGCAAACCTCTCTTGATGCAAAATTGGTAGATTAGGCACTATAGAAAAGGACAAGTGAAGAACTTACTGAGAAAATAGCCAAAGAAAGCCAAATTGAACTAAGGGATGACATAATACTCCTAGACTTCTATCCTAATCATATTATAACACAATCCTCTTTTAAGCCAGGCATGAAATCTAACCAAAAAATAAGTGTTAGCAAAGTGAGTTCAGAATATCACAGGTCTATAATTCCTAGGATTGTATACTCACATGCAAATGATCTCATTCCATAATAACATAAATATTGCACAAAATAAAATCTTTATTGATACTCAAATTACATAATATAAATTTTCTATTACATAGAATAGAGATTTGTAATCAATTTATAACCTTACATGAGACTCTTCAATGCTCTTGACTTTTGCTCCTCCTCAAACTCATGGGAGATACAACTTTTCATATGTCTTTATTGCATAATGATAAAGTCTCTCATGATTACATAACTTACTACTTCTAATCTTGACACATCATACATGATTCTTCACTTGCACATGTAACACCTCTCACTCATGACCCTTCACTTACACATATGATACCTTCCACTCATAAATCACACTTGAACACGATACATTTCACTCAAAACTCACACTTGCACACATGACACATTTCACTCATAACTCATACTTGCACACATGACACATTTCACTCATAACTCATACTTGCACACATGATACATTTCACTCATAAATCACACTTGCACATGTGACACATTTCACTCATAACTCACACTTGATTACATGACACAAACACACTTCACACATGACATATTTCACTCATAAATCACACTTGCACACGTGACACATTTCACTCATAACTCACACTTGATTACATGACACAAACACACTTCACACTTAATCTAAATATTAACAATGGTACTCAAGGTACCAAGTAATGTAATACCTCTAAAACCCCCCATATTACATTATTTGATATTAAGACCTTTTATTGTACAAAGATGTTTTTGAAATATCTCATATTTGTTTCAACCAAGTACCTTTGTAAAAATATCCACAAGTTGATCTTCAATAGGAACATATTTTATTTGAATATGATGGTCCAAAACATGATCCCTAATAAAATGATATTGAGCTTCAATGTGTTTTGTTCTTTCATGAATCACAAGATTTTTTATTAGTTTTAGAACTCCTTTTGATGTTAGTTTAGTATTGTAGGAGATGTTAGATAGAATGTATTGTAACCAGAGTGATTCACATACATCATATCTTGTTGCATGATATTCTACTTCTATTTATGAGAGAGCTATTGCATGTTGTTTTTTAATGTGCCATGAAATAAAACCTAAACCAATATAGAATACGTAGCTTGATGTCAATTTTTTGTCATCTATTGATCAAGCATAGTCAAAATTTGAATATCCTTGTAAGTAGAAATTATAATTTCTCTTGTATTCTAGACCATATTCTATAATATTGCTGAGATATTGTAGTATTCTCTTTATAGCTTTCCAATGGATTTATCTAGGATGTTGCATAAACCTAGAGATATAATTTATATTATAAAGAATATCAGGTCTATTGTTTGTTAAAAATAAAAGACTTCCAATTAGTTTTAGATACATTGTAGCATAAAATTTTGGTGATTCATCATATTTTGATAATTGTAGCCATTGTTCCATTGGAGTATATTTAGGTTTGCATTTTTCATTCAATATTTTTCAAGTGATAATTTTGCATACTTTGTCTAAGTTACTGTGATGTTATTTTATTTTTGACAAATTACTAGACCAGGGCAATAATGAAGAAGTCTTAAATTTGCCATCTCAAATTATTTTTTCAAATAACGTTTTACACTATCTATTAGTATTTTTGAGCTTCTTGCGATTACCAGATCATAAACATATACCACGAGAGTTTTTTATTTTTTGAGTGAATAGGTTAAAATTAAAATACATTAAAATTAATATACTCAAAATACATTAAAAGAGAAAGAATTCTCCCTTTTTAAGCCATTCTTAGAATGCAAATAAGCTTTATTTTTGCATACACACTATTACCAAATAGCCTTATATCTAGGAGAGGATTCCTTTTGGCTTTCTCTTTCCATCTACTTGCCATTATCTCATTTTTATCCATAGAAATTACTATGGTATCTTATCTACAGTCATTACAAATAAGATTTCTTTTTGCATACACACTAATACATGTATGATAATCTCCAATCGACGCCCTGTTATCTATGGTATATTTTATACCTTGGATTTGAGTCACTTGTGTTGCTTCTCTCCTTAGAGTGTTCCATATTGCTTCCTCCTCTTCAGGTATATGAGATTCTTCTAATATTTTTGCCTCTAGGGTTTTTGTTAGCTTCCTTGTCAAGGTGTTCCAGGTTCTCTCCATTGGTTTATAGTCTTCTCTAAAAATTCTTCCATTTCTCTCTAACCATAGTTACCACCATACATAACCAATACTTAGATATCAGGTGCATTTGATTCTTGTGGATGGAAATTTGTTGGCTTTCCAGTAGTTCCAAAAAGTTTCCATGGTTGGGAGTGAGGTCCCCTACTGGTTGAAAATTTTGAACCACTAGTGTCGGGTCGTTTGAGCATATGGGCATGTAAATAATAGGTAGGGGAGTTTTATCTCTTCACTATTACACATTATGAATAAGTTTAAACCTATGAATCCTCTCTTACATAGGTTATATTGAGTCAAGTTACTATTGTGAACCACCTACCAAGAGAAAAAAATGATCTTTGTCCAGCCTTTGGGTTACCACAACTTTGACCAAGGGAAAGGATGGGGAGATTGAGGGGTAGAAGAGATGGATCTATAACCCTCTTGGATTGAGTAAATCCTAAGGGGGCCAAAACCCTAGGTTATTTTATCTTGTTTTGCTTACCTCACCCAGGTTCTTTTGATCAGGATTTACTTTAGTTCTCCCTTCTCCACCTCCCATAATTCACACGGACATTCCTTGAGAGGGCACCAGAGGAGGTGTAACAAGGATTATTTATTCAATGGTTTTAGGTAGTGGTCCATATTGGCCCATCCATGTTCGTAGAATATTAGTTTTAGGATAGTTATATGGGGATATTGGACATCCATGGAGGGGTAGCTTTCCAAAGATTCAACCCAAAATCTAGCTTTTCTCCCATCTCCAATTATTTAGAATAAGCTCTTCTTAATGATAGGAGCTTCTTTCTTTAGTGCTTTCCAAAATTTTGAACCTTCCCTTATTACTAGGAGTTGGGAAAGGTTAGCTCCTATGTTATATGGGTAGTATTTTGTTGGCATTTAATCTACCACGGTGGACGGCAGGTGGATGACGACACCAAGGTGGATGGCAGACAATGACATAGGCGGTGAGAGAGAGAATTTAATTTTAAATTCTCTTCCTATTCCTAAGCTTTCCCTATTTTCTCTCCCTATTTCTCGCTTTCCTAATTCTAGCTTTTCCCTAAGCTATTTAAGCATGTAACCTAGGTTTAATTTTAATTAATTTTGAAACTTAGCGTTTCTCAGTTTGGTATCAGAGTTGGCATGAGGGTTAGGGTTTATTAAGCATTCGATAGGCTCGTGGATCGAGGAGGGCCCATAGGCATGCATCCCGAGGAGCAACCTATAGAGGAGCTGATGCAACTAGCGTAGCATCCTCAAGCATGGATATTGAGGAGCTAACATGGAGCAGATCATGGCCCGCAGCATGAGGACCGAGGAGCGGACTGGACAGGGACACAGTTCTCGAGGAGTGAACATCATCGCACGTAGATCGAGGACCTAACATGGTGGACGAATGAGGATCCAGATAACAGAGCTGACTTGACTGGTGGCACGATTCTTGAGGAGGACACATGGTAGACAATAGACCTAGCAAACATGTGGCGATGAGCCACTAGACTAGAGGCAGACAAGTGGCGGACGGAGAAGCTGACTGGACAAGCTGACGTGGCGACGCTGACCGGACAGGGTGACGTGGCGACGCTGACTGGACAAGGTGACGTGGCGAGTGACGTGGCAAGGGGGCAGACGTGGCACGTCTGGATTGGCTAGGGGAGACGACAAAAGGAAGGCGGGTGATTGCCCGAAGGTAATCAAAGAATTACCCGCGCCTTCCCGCTTATAAAGCACACAAGGCCTTTCGGCCTTGTGCATGTGGGATAATTATCCCAAAGCCTTTTGAAGGCTTTTCTTTTTTTTGTCTTCCCCACCACGGAGGAGACAACAAAGCACGGGAGGTGCTTTTACTCACCACCGACAGTGGTAGCCGGGGTGGTTCGGAGGCGGGCGCTAAGGCCCTCTCCACCCGCGAGGTCACGGGTTCAATCCTCGCGGGCGCATTGACGAGGTATTTTTTTTAATTTTTTTATTATTTACTTTTTTTTTGAAAGCTTTTTAATATTTTATTTAATAATTTAAATTTTTTTGTTTTTAAATCATTTTTTTTTAAATTTGATTTCTAAACAAATTTTTATTATTAAATAAAAATATATATTTTAAAATTTCTTTAAAATTTAGTAAATTTAAAAAAAAAACTTGTTTATTTTGAAAAAAAAAAAGGAAAATATTGCCTAAGAGGCAATTTTTGTAATAGCCTAAGAGGCTTTAAAGAGGGAAATTTTTTGCATCCAAGGGGGAATAGTTTTTGTTGCTATTAATGATAAGGTCAACCGGATGCTATCATGCCCTTTGTTCTCTTTTAGTAAGAGAAAACCCCGAATCCTTTGATGAAAAAGTTCGAACGTATGGATTGAATACTGTATTTAGTCAACTACAAAATGTTGTAATAGCCCAACAAAGAGCACCAGATGCAGGATATGACGCTGATTCAGAAGACAATTCCTTTGGTAGCAGATTTGAGGAGTCAAAATCTATAGGAGTTGCACCACAGGAGCCAGAGAATACTCATCTCAGTGACAGTGACTCAGTTGAAATACTGGAGCCAGAACCATATTCACCCGAAATCATTCTTATCAGTGACGACGGTGATTCAGTTGCTGACAACTTTGTCAATCCAGTGATAGGAGAACCTCTTCAGGAAGAACATGATATCTACGAGAGAGTAGATCAAGTTAGATTTGATTTAAATATGTAATTCTTCCTTTGAAAAGCATAGTGCTTTGATTGTAATTGAGAAATAAAAAGTGTGTTTTTAGTTTATTTCCAAAAGCTATGGCATCCAATAATAATCTACCCATTCCAAAATTTAATGGGTTTGATTATGAGTATTGGTCCATCAAGATGAGGACCTTACTCATAGGCAAGGGACTATGGGATATAATTGAAGAAGGTTACACAAAACCTTCAGATTGGACCACTTTGAGTGCAGCCGATAAGAAGACAAAGAAAGATGCCCAAAAGAGCAATTCCTCTGCTCTCTATCATCTCCAAGAAGCATTGGAGAAGAGCATCTTCCCGAGGATTACCTCTTGTTTAACTGCCCAAGATGCATGGAAAGCCTTGAAAGAAGGTTTCCAAGGAAGCGATCAGGTGAAGCAAGTAAGGCTTCAAACCCTGAAACGAGATTTTGAGAATCTCAAAATGAATGAAGATGAGAAAGTTGGAGACTACTGCGTAAGAGTCAAAGCAGTTGTCAACAAGATGGAAACTCTTGGCGAAGAAGTCAAACCTGAAGTGGTTGTGAAGAAAGTGTTGAGAACACTTCTTCATAAATGGAACCACATTGCAATCATCATTGAAGAATCAAAAGACCTTTCCACTCTAACTTTTGATGCACTAATCGGTTCATTAATGTCTCATGAAGAGAGATTACAAGGGTCTACTTCAACGAGCTATGGAGGCGATGATAAAGCTTTCTCATCCAATGAGGGTGCAGGAAGAGGCCAAGGCAGAGGACAAAGAAGAGGCAGAGGAAGGAGTAGCTCAAGAGGTGGCAACCAAGGCAGAGGTGGCAATCAAAATAGAGGTGGAAATCAAGGAAGAGGTGGCAATCAAGGAAGAAGTGGCAATCAAGGAAGAGGAGGTGACAAAACAAAGAAAGCTTGTTTCAACTGTGGCAAGCCTGGTCATTTTGCTCGAGATTGTTGGTCCAAGACTTCTCAAGGAGGCAGCGGTCAATATGGCAACTATGGTGAAGAAGAAGGAACATCAAATCTATTTCTTTCTTATGGAAAATCAGATCAAAATCTGACTGACACTTGGATTTTAGATACTGGTTGTTCCAATCACATGAGTGGCAAAGAAGAACTCTTTGCTACAATGGATTCCACCTATAAATCTCGAATCAAGTTGGGAGATGATAAAGCTTTGCAAGTTGAAGGCATTGGAGCCATGGAGGTTCCAACAAAAGAAGGCACCAAAAAGGTAAATGACATCTATTATACCCCCAAACTCCAACATAATTTGCTTAGTGTTGGACAAATGATGGAGAAAAATTATAGACTTGTTTTTGATGAAGGCAAATGTGTAATTTTTGATAAGAACAATTGTAATAGAATCATTACACAAGTACCTATGACCAAGAATAGGTTGTTTCCCCTTAAGTTTGGGGAACCAAGGGGAGCTCAACTTGCTAGTATTGCTATAGCAAATCCAAGTGTGCTTTGGCACTTGAGATATGGTCACCTAAATTCTGCAAGCTTGAAATTGTTAACTTCTCAAGCTATGGTATGTGGACTTCCCAAAATTGCTGAACACAAGGAGGTCTATGAAGGATGTGCTTTGGGAAAGCACTCAAGATCCAAGTTCCCAAAAGGACAAGCGTGGAGGGCCAGTCATCCACTCCAATTAGTGCATTCGGACATTTGTGGTCCAATGCAGACAAAAATCATAGGTAATAATTCCTATTTTCTCACTTTTATAGATGATTTCTCTAGGATGTGTTGGATCTATTTCTTGAAAACCAAAGATGAAGCTTTTGATTGCTTCATAGATTTCAAGAATAATGTAGAGAAACAAAGTGAGTTCATTGTAAAATGTCTAAGGACAGATCGAGGAGGAGAGTACTCTTCAAAGGCATTTCTAAAATATTGTAAAGAATGTGGGATAAAGAGGCAATTCACCACTGCCTATACTCCACAACAGAATGGTGTGGCGGAAAGAAAGAACCGCACCATAGTAGAAATGGCAAGATCGATGCTTCAAACTAAGCATCTCAGTAACATGTATTGGGCCGATGTTAGAACTAGTGTTTACATTCTAAATAGGAGTCCTACTTCTAGTCTAGATGGGATCACTCCTTATGAAGGATGGAATGGCAAAAAGCCAAATGTAAAACACTTTAAGGTTTTTGGTTCTCTTGCATATGCCCACATTCCTGATGAGAAAAGAAAGAAACTTGACCCCAAGAGTCAAGCATGTATTTTTGTAGGATATTGTGAGTCTACCAAAGCATATAGACTCTACAATCCCAAAACGCATAAAATTGTACTTTCCAGGGATGTGATTTTTGATGAAGGGGGAGAATGGGGTCATCAAAAAGTCTTTGTTGATGATGAATCTCATGATGCAAGTTCTTCTCAAGTACAACAGGTGCAGCCCAAAAAGAGCAAAGGAACTCCTCCTCCAAGCCCAAGTATGAGTACTACTTCGAGTACATCAGCAGCTACTCCAAGTCCTTCTCCACAAAGATCAGTAAGTTCTTCACCTATGGATATTGATTCTCCATCAAGAGGTAAAAGAACACTACAACATCATCCATATTTTCAAATGTTGGATAAGAATTTCCAGAAAAGATACACTAGAAGTCAAGCTAGTGAAATGAATGCAGTTTTACAAAAACTTGAAAATCTGCATATGTATGGAGATGATGACTCCAATGATCCTAAAGGAGATGTAGTTAATTATGCTTTAATGACTAGTGCACAACTAGAGCCATCTAGCTATGAGAAAGCATGCACTCATGATGTATGGCAGCAAGCCATGGAAGAGGAAATCACCTCTATAAAAAAGAATGATACTTGGGAGCTAGTGAAGCTTCCTAAGGGTAAAAAATGTGTTGGATGCAAATGGGTCTACAAGACCAAATTCAATGTTGATGGAAGCATTGAAAGACACAAGGCAAGACTTGTAGCAAAAGGATTTACTCAAAAATATGGCATTGATTATGAGGAGACCTTTGCTCTTGTTGCCAGACAGGAAACTATCAGATCAGTACTTTCCTTGGCTGCCCACAAAGGGTGGAAAATTCAGCACATGGATGTAAAAAGTGCCTTTCTCAATGGGTACTTAGATGAAGAGGTTTATGTCCAACAACCTCAAGGTTTTAAAGAACAAGGTAAGGAGAACCTTGTTTACAAACTGAAAAAAGCACTATATGGCCTCAAGCAAGCACCAAGAGCATGGTACTCTCGCATTGATGGCTACTTCAAGGAGTATGGATTCACTCGAAGCAAAAGTGAACCTACTCTCTACTACCTAAAGCAAGGTAAAGACATTCTCATAGTTTGTTTATATGTGGATGATCTAATATTTATGGGTAGTAATGATAAGATGAATAAGGAGTTCAAACACTCCATGATGAAACAATTTGAGATGAAAGATCTAGGCTTAATGCATTACTTCCTAGGCATGGAAGTACATCAGACAGATAGAGGGATCTTCATATGTCAACACAAATATGCTCAAGATATGATTAAGAAATTTTCCATGGAGCAATGCAAATCTGTTGCAACTCCAATGGGTCATGGGATCCAATTGAGCAAATATGATGGAGCACCAAAGGTTGACATGACCACTTACAGGAGCATGGTTGGGAGTTTGATGTTTCTCACCAACACAAGACCTGATATTCAGTATGTTGTTTCTCTTGTTTCAAGGTTTATGGCTGATCCATCCGAGCTGCATTTTCAAGCAACTAAAAGAATTCTGAGATATGTAAAGGGTACATTGGATTTTGGGATCCATTACCACAAATGTAATTCTGTAAAATTAGTTGGCTTCAGTGATAGTGATTGGGGCAGCAATATAGATGATAGAAAATCTACATCAGGGAACTGTTTTAGTCTAGGATCAGGACTAATTACATGGAGTTCCAAAAAGCAGACTATTGTAGCATTGTCATCTACTGAGGCTGAGTATATAGCAATCACACATGCTAGTACTCAAGCTCTATGGTTGAGAAAAGTCCTTGAAGATATTGGAGAGCAACAAAGTGGTCCTACAAGATTGTACAGTGACAATATGAGTGCCATCCAATTGGCACATAATCCTATCCATCATAGCAGGTCAAAACACTTTGATATGAAGTATCACTTCATTCGCGACATGGTGGATAAACAGGTAGTTGAGCTTCAATATTGCAGCACTTTGGACAACTTGGCAGACATCTTCACCAAAGGCATTGCTAAAGCTCAATATGTAAAGTTGAGAGACTGTCTTGTCAGCCCTCTCAACTTTAAGGGGGAGAATGTTGGCATTTAATCTACCATGGTGGATGGCAGGTGGATGACGACACCAAGGTGGATGACAGGCGGTGAGAGAGAGAATTTAATTTTAAATTCTCTTCCTATTCCTAAGCTTTCCCTATTTTCTCTCCCTATTTCTCGCTTTCCTAATTCTAGCTTTTCCCTAAGCTATTTAAGCATGTAACCTAGGTTTAATTTTAATTAATTTTGAAACTTAGCGTTTCTCATATTTTTCTAGGAGAAAATTCGAATAAAGTTGGTCTAGGTGGGATAACCATCTCCAATAGAGTTTTCTAGTTAGATCTTGGTTGTTTGTTATCGCTTAAATTCCAAGACCTCTTTTTCCAGTTGATCAAATCCATTTTTTGATTCCCTTTGAAACTGATGCATAAGAATTTCTACATTATTTTGTTGAGGTCCTTCAACACACCTTTTAGGTTTGCTAAGACTAATAATTTGTACATGGACATTGCTTGAAGGACTGCTTTTAGTAATGTAACTCTACCTCCAAAACTTATCCATTTGTTCATCTAGTAATTTACCTTAGAAAATGTTCTAAATTTTATTGTTCTCAAATCCTTAGCTTTTAAACTTATTCCTGAGAGGGGATTCCTATGTATTCCAAAGGAGTAGAAACTTCCTGGAGTCTTAGGATTTGGGTAATCCTATTCCAATAGTTCTTTGTAAAATTGAAGAAAATAATTTTGGATTTATGGTCATTTTTGAGTTGACTAGTAGCTTTTATATAGCAATAAAGGAGGTTTCTTATTCTAATTTATTCCCATATTGTTGCCTCCCCCTAAAATCTGGTATTCTCCACAAATTTCAAGTGAGTAATATCTAGACCAGTGATGATACTTATTCCTATAATGATGTTCCCTATCTTCTTATGTTTGATATATCTCTCTAAGCCTTTCACATAAAGAATGCATAAGTATGGTGGCATAGGGTCTCCATGTCTGATCCCTTGGAGTCTTGGAAGGGTTGGTATGGAATTCCATTGATGAGGACTAAGAAGGAAATCAATGAGACACATTCCAACACCCACAAAGTCCAATTTCTTTCAAAATTAAATTTATTGAGGATTTTGGCCATGAAATTCTAGCTAACGCTGTCATAATATTGGGAGAGATTAAGTTTTAGGAGCATTCTTTATTCTCTTTCTTGATAAGGGTGTGGAAATATTCTTGAGACATGAAGATACCATCTATAATCCGTATTCCTTTCACAAATCCTCCTTATTTAGGAGATATGATTGGTGGGAGGATTGTTTTAATCCTTTCTACCATCAACTTGGTGAGGATTTTATAGATCACATTGCAAAGAATAACAGGGTGAAATTTTACAATGTCCTCCATGTATTTGTCTTTTGAAATCAAAGCTATATGGGTGTTATTTAGGGATCTGAGGATCTAACCATGGATATGATCTCTTTTAATTTTTTTTAACATCCTCTACTATTGTATCCCCTAAAGCTTTAAATAATTTGATGGGAAGACCATCCCACCTAGGAGATTTTCTAGTTTGCATATTGAAGATAGTTGATTTTACTTGATCTATAGTGACAAGCTTGAGAAGTTCCTCATTTTGGTGTTGGGAGACCAAAACTAGGATCCTATCTAGGATCTCTTGCTAGTGGGTTGGAGATAAATTTGGACCTACAGTATAAAAATTACTAAAGAAATTGCTAGCTATTTTTTGCATACCTGGGGTAGTGGTATGTCTAGAACCTTGGTCATCAAGAAGAGCATCCATTTGGTTATGAAGATTACGGGTAGTTATAAAGTAGAGGAAGAATTTGGTATTCTGGTCTCCCTCCTGCAACCATGTTATCTTTACCCTTTGTTTCCAATAAGCTTCTTCCTTCTGGTTTATCTCCTCCTCTTTCTTCAAAAGGGCTCTTCAAATACTACCCCTTCCCTAATTTTGGTGGCCACCTCTTGCATTTATTTTGTGATATTTACCTGTTGCTTTTGAAAGTTAGTGTCTTGGATCTTGCTCCAATCTTTCAAGTTTTATCTTACGTGCTTGAGTTGTAAGTGGAGTTGAAATTGGGTCATCCCATGGGGTAGTTTCCCTTGTTGCCACCATTGATGAATAAAATCTAGAAGGTCTTCATTTTGAAGCCAAAAATTCTTAAATTTGAAAGGACTTTTAGGGTTATGCTTTCTTTTGTCTATGGATAAACTAACTGAGAATTTATTGGATGCTAAGTGGTAAAGAATATTCGATTAACATTGCAATTTTTAGAATGCTTCCTCTCCTCCTAAGAATCTATCTAGCCTAGATTTTATTGTGTCCCCCTATTTTCTCTTATTTTTCCAAGTATTGATACAACCTGAAGGAGGAATATCAATAAGCTCCAGTTGATCTGCTTGGATGCTGAGGAGTCTTTTCATGTCATTCAATTGTGCACTTCATCCTTCCTAATCAGTTAGCAATATTTTAGCATTCATATCTCCACCTACTATATAAAGGTCCTTTGGGTAAGCTTATCTCATAACCTAAATTACTTTCCATTGTATTTTTCGAGCTCTAACATCCTTCATCCCATATATGTTAATAATCATCCATATTTTTTGCTGTATTCTTATTCTTAAGTATTATCATAAGAACTCCTTTGGAATTTATTGAGCTAATTTCTTAGGAAGTATGTTGGTGTCACAAGATTAGAGAGGCCCCTAAAAAACCCTAGGAGGCTTGGGTTGTGTATTCAACTGCTTCTAATTTCTACTTGATATGGTTCTTATTGATTCGAGAGAGGTTATGGTTTCCTATAGTAACATAACATCCAACTTGGTTTCTAATAGCATTCTTGTGATGGCCAATTATCTAGGGTTATAGTTGAGTCCCTTAACATTGGGAATCAAGGTTGTAGAAAGTGGTTATTGACTTGACCAATATTATTTCTCTCAGTTGTTCTCCTTGTTTTTGAATCTTTTCTTTGTTTGATTTTCTTCCTGATCCTTGTGAAATTTCATTCTTTGGTCTCTTCTCAAATTGGTTGATCTCGAGAGTTGGTTTTCTCTATTTTTTTAGAAAGTCCCATAATCACATCCTTTGGCTAGAGATGGTCCTAATTGTGGACCATGATGGCCTTAGACCAATCATCATGTAGATATGTTATGGGAGGGTTTGATAGATCAATATGGGAATGAATTGGTTGATGTGGGTGTAGACACCTAAAATACGTCATGTCGAGGTGACTACTCATATGGGACATGCTAGAAGACCATATGGAAGACCTTTGGATAGATCTAAGGTATAGTAGTGGTTTTTACCACTCAATTGGGTATTTTTTCCTAGTTAGTGCTAACCGCTACTGACACCCATAGTTAGCAATGTTCATCGCGCATGTCAGCCGCGGTCAGCACTCAAAATCAGTTGGCCTTCATCTAACCCAAATTTGGTTGCAATGGCCAATTGGTTGCAGAGTGGAGCAGTTAGAGTGAGGAAGGTTCTAGATCCTTCTATCCAACAAGCTCAACTGCCCAATATTGATATTGGATTCATGAGGAAGCCACCCCTAGTCTTGGGAAATTTCTATAAGATCCCCCTACGAATTGAGGCTAAGTCTGGAGAAGCTTTCAATTGAAGGTAGCGAAGCCTTACCGAATCTGAGAGCCTAACTAGAGAGAGAAGCATATTTAATTGAGCAATGAAGCCCTATAAAATTGCATAAGAAACCACATGCATTGAGAGGAACACTTTTGCTACCCAATTAGATATCAAATTGCCATGAAAGCCCTAGGAGCCTAGAAGAGCCAAGAAATGTCAATTTTGTAAGCTGTGCACCATCTAAAAAATTCAACTGCCAAACCTATCACATGATACAGAGGTGATCCTTGACCTTCAATTTGGCAAGGTGGATCAGAGAGAAAGCCCTAATTCTAAGGGCAAGTTTACTCAGAGCTCCATCGCGACTATTAACCATGATGAACAGTGCTGACCGCACATCAGACCCACGATGAGCAAATGGCTATAGATCACATTGTGTTATTTCCTATAGATTAATTTATTAGATCATATTATGCTTAGTATAGGTTCAATTAATAGTTTATAGACATATGACTGGTGGAATTAAGCATTTAAAGTAGATTTACATTCATTTTGTCAATTTGGTAATTAGTGCAATTGTGGGTTATTTCATGCTTTCATGCTTTCTATTTGATAAACTAACCCAATAGATAGATAGATAGTATTTGCTTTCTTACACATGTTTGATGGCAACATATCATGACTGATATAGGTTTACCTTGTTTTATCTATTTTCTTGATTACATGCTTGTTATAACATATTTTTGTGAAATATCCTTTTAAAGCCTCATCAAGAGAGGTCTCCTTTGTTTTTAATGTTTCTTGTTGTTTATTACACACAATACTAACAAGGTTTTGGGATGCAAGGCAGAAAATGCCTCTAAGCATGGAGAAGAGGATCATCGACACCCTAGAGCAGTTTGTGTCACCCTAGAAGGTATTTTATTCACATCTACCCTTGAGAGGGATTAGATCTATTGTAATTGAAGCATCAAAATGGGTATCCCTATGAGGTACAAATATTTAACTTGACTCAATTTTCAATTAATAAATATTATTGCATTTTGTTTCCTTTTTATTGTCAATTGGTGCATGATTATTTGTTATCTTTTATCAATTACAATAGATCGCATTAGGTGTGAGTTGTTTTTAGGGGTTATAGTAGGCAATCACGATGGAATTCTGCATATCTAGCCATGATTAACTAACTGTATTTGTATATTTTTATGGCAAGTGCTCCTCGTGGCTGAAATACACATTCAAAAAGTTAGCCTATGATTGATAGGTGCAGGAAACAATCATAGTCGCGTATCAGAGCCGTGGTCAGCAACAGACCAGTCAGAGAACAAGGGGATAAAGCTTGATAAAATGTGGACCTAAGGTAGGATTCACTGTCATTTTACTTTCCTATTTTCTTTGTATGTATTTTTCTAGTAAGCATGAAATGGTAACCTAAGTAGGACAACACTAAAAAAAGGGTGAAATGAATTAGGTCCATTAGGTTTTTTGTTCTAGGGTTTCATTAGGCATTGCTAGGAACAATGAACCTATGATTGCAGTTTGCCCTAGAATACAATGTGCTAAAGTATCCTTATATGTGGGATTGCTTTCTTAAGGCACGGTTAGAGGCCACTTCGTCATTAATATGCATTGTCTAAATATCTGTAGATTAATCATGCATATTTTTGAAATACCAAATGTTCCTTTTATGCATATCATGTAGGAAATGATCATGTGAGTGTTGTATTATGCATCTTTACTTTTATGCAAGTTAAAAAGAACCACACACATCATGTTTCATAGTAAACGCTAGTGAGTTGGGAGTCACATCCAATCACTAGTAGGGTCTCAATGACGGTGGAGGTGATTTCCATCTGTTGGCCCAAATCCCACGTACCTTCTTGTTACTAGACCAATACCAAATCCAAGAACCATCTGTAGCCCAAAAAATTATATGTACTTCTCTTTAGAGGGTATAACATTGACTGGGTGAGATTGGGTGAGGATCAGGGAGGACCTGTACTCCCTGCTTGTGTGTGGGCTTCATTACCATACTTTGGGAGGATTACATGGCCTGGAGTTCATAGCCAGGTTTTTGAGCTACGAGCATACAAGTGAAAGCCATTAAACAATTGAGAAAATCATCAACGTATTACAAAACATGACAAGAGTTACTTTATTGATACAAAAAATTGAAAACACATCAAATAGTTTAGGGATCATTCTAAAAATTATAAAAGGAGATAAACATCATTGTATTCTTTGCATGCTAATAAAAGTTAAATCTAGACATAGGGTACATAATGGTGCAAACACGAAGAGGTCGATATAGACATTGATCCAAGATTGAAGCCTAGGCTCCACCTAGCACACAACACAATGTGGAATGCCCTCAATCACTTGATCCTCCTAGACATCGTTCAACGAGCATTAGAGAGGATAAATCCAAATGAGGGGATTTCGTCGAGAACACCCTGATTAGAGGAAACACTAGACATCCCTCTATACATAGATCAGAGCATGGTACATCCCATCATGGGGGTTTCACATATGGTAGCATATAATGTGACCATATTTCGTGGGCATCCTTGGGTTTAGCTGAGGAGTATATCATCGAGGGATCCAGATTGGTACCCCTTTGACCTGTATCTAAGGGAGGTTAATGACCTCCACTTTCAGAGTCTAGAAATATCTAAGATCCACCCATTCAGGGGTGAACCGAGAAGGCTACTTTCGAGCATAGGCCTGCATAGACTCCCAATAAGGGTGAACCCACCACATTCACCATAAATATATCCAAAGTGGGAACAAATGGTATGCTACCTCACGAGCCATGGTACAACAAACAGTTGGATGATCTAGATAGAGTCCTAGGGTATTTAGGATATAAGCCTTTTCCTGCACCCTCCCGATCGGTGAGCATGTGTAGCGAGAGCACCATTAGGACTGTCCAAGAGCATGGAGAGTGCTCCAAGCATTCTCGAGATATGCATGCCCAGACATCGCATGCAGGTACTAAGTACATGAGATAACTTGACACAAATGTTATCTTTATAGACCAAGATAAGAGTGTGGTGAATCAGTCCATTGGAGGACATACTCATAAAGTCACTCAAATAGAGTGCACCCCTCAGAGGCCTCAGATGATCGATCATGTTGATAGAGCTCATATATTGATGTCAGAGCAAAGACGACAGATTCTCCAAGATCAGTTGGAATATATTCATACAAAGAAAGAGCACCTCGAAAATGAGAATACTCAAAGGTAGATGTTCATAAGAAAAAAATTATATGAACAACATATCCTCAACCAGAAGGAGCGTGTAGAGATAGAGGATCGATTGGCTAACACTAGTTTACGTCCTCGTAGTGATATCCAGGAGCGTGTTGATAGACAAGTGGCTTCATAGCCCGAGTTACATCCTGATAATATCAACACACATACTTGCCACTTGGATCAACATAGAGATTAGTGTCCAACATTCGAACATGATGAGCATATTGTATCATTCCAAATTTTTTGCACCCTTACCTTCAGGCTAAAGGATTCGCACCCGGAAGGGGGATGTGAGAAGGATGGGACGATACCTCGGACTGAGAGGCCCTTTGAAGGTCCCGTTTGTTGAGGATAACTTAGGCTTATCCACTTAAGCCTAAGTTAATTATTATTATTATTTACTATTCCTATTTCTTGCACTTTGTATTCACGTGAGGCATAGTATGCCCATGTTAGAAATAGGTTGTTAGCATGTTGTTAGATGGTTGTTAACTGTTAGAGATCTTGTTTGTCTTCTAGCAGTTAGTGGACATCCATAGTTAGCATTTTGTTAACTAGTAGTTAAGTGGTTGGCCATGTTTGGCATATTGTTGCAACCACTTAACCTACGTGAGATTCCTATGTAATCCTATATATTACTTGCATTTCATGAATAAAGTAGCTTCATACTATTGTTACTACATCATTGGTATCAGTTAGCTTCAGGAGAGTGCAGGAAGGAGGACAGAAGTACCACTTTACTGCTAGATCCTAGGAGGATGTTGTTTGGAGTTGGCTTGAAGTCATCTACAACACAAGTGAAGCTGAGGTGATAGAGGGAGAAATTACCCCTACACCAGGTGTTAAGCACCAGTTGGAGGCTAAGTTGGCCAAGAAGCAGACTTTGGCTTCAAATTTGCATGTGGAAAAAGAGAGCTTGAGGGGGAGTTCACTCTCTCTTTCATCAGAAGTGAAGAGTGCATGCAAATATTTTATAAAATATTCATAAAAGTTTGAATATTTTATTAAAAAAAAAAAACTCGTGGCGGCGAATTTTTTGAGGATTGTTCATATTAAAAAAAAAAAAAAAAGCGCTCCGGTAGAGGCCATGTCGATCGGCAGCACCGGCCAGCCAGCCACACCAGCAACTGACCGACAGCCAGCCGACCAGCGCAGGCCCACTGGGCCAGCCGACGGACCACCACCGGGCCAGCCGACCACTAGCATCGACGGCCACAGAGGCAGCGTCGACGACCGGCACCACCCACGTCGGCCACCACCTGCGTTGGCCACCACCTGTACCGACGCCTACCTCTGGCTAGCATACCGACGGGATGACCATACTGGCAGCATCGACAGCACCAGGTGGTAGCATCGGCCACAGGCGTTAGCAGCCACCCAACTCGCGGCTACACCAGCTCTGCAGCACATAGGGGCATCGATAAAATCAGACCCCTCGATTTGTAGCTCCAGTAGAACCAGAACGGGCATGTTTGAGCCGTGAGTTTTCGACGAGCGCGAAGATGTCCCGACGACTGTAATAATTTTTTTACAGTTTCTCGGCGAAGGACCACGTTTTCGATGAAATAAATTTAAAAATAAAAATAAAATCTAAGGTTTTCGCGGCCACCGGCACAAATTTCTATCATCGTCGACAACCGCAGATAGAGGAAGCACCACAAAAGTGGATGCTATTATCCCACATCGGGCGTGTTAGGCCCGAGTAGGGGTTTAAAAGTGCCAAGGTGCATGCAAGCTAGTGACCACCTTCACCATAGTCCACGTTTTCACGCGCGGGCGAAAGTGCCAGTTGGAGGCACCAGCTGGACACTTGTTCAACATTGTTGGCATTTGAACGTGCCACGTGGCAGTGTTTCTTGGATTTGCGCAATTGAATTCATGCTTTGACCCAGTTGATCGAGTTAAAATTCAAACAATTTTTTTTGCGGGAGAATTTTCAAAATTTGAAAATTTAAATTCAAATTTTTGGCGCCAAAACCAGCAAAAAGGAGAGCAACTTCAAGAGGTGATATCTCCTCCGTTATTGGTCCGTTTTTGACCAAATTTTTTGCATTGTGTTGCAAATTTTCTGCAGATTGATAATTTTTTCTCCTAACCAAATTTTGGCATTGTAAAAGGGCTAATTTTTCAGCATTTTTAGTGCACCATTGTAATTGCAAAATTGAAATTTTTAATTTTGTAAAAGCACTAAAATAGCCTATTTTTGAGAGCAAAATTTGTAAAATCTAGGCAATTTGGCTGCATAGGAAACTGAAATTGTTCCTAAGCCTAGATTAGTTCTTGCAAGACCATTTTGTAATCCTCCTAGTCTGGCATATACTAGGCAAAATATGGCTCATGATCTCAGAACAAACATGGAAAACCTCACTGAAGCAATAGACATTTTGGCAGAAAAAGTGAGAGACATTGTTGTGCAGTTTAATCTTGGTGAACTCAAAATCCACCATAATCATGCAAACAAAGCCAAATGTGAGGTTAAAATGTATGATGGATCTAGGGATCCCGATGTCTTATCTGCATGGATTTTGGATATGCAAACTTGGTTTGCTTATGCTGAAATTTCGGAGGATGAAAAAGCCACATTTGCTACACTAAAACTCACAGGTTTAGCAAAAGTTCTCATTGTAGAAAGACAGAGTCATAATGCCACCATGACTTGGAAAGAATTAACTCAAATTCTGAAAAACACCTTCTTTCCACCAAACTACCAATGTGACCTCACTACCAAGTGGTATAGATTGAGGCAAACCTATGGAATGTCAGTTTCTGATTTCATTTTCCAATTTAATAGGTTGAGGGTATTGCTTGGTGTGAAAGATTCAAAAGATGATTTGATTAATAAATTCACTCGTGGCTTGCAAGATCATATTTTTAGGGAGATCAAATTCAATGTCTTCCTCACCTTGGATGTGGCATTCAATCATGCCATTCTTGCAGAGGAGAAAGTTGGTGCATATCAAAAGTCTCGTTCATCACAGGAGGGCTCTTCCAAAGGCGGGAATCAGCATCAACAGAAGGTGAAGAACAATTCTCAATCTTCCCCTCATTCTTCTTCTCCTCCCACTTCTCCTAAAGCACATTCTTCTTCCTTTCATGCTAAAGATTCTTCTTCTTCATTGTATTGTGACTTTTGTAAAAAGCATGGACATGTAAAATCCAAATGCTATACTTTTGAGAAGTTTAAGAAGAAGAAATCCCTAATTGTACAGACCTACACATGAGGAACCACAAGATGGTCCCATTTTGGCTACAGGGACAGAAGAAGAATATCCTGCTTTAAAGGGTAAACTGAACAAAGTTACCCTAATGTCCAATGCATTTGCTCAAGGGGGGCGTGATCATTTGTTTGTCACTAGAGCCCACTTGACGCATGATTTCTATGTTGATTGTATCATTGATAACGGATCGCAAAAGAACCTCATTGCGAAGTCCGTTGTGGAGAAGTTGAAACTTCCCATCAAACCACATCACCAACCTTATGCACTTGGGTGGAAAGATGTAGACTCCACATCCAACATCACCCATACTTGCACCTTGACTTTTGCTTTTGGTGACAAGTTTGTGGACAAAGTTAGGTGTGATGTCACAGATATGGATTGTTGTGGACTCTTGCTAGGTAAACCCTATCAATTTGATAGGAATGCTATTTATCATGCTAAAAATAACACCTACACATTGGAGTTGCATGGTAAAAACTACTTGATACAAAGCACTACACCTACTTCCAATTTGATGTTAAGTTGTAGGCAAGTAAGGAAGCCATTAAGTCAAGCACTCATTTTGGCTCCTACTAGCATTTGTCCCACACAAAATGAAGAAAAAGCACCACCTAAGGAACATGCAAAGGAAGAAGTTTCACTCCCACATGATGAACAATCACAAGAGCAAGTGGTTAAGGAACCCACCATTCTCACTCATGAGAAAGATACCATTGATTCCATTGGTATAATTTTGGGTACACCTACAACTACCGAACCACTTGTTCCACAGAAGTTACCTTTGGCTTTGCCCACTCCCACCATTGCACACATGGAGGAGCAAGCTAAGGTTACTTCCCTTACTGAGCACCGACAGAGCCTTCTAGGCAAGATACCACAGGACTTGCAGGAGACTCCGCAGGGAGTGGTGCGAAAGCATCACAATCCTCACTCACCACAGGTTGGAGGCAGAGTTTGGGTTCCTTTGGATGAGCGCCACTTTCCAGAGACACCATTTCAGGACCCTCTTTTGGTACCTGATCCTTTTTTTAGTCCTACAACAGCAATGGCACCTGATCGTCAGCTTTCGCTCATTTCAGATAGAGTTTTCGAGATGAAGACTCATCACACTGGACAGGGTTCTTCCACTACCTACCTTGTCGCTCGTCGTGGTCACTTTCCACACATGGCTCGTTGGATTCCTCACCATGAGATGGCCCATGACTTTCCACATTTGTTGAGAGCATTGGGGTCCAATGCTTATATGGTTGGGAGGAGTGTTGAGGATAACTTAGGCTTATCCACTTAAGCCTAAGTTAATTATTATTATTATTTATTATTCCTATTTCTTGCACTTTGTATTCACGTGAGGCATAGTATGCCCATGTTAGAAATAGGTTGTTAGCATGTTGTTAGATGTTAGTTAACTGTTAGAGATCTTGTTTGTCTTCTAGCAGTTAGTGGACATCCATAGTTAGCATTTGGTTAACTAGTAGTTAAGTGGTTGGCCATGTTTGGCAGATTGTTGCAACCACTTAACCTACGTGAGATTCCTATGTAATCCTATATATTACTTGCATTTCATGAATAAAGTAGCTTCATACTATTGTACCTACATCATCGCCTCTCAGGGGAGAGGTATTAAGGTGATTTTTTGACGGATGGTGGAGTTCACCAAGGAAACGTTTAGTGGCAGTCTCCACGCCTAGGTTGGGAATGTGTTTGATGTGTTCAATTTTACATTTAATCATTCAAATCCTAGGTTTGGCCAAATGAATCTAAACTGTTCTACATGAAATGCAGGTTTAAATGAATACAAAAATAGAATTAAACAGAGAATACAGGAAATATACTAGATTAGAAAAAAGTCATACCTGATCCGGATGTCTGATGGAGGTTCTAATTTTTGAAGCAGTCAAGATCGCCTCTGATCTGACAGGATCGTCCGAAATCAGACAGGATCATCTGAGATCTGACGAATTCGTCAAAGACCTGCAATCAGAGAAATAGACACATAACACAAAAAATGCAGCAATACTAACAGAGGAAAATGGTGTAATATGACAATATAGATACTAAAACGATAATTACGAATAGAAATTCAAGTAAATTATAGTATTCTAATGACAAATTATGATCTTATCATGCACTTAAGCTATATGGGTGAACTCCAAAATGCAGAATAGCAGAAAATAACAATAAACTGATCTAAATGCAGAATGAAACAGCAGACGAAAAGAGAAAAGTGCAAACTCTGGGCACTAATTGCCCCCAATGTTGACTGCAGTCGAAATCGTCTGTAGAGTGCGAAATCGTCTCGAATTGGGGCGTGATCGTCCGAGATTGTACAAGATCATCTGCGACGATCTGAGCTTGCTCCGGCTGAAGAATAACAGAGTTCCTGCAAGAAAACTTAGAAAGGCACAAATGCAAATAAGAATTCAGGGTATTCTAATGCATATAAAGATCAAACTACAGGGGAATTCAGCCAGTCAGGGGTAGGTCAAGGGGGGTCCTAAGGTTTAAATAGGCTTAGGAGGGAGGTTAGGAGGTTGGGGATCATCCCAATTTGGGAGATCTCCAATGGAGGAGACTCTAACGGTGCAGACGCGTCTCTGCCCGAGTTAGAGAAGTTGTTGGAACAGAAGCTAATTTTGAAAAATCAGTTTTGGGACGAAATCGTCTGGACGTTCTGCTCTAGACGAATTCGTCCGATCTGAGGCGATATCGTCTGATCGGCGATGATATCATCCAACGGTCACAACAAATCCTAAAAATGGCATGGAAAACAAGGAAAGCGGTTTAACAGGCGGTTCGGGGTTAAAATTTGAATTTGAATTATTACTAAAGTAATTTTAATTATTTGCTAAGGTTTACTGTGCCAATTTTAGGGTGCTACATTTTGCCCCCTCTTTAGCGAATTTTTTGAAGAAAATGCGTTAAAGATGAGTTCTTCTCGATCTACGAGAAAGCAAAAATTATTCCCATTTTTAGGCGACGATTCTAGGTCGAATCGTACGACAACTTACTATGATGCCCCCTCCGTGTTTTTACCCAAATCGAACGTTTGAGGTAAAAACGCGGAAAAGCAAAATTTTAAAATGTTGTTAAGTGTTTTTGAAGAAAATTAAGAAAAATAGGGTAAAACCCTAATTCATTATTACTGTTCATTTTCTTGGTTTCTAGAGCTCTGCAGACAAGATGGTCGAGACAGCGCATAGATCGACAGAGGTCCGACGCGGGCTACGGGTAAGGGTCCAAACTTAATTTAGAATGCTTTAATTTTGAATTTCATGCTTTTTAGATTAATTTTGAATGATTTTTGAGCATCGCGGCCATTTTTGGGCCGTCGACGTCGTCGGGACGAAATCGTCTCAATTTCATCGAAATCATCTCGATATCGCTGATTTCGTCCAAGGGCAAAATCGACGATATGGGGACGATTGCGTACAATAAGGGACGATTCCCTCTTGCAAAATCGGAGATGAATTTGCTCAAATTTTGGACGATATCGTCCAATAGTGGACGATATCATCATTTGTATGAAATTGAACTTGTTTTACTTGCATTTTTAATCACTGTTTTATTAATGATTTTTATTGTTTTGTTGTTTATGTTAGAGAGAGGATTACTAAAGAGCCGAGAATGGAAATACGATGGGCTGAGGGATGACTTGGCCACTCTATCTCAGGCAGAGCGAGATCAGTTGGCTCAAGTCGGCTTGCAGCATGTGGCAGATATGCCACAGGTTTCTACAGATATGGGGCTATTGACAGCCCTAGCAGAGAGGTGGTATCCGGGTTCTTCTTGTTTCCGATTACCGACAAGGGAGATGACTCCCACATTGGAGGATGTATGGAGGATTTTGAGGATCCCCATACAAGGATGGCTAATAACTCCCATGGCCAATCAGGGCCACGTGATGATGCGACTGTGCGAAGATCCGAGCTTCGCCCTGGAGAAGGGCGAAGTGAACATCGAGTCGCTATGCCAGATGCTTGGGGCATCTAGACTGACACAGGTTTTGGCTGGGGTGGTAGGTGGTCTGTTGCTATGCCATCAGAGTGGATGCAGACTACCATGGCTATTGATAGATGTGGTCTACGACATGAGAGACCATGGGTATAGGTTTGCTTGGGGGAGCTTTGTACTATGCCGATTGTATAGGATCCTGCATGGGGTCGTATACAAGGGCGATCGATGTCTGGTCATGACATCACTATTGCAGGTTTGGTGTTGGGAGCACATCATGGTGCAGAGGCCGGTAGGGCTCCCACTGATAGGGATTGATGGGGAGAGGCCCCAAGTTTTCTACTGGTGGCTCCGAAGAGGGTCACAGCGACGGATAGATCTGCCAATGTCCCGGAGACTACTTGACGACCTTGTCTCCGACCAGATCACCTGGAGGCCTTGGAGAGATCATCCAGGGTGGGCCGAGGATGGACGAGGAGCTCGGCTCACGTTAGGCGAACCTGTTGGCTGAGGATGGAGAGGAGAGAGGTGGAGCTCCACCGCTATGACCGAGTTTTGAGGCGGTTCGGTCTACGATAGGGGATCCCATCTCTCAGGGACTACGAGTTTTCTCGGACCGTCCGGGATAACACTACGGTCAGTGGGGCTCCAGATATGCAGCACTTCTGGAGTGAGGACGTGGATGATGCCCCCATTCAGCCAGTGGATGGGGATGACGTAGGGGTTGCTGACGGCTATGATGCCTGGTACGCAGGCATCCACCCTCCTCGGATGACGAGGGCTCAGGGTCCGATTCATGCAGTTGTGCATCGGATGGGGAGGCGGTGCCAGGCGGCCATTGAGGTGGCACAGGGTCACGACGGGAGAGAGCAGAGGAGGCCACAGGCTCAGCAGAGGCCATGACAGCGGGAGAGGAGGGAGGAGAGACCCCCTTCTCCATGGAGCGAGAGGCCACCATCGCTCGATAAGGGCAAGGGTGTCGAGGTAGGAGAGAGTAGCGAGATGGCTACTCTCCGGGTGGAGACTATCCATCTCCAGGCTCAGGTGCAGTCCTTGTAGGATGAGGCTGCACGACATCGAGAGGAGGCCACACAGCTTAGAGATGAGGTCGCACACCTCAGAGCACGGAGCGGAGGGGCGAGCACTCGGGACCTAGCATGGGCTATTGCCCAGATCACATTCTATCAGACGCTATACCACCATATGGTGCCAGAGGAGCAGAGGTTACCGCTGTCGGCCCCCATTGCGGAGCCTATCATGATGAGGTCATCGAGGACATCATCACGATCAGAGTCCAGGACTCATAGCACCACATGGACTATGATGGGGCCACCTCGTCCACCTCGGGGTGGGGGAGGAGATGAGGTTGAGAGCTCGAGAGGTTCTCGAGGCTAGCTGCTACATGCATTGCACTACATGATTGATACATAGTGTTTATTATTTTTGATAGAGGATTGAGTATGCCGAGGTACGATTGTGGCATACCGATCCAGTTTTGAGATGATGTATATATTGTTGATATATATAGATGAGATATTTTTGATCATATGACTTGTCTTATGTGTTTGTATGATGCTTTAATGTTTTGATGTGATTGATTTGATGATTCATGTAATTATGTCGTTTGGAAATATTATGGTTTGAATGTCATGCTTTTAAAATTTAAATGAAATAATCTGATGTAAACAAATTGGTTGTTTGTGGGATAATTTGATAAAAAATAAAAGGGACTTCTAACAATAATTTCAAAGGACATTGTCGCTATTATAGACCATTTCATGGAGTCGCCGCTCGCTAGGTCGTCAAGCTAATCCTCGGTATAGAAATATTGCTAAAAGTAAAAGAGTGCTTAAGAGACTGTCTTAAGACTTTGTTGTGATGATGCAAATGATGATGATGATGGTGATTTGTTTTCAGATTTCCATGAAAATATTATGCATGAAATATTTTTAAAAAATGATTTTTGCTAGGCATAAATTCCTAAGTGTGATAAAATTTTTGAATAATTCCTTAGGAATTATACCATCATTGCAAAATCTGAAGTTTGAACATAATGACATGAAATAGAATAAGTGTTTGTTTGTTTGTAAAGCATAATTGTGTAACATAATGATGCAAGTCACATGTTTTGATGAATTTTGTTTTAAAATAAATGGAAAAGAAAATTAGAATGATGGTTTGCGCTAGGCATAGAATTATAGGTATAGACTTATACCATCATCGCGAAATCCAAAGAAGAAAATAGATTGTTGGTTTTATTGCAAGATGCATTTTTGACCTTTGATAAACAGAAAAATAATAATATGAAAACTTTTGTTTGAAATTATTTTTGAGATTTTGTGAGAAGATGTATGTAATTGCTTTTATACAAAACAAGAATTCTGAAATAAAAGGATAAAATTATTCCGAAAAGAGTTACAGAAATATCTTAAATTATCTCAAAGAGAAATGTAGATTTATAAGGAATCCTCATGTGCAAATGTGAATTCATTACCGATCTTGATTTATCATAATGATACAAAATCTCTCAAATACAAATGTGTGTGCGATTGTATTGTTCATTTACCAGTTTTTTAGCAAGATAACTTGATACAAGTGATTTGAATTAACCAAATAAGTGTTCATTAACCATGATTTAGATGCATATAACCGTACCAGACTACTATGTAAGTCGGGTTATCAAGAGCTAGCTAATCCATAAGCGAACATAGGTCTGTACAAAAGAAGGTCGCTAATGTAACGGACATATCACCACGCTAGGAGTTACCCAAGGCCAAGCGGGTTGGGCACAAACCACCTGTTATGGGGCTTACCTCACAGTTTTCGAATAATTGAGAATTCTAGGGATTCAAGCTCATCAACCCTTCTTTTCTTTTCAATGGGTAGGGAAAGGGATTTTATTGCTTTTGCTTTTGCTTGTTTCGCTTTCTTTGCTTTCTTTTTCTTTTCTCTTTTTTTTTTTTGTATTTTTCTTTTTCGTATCTTTTGCTTTGATATTTGAGATAATGCTGAAATAGTGCTAAGAGAGTACAAAATGATTCTGAAATAATGCTTCTTTTTCTCATGATTTTGCTTGATTTTTCTTTTTCTTCCTATGCTAGGGATACTTGCTCGGATTAGCTGTAGAGCAAGGGATTTTTATTCTGGGTAGGGGTGAGCTTGTCCTTTTGTCAATTCTCAAAGATTCTAGACCATGTGCATGATAGGATAGCAGGGGAAACTTTTCGCTCAAGAAACCACTTCTACTATGTAGCATAGCATGGACATTACAAATATAATCATTTTATTGTGAAAGGATATGCTTGGTTTAAGTAAATAACAAGATCAATTCTCTGTGCTCAAACTTTATTTAATTGAATTTTGTGGACTTTGATATAAGAGAGATTAGTAATCATGCCAGATAAAATCAAGATATTTATTTTTGTGTTTGCAAAAGTGAGAGATTCCAAATAAATGCTAATTTATCCAAAATAATTTGAAAATATAACTGCAATACTTTAAGAAGAAATATATACAACAAATATTTTTGAGGAGTTTGATAATTTTGACTCTCTCTTTCTTCTCTTTATTTTTTATTTTTTTGGTTTCGAAAGAGTCAATAATATTGTTGTTTGTTTTTGTTTAAACAGTTTTATACATTTTTAAAATGAGACAACATGCAAAATATATACAAATGATGAAATGACCAAATTTTATGCGTAATATCGCTTAAGATGCATAATATTCATAGGTTCTTTTAAATATTTACCATCTAAGGTAGCTAATTTGTATGCTCCCGATTCAAATTTACCAGTGATAATATATGGTCCAAGCCAGTTGGGTTCAAATTTACCTTTAAGGTCTTTAGTTGCATTAGTATTTTTTTGATTTTCTTTTAAAACAAGGTCGCCGACCTCAAAGGATCGATGACGAACTTTCTTAGCATATGATCTTTTAAGCTTGTTTTGGTAGGCACGAAGATGCTCCAAAGCATTGATGCGCTTTTCATCTAGGAGTTCCAGTGACTGAGTCTGCCAACTTCGATATTCATCTCCTACTTTGGTATCTTGAAGTAGTAGAGCCAAAGAAGGAACTTCTAATTCAAAGGGAAAAACAACTTCAGCGCCATAAACCAAAACAAAAGGTGAAGTACCTGTGGGAGTACGAACACTAGTGCGATATGCCCACAAAGCTGGATATAATTGAATGTGCCAATCGCGGCCAGATTTATTGACCAATATTTTAAGGATTTTAATTAATGTTTTATTAGATGCTTCTGCTTGGCCATTACCCCGAGGATAATAGGGAGTGGACCAGCGATGTTGAATTTTATATTTTTGGCATAATTTCTTAACATCTTTATTTTTGAAACAAGTTCCATTGTCTGAGATGAGATTTGCAGGAATTTCGAACCTACAAATGATTTGATTAAAAATAAATTTAGAGACTTGTGTTCCAGTGCGGGAAGCTAAAGGCATAGCTTCAACCCACTTCGTAAAATACTCGGTGGCGGTTATGATGAATTTGTGTCCATCGGATGACACAGGATTAATTTTGCCAATAATGTCTAAGCCCCATTTTGAAAAGGGCCAAGGAGATGAAATAGCCTACAGTTCTTGTGCAGGGGCATGGACAAGGTCAGCATGTTTCTGGCACTTGTCGCAATGGCACACATAATCATGTGCATCAGTTTCCATGGTAGGCCAAAAGTAGCCTATCCTAAGGAGCTTTTTAGCAATGACACTACCACTGAAGTGTCCTCCACAAGATCCATCGTGGGCTTCACTCAAAGCTGATTTGGATTCTTCTAGATTCAAACATCTCAATAGGATACCTTCAAAAGATCTCCTATATAAAGTATTGCCAATTATTACAAATCGACTTGCTCGTCTACGTAATAACCGATGCTTGGTTTCTATTAGAACTGGCAGGGAAAGTCCCATTGTGAAGAAAATCAAATATATCCGTATACCAAGGTTCAGGAGTAGTTTCATTGATTAGAAACACATCCAAAGGTTCTAAGCATGACTTATTTGAAGCGGGTTCCTGGAGTCGACGAATAATGATGGTGGCATATTCGTCATCTAACTCCAAGGGCAGAAGAGAGGCAGCTGCGGCCATAGCGTCAGCCGCACGGTTGCTAGTTCGAGGAATAGCTTCCAAGGTAACTTTATCAAACAAGGACAACAACTGCAAAACATATGCTTTATATGGGCATAATTTATCATCTCTGGTCTGATAAACTTCATTAATTTGGTTTATAACAAGTTGAGAATCACCAAAAACTAGCAGATGTTTAATTTTTAGCGCCAAGGCAGCTCGTAATCCAAGGATTAGAGCTTCATATTCAACAATATTATTGGTGCAAGCAAATGTTAATTTAAAGGACAAAGGTATAATGTGTTTTTGTGGAGATATTAAAATAATACCTGCACCAGCCCCACTCATGCATCGGGCTCCATCAAAGTATAAGGACCATTGTTCAACATGGTCTGCCTCTAATTGAAGGCATTCATCAGGAAACTCAATGATGAGGGGATGGGTAGACTCTAAGGGTGCAGTAACTAATTGATCTGCTATGATTTGACCCTTAACAGACTTTTGTCCTATGAACGTGAGTTCAAACTCGCTTAGAGCAAGAACCCACTTTGTTGTACGACTCGATAAATAAGGTCGACTCATGAGATACCGCAAGGGATCATATTTAGCAATGACATATGTTTTCTGATTGAGCATATAATGGCATAATTTCTACGTAGAAAATATGATTGCTAGACATAGTTTTTCTAATGTTGTGTAGCGGGTTTCATAACTAATTAAAGTTTGGCTAATATAATAATTAGCACGTTCTCTTTTCTCATCATCAAGTTGAGCTAACATAGCTCCTAAAGCAAAATATGAAGCTGAAATATACGGGATAAATGGGCGATCAGGTCTAGGCGGTGAAAGCACAGGTGGGTTAAGGAGGTATTGTTTGAGAAGTTCAAAAGCTTCCTTACATTCGTCGTCCCAATTAAAAGGGACATCCTTCTTAAGGAGCTTAAGAAAGGGACTGGTTTTGTCCGCCAACTTATCGATGAAGCGACGGATGGCTTGAAGCTTACCTTGTAAACTTCGTAACTCAGATATATTGGTAGGTGCGGGCATATCAGTGATAGCCGCAATCTTGAGAGGGTCGATTTTGATACCACGTAAAGAAACTAAAACCCCTAATAATTTACCGGACTTGACTCCGAATATACATTTGGCTGGATTTAATCGAATAAGATATTCTCTTAACCGATTAAATACTTTTCTCAAATCATCTAAATGATCATCTTCATTAATAGAGCGAGCTATAATATCATCTACATAATCATGTAGGATATCATGCATCATATCATGAAAGATATAAGTCATGGCTCGTTGATATGTTGTGCCTGCATTCTTTAAACCAAATGGCATCACTTTCCAACAAAAGGTACCCCAAGGGGTAATAAAGGCTATTTTAGCTTGATCTTTAGGAGCTATCCTGATCTGATTATAACCAGAAAATCCATCCATTAGGGACATCATTCCACTCCCAGCAGTAAAATCAATGATTTGATCCATGTTTGGAAGAGGAAAATCATCTTTAGGGCATGCAACGTTAATATCTCTAAAGTCTGTGCAAACCCTAACTTTGGTAGCTTCTTTCTTGGTGACTTGGAACTACATTCGAGATCCATTCAGCATAATCAATAGCTTGTATAAAAATAACATTCAGGAGTTTTTCTAACTCCCCTTTGACTAGCAAGGCCACTTTGGGATGCATTTTTCTAAGTTTTTGTTTAACAGGTTTAGCATCCGGATGGACTACTAGGTGATGCATGACTACAGAAGGGTCTAAACCTGGCATATCTTCATATGTCCAAGCGAAGACATCTTCATATTCTTTAAGGAATGCAATGTATTGCTCTTGTTTTTCTTGACTTAATTCTGATCCAATACTGATGATGTGAGGATTATCCTCAGTTCCAATGTTAACCTTAATGACGTTTTCTACTTCCATGTGTAGATCTCTTTCAAAATTAGGTGGGGCAGGTGAAACGCCCAATTCTTGTAATTCCTTTAAGGTTAACTTGGATAATTCATCTTGAGGAGTCGTGGCCTCAAGCTGGGCTATAGTAGGTATAGAACCATCAAAATAAAAACCATTGTGTAACAACTCTTCAATGGAGACATCATGGAAAATATCTCCTTCCAACTCATCGTCGGATTCGACAATCATTTCAGGATAGGCAATGGATAGCATATTGCAGGTAGAAGAATTATTCTTGGGATACAAAGAATCTTGTTTATCTAGATAATCTTGATAACATATGAGATGGTCATCATCCTCAAATGGAAAGGGCTGACCTTTACTAGGAAATAGGCCCACACCACAGTGGGCAGGCCACGGTTCTACCTCGAAAGGTTCTTTCATACCATTTTGGAAAGGTCCCAAACCTTTCCCTTTATAGCCCAATTTAAGCATTATGGGTTTAGCTTTAATATATTCATTAGCAAAATAGCATCGAGCATATCCATCACAATGCGTCTTGATGTTTCGGGGTATTCTTCCCCAATCATATCCTTTATAAACAAAAGCACAACTTTCGACTTGGTAGATACTTCCCATAGGTTGTGGGAGGCCCAAGGTACGAGGAGAAGGTGGGAGTTTATTTAAAAGGAGGGAAGTCTGCATGGCAGTGTTGATCTCTTCTGATATAAGAATTTTAGATAAATCAGGTAAGAGCTCATCAGTGAGAGCATAAGAGGTAGAAGGAACATTTCCTTGATCTTCTGATGTGGGAAGAATGCCTGTAGTGGATGATGATGTTATAGGGATATCGATGGATGAGTCTATGGGTATGGAAGATATAGGAGTAAAATGGGAAGCATTGGGTGTAGGTTTAGGCTCTTTTCGAGGTCCTAATGTGGTTTGTTCAGAAGATGGTTGAGTTAAATGTATAGGTGTAGTTGATGGGGTAGATGATGTTATGGGTGTGTGTTTCACACGTTTGGATGGATGATAAGAACTAGGATGTGTGGATGACAGGGCGGGGCAAAATTGCACTCCAACGGGTTCTACCAAAGCACACATATCAAAGGGTCTAGGATCACCATGAATGGTAACCAACTGGTTTTTAAATTCAAATTTAACACACTGATGTAAAGTGGAGGGAACCGCTCGCATCGCATTGATCCAAGGGCGACCCAGAAGTATATTGTACGATGCAGGGCAATGTACAATAAACACGGTTGTATCTAGGGTTCTAGGACCAACTTGCAAGGGTATAGTAATGACTCCACACGTTTCTTGTGTCTCGTCATTGAAGGCTTTGATAATCATATCCGTTCTTTTCATCTCATCACTCCTAAAGCCAAATCTTTGGTAGAAGTCAAAAGTGCATATGTTTAAAGATGAACCATTATCAATCAAGACTCGTTTAACAGCTACATCTCCAATTAGGGCAGTAATATATAAGGGGTTATCCTTATGTAAACTATGTTGTGGGATATCTTTATCTCGAAAGTCAATACAATCGACTTCTCGAGTGATGATAGTATTGGACATGGCTTCGAGGTTGAATATTTTGAGGTACCATCATTTGGCTTAATGTGAGCATTAACTCATCCCTATGGGTAGGAGAAGATCTTAACAAGTCCAAAAGGGAAATTATGGCTGTAGTATTGGATAATTGTTCATTAATATTGTAAGGAGGCTTAGGTTGAACATTAGACATATGATTCCCTTTATTGGGATTTTTCAAAATAAATGGAGCTGATCCATCATTCTGAGTTTGATCCTTTTGAGAGTTTTGAGCCTGTTGTCTGGTAACAACTCCGATGGTACCTACAATGTTATATTGAAGACGTTGAATTGGTCTCGGTCTAGCGTTTATGGCTTGTTCATTAGGAAGGAACTGATTAGAAGAGGGTCGAGTAGTAACTCTTCTAGGAAATGGTTCTTCCGGAACCATAGCATCTGTGATAGGTTGAATCGGATCTGATTCATTTTCAGAACTATTCGATTGGTTTGAGGTGATGTCTATTTCACTTTCGGTATCCGATTCTACATCACTAGGATCCGGTGTTTGAGTATTATATAGGGGTCTGGACGTAACCATGGAGAAAGTTGTGCCAAATATTTGAGGATCCTGAACAGATAATTGTCCGCTAATAGTCCCTACATATCGGGTAGGAGGGGGAACATTATGATGTTCGATTTGATTAGCCACCTCTTTGCCATGCTGCGGTAAAGGATGTTGAAATATGTCCAATGATTGATTGGCATTCTGATTCTGATTTTGGGGAATGTTCTTTTGAGCATTATTAGGAGGATTTTGTTTAGGTTGAAAGGCTTGCACCTCCATTTCATTATTATCAATCAAGTCTTGTATTTTATGTTTTAATATTTTGCAAGAGTTTGTAGCATGTCCAGGTCCTCTATGAAAATCACAATGTAAATCAGCTCTGTATCCGGGTATAGTTGGATCTGGTTCCCAGGATAGCTGGTAATTGAATCAAGCCTCGTGCTAGTAATTGAGGAAGAATGGTTGATAAAGGTTGATTCAATCTAGTAAATTCTCGAGGTGGTTTATCAGGAGGTTTTAATATAAACTTCTCCGTTGTTTTCGTAGTATTAACATTAGCAATGTTTCTACTATCAGTGACTCCGTCACCCACAACTTGTTTATTTTTATACTGATTTTTGGATGTTTTCTCATCATCTTTCCTTTTGAGCTGACCTCTTCTAATGAGAGCATCTTCCACCCTTCGAGCTAAGTCTATAGCTTGATCGAAGGTGGTCAAGGTAGCAGTTGATAATTCATAGGATAGTTGTTCTTGCAAATTATTAATAAAAATGTCCAACATTTCCCTATAAGGTAGCACAAAGTGCAGTTTTCCTATCAACTGCCTCCATCTAGCTAAGAAATCAGCAAAACATTCATCTTTGTCTTGTTTTAAGTTGTATAAATCTTTAATGGTCACGTGTCTCTCGATGTAGGCACTAAATTGATGGACAAAAGATTCAGCTTGTTTCTTCAAAATTCCTCAAAGAATGAGTGGGCAATTGATAGTACCACTCTAATGCCATTCCTCCTAAACTTTTTGGGAACATTTTTAGTAATAGCAAGTCATCATGTGATATATCATGACATGCTATCCTAAACATGCGAAGATGCTCTATGGGATCTTCGGTTCCTTTATATATAGGCAGGACGGGCATGGGAAAGTGCTTAGGGTATGGCTGTGCTACAACTATGGGATCCAAAGGCTGACTACACATCTCTCGATAATTATACGAGGGACGGTAGGGATCTATCTGGTCCATGCGGGAAGCTAACTGTTTCACCATGGCTTCCATATCACTGGTTTGCCCACCATATTGGTTCGGTAGGGCATTAATATGGGATTTGTGAGCATATGATGGAGGGACATGAAGATTAGATGCTATATTGCTATTGTGTAAATTGTTGGTAGGAAGGGTGTTATGAAGAAGTTTTGAAGTTGTATTATGTTGTATCCCAGATTGTTGAAAATTGGTGTTTGGCTTCATTTTAGGTTTTTGTCGATTTGAAGCATATTGATCAATAGTTTGGCGAAATAAAGCGGTGAATGAAGGTCTCTTTTGTGTGGGAATGATTTTAGGCTCAATAACAGGTTCCTTAGGGGGTTGGGTAACCTGTTGTTGTTGCATGTTCTGAATCATAGTGACCATATCTCTATTGGATGGTCCAGCTTTATCACTTTCTTGATCGACAAAAGACAAAGGATTAGTGTGCATGTTAAACATATCTTCCATGGCTGCTTGAGTGTCACTAATTTGTCCTCTATCAATACGAACTGCCATATTAAGAGCACCAATGTTATTATTGAGAAATTTCTAGAAATGATCTATGTTATCAAAAGCAACAGTTCCATCTGGAGCCATTCTAGGGGATGAGGATCCTTCCTCTTTAACATTTTCTTCTTGTTCATCTACAACCAGCTCATCTTCTGGCTGTTCTAGAGTTCCTCCTTCTGGAATTGGATCCTCAGGAAGGACATTTGGGTTTTTTGTTTTGTTTCCTAGCCAATCTTCTTCTTCTTCTTCTTCAGTTTGTTTACCATTCCTAAGTCTAGGCATTGTGCTTAAATTTAGATTTCAGCAAATATATATATATATATATATATATATATATATATATATATGCAACAAGCTTAAGAGGTATATATTTTAATTATATACCTACTATAGTATTTAAAATAAAATGTTTTGGTTTTGTTATGTTTTTGGTTTTTCTTGTTTTTTTTTTGTGTTTTTATAACAATATTATAAAGATAACAAACATCACACTAAATGCAAGAAATAATAATAATGAAAGCAATGATCTAGTTTTCTATAAACAATTTATAAATATCATTAATGGGCTCAAGTTCTTCAGGAGTCATGAAATGTTCTTCTTCAAATTGAAAATTTTCTTTCAAGAATTTGACAAAAAGTGCTATAGTGATATTATCTGTCTCAGACTCTGGTTGGTAGAAATAAAGTTCGTGGCAATACTCTCGATATAACACAGCTCTAGGAACTCTCCTCCACCTTTCCCTATCCGTAAGAATGACCTCTTGGTCTTCTACACGACCTAGGAATTGGTGTATAACAGTTGCGTTCTCGAGGTATTCCTCGAAGGTGAACAATTCTGAAGACACAAGAGCTCTCCTATAAGCTAACCACCTATGGCAAGCTCTCTGAAGTTCATGATAAAAAATGAGTTGATGAGGATCCAGGATTCTATCTAGGGCAAACCTCTTGATTTGTTTAAGTTGTATTGATCTAGATGAAATGATACCTAGTCTCCTATCAAGTTCGTCCCACAAAAGTTGGTTTCTATCTATTTCAGGCACACTAAGCACATAATTAATTTCTATGGCTGCTAATTGGTTTTCAACATTTATAGTGACAGCTAGTCTTTTCTTAGGAGCTACCATCTAAACATGATATGCAACTTAGTAGTTTTCTAATGATTTTAAATGCATCTATGTTTTTTGTTTTCAAAAGGTTTTAGTTTCACGTCGGGTTCACCAAAATGTATCGTTCCAAATTTTTTGCACCCTTACCTTCAGGCTAAAGGATCCGTGCTCGGAAGGGGGATGCGAGAAGGATGGGACGGTACCTCGGACTGAGAGGCCCTTTGAAGGTCCCGCCTCTCGGGGGAGAGGTATTAAGGTGATTTTTTGACGGATGGTGGGGTTCACCAGGAAACGTTTAGTGGCAGTCTCCATGCCTAGGTTGGGAATGTGTTTGATGTGTTCAATTTTACATTTAATCATTCAAATCCTAGGTTTGGCCAAATGAATCTAAACTGTTCTACATGAAATGTAGGTTTAAATGAATACAGAAACAAAATTAAATAGAGAATACAGGAAATATACTAGATTAGAAAAAAGTCATACCTGATCCGGATGTCTGATGGAGGTTCTAATTTTTGAAGCAGTCAAGATCGCCTCTGATCTGACAGGATCGTCTGAAATCAGACAGGATCATCTGAGATCTGATGAATTCATCAGACAAATTTGTTAGAGACCTACAATCAGAGAAATAGACACAGAACATAGAAAATGCAGCAATACTAAAAGAGGAAAATGGTGTAATATGACAATATAGATACTAAAACGATAATTATGAATAGAAATTCAAGTAAATTATAGTATTCTAATGACAAATTATGATCTTATCATGCACTTAAGCTATATGGGTGAACTCCAAAATGCGAGAATAGCAAAAAATAACAATAAACTGATCTAAATGCAGAATGAAACAACGAGACGAAAAGAGAAAAGTGCAAACTCTGGGCACTAATTGCCCCCAATGTTGACTACAGTCGAAATCGTCTGTAGAGTGCGAAATCATCTCGAATTGGGGCATGATCATCCGAGATTGTACAAGATCATCTACGACGATCTGAGCTTGCTCCGGCTGAAGAATAACAGAGTTCCTACAAGAAAACTTAGAAAGGCACAAAATGCAAATAAGAATTCAGGGTATTCTAACGCACACAAAGATCAAACTACAGGGGAATTCAGCCAGCCAGGGGTAGGTCAAGGGGGGTCCTAAGGTTTAAATAGGCTTAGGAGGGAGGTTAGGAGGTTGGGGATCATCCCAATTTGGGAGATCTCCAACGGAGGAGACTCTAACGGTGCAGACGCGTCTCTGCCCGAGTTAGAGAAGTTGTTGGAACAGAAGCTAATTTTGAAAAATCAGTTTTGGGACGAAATCGTCTGGACGTTCTGCTCCAGATGAATTCGTCCGATCTGAGGCGATATCGTCTGATCGGCGACGATATCGTCCAACGGTCACAACAAATCCTAAAAATGGCACGAAAAATAAGGAAAGCGGTTTAACAGGCGGTTCGGGGTTAAAATTTGAATTTGAATTATTACTAAAGTAATTTTAATTATTTGCTAAGGGTTACTGCGCCAATTTTAGGGTGCTACATTTTGCCCCCTCTTTAGCGAATTTTTTGAAGAAAATGCATTAAATATGAGTTCTTCTCGATCTACGAGAAAGCAAAAATTATTCCCATTTTTAGGCGATGATTCTAGGTTGAATCGTATGACAACTTACTATGGTGCCCCCTCCGTGTTTTTACCCAAATCGAACGTTTGAGGTAAAAACACGAAAAAGCAAAATTTTAAAATGTTGTTAAGTGTTTTTGAAGAAAATTAAGAAAAATAGGGTAAAACCCTAATTCATTGTTACTATTCATTTTCCTGGTTTCTAGAGCTCTGCAGACAAGATGGTCGAGACAGCACACAAATCGACAGAGGTCCGACGTGGGCTACGGGTAAGGGTCCAAACTTAATTTAGAATGCTTTAATTTTGAATTTCATGCTTTTTAGATTAATTTTGAATGATTTTTGAGCATCGCGGCCATTTTTGGGCCGTCGACGTCGTCGGGATGAAATCGTCTCAATTTCATCGAAATCGTCTTGATATCGCCGATTTCGTCCAAGGGCGAAATCGATGATATGGGGACGATTGCGTACAATAAGGGACGATTCCCTCTTATGAAATCAGAGATGAATTTGCTCAAATTTTGGATGATATCGTCCAATAGTGGACGATATCATCATTTGTATGAAATCGTCCAATAGTGGACGATATCATCATTTGTATGAAATTGAACTTGTTTTACTTGCATTTTTAATCACTGGTTTCTTAATGATTTTTATTGTTTTGTTGTTTATGTTGCAGAAGATATTACTAAAGAGCCGAGAATGGAAATACTGCAGGCTAAGGGATGACTTGGCCGCTCTATCTCAAGCAGAGCGATATCAGTTGGCTCAAGTCGGCTTGCAGCATGTGGCAGATATGCCACAGGTTTCTATAGATATGGGGCTATTGACAGCCCTAGCAGAGAGGTGGTATCCGGGTTCTTCTTGTTTTCGGTTACCGATAGGGGAGATGACTCCCACATTGAAGGATGTATGGAGGATTTTGAGGATCCCCATACAAGGACGGCTAATAACTCCCATGGCCAATCAGGGCCATGTGATGATGTGACTGTGTGGAGATCCGAGCTTCGCCCTGGAGAAGGGCGGAGTGAACATCGAGTCGCTACGCCAGATGCCTGGGGCATCTAGACTAACACAAGTTTTGGCTGGGGTGGTAGGTGGTCTGTTGCTATGCCATCAAAGTGGATGCAGACTACCATGGCTACTGATAGATGTGGTCTACGACATGAGAGACCACGGGTATAGGTTTGCTTGGGGGAGCTTTGTACTATGCCGATTGTATAGGATCCTGCATGGGGTCGTATACAAGGGCGGTCGATGTCTGGTCATGACATCACTACTACAGGTTTGGTGCTGGGAGCACATCATGGTGCGGAGGCCGGTAGGGCTCCCACTAACAGGGATTGATGGGAAGAGGCCTCGAGTTTTCTATTGGTGGCTCCAAAGAGGGTCACAATGGTGGATAGATCTGCCAATGTCTCTAAGACTACTTGACGACCTTGTCTCCGACCAGATCACCTGGAGGCCTTGGAGAGATCATCCAGGGTGTGCCAAGGATGGACAGGAGCTGGCTCATGTTAGGAGAACCTGTTGGCTAAGGATGGAGAGGAGAGAGGTGGAGCTCCACCGCTATGACCGAGTTTTGAGGTAGTTCGATCTACAGCAGGGGATCCCATCTCTCAAGGACTACGAGTTTTCTTGGACCGTCTAGGATAACACTACAGTCAATGGGGCTCCAGATATGCAATGCTTTTAGAGTGAGGATGCGGATGATGCCCCCATTCAGCCAGTGGATGGGGATGATGCAGGGGTTGTTGACGGCTACGATGCCTGGTACGCAGGCATCCGCCCTCCTCGGATGACAAGGGCTCAGGGTCTAATTCATGTAGTTGTGCGTCGGATGGGGAGGTAGTGCCAGGCGGCCATTGAGGTAGCACAGGGTCGTGGTGGGAGAGAGCAGAGGAGGCCACAAGCTCAGTAGAGGCCATGGCAGTGGGAGAGGAGGGAGGAGAGACCCCCTTCTCCATAGAGAGAGAGGCCACCATCACCCGATAAGGGCAAGGGTGTCAAGGTAGGAGAGAGTAGTGAGATGGCTACTCTCCGAGCGGAGACTGTTCATCTCCAGGCTCAGGTGCAGTCCTTGTAGGATGAGGTTGCATGACACCGAGAGGAGGCCACACAACTCAGAGATGAGGTTGCACACCTCAGAGCACGGAGCAAAGGGGCGAGCACTCGGGACCTAGCATGGGCTATTCCCCAGATCACATTCTATCAGACACTATACCACCATATGGTGCCAGAGGAGCAGAGGTTACCGCTGTCGACCCCCATTGTGGAGCCTATCATGATGAGGTCATCGAGGACATCATCACGATCAAAGTCTAGGACTCATAGCACCACATGGACTGCGATGGGGCCACCTCATCCACCTCAGGGTGAGGGAGGAGATGAGGCTAAGAGCTCGAGAGGTTCTCGAGGCTAGCTGCTATAGACTGCACTACACATATTGATACATAGTGTTTATTATTTTTGATAGAGGATTGAGTATGCCGAGGTACAGATTGTGGCATACCGATCCAGTTTTGAGATGATGTATATATTGTTGATATATATATATATATGAGATATTTTTGATCATATGACTTGTCTTATGTGTTTGTATGATGCTTTAATGTTTTGATGTGATTGATTTGATGATTCATGTAATTATGTCGTTTGGAAATATTATGGTTTGAATGTCATGCTTTTAAAATTTAAATGAAATAATCTGATGTAAACAAATTGGTTGTTTGTGGGATAATTTGATAAAAATAAAAGGGACTTTTAACAATAATTTCAAAGGACATTGTCACTATTTATGACCATTTCATGGAGTCGCCGCTCGCTAGGTCGTCAAGCTAATCCCGGTATAGAAATATTGCTAAAAGTAAAAGAGTGCTTAAGAGACTAGCTTAAGACTTTGTTGTGATGATGCAAATGATGATGATGATGGTGATTTGTTTTCAGATTTCCATGAAAATATTATGCATGAAATATTTTTAAAAAATGATTTTTGCTAGGCATAAATTCCTAAGTGTGATAAATTTTTTGAATAATTCCTTAGGAATTATACCATCATTGCAAAATTGAAGTTTGACATAATGACATGAAATAGAATAAGTGTTTGTTTGTTTGTAAAGCATAATTGTGTAACATAATGATGCAAGTCACATGTTTTGATGAATTTTGTTTTAAAATAAATGGAAAAGAAAATTAGAATGATGGTTTGCGCTAGGCATAGAATTATAGATATAGACTTATACCATCATCGCAAAATCCAAAGAAGAAAGTAGATTGTTGGTTTTATTGCAAGATGCATTTTTGACCTTTGATAAACAGAAAAATAATAATATGAAAACTTTTGTTTGAAATTATTTTTGAGATTTTGTGAGAAGATGTATGTAATTGCTCTTATAGAAAATAAGAATTCTGAAATAAAAGGATAAAATTATTCCAAAAAGAGTTACAAAAATATCTTAAATTATCTCAAAGAGAAATGTAGATTTATAAGGAATCCTCATGTGCAAATGTGAATTCATTACCGATCTTGATTTATCATAATGATACAAAATCTCTCAAATACAAATGTGTGTGCGATTGTATTGTTCATTTACCAGTTTTGAGCAAGATAATTTGATACAAGTGATTTGAATTAACCAAATAAGTGTTCATTAACCATGATTTAGATGCATATAACCATACCAGACTACTATGTAAGTCGGGTTATCAAGAGCTAGCTAATCCATAAGCAGACATAGGTCTATACAAAAGAAGGTCGCTAATGTAACAGACATATCACCACGCTAGGAGTTACCCAAGGCCAAGCGGGTTGGGCACAAACCACCTATTATGGGGCTTACCTCATAGTTTTCGAATAATTGAGAATTCCAGGGATTCAAGCTCATCAACCCTTATTTTCTTTTCAATGGGTAGGGAAAGGGATTTTATTGCTTTTGCTTTTGCTTGTTTCATTTTCTTTGCTTTCTTTTTATTTTTTTTTTTTTTTGTATTTTTCTTTTTCGTATCTTTTGCTTTGATATTTGAGATAATGCTGAAATAGTGCTAAGAGAGTACAAAATGATTATGAAATAATGCTTCTTTTTCTCATGATTTTGCTTGATTTTTCTTTTTCTTCCTATGCTAGGGATACTTGCTCGGATTAGCTGTAGAGCAAGGGATTTTTATTTCGGGTAGGGGTGAGCTTGTCCTTTTGTCAATTCTCAAATATTCTAGACCATGTGCATGATAGGATAGCAGGGGAAAATTTTTGCTCAAGAAACCACTTCTACTATGTAGCATAGCATGGACATTACAAATATAATCATTTTATTGTGAAAGGATATGCTTGGTTTAAGTAAATAACAAGATCAATTCTCTGTGCTCAAACTTTATTTAATTGAATTTTGTGGACTTTGATATAAGAGAGATTAGTAATCATGCCAGATAAAATCAAGATATTTATTTTTGTGTTTGCAAAAGTGAGAGATTCCAAATAAATGCTAATTTATCCAAAATAATTTGAAAATATAACTACAATACTTTAAGAAGAAATATATACAACAAATATTTTTGAGGAGTTTGATAATTTTGACTCTCTCTTTCTTCTCTTTATTTATTTATTTTTATTTTTGGTTTCGAAAGAGTCAATAATATTGCTGTTTGTTTTTGTTTAAACAGTTTTATACATTTTTAAAATGAGACAACATGCAAAATATATACAAATGATGAAATGACCAAATTTTATGCGTAATATCACTTAAGATGCATAATATTCATAGGTTCTTTTAAATCTTTACCATCTAAGGTAGCTAATTTGTATGCTCTCGATTCAAATTTAGCAGTGATAATATATGGTCCAAGCCAGTTGGGTTCAAATTTACCTTTAAGGTCTTTAGTTGCATTAGTATATTTTTGATTTTCTTTTAAAACAAGGTCGCCGACCTCAAAGGATCGATGACGAACTTTCTTCGCATATGATCTTTTAATCATGTTTTGGTAGGCACGAAGATGCTCCAAAGCATTGATGCGCTTTTCATCTAGGTGTTCCAGCTGATTGAGTTTTCCAGCTCGATATTCATCTCCTACTTCGGTATCTTGAAGTAGTAGAGCCAAAGAAGGAACTTCTAATTCAAAGGGAAAAACAACTTCAGCGCCATAAACCAAAACAAAAGGTGAAGTACCTGTGGGAGTACGAACACTAGTGCTATATGCCCACAAAGCTGGATATAATTGAATGTGCCAGTCGCGGCTAGATTTATTGACCAATATTTTAAGGATTTTAATTAATGTTTTATTAGATGCTTCAGCTTGGCCATTACCCTGAGGATAATAGGGAGTGGACCAGCGATGTTGAATTTTATATTTTTGGCATAATTTCTTAACATCTTTATTTTTGAAACAAGTTCCATTGTCTGAGTGAGATTTGTAGGAATTTCGAACCTACAAATGATTTGATTAAAAGTAAATTTAGAGACTTGTGTTCCAGTGCAGGAAGCTAAAGGCATAGCTTCAACCCACTTCGTAAAATACTCAATGGTAGTTATGATGAATTTGTGTCCATCAGATGACATAGGATTAATTTTTCCAATAATGTCTAAGCCCCATTTTGAAAAGGGCCAAGGAGATGAAATAGCCTGCAGTTCTTGTTCAGGGGCATGGACAAGGTAAGCATGTTTCTGGCACTTGTCACAATGGCGCACATAATCATGTGCATCAGTTTCCATGGTAGGCCAAAAGTAGCCTATACTAAGGAGCTTTTTAGCAATGACACTACCACTAAAGTGTCCTCCACAAGATCCATCGTGGGCTTCACTCAAAGCTGATTTGGATTCTTCTAGATTCAAAAATCTCAATAGGATACCTCCAAAAGATCTCCTATATAAAGTATTGCCAATTATTACAAATCGACTTGCTCGTCTATGTAATAACCAACGTTGGTTTCTATTAGAACTGGCAAGGAAAGTCCCATTGTGAAGAAAATCAAATATATCCGTATACCAAGGTTCAGGAGTAGTTTCATTTATTAGAAACACATCCAAAGGTTCTAAGCATGAATTATTTGAAGTGGGTTCCTAGAGTCGACGAATAATGATGGTGACATATTCGTCATCTAACTCCAAGGGCAGAAGAGAGGCAGCTGTGGCCATAGCGTCAGCCACACGGTTGCTAGTTTGAGGAATAGCTTCCAAGGTAAATTTATCAAACAAGGACAACAACTGCAAAACATATGCTTTATATGGGCATAATTTATCATCTCTGGTCTGATAAACTTCATTAATTTGGTTTATAACAAGTTGAGAATCACCAAAAACTAGCAGATGTTTAATTTTTAGTGCCAAGGTAGCTCGTAATCCAAGGATTAGAGCTTCATATTCAGCAGTATTATTGGTGAAAGCAAATGTTAATTTAAAGGACAAAGGTATAATGTTTTTTTGTGGAGATATTAAAATAATACCTGCACCAGCCCCACTCATGCATCGGGGTCCATCAAAGTATAAGGACCATTGTTCAACATGGTCTGCCTCTAATTAAAGGCATTCATCAGGAAACTCAATGATGAGGGGATGGGTAGACTCGAGTGATGATATATTTATCTCAAAAGTCAATACAATTGACTTCTAGAGGGGTTCATCATAATGGTCAATGTTTTCACAAGGAACGTGAGTTATGAACGATTGAATCAAACTCTAGTGCCTATTAGAGTCCAAGCTGCACCTCCTCCAACACCATCCCAACATGTGCTCAACCCACCAACCATACTAGTGGTGACCATCAAGAGTAGGTTGGTCCAAAACCTACAGACAACTCCAATGAATTTTTCAATTTATGAGCTAATTTAGTAGTCTCCTAAGCACAGGGAGATGCTCATAGACATCTTAAGGTCCATCAAAGTGTAGCCTCAAGATCCTAAAGCCTTTACACACTTCGTGGGGTATGTGCAACAATTTCAAGAGCCGATCATTCAATTCCATGACCATGAAATCAAGACAATTTCCACTGTTATAGTAGACCCACCGCTACATATCATCGTGTTTGTGAATCATAAACTGATCAAGTGGGTTTTTATTGACACGGGGTCATCAATCAATATTATAACTACCAAGGTGTTAACTCACCCGAAGTTACCCAAGACGCATATCATCCCTTCTACATTCACGTTGAGAGCTTTCAATGATGCATTATGCTCAACGGTCGGTACTATAGTTTTACCTATCTAGGTGGGACTGAATACCATCTCGATGATGTGTCACGTAATCGAAGGTGCTATGTAGTATAATATACTTCTAGGGAGGCCTTGGATCAGAGAAATATGTTGTGTCCCTTCTATTTTACATTAGTGTATCAAATACATTCATGAGGGACAAGTTTATATGGTGCCTTTGGATGAAGAACCCTTTAAATACGTGAATTTAGTTGATTTATCGAGGGAATTTGTGCTCCCCTAAATACACATAGATGTGCGACAAGCATCACCAATCAAAAATCTAGGAGGTAAAATAAAATAAGTGTGTGCTAAACCTACAAAGTTTGCATCTCAAATATCGGAGCACACGTCATCTACTTCCATTAGATCGCTTGCATCTATGATACAATGAGATGATAGGAAGTTGAAAGAAAAAGTGGGTGAAAAGAAGATAAATCAAATGCCCAAGCCAATCATCATTGAAGCCCCTACTCCCATGGAAGTAGAGGAAGTTCAAGGAGGAGTCTAGGAGGCACCTCATCCTACCTCACCTACATCTTCAGTAGGGTCATCTACACCGTAGGTGACCATCCATTTGGTTAATCTTGGATTAGGGGAATACATTGTCCAGAATGTGACATTCACACCAATTATTGAAACTGCACATGACATGGACCGATCGTGAGCCCATCACCTTCCCATAGGGATGGTGGAACCATTGGGGGTACCACCCAACCAAACCAACTTCATCTATGGAGGGCTAGACTAGTTTGCATCTCCCATGCCCATGGATGAGGATGATAATGAACCGTTCACTATAAATGTTCATTACATTTCTAACCCGGACTACGCCATGTGATACTTCAAGCGTTACCATTGGCATGGTTATGGTCTTGGACTATTCGAGCAGGGGCGTAAGAAGCCTGTAGAGCCATAGTATCAGTTACCCACTGATAGGTTCGGGTTGGGATTCTACAGTAGAGGATAGGCCAAACTCCTCGTGGTATCTTTAGACCACCTGTACCTCATTTTGGGGGGTGAAGTTGATTTTAATCTGTATCACCCTAATCCTTCTACGTTTTAGAGGGATAATCGGCTAGTGACTTATGTCACTATAGATCCACCCAAGAGATATCATGCGAACATCTTGGTGGAGACCGGTCTAGAACCCATTCCAAGAGCCAACTTGGACAATCAAAGTCATGGAGCTACCGATGACATTGGTATGCACTTCCAGAATCTAGATACAGTTATGAGTACTAAATTAGAAGTTGCTTATGAGGATGTTCATGCAGTATCCATCATCAAAAGTGATGGACTAGACTACGATTTTGGAATAGATGATGCTGAGTTATCCTCACATAATGATCAATCTGAGGATGAAGTTGAGCCAGTTTACTCAACATCTTCGTATTTGTGACACTCATATCCGGTTCTACTAGATAGTGATGATAGTGATCAGGAGATAACCTATATGGGGCCACATTTTCTAGAGCATCCCATTCTAGTGGGTAGCGATGAAGGCCTATATTATGATAGTGATGAGGAAGATGAGACAAAGAGAGCCTACTTAGGACCTCCCTACTTACGCTATCACAATGCACCTTATACGACTGAGGATATGCATAGAGATATCAATATCCATCCTCACCTTAGGGGGAGACCACCGAATATTAATATGATTTATCATATGGTGTTTCCTGATCTACCAACGTACATGGAGCTCCTTGAGCCCAATGATCCCATTCAACAATCTATTCATAGACCGGATCTAGAGATCCCCATACCCCCAGAACCACATCTCGAGGATGGAAGTTTTATTAATGATAAGTCACTTGCACGTGGTCCTGGAGACATGATCCATTTCATCAATATGATCTCCATTGATTTGACCACTCCACTCCACAATCCATTCAATCCATCCAAACCATTGCCTCTAAATGTAGATGCTATTGATTGGGATCATGCTGATTCACCACTAGAGCCTAAATATTTCTTCCCTAATGAAGAAATGCTACAACCTTTCCATTTTGCACCAGGCTATGCACATGATGTCTATCATGCTAAGGATGCTTCCAATGAGGAACCTATAAACCCAGTAGATGATATCCACTTGATCCCTACACCTCATCAACTTGAGGAGGGATCTCATATGTTAGTAGAGGAGACCTTTGAAGTGGATATCAGTAATGATCCCACCAATCCAAGGAAGGTCAAATTTGGGGAGACTTTGACTCCTGATGAGCGTGCCAACCTCATCCCTCTATAGAGAGAGAGACCTGATCTCTTTTCTTGGACTTACAAAGATATGTTGGGTCTAGATCCAAAATTGGTTACTCATAACCTTTCACTAGATCTATCAAAGAAGCCAGTCAAGTAGAAACTCAGGAAGATGCATCCAATAGTAGCCTTAATGGTTAAGGATGAGTTGCAAAAGTTGTTGGACGTAGAGTTTGTCATCTCCATCGACTATCCAAAATGGGTATCCAATATGGTGCCTGTAGGAAAACCTGATGGAAGGATCCATATTTGTATGAATTTTAGAGACCTAAATAAGGCAACACCAAAGGATTCATTTCTATTGTTGAATATCGATGCTCTTGTAGACGCAACTGCAGGTCATGAGATGCTCTCCTTAATGGATGGTTTTTTTGGTTACAATCAAATTTGGATTAAGCCCAAAGACCAGCATAAAACCATGTTTATAATGCCATGGGGGACATTCTGCTATAAAGTTATGCCATTCGGCCTTAAAAATGTTGGTGCCACATATCAGTGGGCTATGACATACATTTTTCATGACTATATGCATAAGATCCTAGAATATTACATTGATGACTTGTTGGCCAAGTCATTATTATGTTCTGAGCATGCGAAGGTCCTGAAGAAGGTCTTCGATCACCTGATAGAGCATAATGTCAGGTTGAATCCTAAGAAGTGCATATTTGGTGTAACTTTAGGAAAGCTCTTAGGGTTCATCATTTCAAAATGAGGCATCAAAGTTGACCCAAAAAAGGTCAAGGCTATTCTAGAAATGCGTCCCCCCACAAACATCAAAGAGCTAAGGAGCCTACAGGGCAAGGTAGCATCCATAAAGTGATTTATCACTCAATTATTGGATAAATTTCGACCCATGAATCGACTGCTACACAAGGGGGTCCCATTCAATTGGGATGAGGACTGTCGAGCAGCCTTTTCTAAAATTAAGAAATACCTGGTGACACCGCTAGTGCTAGCTCCACCAAGGCTAGACGAGCCTTTTCTATTATATATATCGACAATCAACTTTGCATTGGGAACCATGCTAGCCCAAAAGAATGCGCAAAGCAAATAATAGGTCATATATTACATTAGAAGAACCTTGGTGAGCTATGAGCTCGGATATGCATATGTGGAGAAGCTATGTTTAGCAATAGTGTTCGCTACAAAGAAATTGTGACACTATATGTTGAGTCATACGACATACGTTATATCCAAACAAAATCCTTTGTAGTATATGATGAGCAAGACATATCATAATACACGTACTACAAAGTGGATCATGCTACTGACAAAATTTGATCTAGAATTCATTAGCCAAAATTCCATTAAGGGATAAGTCATAGTAGATCAACTGGCTGAGGCACCTCTCAAAAATAGTAGGCCCCTCACCATAGAGCTTCCTGATGATGCAGTATTTTCCTTATCAGAAGCACCCGAACATGAAGAACCGGATAACAAAGCCGATATGACCTTGTTCTTCAATGATTCGAAGTGTGAGCAAGGGGGTGGTGCAAGAATAGTGTTGTTCATGCCACAAGGAGCTCCAATGCCCTTGTCATTCAAGTTAGACTTTCCTTGCACTAATAACAATGCTGAATATGAAGCCCTAATTTTGGGTCTCCAAATAGTTATCGCCATGAAGATAAAAAGGCTAAATATCTTTGGTGATTCCCTTCTCATTGTGAACCAAGTTAAGGGATTATTTCAATGTCGATGCCCGGTATTGAAAGCTTACAAGGATCTTGTTGACATATATCTAGCTCGATTGGAATGGTATGACATCAAGGCAATACCTCATTCATCCAATAGATTTGTAGACACAATGGCATCTTTGGGATCTCTAATCCCTCAAAATCCATCTGTCGATTTCATGACCATCCATGTAAAAATATTGTCACACTCTATTGTGCAATGTGAAGCATTGGATAACAAAGAGTCAATCAACATGATTCATGTAGAACCAAATCATGAATGGTTCTATAGAGCTAGAGACTTTCTCAAGAGAGTGTCCTGGGGGTCTTTGATCTCATAGGATCAAACGGGGAGTGGTATTACCATTCACCATAAGATTGTTTCCCAGTCTGCATTTGCCAATGTAGAATCGTAGGGGGAACATGTTGTCTTATCGATCAAGGTCAAAGCTTATCATAATTGGACATCACAAATATATGACTTCCTTAGACTTGGTGTAATCCCTCAGGGATTGTCACGTGTTGCAAAGCACACATTTAAATAGAAAGTGACAAAATATGTCTTGTTAGCAGACATCCTATACCGCAAAAGCTACGATGGAGTTCTCCTTCATTATCTTGAGCCCCAAGAGTCATCTTGGGCAATTTTTCAAGCTCACGATGGTACATGCGGTGGCCATTTCAGTGGCATGGCTATCATCAAGCGCATCCTTCAAATGGGTTATTATTGGCCCACTATGGAGAAGGATTGCAATGTGTATGTCAGGAAATGTGTTAAATATCAGCATCATGCTAATCTTACGCACCTACCATCACAGGCCTTACAACCCATTCAAGTGGCTTGGTCATTTTCTCGATGGGGATTTGATCTCATCGGTAAGATCTCTCCTCCATCATCGGGTTGACATACCTTTATTATCATGGCTATTGAGTATTTCACTAAATGGGTGGAAGCCATCCCCTTAACAACGACAACTAGAGTGCGTATTGTTGAGTTTATACTCACCAATATCATAAGTCATTTTGGGATACCATCCAAGATAGTGTCGGATAATGGAATGTCATTTAAGAACAAAACTATGAGAGCTTTGACATCTAAGTATAGAATCAAACACAATTTTATGACTCCATATTATTCGTAAGCAAATGGACAAGCTGAAGCTTCAAATAAGATAGTGATCTCCATATTGAAAAATATGGTACAAGAGCACCACAAATATTGGCACATCCAGCTACCCCTTGCTTTATGGGCTTACAGGACTAGTATTCGGACTCCCATTGGGGCAACTCCATTTTCACTGGTATATGGTGCTGAGGCCATTATGCCCTTAGAGTTGGAAATTCCAACATTGCATGTCGCATTGAAAGAGTTCATTGATGATGACACCGTGCGACAAGCTCACCTAGATCAATTGACGCTACTTGATGAACATCACGTGAATGCCCTTGAGCACCTCTATGTTTATCAAGAGTGCTTAAAACAAGCTTACAATAGCAAATTCCATCTGAGAGACTTTGAGGTTGGTGATCTTGTGCTGAAAGAGAACCAACATAACTCAAATTTACCGCCAGAAATGTGAGACAAATTTGTGGCTAATTGGTTAGGTCCTTATATGATCTCAGAGAAGATTGGACCTGGGACATATCGCTTGACATCACTTGGAGGAGTTGAAGAGCCTGAACCTCTCAATATCCTTCATATTAAAGCATTTTATGCCTAAATCCTAAAAAGCTCCAAAGGCATCTATAAGCCCTTTGGTCATCCTAGTCAAAAAGCTCCAAAGGCATTTGTAAGCCCTTTGGTCATTCCTAAAAATCTCCAAAGACATCTATAATCCCTTTGGTCACCTCAGTAAAAAAGCCCTAAAGGCATATGTAAGCCCTTTGGTCATTTAGAAAAGCTCCAAAGGCATCTATAAGCCCTTTGGTCATCCCAGTCAAAAGGCTCCAAGGGTTTCTTAAAACCGCTTGGTCAATCCTAAAAGGCTCCAAGGGTTTCTCAAAATCGCTTGGTCAATCCTAAAAGGCTCCAAGGGTTTCTCAAAACCACTTGGTCAATCCTAAAAGGCTCCAAGGGTTTCTCAAAACTGCTTGGTCAATCCTAAAAGGCTCCAAGGGTTTCTCAAAACCACTTGGTCAATCCTAAAAGGCTCCAAGGGTTTCTCAAAATCACTTGGTCAATCCTAAAAGGCTCCAAGGGTTTCTCAAAACCACTTGGTCAATCCTAAAAGGCTCCAAGGGTTCCTCAAAACTACTTGGTCAATCCTAAAGGCTCCAAGGGTTTCTCAAAACTACTTGGTCAATCCTAAAAAGCTCCAAGGGTTTCTCAAAACGCTTGGTCAATCCCAAAAGGCTCCAAAGGCGTCTGTAAGCTCTTTGGTCAAACCAAATGTCAAAATCCATAAAAATTGGAAAAATATCAAAAATAAAAAATATTTGCATTTCATTTGCATCATTGCATTACATCTTGCATCATGCATCCTCCACATGCATTTCACCTTTGCATTTCATTAGGCATAATCATCTACCGCTCTTGCATTAGAATGAATTATGTTTACAATCTTACAAATGACACCATGTTTGTATTTCAATCATGCATCTATGCACTATCATTATCATGTATCACCCTTGTGAGTAATTATGTTTTTCAACACAACCCAAATTGTTGCTATGAAGAATATACTAGGGTTTTCTGGTCATTCAACCATACCTAGAGGTCTTCTCAAGAGTTGATAGACATAGCTTGCTTTGCTTTTGTAGTTGAGGTCTAGTTAGTATAGCCCTTAGCATATCAGAATTCTATCACTAATCAACAAATTAAACAATCCTAATAAGGACTAGGGGAAGATGAAAGCCACAAAGCAGGACTAGGTATCCTGAGGTGAAAAGAGTTATTCTTGCTTATCCCCTTGTGTGGATGGTACGAGAAATGTTGGTAATTGGCAAAAGGACAAGTTTGTTCCCTACCCAGAATCCCTTGCTTACATTAAAATGAGCAATATCCCAGAGTGGTATCCCAGATCAATCCTCCAGATTGATACCCTAGATCGATATCATAGATCGACATCCCATATTGATATCCCATATTGATATCATAAGATCGATATCCTAGATCGATATCCCAGAAATAGTTCCCCAAAGTAAAATCCCCAAAGGAAGTTTCTAAAGCAAATTATCAAATGTAAATTCCAAAAATTCAAGTCAAATGAAGATAAAATTGTACAAGGAAAGTCAAATCAGTATTAAATCCCTTGCTCAAGAAAGAGAAAGAAAGAAAGAAAAAAAAAGAAAGGAAAGTACAAAATAAACAGTGATTATTGTCACTAAAGTACAAAAATAAATAGTTATTTTTATCACTTTATATGAGCAAGTATCCCAAAAAATTGAAGAAAATAAGGGAGTGAACTTGAATCCATGGAATTGCCAGCACTACTATACCTTACACATGATGATATGTCTGATGCATTAGCATTTCGCTCTTATGCATACCAATGTTTGAATGTGGAAGAGCTAGCTTCAGGTGTCTTGTATCACCTAGTGGTCTAGTCCAACTAAAATCTAAACCTAGGATTGGATAAACATTTGTAGACCCCCAATCTTAGAAATGGGCTGAAATAATCCCGCCTGACATCGGGGTATGCTTGTGCCTTATCTTAATATATTCATTTGCACACACAAGGATAATGAACAATTAGGGCCTATCCTAGAAAAATCCTTATGTTTCAGAAGTCTAGTATGGTTAGTATACAACTTTTGATCAGTCAACTAGGGTGTTTGAGTCTCATGGTAAACCTCAAAAATTCCCAAATAGCAACAATCAAATTTTCAAATGCAATCATCAAATATAAAATCTCATTTATGAGATTTTGTTTATTAGAACTATTTGTGATATATGTTAGATACTGGATGGATGTCATAAATGATATTTAAATGGCCACTGACTATGTTATGCATATCTTTTAATTTACAAAAACTTATAAATAGAAACAAGTGCATTGCAACTCACATATGAGTGTCAAATCAATAAATATTCATAATCAAATATAGCAATTATCATCCATGATTGTTATACATTATGTGGTGTCATCCATTAGATTGTTAAAATATCATATCATATTGCATACATTGTGTTTTAAGTGATTAAAACATACATGTCCATTTACAATAAATCAATATCATCAAAAATACATGCAGTACATACATGGCATAAAAATATGTCATAGCAGTGTAAAGTAAATGCATACAAGTGAAGCAGATAAAACTACATTAAAACATCAAATATTGCATTCGTATACATAGCATCATAAAGTAGTCCATCTACACATGTATATCACTGCATCCACATCATATAGCTAGTGCATGTCATCCATACATCACATCATATAGCAATAAATCAAATATCTACATTACATCCATGTGCATAACATAAACATAAAATACCAAAAATAAAATACACATATAATGAGATGAACTATCATATCATATAAATATATGTCTCAAAGAGTACATAGTATCAAGGTATGTCAAAATGCCCGTAAGCTACATATGTGTAGGTCCTCGACCTTACACTCAAAAATGGTACAAAAAGAGCATCTCTAAAAATCTGTACTAAATAGGGCCTAAGCCCCTAGTCTATGAGGCACCTCCATCACCTCTACCATCCCTGTGAGTCCTCTGTGAGCTAGCACCATGAGTACTCAAGGACCTATGAGTCCTCTCAGTACTACGTGCATCCTATGGCTCGAGCTGGTAGAATACTGCCCTATCTCCTTGGTCCTAGACCTGGTCTGTTGAGTCCCTATAGTATGGGTATCCTCTGGTACCTCCCCACCTATCAGCCTAATGTGGCCCTCCAGCTGGGAGATGCGAGTTGCATACGTTGTATCTCACTCATTACCCTCATCCATGAGGGAATGAAGCCTCTTGATCTCTACCATGGGGTCACGACCTCCTGGTAGTAAAGTTGAGGTCACTGCCATGGGTGGCATAATAGCCTATGAATATGAGGGATCTCCCCTCACCACATTAAGTAGGTCTTTCTTAGTAGTAATGATACTTAGCTATGCCTGTGCTAAATCCCACTTGCTAGTGAGTTGTGTGATTTGTATGCCTATAGAAGTAGCCTATGCGTGAAGAGCTATACTCTCCTCCTCATACCCCTACCACTGCCTCTTACCACATGCTAGCTTCACCTCTAAAGTGGCGATAGATGTATCCTTATGCAATAGTTGTGTCTATAGTCTCCCAACCTGGCTCTGGAGGTTGGCAATCTAGTTCTCAACTATCCAATCTCACTATTCAGAGTTGTCTCGCCCTCCTCTAATACCTCCTCCTCTGCCTCAACCTATGGGCCCTCCTTTGCAGCAGCCCTTGCGCCCCATGCACCCTATGTTTATTTGTAGGTCCTGTGCCCCTAAGGATCAATTTCTACGCCCTCTACACCCTCTACTATGAATCCTCTAGTTGGTTGGCCTAGAGGACCCTCTCCATGCCACTAGAAGTCGGCCCACCAACCATCATAGTCAAGAGTAGTGCCTGCATCCATCTGGATTGACTCTTAAAAGTCATCATCCTCATCCCCTAGTGGAGCCACCTGGGACCATGTTAGGTCCCTCTCGAGGACCAGGTATCTGTAGATGAGTGGCAACTCTAGGACATCCTACTTGATCTAAAACTACCTCAGCACATGAGAGTAAAAGTGGTACTCACGTATGTTGGCCTTCCGGTCGATGACCCATCTATCTCTGCATGCTCGATGCAGGTACCTGTCTACCTCTGTCCATGCTAGATAGTCCATATATGGTTGCCACCATATGTGCTAAGGGTGGAGCTATGCAAATTTGCTAATGTAATACTCTAGGTCTCCTGCATGAGACCTACTCTTGAAGCCCTCTCGCTCCTAGGGCCAGTAGGTGGTGTAGCACTGACTCGCATCATCAATCTCAGTGATCATCGTAGGTAAACCGATGGGGCACTCAATCAAGATGTGCTCCAGCCCCAAACCTAGAGGAGGATTTTGTAGATGATGCCAGCTCTGCTTCGATGTGTGATATGATATAACTCATGGTAGAGCTATGTTAAAAGGATGCTCTCCCCATGATAGAATGAGAGGATCTCGAGTCGAGCTCACCATCACCTCTTTGGTTTGAGCCAAGAGGTTCCAAGGGAACCTCACACCTGAAGAATCTAGGAGTACTATCTAAATAATCAGGAGCATGAACACAACCTCCCACTGTGAGAAGAATCGAGCCTCAAACCACTCTCCAACATGGATGCCTCCATGGGCATTACGGTCCTACGCCTCAATACTCCGATCACCAAAGATGGAGTCAAATATGACCCTCCTGGTCATAGTCGAAGAAGATGTGATAGGCGCACCATCAATCGATAGATGAAATATGTGGTACACATCCTCCAAGGTAATAGTCATCTCACCCATCGATAGGTGAAATGTGTTGGTCCGTGCATCCCAGCGACGGGCCAAGGTAGTCAGATATCCCTGATCTATACGGATGGTGGGGAGGTCCAAGATGTATCCGAACCCCACAGTAGTGAGCCACTCTCACTCCCTATAAGTGAGGTCACCACAAAGGTCATGAAGGATATCGGTCTCCCTCACTCTATTGGTCAAAGTCTGAGTGGCAACAAAAATAATAAACAAGAAAAACAATAAAAAAACAATTCTAAAATGTCAAAACAAATCAAAAAATGCATAAAAATACAAAAACATGTAAAAACATGATCACCAATTTCAAAAAAATTAGAAAAGCATTCCAAAAATGCAATAAATGGCATTAAGTGCCCTAAAAAATTCAAGAAAAATAAAAAAATTGAAAAAAATTGCAAAATTCTGCAAAATTTGGGCACCGTGGGTCGAATCGCAACCAAACCAATGGTCAAAAATTTGACCATTGGGATTTGAATCCTGCCATGGCTGACAGCCATGGTCCCCAATCTGCCAATTGGGGCCCGTGCCTACCACCTAGGGCTAGGGAAAAAAACCCTAGATGGGTCCGCCCTTCTTAGAAAAACCCCATAAAATTAAAAATAAACCCCCCATCTAACTAACCTACGCTAAACCCTAACTACAGTGAAGTTCGTTACCAATGGTTTAGTGTAGTTCATTTATCAATTAATTAATGAGGTTAATTTTACATCCGGTAAATGACAAGTGAGGTCTTAGTTTTTGAGTTACCTTGGAAGCACCGGCTCCTCCACTGGTAGATGTTTCGGGCTAATCGGCCATCGATGCGAAATATGGGAATTGTGTCAGGTTTTCGATAGTGTTTTGTGTCAAATTTTAGTTTTTACATATTAAAGCTCTTAGTTTTACTAGCATATGCAAGTGAATAATGAAAATTTTACAAAGTGAAAAACCTTATATAATTTTCAAATTTGATGTGGCTCGTGGTTGACATGCACGGTCCCCGAATTAGGGTTTTGCACCCGCGGTTGACATCCACGGTCAAGAAATTGGCCCGCGTTTGATAGGTGCGGTTAGAAAACCATATTAATTGCTCCAAATTCCCACCGTGGAGAGCCTTAAAAGGTCAAAATAAAATTGTGCATCAGACCAAAATTGCACCAAGAAAAATAAAATAAGCTAAATAAGCCAAACAAAGCACAACGACATTGGAAAATGTCATCATAAGACAAAATAAAATAACTAGATGAGATTACAAAGTACATTCAAATGAGGTCATCGCTATGAAAATACTTTCATGGAGCGCCACACCTCTCAGCCAAATAAACAAATTCAATTCAAAAATAACAAAAAAATCAAATAAATCAAAATCCAAATGCACCTCGTATTAAGTTATTTACCCTATACACTTGGCGGTTGTAGCGACTTGTGATCCATACAATTCGACAAGATGAGTAAATTACCATAAGGAAATTTGGGGTAATTCATCATCGTAGAATTGTTATCCGAATGTCTGATGACGAGTGCAAACTTTTTCAAATTTAAGCCTTTGATAGAGTTAGAAGCAATGATTCGAGGATGCACATCCTTTTGTTGGACTCGAGGAATCTAATGTTGATCAGATCAATGATCATCATCCAACCTACGACATCATTTTAGGAGGTCTAGTTTTGCTCACCATTGTCCAAAATCACAATGCATCTCAAAAAATGCATCTGTAGACACCTAAAACGTGTCATGCCAAGGCGACTGCTCATATGGGACATGCTAGAAGACCATATGGAAGACCTTTGGACAGATCCAAGGTATAGCAATGGTTTTTACCACTCAATTGGGAACTTTTGCCTAGTCAGTGCTAACCGCTATTGACACCCACGGTTAGAAGTGCTCACCATGCATGTCAAACGCGGTCAACACTCAGAATCAGTTGGCCTCCATCCAACCCAAAGTTGGTTGCAATGAGCAATTGGTTGCAGATTGGAGTGGTTTGAGTGAGGAAGGTTCTGGATCCTTCCATCCAACAAGCTCAACTGCCCAATATTGATCTTGGCTTCATGAGGAAGCCACCCCTAGCCCTGGGCAATTGCTATAAGATCCCCCTCCGAATTGGGGATAATTTTGGAGAAGCTTTAGGGGGGGGAGGCCCGGAAAAATAGAGCCAACAGAGAGAGAAGAATAGTCAATCGAGCAGCGAAGCCCTGTCGAATTGCATAAGCAACTACATGCATTGATAGGGACACTTTTGCTACCCAATTGGAGATCAAATTGCCATGGAAGCCCTAGGAGCCTAGGAGAGCCAAGAAACATCAATTTGTGCAATCCGTGCATCATCTGAATAATTCAACCACCAAACCTGTCAGAGGACATAGAGGCGACCCTTGACCATCAATTTGGCAAGGTGGATCGAAGAGAAAGCCCTAATTCTGAGGGCAAGTTTACTCAAAGCTCCACCACGGCTATCAACCGTGGTGAACAGTGTTGACCACACATCAGACCCACGGTGAGAAAATGGCTATAGATCCCCTTGTGCTCTTTCCTGTAGATTAATTTATTAGATCATATTATGCTTAGTATAGGTTCAATTAAAATTTTAGAGACATATGACCGATGGAATTAAGCATTTAAAGTAGATTTACCTTCATTTTGTCAATTTGGTAATTAGTGCAATTGTGGGTTATTTCATGCTTTCATGCTTTCTATTTGATAAACTAACCCAATAGATAGATAGTATTTGCTTTCTTACACATGTTTGATGGCAACATTTCATGACTAATATAGGTTTACCATGTTTTATCTGTTTTCTTTATTACATGCTTGTTATGACATCTTTTTGTGAAATATCCTTTTAAAGCCTCATCAAGAGAGGCCTCCTTTGTTTTTAATATTTCTTGTTGTTTATTGCACGCAGGACTAACAAGGTTTTGGGATGCAAGGCAAAAAATACCTCTAAGCATGGAGAAGAGGGTCATCGACACCCTAGAGCAGTTCGTGTCACCCTAGAAGGCATTTGATTCACATCTACCCTTGAGAGGGATTAGATATGTTGTAATTGAAGTATCAAAATGGGTATCCCTAAGAGGGACGAATATGTAACTTGACTCAATTTGGAATTAATAAAGATTCTTGCATTTTGTTTCCTTTTTGTTGTCAATTGGTGCATGTTCATTTGTTATATTTTATCAATTACAATAGACCACATTAGGTATGAGCCATTTTTGGGGGTTAAAGTGGGTTATTAGGAGGGGGATAAAGGGACTGGCTAGGGTTAGCTAAATTTTCTAGATTAGAATTATTAAATTTTGGAGGGGAGGAAGGGTTTGAAGAAGGATGGCTCAAATCTATGATTATCAAATCTAGATTAGGGGTCAGGTGGAGCTTTATCAAGTCTTCTTTATCCATTGGATCATCGAGCCTGAGGAGCTCATATTTATTTGATGGGGCTCTCCAATTTGAGTAGTTTTTGGGTTATCTAATTTTGGTTGGATTCTTCCTCTATATTGGATGCTATATTTCACATTTATCCTTGATATGGTTTGGAATCCTTCTTGATTTTCCTTTTGTGCTAATTATATTGTAGTTCCTAAGTTTTTGTTGACTTTGTTCCTCAACCATTATCATTAGTTTTGGGTATTGTCTCACTAGCTGACCATATTCATGGTATGCTCTACATATGAAGATATTGATTCATATTCCATCTATTTTCTCTAGGAAATAATCCCCACCCTTAGCTCAATTTTAGCCAAAAATAGTTTTCCCATATCCATCTCAACATAAATTCTAGTGTACGTTGTTGAGCCCCCTTTTATTGTTTCTCTATAAGATAACCTATCATATTGAGTATGTCATCCCTCAATAATGGAAAATAGTTTAAGCCAAATAGAAACTATAGATGGCTCAATGTGTGGGTTTAAATTCGGCTTCCAAGGTTGCATGAAAAGGTCTACTAGACCAATATTATAAGGGTCACATCATAATCCTTATCTCTATGTAAAAGCATAATGAATTCTACCACAAAATAACCATTGGGTAGGAGAATTATTTCAAATTTCTCTTAAGGGTCCTAGTGTTTTCAAGACCAATTATAAAGGAACCTATTTGAAGGTCGTAGACCTATGAATTTGCACATAAGTGCATGGTTGGATATATAGACAATGTCCTCAATAATTAGTTCCTTGGTTATCTTTAGAGCAAGGGTAGAGTTTAATTGGGTCAAACATCTATTTTGCCTTTCCTATTCCAATTTTTTATCTTTTCATTTTTTTATTTCTTGCATAATCTTATGGTCTTGTGCTTTAGTATAAATAATTTTGTTTTTGGTGCCTTTAGTTACCCCTACTAAAGTTTTCTTCTTGGTTGTAGTAGATAATATGGATTTTAGGGCATAATTGCTTAAAGCTTCTCCCTTTTCTTCTTGTCTCTCCCTCACTATGTCTACAAAAGACTGCTTGGAAGAAGCGGGCAGAGGAAGGGCCCTTGAAGAGCTTTCACTAGCAGCCATGGATAGGTAGTAATTTTAATTTTTGTGTTCTTTATGTGACAAGATACAAAATTAAAATTACTTGTAGTTTTTTTAATAGTGTTGTATATAAAGAAATCCAAACCTAATCCCTACATTCCATATCCATTCCACCTTACTAAGGCTTATACATGCAAGGGTGGTGGCACTATGCAAAAACCTTACTAGAGCTCCCCTTCCCCTAGTTGGCCACTTTCACAAGAGTTATTATTTTAGATCCAAACTTTTTTATATAAATATTTGATTTCACTGCACTCCTTTTCAAATTATGTCATAGTAGATGATCATTAATTTTAATGTGCTATGCTCTAGGAGCTTGTTTTAAGCCATATAATTATTTTTTTAAGTTGCAATTCTTTTTTTCTTGTCCCTTGACAACAAAACCTTTTGGTTGAATCATATATACTTCTTCAAGATCACCATTAAGAAATTCACTCTTAACATCCATTTGATGTAGTTTCCAACCAAATTGAGCTGCTAATGCATAAATTGTATGAATAGTAGTCATTTTTGTTGTAGGTGCAAATGTTTCTTCATAGTCAATTCCTTATGTTTGAGTATAACATTTTTGCAACTAGTCATACCTTGTATTTTTCAAGAGAACTATCTATCTTGTATTTTATCTTATAAACCCATTTGCATCCTACTATTTTTTACCTTTTGGTAGGTCAACTAAATCCCATGTTTTGTTCTTCATTAGTGTTGCTTGTTCTGATTCCATGGCTATTTTCCATTCTGGTTGTATTAAGGGACCTTGTGTAGTAATAGATTTTTTTATTGAACTCATCAACCCCATATTTATTATTGTCATGCTTTGAGTTTGAGGTCTTGTAATGGTAAATATCTAGAAATATCTCTAGCTTAGAATACTTAGGTGTATATATATCATTTTACTTATTTTCTTTGTGGTGAGGTTATGAGTTTTGAGTCTTCAACTGGTTCATTAAATATTTTTGGTTATGATTTTTCACCTAAAGATTCTTTTATATCTAAAGAAATATCTAGAATAGAACTTGTATTGACCTTTGGAAATTTAACAAGAGTCTTGTTTTCTCCATAAAAAACCACATCTCCGCTCATGTATCCAAGAAATATGCCACACATAGTTTTTGTATCTAATTGTGTTCTCTTCTGCTTTAGAATATGCATGTATGCTTTGCATCCAAAAATAATAAGATGTTCCCATGATGGTTTTTGTATTGACCAGGTTTCTTCAAAAGTGATATCTTTAAGAATTCTTGTGAGTGATATATTTTGTATATATATAGTAGTTTTAACAACTTTTGCTTAGTATTGACAACCAAAATTTGTTTCATTTAGCATACAATGTATAATTTCTATAACGGAACGACTCCGTATTTTTTCTCTACCATTTTTTTGGGGTGAATAATATATATTAAGTTGTCTTTTTGTTTTCTAGAATCCTCTATTATGTTTTGTGTGCAATGTTTTAAAATTTCCAACATTTCTTCACTATCCTCTAAATATGCATTTTGAGTTGTTTATTCCATGATCAATTTCACAAAGCAATCAATTATTTTGTAGATTTTATTTGTTGCTCTCAATCAAATTCCTTCAAATTAAATCCCAATTTCATAATCATCTTCTTCTTTTCTTAAAATCAATCAATCAATTTCAATTCATATTTTCCTTTGCTTATGACTCCCAAATTTTTAAATTCAAATTATTCCTTCTTAAAAACAAATTTTCATCAATCAATTTTCAAATCTTAATTCACCATTCATCAATTTTCAAATTCAATTATTTAATCTTCTTATGTCTCCCAAATTAACAATTTTGACTTTACAATTTCACTTACAATTTTTAATTAAATTCAATCTTCAATTCAAATTTTAAATATTTATTTTCCTTATACCTCCCATTCAATAATTCATTCCTTAGAGATACTTTTTACCTCCTAAATTTGATTCTTTTAATTATTAATGCCTTATAATTCCAAATTCATCCTAAAATCCTTATAACTCTTAAATTTAATAAAAGCAATAAATAAAGCACCTAAAATAATTCACAAACCAAATAAGATCTTTGATAATAATCTCAAAGGTTTTAGGGATTTACCTTAGTCTACCACCATGTATCAATATGATTTAGCTTAGGATATTCAAGAAGAATGTTGCACTAAGTTTTTATTTTCCATACAGTCTTCAAGTGTTACATATAATATTCTTTTCACATGCAAGTTTCACTATAATAAAATAATATGTTGTTCATGCCTTGGTTCCAAATATCTAACACCTCAATTCCTCTATGTATTACCTTACTCTGCTTTAGGTTTCTCTCATGACTTCTCTGATTTAAGTTGTGCTCATGGCTCCTCTGCTTTAGGCTATGATCATGGCTTCTCTACTTCAAATCATGGAGTCTCTCTCTACTTTAGCTCATAATTCTATTAGCTCTAATATACTTTCCAATAGTTTGTCTCTCTTTAAACATTCTTCACATGGATCCTCCTCAAGTTCATACTTTTTAAATTATCATAATATCATCCTTTAATTTTCAACAAATCCATCTCCTCATAGTCCATGTTTTATCTTTTTCCAACATTCTCTTACTCTCAATATTTCAATGCTTTCTATAACAGTTCATAACTTCACTTTCAACACTTCCCAATGTGGCTTCTCCAAAATGTCCAATCTCCACTAAACCTTCTTCAAAGTTTCAATATATATTTTTTCTCCTCCTAAACCATGTTTTCTTCAACAATATCTCCTTCCATTGATCTCTATTCATATGTTTCCAATATATTCTTTAGCACTCCTTCCTCAATCTCAATAACTTCTCACATTCAATAATATCTCACTAGTGTTGCTCTGAGCCAAGGTGGATATGATACCACTATTGGCAAATATACCTAAATATTTCATAGGTAAATATCTCCAAGATCAAAATCACACACATAAAATCACAATAGTAACACAAGTATTACACCATATAAAATATTTCTGGTACATTCATAAATTAGAATTTCTCACATTCATTACATAGCATGGAATTTTATCATCAATATATAACAATACTCCTAGATTCTAATCTCCTGTAACTCATGGGAGATGCAACCTTTTGTTGGAAATTTGAGCAAGTTTTGTTGTCATTGATGTCAAGAGGTTTGATGACCAGTTTTGTTGTCATTGATGTCAAAAGGTTGATTTTCCAAAAGGCAAGGAAGTTGTTAAAAGAAAAGGGTATAATATTTATTTTAAATATTATATGCCTAAAGAGGCTAAAAATGTTGAAGACCCAAGAAAAGAGAAGTGGGCTTAAAAAGAAATAATAATATTATAATATTTGGGCAAAAGGAAGAGGTGAAAAATAACAAGGTCCAAGAAATCATTAAGAAAAGATATCCCTGACAAGGTCCATTGAGCAAGTTATAAAGGTTGGTAAAGGTTTTAATTTATTTAAATTAAAATATTTTAACCTAAGGTTAAATTTTAATTTAAATAATTAATGACGCCAAAGTTCCAAAGTTCCAAAGTTCAAAGTTTCAATTCGAATTCGAAGGAGGGCCGATGTGTTTTAATCCAAAGGCAAGAGTATTTAAAGGAAATGATTTTTCATTTCCAAAGTTTAAGAAATTCGAATGCCCATGTGATAATATAATTTGTGCACTCCATTTTCGAAAGGGAGAAGACGTTTGTGAGTTTTTAAAAAAGGAGGCAGAGTTGCTTTTAAATTCGCTTGGACTGCGAAGATAATTCCAAAGCGATGGCTAGCACAGACGATAGTTGGAAAGTGCCTAAGGTGCTTGCGAAGTGAAGGTCATGGTTTCGAATCCCATGCAGCCTATTTTTGGTGGAGGAAAGAGTTTTCATTTTCAGCGAAATTCGTGAGAGGCAGACTTTAAAGAAGAAGAAGAAAACCATGAGCAAACCTCTCTTGATGCAAAATTGGTAGATTAGGCACTATAGAAAAGGACAAGTGAAGAACTTACTGAGAAAATAGCCAAAGAAAGCCAAATTGAACTAAGGGATGGCATAATACTCCTAGACTTCTATCCTAATCATATTATAACACAATCCTCTTTTAAGCCAGGCATGAAATCTAACCAAAAAATAAGTGTTAGCAAAGTGAGTTCAGAATATTACAGGTCTATAATTCCTAGGAGTGCGAAGATAATTCCAAAGCGATGGCTAGCACAAATGATAGTTGGAAAGTGCCTAAGGTGCTTGTGAATGGAAGGTCGTGGTATCAAATCCCATGCAGCCTATTTTTGGTGAAGGAGGAAATAGTTTTCATTTTCAACAAAATTCGTGAGAGGTAGACTTTAATACGAAAATGTGGACCTTTGATTCATGTGTGGGTGCATAGCACAGGCGGTAGCCTAGACTTGGGCTAGGGAATTGTGGTGACATAGATCATGGGTTTGATTTTGGGCACTAGTCATTGAGATGTGCACAATATTTTTATTTCGTGGGCCAACAATTAAGGTATGCGATTCTTGAATTAAATTTGCCAAAGGTTTTTGAAAGCAAAAAGTTGTTTTTAAGGCCACGTGATATTAAAAAGGGCATGTGTGAAATTGTTTAGGGAGTCATAAGGGTTGTTGATTAAATATTTTTTTTTGGGTGCTTAGAAAATAAATAAAGTATTGGAGATTATAAGGTGTAAACAAGGAACTTTATTTTGATGTGTGTTGAATATTATTTTGAGAGTATTGGAGATTATAAGGTGTACACAAGGAACTTTATTTTTCATTTGTGTTGTATTTTATTTTAAAATTTAAGGAGATTATAAAGTATAAACAAGGAACTTTAGTTTGATATGTGTAGAATATGTTTTTAAAGGAGTAATAAGGTGTATTTGTGACTTTATATTTTATTGTATTTCTTGTAATGGTTAAATAATTGTTGAGGTGAATTTTTGTGTGGAGATTTTGAGATAGACTATTGCAATATAACCTGGAATTGGCAAAAGGATTCGATTGTAAGTAAAACAGGTTTTTTAAGACATATCTCCATTAAAGAAAAAAAGTATGGGCACATTATCTTTTGTTTAGAGTGATTAAAATGAATGCATGAAATATAAGGTGGAGTGAAAAGGATTGATAAATATTGTTGGAAATGTATGAGCAAGTTTAAGTGAATTTTGTTGATGGATGATTTGATTTGAGATAGAGAATGAGAATTATTTGTGTTAGGGTTTAAGACCCACATTGTGCAATTTGTTTGAAGAAGCTTGAAAACACTTGTTTAGGGTTAGTGAGCAAGTTATGTTTCATTGATTGAATGATTGAGTGGAATTCTTGACCATTGGATTTGAGTGATATTGAAAATGAATGTGCAAACATTAGAAACTAGATTTGTGAAAGTGATAGACTTAATGATTGAGTAGAACATATTGAGTTTTTGATAGAGTATATCATTCTCTATATGTTCTAGAGGTTAAACAAATTTTGAATAGAATATGTCTAAATTGCTTCAAGTTAAAGGAATTACTTTGAAGATCAGACAAAATATTTGATAGCATTGTGTGCAAAATTTGAGATTGATTACGCATGTTTTGTGAGTTGTTTTGAGCATGTATTAAGATAGATTTGAGGTAAGTCTTGTTGAAGACTTGAGAGAAGATTAAGAAAGTTCTTGAGAGGACTTGAAGGTATATTTGAGGTAAGTCTTAGTGAAGACTTAAGAGCATATTGAGCAAGTTATTGAGAGGACTCGAAGGCAGATTTGAGGTGAGTCTTGGTGAAGACTTGAGAGTAGATTGAGCAAGTTCTTGAGAGGACTTGAAGGCAGATTTGAGGTAAGTCTTGGTGAAGACTTGAGAGCAAATTGAGCACGTTATTGAGAGGACTTATAGGCATATTTGAGGTAAATATTGGTGAAGACTTGAGAGAGTATTGAGAAAGTTCTTGAGAGGACTTGAAGGTAGATTTTAGGTAAGTCTTGGTGAAGACTTGAGAGCATATTGAGCAAGTTCTTGAGAGGACTTGAAGGTAGATTTGAGGTAAGTCTTTATGAATACTTGAGAGCAAATTTGATTGATTGATTTTAAAAGCTTTGTGTTAAGGCTTGGGATAAATCTAAGTAGAGTTGATTTGTGATTGGATCAAGCTTTGTGTTAAGGCTTGAGGACATATTTGAGGATAGATTTTTGTACATATTTATGAGAAGATTTGTGGTAGACTTTAGATAAAGTTAGAATACATTTGTACTACACTTGGGATAGAGTTTGATGTATATCTAAGATATAGTTGAGAGTAAGCTTTGGAGGTGATAGAGGAGAGGACAGGAGTCTCCAATGGATAGAGATCAATTACCCAGGGTAGTGAGGACAAAGGTCTTCTATGGAGAGAGATCCACAAGCCAGAGCAGTGGGGGTAATAGTCTTCTAGAAGATCATCAGCTAGAGTATAGGGGAAGAGCTCTCCTGTGTATAGAGATCCACAAAATAGATCAAAGGGAAAAGAGTTATCATATAGATAGATATCCATGAACCAGAGCAAGGGGAAATATTTCTCCTATGGAGTGTGATCCATGAACTAGCTAAGAAGATAGAGTTATTTTTTGGAGAGATATCCATAAACTAGTTGAGGAGATAGAGGTCTTTTGGATCAAGTTCCACGAACCTAAGAAAATAGGAAAGAGTTCTCCTATGAATAGAGATCCACAAATAAGAACATAGGGGATTGGTGTCTCCTTTGGACAGAGGTCCATAAACATTGTAATAGGGAATTGATTCCCAAGAAGATTTGTTAAGCAAATTTAGTAGAAATATTTTCTTTGTGGAGTAGTCCACATTGGGTGAACCACGTTAAATTGGTGTCTCTATTGTGTGTGATGATTTGTGCATTGCTTTGATTACCGCTATTGATATTCCCATTGATAATATTGGATAATATTGTTTGGGAAAGAAAAGTAAAATTTGATCTTATACTGTTCACCCCCCCTCTCAAGATAAGCTTGTGTTCTTCACCTTTCACATGCCTTGCATTATGATAAATTATATTATGATAAATTTACTAAAACCTTGTCTCCCAAATAATTAAAATTAAGTTAAACTAATTTGGAAAGATGCACCCTAATAAATACCTTTTAATTTTGTTCATGAAGTATTATCATATTATGTGTTAGGACAACTAAAAACAATGATTCCTAAGGCTTTATACTTCTAATTTTAACTCTACACTCAAGGAGTTACAAGCTTCTTCATGTTCACCTATTCCATGATGAATGTTTCAACATGTCAGGTGCACTAAGTTTCACGTTCATCCACTACTCTTTCAATATATTTGGTCAATACCTCAGGCAATCTTCTAATATCTAATTTCTCTCATGTTTATCTTCTTTCCACTACTTTTAGATGTTATTTAAAACATATCAAGCACTCTCCCTTTGTATTAGGTACTATCCAATCATCTCAAGCACTCTCCCTTCATCTCAAGTGCTCTTCAACTTATCAAACATTACTGCTTATATCTACACTCTCTGTAGTATACGTCACATTCTACCATCTCCATTTAAATGATATATTTCTCCAATGTTGTATCCTCTCAAATAATTTTCTCCTCCACTCTCAATTTGTCATCTCATCCTCAATCTATTATATCCTCTTAAATTATTCCTCTAATTTTAATTTGTCATCTCCTTTCAAAATTTTCCTCTAAATTCCAATCAGTTTCCACTTCTCAAACATTGTATTCTTTTCCAATATTCTATCTCTCAAGTTGTCAATCTTCATAATACTTCTCACATAAATATCCCTCAACTAAAGTGGCTATGATAAAAAAGCTTTGAAACCACTATTAATAAAGTGAGCCCAAAATATCACAAGTCTATAATTCCTAGGATTGTATAATCACATGCAAATAATATCATTCCATAATAACACCAATATTGCATAAAATAAAAGCTTTATTGATACTCAAATTATGTAACATAAAATATTCATTAGCTTTGTCATCAATTTATAACCTTGCATGAGACTCTTCAATGCTCCTAACGTTTTCTCTCCTCAAACTCATGGGAGATGCAACCTTTCATATGCCTTTCTTATATAATGATAAAGTCTCTCATGATTACATAACTTCCTACTTCTAATATTGACACATCACATATGACTCTTCACTTACACACATAACAGCTCATTCACGAGCCTTCACTTACATGCATGATACATTTCACTCATAACTCACACTTGCACACATGGAACCTTTCACTCATAACTTACACTTGATTACATGACACATAAACACACTTCACAACTAATATAAATATTTACAATGGTACTCAAGGTTTCAAATAATGTAATACCTCCAATAATAAGAACTGAAAAAGCAAAGAAAATATTGCAGCTAATACGTAAGCTACACTAGAGGGTCTCTCTGAAGGGAAGAAACCCAATTATAATTCTTTCATTGAATTGTAGAGGCTTGGGTGGGGCCCTTAATAAAATCTACCTGAAGGGTATGATAAAGGACCTTTGCCCTTATTTAATAGGAATTAAAAAATAAAGTTAGATAAAAATGGTAAAATATGGAAATCTATTTGGTGCAACTTTAAAATTGATGTTATTTGTGTTGAGGAGCCTATGGTGGTCTTTTTACAACATGGAACAAAATCATTATATCTAAAATATATGGTAAGCAAAGCAAACACTGGTTTTCTCTTATTTTTGATGTTGAAGGTTTCTCTTTCACCTATTTGAATGAGTATGCCCCTAACTCCCAAATTGTCAAGAAGCAATATTGGATTTCAATTGTTTTCTACCTTGAACAAAGTAAACCAAGCAATTGGATCTTAGCTAGAGATTTTAATTTAGTTCTCTTACCTTCTTAAAAATAGGTAACTCTAGTATTAGATATCCTTGTAGGGAGTATCTGGAAGATATCATTTCTCTTGTTGGTCTTCAAGATATCAAGGCTTTGAAAGGCCTCTATAGTTGGACTAATCAAAGGGATAGAAAATATTTCATTTTTAAAATAATTGATAGAATTTGGTCCAGGAAGATATTATCACATGCTTTCCTTCAATAACTAGTAAAATGATCCAAATCCCAGTCTCTGATCATAAGCCTATACTTTTGGATAGTGGCAACAACAAAATTTTGGGTCCCATTCCCTTCAAATATAACCCAAATTGGGTTAACTTGAATGGATTTTCAAAGGAATTTGAGTGTAGTTGGAAATCTTGGTGCCCCTCCCACAATGCTCAAGATAGTTGGAAGATCAAAATTTCTAGGCTAAAAGTTGATCAAATTACATCATAATACTGATAAATCTAAACAATTCCTCCTTCTTAGGATAGGATAAATATATATTTTAGAGCTAGAACCTCCTAATGAAATTCTAAAATCTTAGAGAGATTCCATTCTCTCCTAACTTCATGTAAAATCTAGGCAAGAAGAACAATTTTGGATATTCAAATATCACATGACTTGGCTGTAGGAAGGAGAATCCAACACCAATTTTTTCATATTAAGGCTCATCAAAGATATCAAAAGAATATGATTCATAAAATTGAATTGGAAAATGATGACAAGATCTTCATTTTTTAGAGATAAAAAAGCTTCATGTAGCCACTATGAATCCATTTATCAAAAATTAAATGAATATCATGTTGCTCAGGTTTCGCTACTACAAAACATTTCTAAGGTAATAACTAAGGAAATAAAAAAATTTCTTTTCCAAATAGTCACTCTAGAAGAACTATTGGGGGCCTAAAAAAATGCTTGTGCCATAAGCATCGTGACCCCACATAGTTTTAATAGCTCTCTCCTTTGGAGTGGGGCTGTACGTACAATGCCCTTGATTACGTTTGGGGTATCAATATTGGGAAGTATAAGGAGCATGAGACGTGTCTCCTTCAAACGACCTCCAAGATTTTTTACCAAGGTTGATTCCTTGTCTTGTTGTGATATTTTAGTGCTCATATTATTTCCTACTCTATCCTACTCTATCGAGTGTGCTTGCCAAGGAAAAGGAAAAGAGAGAAAAGCAATAAATGACATGAAATTAAAGTGCAAGAAAGTAAACCTAACTAGCCTATCTAAGGATGGAAATGTGCCAAAGATATAATAGACTCTCCATGTCATGATAATTTAAAGATAACACATGCATAGCAACCGACAACATATGAGGAATACATTCCCCTCAAACATGCATAAGATAGAACACCCACATGAGAAATAAGATAGGAATTTCGTAATAGTCACAACTTATTAATGTGAACCATGGACTACATACATGCAGATAAAAGAGGTTAAAAAAATTATTAGCTAATAACACAAGGCTCAAGCATGGCTAGGATACGAGAAAATAAAGGAAAACCTCCTTATATGGCTGAATTTCATTGTTTACAATGAAGAAGGAGGTATTTATAAGAAAAAGTAGGAAATTTTCCCCAAAAAATCCATGTAGAAATTTAAAATTTGCTTGGGCTAATTAGCATCAGTAACAAATGATATGCAGGCATTGGGGATTTGTAGTCATAAATATTATTGGAAGATTCAATATCATTGGGTTGATTCATTTTGGAAATCTCCATGATTAGATATTTGGAATCCTTCATCATTAATACCTTAGGTTTTATGTTATCCCATGGGTTGTCCTCCATGTATCCACTTTTATGCTTCAATTATCATCTAGGGAATGACATCTGGTTGTGGGATGCTATGATTTCGATCAAATTATCATCCCTTCCCTCACATATGATCACTTTGGGTTGGTCTAATGGTTTTTGTGGTGTTTGTTACTTGGAATTTCCCATGCTCTATAGGTTCCTTTGGTGGAGCATCCTTTAGTATATCCTATATAGGTAGAGGATATTACCTTCTTCTTGTTGGGAGAGGACACCTATATTTGGTGGTCCATCCTCTGTTATTTCAACTAGAACCTAAGTGAAAATTTGGGGATGTCAATCCTTGAGCAATGGTGGATAAACCTTTAGGTATCTTTCCCCATTGTGCCTTTTATCACTCTCACTACGAATCCTAAGTTAGAACTTATGAGGGCCATGAAAACTCAAAGTAAAATCGTGGCTTCATAATTTAGAAATTTCAGGATGCTAGTATTTAGGCAGTCCTTTGAGCCTTAAGCTCCTCTTAAGAGAAAGGGAGCCTTCATGACCATTGTTTTGCTCGATTACTCTATATCACCCTAACTCTTTCCTCCACCCAGACACCCAAACATTTGGAGAAAAGTTAGGCCAATGAACCTCCTTATCTAGAAAAGAGGGGGGTCCATGGATTCTAGATGGGGTAAAGTCTTGCCAAGAATGGAGTCCTATTATCTATCACTAGAATGGCTCTGAGACTCCAATTCATGATAAAATTCTCCTTAGCCACAATTGAAAAGACTTGATGATTAGTTATTATTTGGTCTGATGGTTTAGTTGAGGTTCATGGTGAGGGAATATTAAGGTTCAATACTATTTTGTGATGGCGATTCCTCCTTAGTTGCACTTTATATAATCTTCTAGCTTTAGCTGCTTCATAAGTAGTAGAATATTTGAACCCCTTTGAAATCTTCACTACAAATTTGGTGAATCACAAGGAAAGTCTTGCTAGCAGGATTTAAGGAACCGAAGGAAAAGAGCCTTGTCCATTGGGTACAATATTTGAGTCGGAAAAATACTAATGCTTGGGGCCATTTAGGTGTCATATATGATGGGAGTGTTCTAAATTTGAGAAAGGCTATATTTGGTTTGACCAAGGCTCACATGGCTCCAAATGAATAAAGCAAACATCCTTTCCATCCTTAGATTTAGCATGAACAATTACAGATTTAGAGATTGTTGTAATTATAAGGGGTTTTACATATCCTAAGGTATCATTTGGAATTAATTATCCAAGAGAGGCCATTGCATCTATAAATCTATTAGTCAAATGTGGCAAACTATCAATTTCATACCAATCAAACTTAGAGAGCAATTTCATTGCTACTTCATGGTAAATTTTAATGGTAGGATCTTTGCATTAGTATTATCCTGTTACCTATTTGAAAACAAGTTGAGAACCACAAAATATTCTAATATGCTTAATGCCCATAGCTATAGTTGATTGAATACCTAATATTAAGGCTTCATACTCTGCATTGTTGTTTGTGCATTGGAAGTCGAGTTTGAATGATAAGGCGATAGGAACCCCCTGGGGTGTATGAAATATGACTCCAAAACCTTGACCTTTTTTGCACTTAGAACCATAAAAGAATAGTGTGATATTGATTTCTTCCTTTGGAATGACACCTTATTCTTTTTCAGTGATAGTGAATACCGAATCATCTGGGAGCTCAATAATCAAAGGATGATCACTAGGTAGTGGAGCTTCCACAATATGATCGGTTATAACCTGACCTTTAATGGACTTTTGAATTATGAATTCAAGATCAAATTTAGTGAGAAGCATTATCCATTTAGCGGTGCAAGTGTTATTGTAAGTGTGAGATATCATATAACGTAGAGGATTTTATCTAGCTATGACATATGTGATGTAACTAAGCATATAATATCTAAGTTTCTTAGTGGTAAAGACCACTACTAAGCACACTTTTTCCACGTAAGAATATCTAGTTTCATAGCTTACCAATGTTTGACTAATATAATAGACAACTTGCTCTTGATTATTTTTATTATTTTGTGCAAGCATTGTCCCTAATGCAAAGTATGTTTCTGAAATATAAATATCGAAGGAGATCCCAGAAAAGGAGGAGCTAAGACTGGTGGAGAATCCAGGTATTGATTAATGTCTTCAAAGGCTATTTTAAATTCATATGTCCATGAAAATGGCATCGCCTTTTGTTGCAGGTGATTGAATGACCTGCATTTTTCAAGAAGTTGCACAATGAAACGATGGATTGATCGAATATTTCCTTGTAAACTACATAATTCCTTAAAATTAGTTGGGGGATGCATCTTCATGATTACCTTGAATTTGTTTGGATCCACCTCAATAACTATTTTAGAAACAATTAACCCTAGTAGTTTTCCAAAGGTAACACCAAAGACACATTTCTTGGGATTCAACCTAAATTATGCTCTAGAAGTCAATCAAAGACTTTTTCCAATACACCAATTTACTTTTGTCAAGTTTTGGATTTTTCCAAGAGATCATCCACATAATCTTCGATGATATTATGCATGTAATAATGGAATATGTATTTCATGGCACGTTGATAAGTGGCACCTACATTTTTGAGGCCAAAGGGCATCACCTTGTAATAAAAAGTCCCCCAAGGTGTAGTGAATGTTGTTTTGTGTTGGTCATCAAGATTTTTGAATTTGGTTGTATCCTGAAAAACCATACATGAGAGAAAGCATTTCGTGGCCAGTGCAGGTGTCAAAAAGAGTATCAATATTTGGAAAAGAAAAATCATAATTAGGACACACTTTGTTAAGATATCAAAAATCAATGCAAACACGTATCGCCTCATTAGGCTTACAAATGGGTACCATGTTTGAAAGCCACTTAGGATAGTCAATGGGTAAAATGAAACCCACATATAATATCTTTTAAAGCTCTTCTTTGACCAAGAGGGTAATGGTAGGATGCATCCTTCTAAGTTTTTATTTGACTAGCTTAGCATCAGATTTTAAGGTAAGGTTGTGGACAACCAAATTAGAGTCAAGACCAGGAATGTCTTTCTAGGACCATACAAAAATGCCCTTCTTCCTCTTGAGGAGAGTAATTAATTACTCTTATTCATTTTTGGATAAGCTTTTGCCAAGTTTGACAATTTGGGGATTATTGGCATCTAAACTAAGGTTCACATCAATAGCATCTTCAATAGACATGTGAGAACCTTCCTTAAGTTGATGAGGAGTTGGTATTAGATGAATGTCATCTATGAGGTCATCAAACTCTTCTAACTTATCCTAGTATATGTTTGCCTGGAAAACCTCAAGATCTAAAGGTGAAGATGAATGCGGATGGTACGGAGGAATGTAGTTGGATGAAGCCATTAAAAATTCCTCGAACAAGACAAACTTGGAAAAGGAAGGTGGTGACGAAATCCGGTCCATATCAATAAGACTCATATCAATAGGAATTGGCTTTGCCAAATTGTATGGATTACGAAGTGGGGTGAATAAATAAATAGGATTCATGTTGACTTAAAAGGAAAATGGATGGGTGGCAAAGATGAATGGAATGGATCCTTTTGGCTAGGATTGATGCTAGAACCCTGTTAAACCTGGACATCAGTAATCAATACAAATAAATGTAATGTACATGCAAAATGTTTAATTTTATTTTTTTGATTTTATTTTTTTGAATTTTTAAATTTATGTATATATATTACTAACAACATGGCTAATGAAAATTATTAATGATATGGAGGTGGTGACTCACCAGTTGGGTTGGCTCGCTCTTGTGGAAGAAACAAGTGAAAGATGGCTTGATGGATGGGGAATGTTCTAAGGTAAAACTCATCCTGTTCAGTGTGTGGAATGATGGGGTATGATTTCTCTTTAGATTCATCTGAGATAATTGAAATGAGGTCGAATTATTCATAGAATTCATCTTCAGAGTCATCTGTGTGATGGGTACCTTCTCCTAAATTTAAATTTAAATTTTGAAGAGCTTATTCAAGGGAAGAGGTGGATGAAAGTGGATGATAACCTAAAACTGAACAGTCATGTGTTTATCGATATGAAACATCAAAAATATCGTGCATTCCCTATTCATGCCATCCTAGGCCATGTCCTTACCAATTAACAATATGGAAATACTAGGATGGAAAACCCGACATATGTTGTATATTGGCTGGAGTGGATGTTTTGGGTTCATCTGGGATAACTAAATTGGATGATGAATCAATTACCCCATACATAAAATTAATGCTATTAGGCACTGAACCCTTGTTATATACTACTCCTATAGATAGGGATGGGTTGCGTGAGCGACCGTAGTCCTTAACACTTTGAATGTTGAGCGGTGTGACTGTAATAGCTTGGACAACATATTCACCAATACTAGTATTAGTGAGGTGGACCTTAACATGGGATGATGTATATGGAACTGACTCATGGTTGGCTGATGGTATCTCACAACCCATCATTTTGACTTGTGAGATATTGGCTGATGTGGATGGAGATGGATTTGGTTGAGTGGATGATGATAATTTGGAAGGAGTGATTATGGAATGTGATGATGTTGATGATGTGGCTAATGTTGATTGAGTTTTACCACATGTGCATGTAGTCAATGGTGATGAAGATGGGGGTATGGAAGTGGATGCTTGATGAGAATTGGTGATTGGAAGCTCCTCAAGAATGGGAGATTTAGGTGATGGGTTGGATGACAAAGTGGCCGATGATGTAAGAAATAGATGAGTGGAAGGTAACATGGACTCATAGGGGTTTGAGATAAAGTTGCAATACTTAAATGGTTCAACATTCATTGGTATGTAATGTACTTGTCCCTCATGTACGTATTTCAAGCATTGATGTAGTATGGATGGGACACATCTCATTTCCCTCATCCAAGGGTGTCCAAGGAGTACATTATATGCCATGGAACCTTCCAATATGTGGAACATAGTATGCAATGTTTTGACCCCCATTTTGATGGGCAAAACAACAGTACCAACTGTGGAGTAGAGAGCATCATTAAATGCTTTCAAGGTGAATGAGAATTTGGTAATGTGGTCTATTGGAAGCTTGATATGTTGAAGGGTATATGTGGAAATGATGTTTATAGAGGAGACGGTATCAATTAAAAATATTTTGAAAGGCTTCCTATCAATTTGAGCCATGATGTGTAATGGAGGATCCACTGATTCTGATGATATTGGTTTGATTTCAAAATTATAGAAAGCAATGGAGGGCTCCATACATGTTTGAATATTCCCCATAAAATTGTTAAAAGTATTAGCATCTTGAGATTTAAGTTCAATGGATTTTAGAATATCTATTAATGCTTCACGATGTGGAGGAGATTTTTGAATTAGCTCATATATAGATAGTTTAGCTAAAGCCATTTTTAAGCTTGTGGTTAACCGACTGCTCCATGAGATGATTGGTTTGTATGGATGATTGGAAGGATGAACGGGTTGAGATGGATGAGCTAGAATATGGATTGACTGAGAGGGATTGGTAGAAGTTTGGATGGGATATGATGATGTGGTAGGTTGAGGCACACTTGCCTGTGGAGGTATGGGTGGATGACTAGACTACTGCTAAACATTTTGTTGATTGGAGCGTTGTTGTTGACCTCGGTTTACTACATGAATAGCACCCAAAAAACCTTGGTACTATTGAATATGATTAACCTAATTAGGAGGAATCTTAGTATTTGATCCTTCTGTTGTTGGTTGTGTTTCCTCATGATGAGGAAGTGATGTTTGAAAGATCCCAATATTTTAATTTTGTTGAGCTAGAGGATTGTCAAGCTTGATAGCCCCTAACTCAATAAGGTATTGTACTCTATCTTTAAATTTATGGTAGTAATTAATGCCATGCCCATTCTATCTATGATAAGGATAAAAAAAATTCTCCCTATAGTATTTACCACATTTAGCAGGATCATCAAGTCTGACCTCAAGTAAGGGGAGTTGATTTGTATCACATAACCTATAAAAAATGGAGGTATAATATTTAGCCAATGGGGTATATTGATGGGGTTGTTGAACTTATTGTCGATGTGGTTGGTTGTCCATAACTGGCATTGTGTTTTGAATTGATTGAGTAGTTAAGGGAACCACATGATATTCAATTTGTTGTGGTTGTTGTTGCATGGGTTGTTTTTGAACCGTTACTAGCTGACTCATGACCACTTGATTTACTTGATTGGATGAGTTGGCCGGATTGGCTTGATTGGATTTTAATTGATCAGAATAATTTCCTCTATATTTGCCCTTGTTTTGCCATTCTTTCTTCTTAGGCTTGAGCACTACTTAGGCTTTTATCTCCTCAATTGTGCTAGCCTGGGCAAGAGTTTCATCAAATGATCTATATTTTTGTAATTGCAATAACTAAGAGATGAGTTTTAAGCAACTCTCAGTGAACAATAGGGTCAGCTCTTCCATTGGTAGGGCAAATGGCAATATGGTGATAACGACCCTCCAACGATTACCAAAGTCATAGATAGACTCATCGTCATATTATTTTAGATCATAGAGATTGGATAATGAGACTTTATTTCTTATATTGAGGGAGAATATTTCAAGAATTTGGTCAACCAATTGCTCAAAATTATAAATACTATGATTGGGAAAATGATTATACCATTCTACAACATATTCCCCTAATTTTTGAGGGAAGGTTCTAAGCATTAGAGCATCATTGCTTTAAATTCTAAAGCAAAAATTGATAAATGAGCTCACGTGCTCTTTAGGATTCTTCATCCCTTTACATTTATCAAACTTCGATATTGTGAAATCTACCAAATATGGTAGTGATGGTATCGAAGGATGAATTGGTTGATTGATAAGTTGATGTAGGTTAGGCTTATGGTTTATCATACTAGGAGTATGTTACATTAAACTGTCAATCTATTTTTGCATAGACTGGATTCGAGAGTCCTCCCCAAGAATGTGGAAACCTTGAATTACTTGATGATTTTGTGATGGCAAGGTGGAAAGATGTTGAGGTGTAATGAAGTAATGATGACTTGGCGGGGTATATTTATGTTGATGATGATGTGGTTGATGAAGGAATGATGGTGAATGAAGATATGGAGATGATGTATGAGGGCTTTGGATAGGTTGGCCAATTAGAATAGAATGAGTGTGGGTTGGTAGTAGTTTTGGAATGGAAACCATAAAATATTGTGGTACCCAAGATGGACCTTGGCTAACAAAAATGGATTGAGTGGAAATAAGTTGAGGCTTAGGGTTAATCACATGAACTTGTTGTTGAGCATTCTATCGCTTCTTAAGCAATTTATTGAGATGTTATCATGTCTCATGTATTTCCATATCAATGGTTGATGGAATGGATGTGGATGGTGTTGAGTGGTAATTTTTCCCAATTGCAAAAACACACTCACAGTTAGGATTTTGATTAGAAAACCCTCTCTTGCAAAGAAATGAACATTTCTCCAAGGTTCCTTTTACTTAATGTGTGCATGTATGCTTGTCAAATGAGTGCTTGGAATACCTTAGTGTTCTGCAAAATAACTGTTAACAAAGGGCCTGTGTTGGGGTTACTTTAGTATGTTATACTATTATTGTTCATGAAACTTAAAAGAAGAGAAAATGTGATTTGGCCCTCATATGATTACGATGTAGAAATGAAATTCCTTTTATATTGAAATGTTTAGATAGATTTTGTCCTTCTTTGTTAAGCAAGTTTTAACCAATTTTATCCTTTTATTAAACCTTACTTTAAGCATGAAATAGATGATTAAAATATGCCTTTAAAATGTGAATCTGAAAATGATGAGTGGATTCCTTTTATATTACTTTACATTTGAAAGAAAGTAAATGTGCATAAGTGAATTTCCAAATGTGATGGTATTTAAAATGCCATATAAATTACCCCATTTGTATGAAATTGTGATTTTCATAAAATGAAACTAATTTATTGTTTTAAAGAAAATAGCCATTAAAGTGCTCTATAAACTATACCCCTTTAATGAAATTGAGATTTTCATAAATGAGAAACAATTTATTGCTTTGAAAATAAAACGTAAGGCTTGAAATCCAAATCTCATTTTGAAATGTGAAAACATGTAAAATTGGAAATTGCAAAATTCCTTTTAAAAACTGTAAACTTTGAATAATTTTGGAATTTTACATTTGCCTTAAAACAAAATTGAACTTGCTCTAAATGGAAATTTAGAGCTTATTCTTTAAATCTATGTCTCTATTTTTGAGTTTTTATATTTTTTTATCATATTTTGAAAACTTAAAAAAAAATGGAAAAAGTTAGGGTTTAAAGAAAAATATAAATAAAAATGAAACTAAAATGAAATAGACTACTGCAACTCAAAAATTTCCATAAACCCTACAAATGTTAGTATCCTGCACGAAAAACTACACTAAAATGATCCATATTCATGCAATCTAGCCTTCAAATAGGTGCAATATTCTAAGGGAAATGCAATATATTGAAAAATAACAAGCAAATTAACCAAAAACATGCATTAAAACCTGCAAAAACTTCAATATATTGATAGAAAATAGATTTTAAATAAACTCAATAAATGCAAAATACAAACTTTAGCCATGGCATCATATGGTAAACATCCCATCCAACTTGTGGAAGAAAATGCTTGAGAAGCAGACCCAATTCCAACACTATTTTCCACTGCCGTTATGCCCCTCAGTTTCCAATCCCTCTTAATTGCGTTTGCAGTGGATATTTAAAAATCTTCATGAAAATACCTCGCTTTCTCCCCTGGTTTTTGTTTTCTTTCCTTTTACCTTTTCCTAAAAGCGTGTTTCCATAGTGGTGTGTAATGTATTAAAACTACCCTATTTTTTGACATTAATATTAGACTGGAATCTCCATGTATGAATGTTCCTTGGGTATTTATAACCTCCCCAGAGCGGCCTTAGCCTTTTTGCCATCCATTTCAAATTATATTTTAAACTTGTAGGTGTTTACGTGGCAGACAACCCTTTCCCATCTCACCCGCTTGTCTTAGTAACGTTCTCCTTCCTTTGGAAACACATGATCCAACTGCTATTAGTAACGTTAAACACCATGTGGCACAAAATATCAGATTATGGGTGTTATAAAGATAGCAATATTACCCCTTGGAAATATTTATATATGTTGTAGCGGATATATTTTACCTAAAAAAACCTTAATTATTTTTGTAGGGGCTACCAAGTCTTCACACAAGAGATTTTTGACCCGCGAGCCAATTATCCCCTTTGTCGTTTTCCAACTATAGGAAACCCCACCGGGATAGCAACGATAAAAAAAAAAAAATCAGCTTAATAATTCCATGTAGGATACACTATATGCAAAGCTCACCCGCTTTGTCAATCCAAGCAGCCACCTCCATTTCATTGGTCCACATCGGCTTGCATTCCATGCTAGTCATACCAAAGGTGACTTCATCGATGCGCCACACTGTCGATGTGCTTTTTATATGTCTACTTTTCTTCAATTTCACTATTCCAACAAAGCCTCCTGATCCCTACCAGAGTCCTTCCCATTTTGTTGATGCTTCTTCCTGAATAACACTTCACTCCATGCTATGTCCAGGTCACTATCTACGTCTGTTTTGGATATCCAGTATGTAGAACATCTCCAAAAAAATAAACTGCTAGTTTCATTCCCTACCGACTGTGAAAAAATTTAGATCTACCTTTTTAAGTCATGTCGTTTAGCTGGATTTCACCATCAAAGTTTTAATAACAGAACAATGATAAACCTATGAAACTCTTCATTACCTGGTTCACACTCCGTGTTTAAGTTGTCCTTTGAAATCGAATACAATGTATATTGCAAGGGCGAGCATAGTTTCACCATTTGAGTTGGGCACCTCCCTTTATTTTTTACTTTGTGTCACTCAATCACAATATCTTAGTTTGATTAAATTAGCATTGCCTCTATGTTGACTGTGTCCCACAGGTGGGTGATCCTGCGTCAAACCATGCAGTCTTGGACATTATCAGATTCTAATTTTGGCATCTGCTGGTTACCTACAATAAAATCATCTGTCACCACACTTATTGAACATCGTGTAACCTTCTCATCATCTGTAACACTGTATCAATTGATGAAAACTTCAAAATTAAAAAATTTGATCAACACTATTATGATATACTCGTGAACATATCCAAATCTTCATTGTTGTTATCGATGTCACAATGTTTCCAAATCTTACTGCACCATCATGGCCTTGTATGCTATCAATGTTAAATCACCTTGTCAATTACTCCATATAAGTTTGAATAGCTTTAAAGCCTCCATTATTCAATTACCATGTCTACTACATTATTTCACTATTATGTTCCACCATTCATCATGGTAGATGTCGCATAATCTATGTCTTGCACTACCCATGATAGCATTACTCCATCACTGCTACCCTATCGACTTCGAATTAAATACTTTGATTTGCTGCTACAAATTGTGATAAACCCAAAAATAGACACCATATTCCAACCCTTATCGAGCCACCTCGTTGGCCTCGAATGCACATCTCAAAATATTTTTATACATACTGTGGACACTATTCATTTCACATGTCCATTATTGTAAAGGAAATTCCAACAAATCTATAGTGCCAGACTTCACTGCAATAGAAACCAAAAAATCTACCACCCCATTGAGTATTGTGAAGGAAATGCCAACAAATCTACCAATTTTTCTTTCAGCTGTCGAGATCTTCGGTGTACACGTCCTCATCGAATACACTTTCCTTGTTCCCTACACTGACTGTCCACATAATTTACATCATGAAAGACTTGGTGAGGATTCACTTTCCTTCATTATCTACTACTTTCCACGGTGTGCACCTCTTGAATTGGTGATAATGCCATAGAACACAGTCTCATGCATAACCTTTGAATCCACTGTATCGTTGATTTCAATCTTTGCAAGTCCCCATTATCGTGAGTCCCCATGCACTAAATCTACCATTTGTTGCTATGCTGATATCGACTAGATTTCTTTCTCCAGTGCATAACATTACTTTTCACCTGCTATAGTTGCAATACCGAAATCCCCAGAGGCATCAATATTTATCCACAATCGATAACTTCGTGATCCAAGTCATTGCATCCTCATTGCATTTGATGAGGAGCTCTACATTTTATTGCATTCGAATGCTAATTTCTTGGAGGTCATTGCGTCAATTTTTCTTGCCTTAATACTATCCACGATAGTCATGTCATACCTCAAAATAGTTTGCATTACATCACCGAAAATCTGCATGGCCCATGGTTGACGCCTGCCAAGATTTAGATTACAATTTGTTCATGTTGTAGCATAAATACGAATCCTTAATACTTTATCTTTATGCCTCATGTTTCATTCATACACGTACTGCAATCCATGCACAAGGATGTGGAATCCTAAGGACCTAATAAAAACATGCTTTTTGTTAAATTAATATCAAATTTAAACTTGAAACCTAAACTGGCCACTAAAACAATTAGACACAATACATAAACTAACAGATAAAAGTAACATCTAGGAGACGAAAAAACATATTCACAAAAACTAATAGGGCTTCACTTTGATTTGTTTATATATCTATATATATAAATAGATATATAAAATTTTATTACTTTAGTATTTTTGTTTATTTATTTATAATTATTATATATTTATTATTATTATTATTTTTTTTTGCAATGTTTGAACACATTCACACAAACACCAAATTTCATACATTCAAACCTAACCCTAAAATATTATAATAAGAAAAAACAATATAGACAAACTTTACCAATATCTTAGACAATTAAAAAAAAAAGAAAACCAACAAACGATGACCAACACCACACTTTGGAACATGTCAAGATTAACACTCAAAGACAAGCAAATATCCTAAAAACTAAAATTTAAAGGTGGGTCCCCAAGCTTTGGTACTATTTGTGGAATAACCACAACAAATGGTGACTCTACTAGGGAATGCTCCTGAGCATTTCGGACAAAGAACCCAGAATCTCTGGTTCTGAAACCTAACAAACCAAATATTAGAAATAAAATAATTCAACAACATCCAAAGATGATGTGGATAAATAACTTCAATTAAAAATATATGAGCCATTGCTTTAGCTAAGTGTATGAAAGTGTTTTCATTCTAGCATTCTTGACACTATTTAGAATTCGTCACATGATTCGCATTAGGCTATATAAAATATTACTCTAAAAAAGTATGCCTTTTCATTGCTCCACAACCAGCCATGCATTTATAGCCCTGGTGGAGATGGACTTGCTCACCAAGTATTATATTAATCTTGCATTACCTATTTTATAGACATTGCTCCACTACCAGCCAGACATCTATAGCCTCGGTGGAGATATCTTAAGCCAGTTGATTAATTTGGCTCTCTTTTATTATTATAATTTTTATCATTGAATCTGTTAGAATATTCTGATGTGCACTATGCCTACTTTTTGACACTTGTCATTTCCTTGACACTTGTCATATTTTTCATATAGGCTTGTGCCTATATATTGTACTTATTTGTATCAATATAATATCTCTTATCTTTCAAATATCTACATTTGGTATGACAGCAGGCTTTCCCTGCCCTGTTGGTTTGAGGGGAGATTTCCCTCATGGAAACCCCCCCCCATTTTTTTCTTCATTTTTCCCCATTTTTTTCTTCAAGCTAGGGAGTATGCTCTCCATCCCTTGATGGATGGATCAAAAACCAGAAGCTTGGAAAAATTAATGGCTACCCATTTTTGAGTTATCCATCCGAAGAAGTAATTTCTCTTAGAGAGAAATGAAAAATGAGATACACATTTTTTTTTTGGTAGGTAATAAAATTTATTAATATCGTTGGGTTGAAGGGTCCCAATCCCTATTTACATAAGGCTATTATCTAGCACCGAAGAAACAAAAATAGAACAACCCCCATAGACATAGGGAAGAGTTGTGCTAGTTCCATGGGAACACAAAAAAACAAAACAGAAGATTCCAATAACCTTTTTCGACAACAAAAAGAAACCAGGGATATACCCGACAAAATAGGGAAGGTTCAGTAACAGAAACTAAACTCAAAAATCCCACTAACCCAGAACCCAGGACTACTGGGCTTTATCACCATCTTCAGTAGCATTATTCTGCTGATGAGCGAGAAGAGCGTTGAGCGACGTCGAAAGATCCTGCAATTCCTTGAAGTTAAGAGAGAAGATGACCCCAACTTCCTTGAGCATATTGGTTGCTTCCAGGAGTTGGTCAACCGCCCCCGAGACATGGTTGATGATTCTGGAGTGAAAGGCTTCAACAACACAACTAGTAATATTTTCAACTTCATCCATGAACTCAATTTGAAGCCCTCTAACATGAACCATTCCATCATTCCATGAATTAACAAACTCGTCAGATGGAGAAGGTTTTGCACAGAGGTGAAAACAATAGCCTTGTGATGAAAACCACAATTTTGAAAAAGCCCACAATTTGAAAGGAAACATGTGGGATCTTGAAATGGACAAGGAATGGTGTTGACAAAACACCAAAGACAAAAGAAACAGGGTGTTTACGAAACACCTTATAGCATTAAAAAGAACACCTTTGTTGGAACTGACAATAGTGTTGAAAAAACACTTGAAAGGAAAGACACCGGTGTTGACAAAACACCTTATGGCATTGAAAAAAACACCTTTGCTGGCATTTCTATGATTATTAAGAAACCTGCTCATTTTATTTTTGAACAATGCTGATTAAATCCTCCGGAAAGCAGTCTTCCCAAATAATGCAATCAGATTGGTTTGCTGCCAAATTAGCCAAAGTGTCAGCAACTACGTTGGCTTCACGGAAGACATGTTGAACTGTACTTAAGGGAAGTTGCTTGAGAATGGCTTGACTTTCCTTAATAACATTTTGAATATTCCAACCTAGTTTCGAGGAACCTTTTGCATGATTAACCACAACAAGGGAATCACCTTCAAAGATGATTGGGTTAGGAAAATATTTGCATAGAACAAGACACCTCCATAGGGCACGAGCCTCAACATAATTATTTGATTGAATCCCCAAATTTTCAATGAAGGCCTTGATGATCTTTCCACTGTGATCCCAGATTATACCACCAGCCCCAACATCCCCAGGATTGCTTTTAGATGAACCATCAAAATTTGCTTTTAGCCAACCCAACGGTGGAGGTTTCCACTTAGTATTGATCCTGTCATTGATGTGAACTGGTTGCTTAGAAATTTTGGTGGAAATATTGAGAACTTTAAACAAAAGCATTTCTAAACCTGGATCAGGGGGTTTGTCACACTGAATTAAGTTGGTGTTCTCGATAGTGAACCTCACTACTCTGTTGGCTACCATCACTGGATCCCTGGTCTGATTATTGAACACTCTGTTATTTCACTCTAACCAAATCTGCCATAAGGTATGATGGAGGGAAGCTTTCCATATAAACTTTAATCTGGGGTGGCAAAACATAGGAGGCCATTGGGTAAACATATCAGCAATAGTATGGGGCCATGCCCATTGAACTCTGAAGATACTTAAAAGCACTGTAAAAACATCATAGGCAAATTGACAATCAACCATAATATGTTGCACTGATTCCCAAGCTTGGTAGCACAAATAACATCTGTTGGGTAACATGACTCCATGCTTAATCAAATTGTCAGTAGTTAAAATTTTGTTCTTAACAACCAACCAAGAGAAGTGAGCAACTTTGGGGATAATGTTTTTGAGCCAAACGCATTTGAAGATCAAAGATGTCGCTTGCTCATCTTGAGAATCATAATTGTCGTATAACCCATGGGCCGTTTTGATTGAGAAGTTGCCATCCTCACTGCATTTCCAGAAAGGCCTATCTTTTTCCTGGGAAGCTGGGATAAAACTTGATCTGAGAATGGACTGCATGGCCTTAACAACTTGGGAAATTAATTCATCATCCGAATTGAAACTTAGTTGTTTCCACATGGGATGCCCCTGGGTTTGGACGATGAAGTCAACAACTTTTGGTCCCATATTTGCATCTGTTAAGGGTTTTAGGACAACAATGTTCTGATCATTTATAAGAGCCTCATCCTTGACCCAAGGATCATGCCAAAAATTGATTGTCTTCCCATCACCAAGCTGCCATCTTACACCTCTGCTGAGCAACGATCTTGTTTGGAGGATAGACTTCCAGAAATGGGTTCCAGCTTGAGGAGCTTCCTCATCCATAAAGGAATGGTGTTGTAGATATTTCTCCCTTACGACAGATATCCATTCCAAGTTCTCATGGGTAAAGATCTTCCATGCCTGTTTTGCCAAAAGGGCATGATTCATCTTGTGAATTCTCCGAAAACCAAGACCCCCTTTATCTTTTGGGGAGCAAATAGTATCCCAAGCAACCAAGTGAAACTTTTTCTGATTATCAGTTCCTGTCCATAGGAAGCACTTTTGAATTTGTTCTATTTTAGATCCAACTACTGCAGGCACTTTGAAAATAGATAAAAAATAAATAGGAATGCTCTGAAGAACTGACATGACCATCGTGGCTTTTCCTACCAAAGAAAGCAAAACACCTTTCCAGCCTGCTAATTTCTTGTGAATCCGCTCAATGACATTATTCCACATTGCATCTTTTGGATGACCCACAAACATGGGCAACCCAAGATAGGCAGTGGGCAGATTAGCAATGGAACATTCCAGGATATTAGCAATAGAAGTTTGCCACAAGATAGGAGTATTAAGAAAAAATATTTTGCTCTTGGAATAATTTATTTTTTGCCCAACTGCATCTTCAAAGAGGTTAAGAATAGTCTTGATAGTACGGGCTTCTGGGATGGAAGCTATGGTAGCCAACAAAGTGTCATCAACAAATTGTTGGTGGGTGGTAGGTCTTAGGTTGGAAGCAACTTTTATGCCAGAAATTAACCCCAGAGAATAGGCTGACTTTATAGTTCTACCAAGAGATTCAGCTAGAATGATGAAGAGGATGGGGGACAAGGGGTCCCCTTGTCTTAATCCTCTAGTACTTGGGAAGTACCCAACTATGGAGCCATTCACCAGGATGGAAAACCAAGAAGAGGAAACACATTGCATAATGAGATGGGTCCAATCACTGTGAAAGCCAAACTTTAGAAGGACTTTAGACAAAAAATCTCTATTGACCCTATCAAAGGCTTTGTTCATATCCAACTTCAAGAAGAAAGCACTTTTTTAGATTTATGGGCAGAGTGGATTAGCTCATGAATAGTTATCACACCATCAACAATATTTCGACCTTTAACAGAGCTGCCTTGACACGGGTCTATGATGTCTGGAAGGAAATATTTAAGTCTGGTGGCCATAGCTTTGGTAAGAATCTTGTAGACCACATTGCAAAGGCTTATAGGATGGTAATCAGACAAACTCTTGGTAGTAGGGCTTTTAGGGATAAGGGCTAGGAAAGTAGAATTTACATCTCTGGGGATAAATCTGGAATTCTGCATCTCTTTAATGGCCAGGCAAAGGTCAGGACCTATGATTTCCCAAAAAGTTTGGAAAAAATGAGGGGAAAACCCATCAGGCCCAGGAGCTTTGTCTGGTTGCATGGAAAAAAGAGCTTTGTGGATTTCCTCATCACTAAGGGGTTTTAGGAGATTGGCATTCATTTCATCAGTAACAATTCTCGGAATGTGCCTAAGGAGGGAATCCATTGCTTGGGAGGATTGGATAGGTTGGGATCCCAACAAAGACTCAAAATGATGAACAACCTCATCCTTGATTTCGTAGATGTCAGCGGTGTAAGACCCATCACTCTTTACCAGACCCTTGATCCTGTTTGCTCCTCTGTGCTTGAGGGTTGAAATGTGAAAGAATTTAGTGTTCAAATCCCCATATTTTAGCCATAAGTGCCTAGATTTCTGATGCCAAAAAATCTCCTCTTTCTTTAGAATGTTATGGTATTCTGAAAGAAGCAATTTTTCCTCCTGTCTCGAATGAGGACCCTCCTGTCCTTGCTGAAACTGATTTTTGATTATCTACAATTTATCCCTTATATTCTGTTTATTTTCAAAGATGTTTCCAAAAACCTCCCTGTTCCAAATTTTTAGCTTGTTTTTGATAGAGCGTAATTTTTGAGAAAACTGCCTGATATGAGATCCAGGAAAAGTTTCTTTCCACCATTCACCAACACGCACCCTTAAATCTGGGTGTTGAGTCCACATTGCTTCAAACCTGAAGGGAATTTTGAAGGAAGGTCTATTGGCTGATTCAAAAATCAGAGGGCTATGATCAGAACCAATTTTAGGAAGAGCTTGGAGAGTGGCATCACCAAACATCTGCAGAGCATCCTGGGATAGGAAAAATCTATCAAGTCTCTCCTGAATAAGATGCACTCCAGCTCTTCTGTTACTCCATGTAAACTGATACCCTTTCAGCTGTACATCCATCAGATCATTAGTGTTCACAAAATTGCAAAAGTCTTCAGTGGATCTAGGATTGATATCATTTCCTCCTCTCTTCTCTGAGGGGTAGAGAGGAGCATTAAAATATCCTACGAGAATCCATGGAATATTAGAAAAGGTTGTCCTCATTTGGGTGAGGGTATTCCATAAACTTAGCCTATCCTGAGGACTGTTTGGGGCATAAATATTTGTCAAGACCCAGGACTGTTTAGAAATCAGATCATGGAACAGAATATTGGAAATCCGACCTTGACTGGAAATCACCCTTCCCTCCACTTTGGTAGGATCCCATAGACATAGGAGACCACCAGATGATCCAACTGAAGGGCTGAAAGAAAATTCACACTATTTCCAAATAGTTTTAGCAACTTGGGGAGAAGATTGTGCGCCCAATTTTGATTCTTGCATAATGAAAATAGTCGGTCTAAACTCCTTTCTTAATGAGATAGCAATTCTTTGTTTTACTATCCCATTAAGCCCTCTCGCATTCCAAGAGAGGACTTTCATTTGGAACATTTACCAGGTTTTCTCCCTCCTTTGGTTTGTTGCAGAGGAGGTTTGGTTCTATTCGGTTCATCTCCATTGGATGCCATGATATCTGGAAATAGGGTTCGTTGAATGCCATTAGCTATCTCTTCTTCTATATCTCTTTTTATTTGTTCAACTACAGAGGGTTGTATCGCTCCAAATTTTTTGCATCCCTACCTTCAGGCTATAGGATCCGCGCCCGAAGGAGGATGGGAAAAGGATGATGCGGTACCTCGGACGAGAGGACTTTGCGAAGGTCCCGCCTCTCAAGGGAGGTGTATTTTGGTGATTTTTCGATGGATGGTGGATTCACCAGGAAACATTTAACGGCAGTTTCCACGCCTAGGTTTTTGGAATGTGTTTAATGAGTTCGTTTTAACCTTAAACATTCATCCTAGGTTTGGCCGAATGAAACTAAATTAAACTATATGAAAATGCAAGTTCCATGAATACAGCAGACAGATTTGAAAGCAAAAAACAGAGAATTTTACAGAATGCCAATGAAAAATACCTGATCCGGATGTCTGAAGAAGATTCTGACGTTTGAAGCGACCTGGATCGTCGAGAATTCTACGAATCGCCCGCAATCCGACAGGATCGTCCGCAATTTGACAGAATCGTCTGAGACTGACAGATTCATCCGAGATCTGACGAATTCGTCAAGAGACCTGCAAGACAGAAAACAGATGCAAAATACAAGAAATTCTATTGTGCTAACAGAGGCAAATTACACCAAATAGCAATATGAATACTGAACAATATTTAAGAACAAAAATTAATGCAAATTACTCTACTTTAATGGCAAATCATGAACTTAACATGCATTCTAAGCTAAATGGGTGAACACCAAATGCAAAATAGCATAAACACTAAATAAATAGTCTAATTTGCAGAATAAAAAGACGGAGAAAGAGTTAAGAAGAGCAAACTTCAAGCACTGATTGCCTCGATGTAGACTGCAGTCGAGATCGTCTCGCATCAGTACGAAATCGCCTCGAATTCGACAGGATCGCCTCCGATTTGAACAGGTTCATCGACGACGATGGGTGCTGGCTCCGGCTGAAAACCAGTGATGTACCTGCAACAAAATGGCTATGGGACTAGTGCAAAAGCAAAATTAGGATGTGTTGACGCAGAGGGAATCAGTTTGCAGATAAATTCAGCCAGGGGTTGGGGAGGGAAAATCCTAGAAGTTAAATAGGCTTAGGGGGAGTTGTTGGGAGGTTGGAGATCATCCCAATTTGGGAGATCTCCAACGGGGGAGGGTCCCAACGGCGCGGACACGCTTCTGCCTAGATTGGAGACCCGTTGGAACAGATTCCAACTATGCAAATTCAGTTTTGCGACAAGATCGTCTGGACGTCCTAGTCCAGACGAAATCGTCAAATCTGGGGCGATATCGTCTGATCGGCGACGATATCGTCAAACGGTCAAAACAACCTCTAAAATTGGCACGAAAAAGGGGGAAACGGAATACCCGACGGTTAACGGGCGGTTTGGGAGGTTAAATTTGATTTTTAAATTATTTACTAAGGTGAATGTAATTATTGTAATTTTAACTGCGCCAATTTTAGGGTGCTACATTTTGCCCCCTCTTTAGCGAATTTTCCGAAGAAAATGCGTTAAAGATGAGTTCTTCTCGATCTACGAGAAAGCAAAAAAATTATACCCATTTTTAGGCGACGATTCTTGGTCGAATCGTACGACAGCTTACTATGGTGCCCCCTCCGTGTTTTTACCCAAATCGAACGTTTGAGGTAAAAACGCGAAAAAGCAAAAAATTATTGTTGAATAAAATTAAGAAAAATAGGGTAAAACCCTAATTCATTGTTACTGTTCATTTTTACTGTTTTTAGAGCTCTGAAGCAGAAAATGGTGGAGACGACGCACAGATCAGCAGAGGTCCAGCGCGGTCTACGGGTAAGGGTCTAGACTGATCTAGAACTGATTTAATTTGAATTTACATGCTTTTTAAGTGATTTTTAGATGAATTTTGAGCATCGCGGCCGTTTTTGGGCCGTCGACATCGTCGGGACGAAATCGTCCCGATTTCGACGAAATCGTCTCAATTTCGTCAATTTCGCCCGAGGGCGAAATCGTCGAAAGGGGGACGATTTCGACAAATTAGAGACGATTTCGAACTACGAAATCGGAGACGATTATGCTCAAATTTGGGACGATATCGTCCAATAGTGGGCGATATCATCAATTACATGAAATTGATCTTTAAGTTGCATTATTAATTACTGGAATTGTTATTAATGATTGTTTGTTGTTTATTGTTTATGTTGCAGAGAGGATTGCTAAAGAGCAGAGAATGGAAATATGGAGGATTGAGAGATGACTTGGCCGCGCTCACACAGGCAGAGCGGGATCTGCTGGCACAGGCCGGCTTGCAGCATGTGGCGGAGATGCCACAAATATCCACAGATATGGGGCTACTGACAGCCCTAGCAGAGAGATGGTATCCGGGGTCTTCCTATTTCCGGCTACCGACAGGGGAGATGACTCCCACACTGGAGGATGTATGGAGGATTCTGAGAATCCCCATACAAGGACGGATGATCACTCCTGCGGCCAACCAGGGCCACGCTATGGGACGGCTGTGTGGTGACCCGAGCTTCACCCTGGAGAAGGGCGGAGTGAACATCGAGGCACTACGCCGGATGCCTGGGGCATCCAGACTCACACGAGTTCTAGCAGGAGTGGTTGGTGGACTTCTGCTGTGCCACCAAAGCGGGTGCAGTGGTACCATGGGTGCTCGTAGATGTGATCTACGATATGCGGGACCATGGGTACAGGTTTTGCTGGGGCAGCTTTGTTCTATGTCGGTTGTACAGGATCCTGTATGGGGTCGTGTACAAGGGCGACCGATGTCTGGTGATGACATCGCTACTACAGGTTTGGTGCTGGGAGCACATTGCGGTGCGGAGGCCGATAGGGCTTCCACTGATAGGGGTAGACGGGGAGAGGCCCCGAGTCTTCTACTGGTGGCTCCGGAGAGGGGCACAGTGACGGATCGACCTGCCTATGTCCCAAAGACTGCTAGATGAGTTGATCCCAGATCAGATCACCTGGAGGCCATGGCGAGGGCACCCGGGGTGGGCCGAGGATGGACAGGAGCTGGCTCGCATCAGGCGAGTTTGCCGGTTGAGGATGGAGAGGGGAGAGGTGGAGCTCCACCGCTACGACCGAGTTTTGAGGCAGTTCGGTCTACAACAGGGGATCCCATCTCTCAGGGATTATGAGTTTTCTCGGACTGTCCGGGATAACACCACGGTTAGCGGGGCTCCAGACATGCAACGATTCTGGAGTCAGGATGCGGATGATGCCCCCATCCAGCCAGTGGATGGAGACGACGCAAGGGTGGCTGACGGCTACGATGCCTGGTACGTAGGCATCCGCCCTCCTCGGATGACGAGGGCTCAGGGTCCGATCCACGCGGTCGTGCATCGGATAGGGAGGCGGTGCCAGGCAGCGATAGAGGCGGCCCAGGGTCACGGCAGGAGAGAGCAGAGGAGGCCACAGGCACAGGAGAGGCCGCGGCAGAGGGAGAGGAGGGAGGAGAGACCCCCATCTCCATAGAGGCCACCATCGCCCGATAAGGGCAAGGGTGTGGACACAGGAGAGAGTAGCGAGATGGCTACTCTCCGGGCAGAGAGAGATCATCTGCAGGCTCAGGTGCAGACGCTACAGGCTACGCTTGCACGACACCATGCTGAGGTGTCACAGCTCAGAGACGAGATTGCATGCCTCAGGGCACGGGGCGGAGGGGCGAGCTCTGGAGAGTTGACACGGGCTATCACCCAGTTGACATTCTATCAGACACTGTACTTCCAGCTGGTGCCAGAGGTAGATAGACTACCCCTGCCAGCTAACATCGCAGATCCGATCAGGATCGGGTCATCGAGGACCACGTCCCGGTCGAGGACTAGGACTACACAGACTGCGATGGGGCCACCTCGTCCACCTCAGGGCGGGGGAGGAGATGAGGCAGAGAGCTCGAGGGGCTCTCGAGGCTAGAGGGCTGGACATTGATGTTGTATTATATATATATTTTTTGTTTGATAGAGGATTGAGTATGCCGAGGTACAGATTGTGGCATACCGATCCAGTTTTGATGATGTACATATATTTGTGACATATATAGATGAGCTATTTTTGATCATATGACTTGTCTTATGTGATGCTTATGATGTTTTTATGTTTGATTGATTGATTTCATGTGATTATGTCGGTGGATATATTATAATTGGAATGTCATGCTTGTAATATTTGAAATGAAATAATCCGATGTAACAAATTGGTTGTTTGTAATGAAATGTGATAAAAATAAAAATAAAAAGAGACTTCTAACAATAATTTCAAAGGACATTGTCGCTATTATAGACCATTTCATGGAGTCGCTGCTCACTCGGTCGTCAAGCTAATCCCAGTATAGAAATATTGCAAAAAGTAAAAGAGTGCTTAAGAGACTGTCTTAAGACTTTGGTGCAATGATGAAAAATGATGGTGATGATAATGATTTGTTTTCAGATTTTCATGAAAAATATTTGTACATGAAATAATGTTAAAAATGATTTTTGCTAGGCATAAATTCCTAAGTGTGATAAAATTTTTGGATAATTCCCTAGGAATTATACCATCATTGCAAAATTTAAAGGTTGACATAATGATATGAAAATGTGTTTGCTGTTGAAAAGCATAATTTGTGTAACATAATTAATTTAAGTCATATGGTTTTCATGATTTTTAAGAAATGGGGAATAAAAATTGTTACAATGGTTTGCGCTAGGCATAGAATATGTAGGTATAGACTTATACCGTCATCGCGAAAATCCAAAAAAGGTTATTTTTATTGCATGATTGATGTTTGATGAACAGGAAATATGAAAATGAGGACTTGCGCTAGGCATACAATTCCAATTTTGGTTGTGGAACTATACCATCGTCGCGAAAGTCGACACGATATACATGATATGTTTTTGAAAGAAATTTTTGATTTTTCTATGATATAGTTGTCTTTGTGTAAACAACTGTACTTGATTTATTCCCAAACAAGTTGCAAAAATAATATTTCAAAGTACTTTGAAGACAAAAGTTAGATTTATAAGGAATCCCTATGTGCATATGTGAATTCATTTCCGATCTTGATTTATAATAATGATAGACAAAATCTCTCAAATACAAATGTGTGTGCAATTGCATTGTTCATTTACCAGATTTGAGCAAGATACTATGATACAAGTGATTTGAAGAAACCAAATAAGTGTTCATTAACCATGATGTAGATGCATATAACCATATTAGACCACTATGTAGATCGGATTATCAAGAGCTAGCTAATCCATAAGCAGACATAGGTCTCATACAAAAGAAGGTCGCTAATGTGACGGACATATCGCCACGCTAGGAGTTACCCAAGGCCAAGCAGGTTGGGCACAAACCACCTGTTATGGGGCTTACCTCACACTTTTCGAATAATTGAGAATTCCAGGGATTCAAGCTCATCAACCCTTCTTTTCTTTTCAAAGGGTAGGGAAAGGGATTTTATTGCTTTCTTGCTTTCTTTTGAACTTTGCATATTTTTCTTTTGTATTTCTTTTGCTTGATAATGCTTGGAACATTGCTATAATGATATAAAAGAACATTTTTCTTTTCTCTTTTTTCTTGAATTTTTTTTTTTCTTTTTCTTTTTGTTCTAGGGATACTTGCTCGGATTAGCTGTAGAGCAAGGGATTTTTATTCTGGGTAGGGGTGAGCTTGTCCTTTTGCCAATTCTCAAAGATTCTAGACCATGTGCATGATAGGATAGCAGGGGAAACTTTTCGCTCAAGAAATCAGTTCTACTATGTAGCAAAACATGGAAATTACAAATATAATCATTTTATTGTGAAAAGATGTGCTTGGTTTAAGTAAATAACAAGATCAATTCTCTATGCTCAAACTTTATTTAATTGAATTTTGTGAACTTTGATATAAGAGAGATTAGTAATCATGCCAGATAAAATCAAGATATTTATTGTTGTGAGTGTGCTAGTGAGGGATGCCAAATAAATGCTAATTTATCCAAAATAAGTTGAAACATATAACTGCAATAATTGTAAGAAAATATATATAAACACTTTTGAGAAGTTTTGAGAATGTTGACTCTCTCTTTCTTCTGTATATTGTTTTGGTTTCGAAAGAGTCAAGCATATAGCTGTTTTTAGATTTTTATTTTGATTTTAGTTTTTGAGCAAACAATTTAACAAGTGCTTTAAATAAATGCAATAGATAGTTTTTGAAGATTTTTGGAGATTTATGAATGTTTTTGGGTGTTTTTGAATAAATTGAAAGAAATACAAGATAGTAATTTTGAACAAATATATACATGGATGAAATGACCAGATTTATGCATAGTAACGTTTAAGATGCAAAATATTCATGGGTTCTTTAAGTTCTTTACCATCTAAGGTAGATAATTTATATGCTCCTGATTCAAATTTAGCAGTAATGATGTATGGTCCAAGCCAATTGGGCTCAAATTTACCTTTAAGGTCCTTAGTTGCATTTGTATTTTTTTTTTAATTTTGAGGATTTTGATTTTTTTTTGTATTTTGATTTTAATTTATGAATTGAAATTGGTGGTATATACAAGATGATCTATATACACTATACAAGGTTATTTGAGTATAGCATGTCTAAGGTTGCTTCAAAATCAAAGGAGGTTTTGAAGGATAATCTGGTTGAGGTGAAGGTAAGAACAAAAGGTGATGAATAAAAGGTAGTGATAACAAAAGCTTTGTTATAATGTAGAATAATGTAGCAAAAGATTTGACTTTTATATGTGTAAAATTGATCATGTTACAAAATAAAATGTCAGAAGGATAAGAAGGTTCTTCATTCTTATTACTATCTTCCAAGTCTTGATAAGATGGAGAAAGTATATGTGAAAGATATGCATGGGTGTTATTTGGTAAACAAGGATGATCATATATGGATGAAGAAAAGTGATGGATAGAAGATAATTGTGACAATAGAGAATGTATAGAACTTGATGTTTCAATCGTTAAATATTCTTCAAATGGTGTTGGGTCACCATGTATGGTAACAATTTTATTTGCAATTTCAAACTTCAAACATTGGTGAAGAGTGGAAGGGACAACCCTCATCGTATGAATCCAAGGACTCTGGAGAAGTAGGTTGTAAGGTGAAGGACAATATCCTACATAGAATAAAATATCCAGGATCTTGGATCCAATATTAAAGGGAAGAATTATAGTACCTTGAGCTTCTTGAATTTCATTGTTAAAAGATTTTATAATAACATTTGATTCATTAAGATCTTCTTCCTTTGTTTTGAGTTTTTGGAATAATTGATAAGTGCATAAATTAAGAGAGGAGTCATTATCTACCATGATAGTTTTAACATGTGTTTCTTTACTAGATCCTGTAATGTAAAGATAGGAGTCTTCTTGTGGAGTAGAGGAAGGAATCTCCTCATCATAGAATGAAATATGGTTAACCTCAAGAGGGTTTACACCATTAATTATGTTCTTAGAGAAAATATGATGAGGAACAAATTGTTGGCTAGGTATCTTGAACAAAGTTTCCTTGTGATAAATTTGTAATACTTCTAAAAGGGATATCTTTGCTTGAGGATTAATCACTTGTTGTTGGCTATCAAAGTGGATTTCAGATTGAGATTTTGATTCTAAAGATGAGCTTTCTATGCTTACATTCCATTTTGGATCATTCTCTAGAGCCAAAGATAGTTTTGAAGGTTGGTCAAATGAGGAATCCATATCTTGAATATCGGATTGAGTTGATTGAACTTGAGGTTGCTCATTTGTAGTTTTTGTTACAATATTAGTAATATCATCATGATGGGACACATTAACATGCAATATTTGATTGGTTTCTTGTTGTTGATAATTGAATAGGGGTTCTTGGGAGATCCCCATGTCTTGATTGATTATTGGTATTTGTTGTGTAGGAGTTTGATTGTTTACTGAAGATTTATAATCAGTTGTAGATTGTAATTCCTTTATATTAAAAAGACCCTTATCAATCAAATCTTGAATTGCACATCTTAAATCTTTACAATTTTGTGTCATATGTCCATCTACTCTATGATATTCACAATGTAGCTCAGGTTTAAACCAATCTGATGTGGTATAAGGTTGTCTTATGGAAGGGAGTTCAATCTTATTTGTGTCAAGTAAATACTTGAGAATTATATCCATTGGTTGATTGAGCTTAGTAAATTTACGTGATGAAGGTTTTTGAGAGGTTTTTGATAAATGCCTTAGGAATTTCGTCATAAAAGGACCTAATGGTTTCTCACCTCTACTTTCTTTATTATGGGTAGAATGATGATAGGAAGATTGCGATGTAGGAGGTGAGTGCATGGTAGAATTGGAAGAATAAGTATTTTCTTGTTGAAATGGATGTGTTGTATTGAAAGAAGAGTATTGAAAAGGTGGAGGAGGATTATATGTGGGTTGATAGACATAATATGGATATATGGGAGAATAGATAATATCGTTATGAAGAGGATTGGCAAAGGGATTGTCTTGTTGGGTTATGGATGAAAAATGAGAGAAGTGTGATGGAGGTGGTGTTGAATAGGGATAAGGTTGATCATAATCAACAAATGTATTTGGCTGAATTCTTCCAACATTACTAATGGGCTCATATTGATTTGAGTAAAAACTCATGGTTTCTTTAGTACTTCTAAAAGTAATATTTAGCATCTACTATTTAGAATTGAATCTAAAACATACAAACTTGAAATGATGATTTTGTTTTTGTTTTTCTTGTATACATATATATATATATTTGTTTTTGTTTTCAAAAGGTTTATGATGCATTCACGTCGGGTTCACCAAAATGTATCGCTCCAAATTTTTCGCATCCCTACCTTCAGGCTATAGGATCCGCGCCTGGAAGGAGGATGGGAAAAGGATGATGCGGTACCTCGGACGAGAGGACTTTGCGAAGGTCCCGCCTCTCAAGGGAGGTGTATTTTGGTGATTTTTCGATGGATGGTGGGTTCACCAGGAAACATTTAACGGCAGTTTCCACGCCTAGGTTTTTGGAATGTGTTTAATGAGTTCGTTTTAACCTTAAACATTCATCCTAGGTTTGGCCGAATGAAACTAAATTAAACTATATGAAAATGCAAGTTCCATGAATACAGCAGACAGATTTGAAAGCAAAAAACAGAGAATTTTACAGAATGCCAATGAAAAATACCTGATCCGGATGTCTGAAGAAGATTCTGACGTTTGAAGCAGTCTGGATCGTCGAGAATTCTACAGAATCGCCTGCAATCTGACAGGATCGTCTGCAATTTGACAGAATCATCTGAGACTGACAGATTCATCCGAGATCTGACGAATTCGTCAGACGAATTCGTCAGAGACCTGCAAGACAGAAAACAGATGCAAAATACAAGAAATTCTATTGTGCTAACAGAGGCAAATTACACCAAATAGCAATATGAATACTGAACAATATTTAAGAACAGAAATTAATGCAAATTACTGTACTTTAATGGCAAATCATGAACTTAACATGCATTCTAAGCTAAATGGGTGAACACCAAATGCAAAATAGCATAAACACTAAATAAATAGTCTAATTTGCAGAATAAAAAGACGGAGAAAGAGTTAAGAAGAGCAAACTTCAGGCACTGATTGCCTCGATGTAGACTGCAGTCGAGATCGTCTCGCATCAGTACGAAATCGCCTCGAATTCGACAGGATCGCCTCCGATTTGAACAGGTTCATCGACGACGATGGGTGCTGGCTCCGACTGAAAACCAGTGATGTACCTACAACAAAATGGCTATGGGACTAGTGCAAAAGCAAAATTAGGATGTGTTGACGCAGAGGGAATCAGTTTGTAGATAAATTCAGCCAGGGGTTGGGGAGGGAAAATCCTAGAAGTTAAATAGGCTTAGGGGGAGTTGTTGGGAGGTTGGAGATCATCCCAATTTGGGAGATCTCCAACGGGGAGGGTCCCAACGATGCAGACACGCTTCTGCCCGGATTGGAGACCCGTTGGAACAGATTCCAACTATGCAAATTCAGTTTTGCGACAAGATCGTCTGGACGTCCTAGTCCAGACGAAATCGTCAAATCTGGGGCGATATCGTCTGATCGACGACGATATCGTCAAACGGTCAAAACAACCTCTAAAATTGGCATGGAAAAGGGGGAAACGGAATACCCGACGGTTAACGGGCGGTTTGGGAGGTTAAATTTGATTTTTAAATTATTTACTAAGGTGAATGTAATTATTGTAATTTTAACTGCACCAATTTTAGGGTGCTACAAGGGTCTTCCCATTTTTTTGTCATTGCCAACATCTATCTGAGATTTCTTATAACTTCTAGTATGCTTAGGACTCCAAGCTCCAAGGATCCTGCACTCCCCTTCTAGATTAACAACCTCATCAGATCCAAGGATGGGAGGAGGGTGAGAAGGTCTTGATCCAAAGGGTGAAATAGGATTGGATGGCAGAGGAGAAGAAGAAATTAGAGGTGGAGGTGAGGGATTGGGAGGGAAGAGGGATTCAATCGCATCATTAGTAGAGGGATTTGTTGGATGAAAAGAAGTGTCATTTACGAGGGCGATGGAATTTGGATCATAAATATCTAGGCTAGGGCATTCATATTGATTGCCATCAAAAATAATATTTGATTCATTTAAAACACTAAAATGATTAGCCAAAGCATAATAAGAACTTGCCTTTTTATTTATGTCAGTTGGTTGCTTTTCCTTGGATTCATGATGCTACTCGGCCTTCGAAATCTGGTTATCCTAGTTCTTGGATGCTAAAAAGCAATTTCGAAGGTGGCCCTGGGTGTTACACTCAAAACAAAAATTAGGCCTATTCTCATATTCCACAACCTAACTTTTACGATAAGATCCATAGATTAAATTTACTTGAGTCAAAAATTGAGATTCCAGGTTTGCGTTAACACATATACGAGCCTGCATAAATATTGATCTAGATTTCATCACCGGATCTATGGTGACTAGTTCTCCAATGGTTCTGGCAATCCCATGGAGAAACTCCTCATGCCAAAACATGAGCAGCAAGTTGGGGAGCCTGACCCAAATTGGAGCAAAGTTTATGTTCTGGGTTTTCGGGTTGAAATCTTCTCCCCATTTGCGAAGGAAGAGGCTTCTCCTCCCAAAGAACCAGGGACCATCGGATAAGATGCGATTGACCCATCCCAAAAAGTGTACACCTAACTATTGCATTAATGAAATCAACATGAAAGCATGACAAAATAACAAGATTGCATGTAACAATGAAAATGCGTGTTTCTTTTATTAATTTTTTCAATGAAATGTGGTTACAATATTGCCCCTCTTAGGGTCACCAGAATGTTGATACTCTTAATACAATTGCCAAAGCCCCCAATGGGGTAGGCGCACTATAAATGCTTTTCCAAATGGTCGCAAACTGCCTTAGGGTGGAGTAGACCCTCTTCTTCACGTTGAGGAAGGAAATTGGTGATTGAAGCTCCTTTGAACCTATTTCCTACGATCAAGAAACAACACAAGAACGTTATACAAATAGGCAGCCTCTCGTGATGAGGCCCTTTGAAGGATTAAAACATGAAAAAGCCATGAAAAGCATATAATCAAGAAAGCATGAAAAACACATCTAATCTATGCCAAATTAATAAAGATTCATGGAAATGCATAAAAGACTATTGCAACCACATATTGAATGGTCTAATTAAATGAAATAGAACATGAAAGCATAAAAAGAAACCATTCTTGCATATTCTACTATAATGAAGACAAATTAGTAAAGACACTAATTATGTTGGTCAGAAGTCTCTAAAATCCTAATTAAACCATGGAAATGCTAAATGTAATCTAATTAAGCATACTGGAAATGAAACAGTAAGGAGAAGTCACCTCTGTTGCAAACCGCAGCTCTGATTAGCGGTCTGCACTGTAAACCATGGCTGAAAGCCACGGTGAGCAACCAAGTGGTTTGCCCTCCAAATTCAAGGGTTGTGGGCTTGATCTCCTTGTCCAATTGATGTTCAAGGGTCGCCTTCGGTGTCCTCTAACAAGTTTGGTGGTTGAATCATTGAATAGGGCCTCCGTTTGCCCGAATTAGCATTTCTTGGCTCTCCTAGGTCCTTAGGGCATCCATGGCCTAATTCATCATGATGTTTGAAAAATGGGCAATGGGGATGGCAACAAGGCTCTCTCTATGCACTCAAGTGAGTCCACAATTTGATAGGGCTTCACTGCTTTGATCTCCAAATGCACTCTCTCTAATATTTTGATAGCTTCGCTATCAAAATGCTCTATATCATTGCCCTAATTTGAAGGGGTACTTATAGGATGTCCCAGGGCTAGGGGTGGCTTCATGGAGAAGCCAAGATCAAGAAGGGGTGGTTAGGATAGTTGGATTGGAAGCTTCCATCCTCTAACCACCTTCTTCTAGAACAAATGGTCGTTCAAACCGATTTGGCTCGGATGAAGGCCAACTAAACTTCAGTTAAGACCGTAGGTTGCAGCTATGGTTCAGACTGTAAACCGTAGGCCTTAGCCATGGTTCAGACTATAGACCATAGGTCTGGTCTATGGTTCAGACTGAATAGGCCAAGGAGCCCAACTTGAGTGGTTAGAACCATTGCTCTATCTTGGAGTCTATCCAAGATCTTCCATATGGTCTTGTAGCATGTCCATATGAGTAGTCACCCTCGACATGACGTGTTTTAGGTGTCTACAGATGCCCCTTTTGAGATGCATTGTGAGATCGAACAACGCTGAGCAAAAATAGACCTCCTAAAATGATGTCAAAGGTTCTATGATGATCATTAGTCGGATCAACATTAGATGCCCCAGGTCCTGCAAAAGGATGCGCATCCTGGAATCATTGCTTCCAACTCTTTGGAGGCTTAAACTTGAAAGAGTTTGCACTCATCATCAAGACATTCGAGTAGCTTTGGTGCTACAATAGGAGTTAGGCCTATATAATCCAAAAGGATGAGAGTTACAAACAAATTATCATATTTTCTATTTTCCCCAAGCAAAGGGGTAAGCTTATGATAGTTGTTGACAATGATTCGCAAGGACGAACACAATTTTGACAAGATCAAGGGATCTACGATCTCAGGGATCTTCTGCTGATTTTGATTATGATTTGATATTATGACTACCCCCTCAAGCGATGAGTCGATGAGGGTAATGACAATGTATGAAGCGACGAGGTCGCTTGACCACTATGAATGATCTGAACAAATTTAGATTTGAGCATTTTAATGCCTTGGCTAGGCCTAGTTCAACTTCTGATTCCAACTGTTAATAGTATTTGCACATTTCTATCCCATGGAGTAGTCGGGCTGCAATAGCCATCTTAGGGAATCAAATTGATACAAGTCCAATTAGATTTGTGTTGAATCAAATTATCGATGATTTGCTGAAAATATGTCATAGGAGAAATGACATGCAACGCCTCGTTCCCGTGGAGCAGTCCGACCTCGAAGGCCTTCTTAGGGATTGAAAAGAAGCATATCAGATCAACGATGACAATTTTACCCCAAATGTCCTTATGGTAATTTACTCATCTTGCCGAATTGCATGGATCGCAAGTCGCTGCAACCACCAAGTGTATAGGGTAAATTACTGAATACGAGGTGCATTTGGTTTTTTAATTATTTGATTTTTTTGTTAATTTTGATTTATTGATCAATCTTGGTGCTTTGAACATCACCAAATTTTGCAATATTGATTGCTCTTTTTGAAATTTGATCCATTAGGAGTCATTAATTTGCCATTTTAGACCTTCCCACGGTGGGGTTTGAGTGCATTTAATGTTGGTTGCAAACCATAGGTATGGTCTACGATTGAAAATTTCCAATTTGGGAACCGCAAGTCGGGGTTGCGGTCCATCAAAATTAGGGCAAACTATAAATAGCTTTCCCACTTTGAAAATTTCATTATTCTCATTCCAATAATTGCATTTCAGAGAGCTCTAAGAGGTGAGAGACATTCCTTGATCCGAAACGCTGCCAAACTTGACCTCAAATTTCACTCGTACCCCGATGGCGGACCCAGGACAACCATCCACTAGCAGAGGCCATGATGCGGGCAAGGTAACTCGAAACCGAGTCCTCACACTCATTACCAACTAAAAATAAACCACATTAAGTAATGGGTTAATGAACTTCACTAAATTGTTGGCAACGAACCTCACCGTAGACTAGGCTAGGTTAGATTTTATTATTTTTTTAGCTAGCTAGGCTAGGAAGGGACCCAAAATGGGTCTCGTTCCTAGACCATAGCTAGCACCTACGGCTCCCAATTGTCAGTTTGGGAACCACAGCTATCAGCTACGGTTAGAATTCAAATTTCCAACGGTCAAATTTGATCGCAGTCGGACCGCAAGGTTGACCCATGGTTCGATGACTTTGGAAATTTTTTCTAATTTTTCTAACTTTTCTAAGGTTTTCTAGAAATTAATGCCAGTTATTGCATGTCTGAGATGCCTTTTGAATTTTCTTGATGTTTTTGATATTTTTAGAGTCATTTTTTATCTATTTTTGCTTGTTTTAGTTAGATTTTTCTCTTATGCATTGTTTATTTCTAGACATTGACTTCTAGGGCCCGAGAGCTAGACATACTTTGCACCCTCCATGGATAGCTTACTCCAGGGAGTAGGAGTGGTTCAGAGCCATTGGCTTTGGCTATGTCTTGGATCTACCCATGATTAGGGTAGATACAACATATATGACCGCGTTGGCCCGGAGCTGGAATGCCCGGACCAACACATTTCATCTATCGATGGGTGAGATGACCATCACCCTAGAGGATGTCTATCAGATCTTTAGGATCCCTATTTATGGTGAGGCCATCACCTCCTCTTCCTCTCGGAGGAAGAAGGTTGTCTGTGATGCTATCTTCGATGATCGGAGCGACGAGGCCTAGTGGTAGATGGATCATGGAGGTGTACACATCGGCTACTGGTAAGGGAGCACATCTTCTCTGTTAGAGAGGTAGTCTTCATGCACCTGGTCATGTAGATAGTCCTTCTAGACTCCTCAGGCATGAGGATCCCCTGGAACCTTCTTGCTAGCATTAGGAGGGTTGTTCAGAGCACCATCCATCGACCACTGCTCCTAGCCTAGGGGAGCACTTTATTATGCTAGCTCTATCGAGAGTTGTATCAGGTGACTTGTAGGAGTTGGGTAGGCATCATTTGTAGCCTACTACTATAGATCTGGGGTTGGTAGCATATCCACATTGAGCATCCTATAGAGCTACCACTTGATATTGACTCTATTGATGATGCACACTAGTGCTATGTAGCTTGCTGGCCTTATGAGGAGGAGGGTTTTAGAGTAGGTCCCATGTAGGGGACATCGGTCATTACCTTAGTAGATTCATGGGATTGAGGCTCGATGATATAGAGTGGCACCCATACATGGGGTGCCCTGCATGGCTAGAGGCTGATGAGTGATTGCGTTGGGCTCATCGAGATAGGTGGCTCTTAGGCCACAAGGATGAGATTAGGGAGTACCATTTTTACTCTCATGTCCTATGATAGTTTGGCTTAGTTCAGGATATACCAGAGCTATCGATCATCTATAGGCGGCTAGCTCTAGAGATAGGTTTATAGTGGGTACAATCGATAACACTTGGTGATGTGGTTAATGATTTCTAGGAGTCAAGGGTTTTTGTGGTTGGGACTACTCCTACTTATGATGCTTGGTGGTCGCTATTACAGTGGTAGGGATCTAGGCCCCTCGATCAGGTTGATGATGAGGCTGAGGCTGATCCATAGGGGTGTAATGTGCACCCATGGACTGAGGGTGGCTGGGGGTAGAGGCTATAGTAGGAGATGCACCCCCTATGGATATCGAGGAGGAGGCATTGGATGAGGGTGAGGTGCCTCTAGATAGTGAGGTAGGCTAGTTGCTAGCCTAGGTAGCAGATCTACAGAGCTAGGTTGGGTGGTTCCACACTCAGATGTTGTAGAGGGACACTAGCATCACCATGTTAGAGGTGAAGCTAGCTCATAGTGAGAGATAGTGGTAACAGATCCAGGAGGAGCTCATAGGTGCCATGACTCATGCCACAATAGTAGAGGGTCAGATTCAGGAGCTGACTAGCTCACTACAGGTAGCAGAGGCATGATGAGATGTGGCTATAGTAGAGAGGGACTTGGCTCAGTCCCAGGCTCATAGAGGAGACCCCACCTCATCTCAGGCTATCATGGCACCACCAGTAGCACCATCAGCTATACTTCTAGGAGGTGGTGATCCCATGGTAGAGGTTAGGTGGCTCACTTCCCTCGTAGAGGAGGGAAATGACCTTTGCGATGCGAGGGCAGCTCGCATCTCCCAGCTAGAGGGTTTTATCAGATTGTGGGGCTTGGAGGTGCCAGAGGATAGACATGCTATGGGGTCTTAGAGGACCAGGTCTAGGACTACAAGATAGTCCATGGTGAGCTCCAGCCAGTGGACTCATAGGATAGAGAGGACACATAGGTCCTCTAGCACACATGGAGGTAGCTCTCATAGGAGTCACAGGGAGATGGGTGCGACCTCTAGTCATAGGTCTAGCCACTTAGACATACTAGTATCCCATGTGCTAGGCCTCTTTGGGTTAGGTGGTACATAGGGCCCTCAGTAGGGCACACAGTAGGCACTAGAGCCGACTATAGAGCAGGCTCTAGAGCATAGGGCTGAGGGAGGCGATGAGAGCTCCAGTTTAGGGGGAGCAGGCCAGAGCTAGGGCTCTACTAGATCTAGGCTACATTTTTGCATATGTACCATTTTTGGTGTAAGGTCTAGGACCTACACGATTGTAGCCTATGGGCATTTTGTACTCTTGATGTACTCTATTGGACACACCACACACACACACACACACACACACACACATATATATATATATATATATGAGATTGATCATTTATGACTCATTATGTGTACTTGTGTATTTTTAATTTTATGTTTATGTGATGCACATGGATGCAATGCTTATGTTAATTTGATGCTATATGATGTGATGTATGGATGACATGCACTAGATAGCTATTTAATTTATGATGATGATGATATGTAGTGATCTAGATGCTTAGATGTGCGATGTATGTAATGCATTATTTACATGATGGTAATCTAATGTAAATGAACCTGTATGCTTTAATCACTTAAAACATAAGGAATGAATGCAATTATGTTTATCAATCTAATGGATGACACCACATAATGTATAAAAATCATGAATGTAATTGAAAATCCTTAAGATAAGAATTTGATCAATTAATCACCCATATATGAAATGCAATGGTATGCAGTTGTATGATGCGAATGATATAATGTGTCATTCTATTTTCCTTTGCAAATTTGAAAAATATGCATGATATAGTCAGTGGTCATCTAAATATTATTTCTAATATCCATCTGGTATCTATCCTATATCTTGATTGTGCTTTATATGATGATGTATCATGGACTCGATACTTTGCAATTTGATGATTTTATATGGTTTGTGATATTTGATATTTTGTTGCTATTAGAGAAATTTTTGAGGTTTTCCATGAGACTCAAACACCCTAGTAGACTTATCAAAAGTTGCATACTAACCACACTAGACTTCTGAAGTGCAAGGCTTTTGCTAGGATAGGCCCTAACTGTTCATTATCCCTGTGTGTGCACATGAATATTTTAAGATAAGACACGAGCATTCCCCAATGTCATGCAGGATTCTTTCAGCCCATTGCTAAGATAGGGGTTCCACAAATGTCTTATCCAATCCCAAGTTTAGATTTTAGTTGGACTAAGCCACTAGGCAATGCAGGACACCTAAAGCTAGCTCTTCCACATTCAAACATTGGTCTACCCACAAGCGAGATGCAAGTGTATCAGACATATCATCATGCGTAAGGTACAGTAGTGCCAATAATTCTAGGGATTCAGGCTCATTCCTTTCTATCCTTCAATTTTTGGGATACTTGCTCATATGTGGTGAAGCAAGGGAGTCGATTCCATCTTCATTCTGAACTATCTCTGGATCTTCATTTGATCTCTCTTCGAACTAGATTTCTGATCTTCATTTGATCTCCACTCGAACTTTTGATTTATGATCTTCATTTGATCTTCACTTTGAACTTGATTTGAGCCTATTTTTTGATCTTCATTTGATCTTCACTTTTTGGCATTTACATTTGATAATTTTCTTCAGAAACCTTCCTTTGGGGGATTTACTTGGGAAAATTGTTTCTGGTATATCGATTGAGGATATCGATCTTATGATATCAATGTGGGATATCAATCTGGGAAGTCGATCTATGATATCGATCTAGGGTATCAATCTTGAGGATTGATGTGGGATATCACTCTGGGATATTGCTCATTTTATCGTAAGCAAGGGATTTTGAATAGGGAACTAACCTGTCCTTTTGCCAACTGCCAACATTTCCCATACCGTCCGCATAGAGGGATAAGCAAGAATAACTCTTTTCACCTCAGGATACCTGGTCCTGCTTCACGACTTTCATCTTCCCCTAGTCCTTGTTAGGATTGTTTAATTTGTTGATTAGTGATAGGCTTCTGATATGCTAAGGGCTATACTAACTGAACCTCAGCTACAAAAGCAAAGCAAGCTTTCTACCAACTCTTGATAAGACCTCTAGGTATGGTTGAATGACCAAAAAACCCTAGTATATCTCCATAGCAACAAAATAGGTTGTGTTGAAAAACACAATTACTCACATGAATGATGGATTTATGATAAATGCAGAGATGCATGATTTAGACACAAACGTGGTGTCATTTGTAAGACTGACAAACATAATCCCTCCTATTATGGAATGCAATGGATGACGAATGCCTATATGCAATGCAATAATGCAGTGGATGCATGAGTGAATGCAAAATGAAAATGCAAAATTCAAATGCAAATGCAAATATTTTTGGATTTTATGCTTTACCAATTTTTTTTGGATTTTATTGATTTTATAATTTTTATGAGTTTTGAGCCTCATATCTGACCAAACGGTGAGTACATGCCTCTAGAGCCTTTAGGAGTGACCAAATGATGAGGAAATGTCATTGGAGCCTTTAGATTGACCAAGCAATTTTTTAGCAAAATCCTTGGAGCTTTTTAGGATGATCGAGCGGTTTTAAGAAAACCCTCGGAGCCTTTTGGGTTTGACCAAAGGGTTTATGAGCACCTTTGGGACTTTTTGGGATGACCAAGTGATATTTTAAGAATCCTTGGAGCTTTTGGGTTGACCAAGCAATTTTTTATAAACTCTTGGTGCCTTTTGATTGACCAAACTACTCACAGATGAGCTTGGAGCCTTTTAGGATGATCCGAGGGTAAGCAAAGGGGGGGGGGTTGACCTGGGGTTTTTGTTTTTTTAGAAAGAAACCCTGGAGCCTTTGATTGACATGACCAAGGGTTTTAGGAACCCTTGGAGCCTTTTGGGGAGGGCATGCTGCCCTATGTACCCCTAGTGTGTGTGCCATTTGATGATGGTGAGGGAGGTGCAATACCTCTAGATTCCTCATTTTTCCTTATCGAATTTGGCGTGGCTGGTGGAAAAGGTATGCTACCTTGAAGACCCCCAACGTGCATGCTATTCACTAAAAAGTAATCAGCTTGTTTAGGAAGAGTGATAGAAATCAACTCTCCTAGGTGAAGAATGGACCTCATCGGTGTACCTATGCTTCAACATGGGTGAATGAGAGAACCATCCTCATGGATCTCATCCCGTTCTACTAGGTCTTGGATGACCCTCTTAAATGATTGGCAACTTCGAATGTCATGTCCATGCACTCGATGATACACACAAAAGGGACCCCCATCAGGTGACCCAATCTTGGATGCCCTATGCTTGACTTCGGGTAATATGAATACCTTTGCCTCGTGTAACTTTTGGAACAAAGTTAGAGTAGTCATCTAAAATGAAACTACTCGTTGCACTGGCCTATTGGGCTTACGAGGTGACTGACGACTTCGAGGTCACTCTTGAGGAGGTGTGACCTCCACTTCAGCATGTTGGGGCACTATGAGAGAACCATCTACATGATAAACCCCCTTATCTATCATATTTTGCACCACACTCTTAAATTCATGACAATATCGAATGCCATGACCCTCTATTCGGTGATAGATACAATAGTGATGCTCCCTGTAACCCATAGGTTTAACTCTACTTGGGTTTAAAGGGATGATATCAGGCAAGGTGATGACCTTAGCCTCTTGTAACTTCTGAAATATGTCTGACATAGACTCTTTTAATGGAGTCCCACTATGCTATGACTATTTTGGGCTCTTGACCCGCATTGGTTTGCTTTGAGAATCCAATGGTTGGGTTGGCCGCATGGGCTTTTGCTTTCACTGAGGCTTTTCCTGTACTTGCATAGGAAGCGATTCGACCTCATGAAAGGGTTGCTTTTGTAATTCTAGGTTTTCAAGCTGGTTCTTGATAAAATGCAATGCCTTATCTTGCTCATCCATTCGATGCTCCATCCATTCTAGATGGCTTAAAATGGATCACAAGACTAACAAAGAATTCATATGTATTTCCAATGATAGATTCGAAATACCTTTGTCATTTGAAGGAAATAGAAAAGTGGATGCTATGGATCCATTAGGTAATTTCAAATCACCTATTTCCTTCATTTGAGTTGATGTGGAAGCTTCTTGATGACACACTTCATCAGTGCTATCCACATGCTCATGCCTATGACTCAGCTCAAGTTGTTGTTTCACTTCGTTGTGTTGAACTGTGTCAGTTTTGGTACCCCCAATATGATGTGAGGAACCTACCTGTTTGTGCTCTTGAGATGGTGCCATGAGAAATGAGTCAGGAGTGACTAATTTCAAAGGTTCTGGCCCTGGAAATGTGGAAACACCATTGGATTACCCCATCTCCGGCTCTATGTGATTAGGAATCACTTGATCTTCTGGCCTAATGTCGACCATTCCCACAAACTCGTGAGAAGACTCCACAACTGCATGCATCATAGGTAATTCGTCAACATACTAAGGTTATCCTATTTTAGTCATGATAACTGAACCTTCCTCATACTCATACGATGTCTCTAGGATAGGATCCATAGGTAGAGACTCGATGAAAAGTTGACCTAGATCCTCAATGGATTCTATGGTGGGCAACATCGTAATGCTGGCCTCTATAAGCTCTTCATATTCACCATCATCCTCATGAGGACTATCTAGTGACATGATGGATGAAGAGGGTGTGATACACTCAGGTGCATCCATGACCATGCTAGGTTCTTCCTCCTTGATAGGAGTATGAAGATCCTCTAATGATACTTCCAAAGCAGCTATGAGCAACTCCGTAAGGGCATTCATCAATCCTTCCCTGCTAAGCGGTGTCGAGAATGCAGGGGTCGTAGGTGACTCCACAGGTGATAGCGGTGGGGATGGTAACTCCACCACCATCTGCAAGGCTACATCCAAACTTTGGATAGACTCATCCAATTTAACTTGCAGATGCATAGGCGCCTCACCAAGTTCCTATGGATGATCCTCAGGTTTATAATACTTGAAGGGATCTGGGTCCACCTCAACTATATGGACTTCACCTCCATGGGTGTACTTAATGCATTGATGCACTATTGATGGCACACACTCCATGGCTCTTATCCATGGTCTTCCAAGTAGCAGATTATACTATCTTGATCCCTCTAAAATGTAGCACAATGTAGGAATAATATTTTGTCCCACCTCGATGGGGAGGACTATTGTGCCTACTATAGGGGATTCCACATCGTTAAAGGCTTGCAGCATTAAAGTTGTTTCCTTGATGTGGGACGGTGGAATTTTGAGATGTTTGAATGTTGAGGTGGTGATGATATTAATCGATGATCCTGTATCCACCAACACTCGCTTATACACAATCTATTTTATCCTCACTATGATATGCAATGGAGGATCAGACTCCTTGATAGGGATAGGTTTGACTTCCTATTTATGGAAAGTAATCACAAGTTCCTTATATGGTGGAATAGACTGTATATGCCCCAAGGATTGTGATGAATTTCGAGCATTGACATTGCTCACCTATCGGACTTGACTACTCTCGACCTCATGCTTACGCATGGGATCCTTAAACATCTCTTTCTATTGCTCTTCGATAACCCTAGGCATGTCCATCTATCTAGAAGAATGGCTATCTACTTGCTTAAGTGGTAACTCTTGATGATGCACTGGGTGCATCGCGTTGACTTGTTGCCTAAGCACTCTAGGTATGAGCTTCTTTTTGGGAGTTACCTCACATGATTGTTCTTCATGTGCTTTCTATTGGTAAATCCTCTCTTCACATCATTGGAGCTCATCCAACCTTTGTTGATGCACTCTCTTCCTTTCTGCACACTCATGCTCTAGATGCTTATGCTCACGATGTGCCTCCTCCAATTGGTCTTGGAGTAGTCACCTCTCATGGGCTGCATGAGACTCAGATTCCCTATAGGATTGACTCATGGAGTAAGATCCACAACTCTCTATCTCACTAGGTGGAGACCTAATGACATGGGTTCTCACTGTGTGTGAGGAAACCCCATGATATGTATGGGTGAACCCCTTGCATGATGAAGGGAGCTTGCGATGACTCTCAAAATGTCATGCTAGGAGGATTGGATCCTTCGATGCATGATGAGTGTGATGCCTAGCAAGGAGGTGTGCGAGGTCTGAAAGCTCCTCAGGAGAACATCGAAAGTATTCAGAGCCTCTCCATGAACTCTCCGACTCATTAGCTCGTGATTGAGCTCTATCATGCCTAGTCGTCATGATGAACCGACTAAACAAGACTCGAGAGGTTTCCTCTCTTACTAAAAATTTTGGCCTCAAGGAGGGCCTTATCTTGATGAATTAAGCAATAAAGAAGCATACAAAGTAAACAATGTGATTATCTCCTTTACATTTTAAAAGTTGAGCCCTAAACTGTTTGATGTGTTTCAATGATTTTTTGTATCAGTATAGAACTCCTTATCGTGTTTTGAAAAGCGTTGAATGATATTCTCAGTTTAAATTGGCTTTCACCTGTACACTCACAGCTCGACAACTTGGCTATGAACTCCAAGTCACGTAATCCAACCTATAATGTGTGGTAATGAAGCCCACACACGGTCAGGGAGCACAGGTCCTCCCAGATCCTCACCCATTTTCCCCTAGTCAGCGTTATACCCTCCGAAGAGAATACATGCAAATTTTCTAGGGTACGAAAGGTTCTTGGATCCGGTATTGGTCTAGTAACAAAGGGTGCGTAGGATTTGGGCCAGCGGATGGAAATTATGCCCACCGTCACTGAACCCTACTAGTGGTTGGATGTCAAGCCCAACTCACTAGCGTTTAAGTGCCAAGTGGTGTGTGTGGTTCATTTTATTGTACATAAAAGAAATGCATCATATAGCACTCATGCTCATTTTCTATATGCTATGCAAATGAAAGAATGTTTTACATTCAGAAAATGCAAACTAATCTAGATGCTCTTTTAGACAATGCACATTACGATGACAATGGCCACTAATTGGGCCTCACACATGCAAACCAAATAGACACTTCTATCAAGCACGTTGTAGCCTAGGGCGGACTGCAATCATAGGTCCGCTGTTCCCAGCAACGCCTTTCTACAAATGCAAATGCTAAATGAACTAGGACATGATTAATTTCCTTTTTTTAATTTGCTTTTCCTAATTTCATTCACTTTTATGCATTCTGTAAAAATACAGAGAGTAAAAAAATAATAGAGAGTGGAAAATAGGGCCTACCTTAGGTCCTGAGTTGATCTGCACTCTGATTTCTATTGTCTGTGTTGTCAGGTGTAAACCATAGGTCTGGTCTATGGTTCAGACTATAAACCATATGTTGAACCTATGGTTCAATTGTTGGCCCATAGCTGATAGTTGCGGTCTATACCTACAATTTCAAAAATCAAGAAACAATAGTTAGATCGCATGAATTACGGAGTTCCACCATGATCGCCTTCTGACCCATCCCAAAAAGCGTACACCTAACTATTGCATTAATGAAATCAACATGAAAGCATGACAAAATAACAAGATTGCATGTAACAATGAAAATGCGTGTTTCTTTTATTAATTTTGTCAATGAAATGCGGTTACAATATTGCCCCTCTTAGGGTCACCAGAATGTTGATACTCTTAATACAATTGCCAAAGCCCCCAATGGGGTAGGCGCACTATAAATGCTTTTCTAAATGGTCACAAACTGCCTTAGGGTGGAGTAGACCCTCTTCTTCGTGTTGAGGAAGGAAATTGGTGATTGAAGCTCCTTTGAACCTATTTCCTACGATCAAGAAACAACACAAGAATGTTATACAAATAGGCAACCTCTCGTGATGAGGCCCTTTGAAGGATTAAAACATGAAAAAGCCATGAAAAGCATATAATCAAGAAAGCATGAAAAACACATCTAATCTATGCCAAATTAATAAAGATTCATGGAAATGCATAAAATACTATTGCAACCACATATCGAATGGTCTAATTAAATGAAATAGAACATGAAAGCATAAAAAGAAACCATTCTTGCATATTCTACTATAATGAAGACAAATTAGTAAAGACACTAATTATGTTGGTCAAAAGTCTCTAAAATCCTAATTAAACCATGAAAATGCTAAATGTAATCTAATTAAGCATACTGGAAATAAAATAGTAAGGAGAAGTCACCTCTATTGCAAACCGTAGCTCTGATTAGCGGTCTACACTGTAAACCATGGTTGAAAGCCGCGATGAGCAACCAAGTGGTTTGCCCTCCAAATTCAAGGGTTGTGGGCTTGATCTCCTTGTCCAATTGATGTTCAAGGGTCACCTTCGGTGTCCTCTGACAAGTTTGGTGGTTGAATCATTGAATGGGGCCTCCGTTTGCCCAAATTAGCATTTCTTGGCTCTCCTAGGTCCTTAGGGCATCCATGGCCTAATTCGTCATGATGTTTGACAAATGGGCAATGGGGATGGCAACAAGGCTCTCTCTATCAAAATGCCTCTCTATTATTGCCCTAATTCTAAGGGGTACTTATAGGATGTCCCAGGGCTAGGGGTGGCTTCATGGAGAAGCCAAGATCAAGAAGGGGTGGTTAGGATAGTTGGATTGGAAGCTTCCATCCTCTAACCACCATCTTCTAGAACAAATGGCCATTCAAACTGATTTGGCTCGGATGAAGGCCAACTGAACTTCAGTTAAGACCACAGGTTGCAGCTACGATTCAGACTATAAACCGCAGGCCTTAGCCATGGTTCAGACTGTAGACCATAGGTCTGGTCTATGGTTCAGACTGAATAGGCCAAGGAGCCCAACTTGAGTGGTTAGAACCACTGCTCTATCTTGGAGTCTGTCCAAGATCTTCCATATGGTCTTGTAGCATGTCCATATGAGTAGTCACCCTCGACATGACATGTTTTAGGTGTCTACAATGATCTGCATCCTCTTGATTGTTAAGATGAATAAAAAATAAACCTCTGGACATGGTAATGATTTCCAAACATCCTCACATTTTCCATTTAATGGCCACCAAACATCGAAGAGCTTCTATATCGGGTCTCCCTCTAAATTTTTTTTTCCACCAGGGAGAAATATTCTATGGATATGTATTTAGCCATAATCTCCTCTAGAATAATCAGATCAAATCCATAGGGGATAAAAGTATGCTTGGGAACCAGAGGGGGTTTAGGGCCTCCTCTAACTATTTCGACAAAGGAAATAGTCCCGAATGCTATGCCATTAGGGCAAACTCACCCATAATTCTTCGTTTATTTGGGGGTTTTAATGAGTGTCGTTAATTCCCTCATTTAATCTCAATGATTCATCAATCCAAGGTGGTGCCCAAGTCTATCTGTGATAGAATGTTAGGGCAGAGTACAATTTAGGCATTCAAATTTCAAGCATATATTAGGTGATATAGATTTGGTTTAGCCTTTTGGTGTCACATTAAACCTAATCTACAGAATAGAAACTTGCAAGGAATAAAAACTAATTCTAATTTGCAAAAATTGAAAGTTAACTACAAGTGCAAGAATTGAAATTGTTGAATTGAAATCTAATCTACTTTTGCATAATTGAAATAACAGAATTGAAATTGCTAAATTGAAATATTGCTAAAAATGAAATCCTAAATTACACTTGCAGAATTGAGCCCTAGTTTACTTTTGCAGAATTGAAATGATGTTGGGGAATGAAACTTATGCTAAAACACCTGTCAATGTCCTGCCATAGAAGGTCGTCAAGCTTTTTCTAAAGGAATTGACAACAAAATAAAATCTACTGGAATGAAAAGTTGTTGAAACATAAAAACAAAGAAAACATGGAAATTAGATAAAACAAGGGAAATAAATGTTTAATATAATTTTTCAATTGACACACACACAAATGTTGTACAAAAACATAATGGAAAATATAAATAACATCACACAAAAACTTAAAACAAGAAAATAAAATCTGATAAGCAATCTGTTAATTCTGCTATAGCAAAATTATAGATTAAAACTTGCCATAAAAATCCTCCTAGATCTAAAAATGGGTCCATACTTCATGATCTATAAGGAGGTGAAAAATACTCCTTAAATAATTAACAATCAAAATATAATTTGACAAGAGAAATGCACTTTATTATTCCAGGAATGACATTACAATATTGCTGCTACACTCTGTTATAGAACTGAACTTATTCTTCTAATTTCTAACAGCTACCTTTCTACGTAGCTCAACCAATATGGGATCTATCATATTTATATATACCTAAAATCTATTTGCATACATAAAATATGCCATTCCTATCTTGCAACCTGATTTCCTATTATGCTGCAACAATTCTAGGGATATTTTAGGGCAAGGTCAGCTGCTTTAGTTGATCTTTTCATGAGCTACATCTTTTGGTCAACAAGGAATGGTGGAGATAGTTGTAGGATACTTCCCCTAACTTTCCTCAGCCTCAATTTACCTTTTCAATAGATTGGAAAATATAGAAAGTCAAACTGCAACACTTTCCCCTATTATTCTGAAGATCTTCGAAATAACTGGTTGTACATGCAATTTAAGCTCAAATGTCTTCAGAATGCTTATTTTGGTTGCTGCTTTCAGGTAGGTCTTTAAATCTAGCTCCCAGGAGGTGATTCCAACTGAATTCATCCTTCCTTATTGGTAAATTCCATGCCTTCCTTTATAGTGACAGGTGGTTAGAATTTGTATGGACTGTCACATATTATTTCTAGCTATCAAAACATACCCACTTTCTCTTTTGGAGTGCTCATAAATTGTGCCTCGTAACTCCAATGTATATCAAATTGTATCCACATGTTCTTGGTTGTATTAAATACACTTGGTTCAATTTTTAGCTCTTAAATCTTCATGAATGGCTTCCAGCATTGCTATCAAGTTGGCCTCTAACACAGATTTTTCCAAAATTTCTAGCTGTCAAAAAGTGTGGAACTACCATTTTGTGGGCCCCATAACTTCCATATACTTGTCCATATGCCTTAAAATTTTGGTTATGTGTTCTTGATAATATGAAGTACCAATGGTATGAATTTTTAACCTTAAATCACTTTGGATCATTCCCAGTATATCCATAAATGTTCCCCTTAACGCAGATTTGCACCTATTAACAGCTCCAGAAAAAACTAAGGCATGAACATGATGTAACCTTCATAAATTTTTATCTATAGCTCTGATTGACTTGCTTCAAAAATAAAAGTTGTAGTTCTTGATGAGAGGAATTTTTTCATGTTATTAGAATGTAATTTTACTATTTTATGACACCATAATTAACATGATACTCATTTTTGACCTTTTACAAGTATACCTAGATTGTGTTGACAACAATGACAAAACATCATAGGGCCTCATTTAATCAACATACACCATTTGGATGATTGAAATACATATTTTATTTTCTAGTTAATCAAGCAAAAACAATCACAGAATGCTAAAAATAGTCAAAAAAAGATAGTGTTTCTAACATAAAATCATGCAAACACTTAACAATATATATTCTAATCAACTATTTAGCAATTAACTTTGTCATGTTTGGTAATATAGTAGTTTTTATATGTCAAACATAATACCTTTATAATACACTAAATGCTAAATACTTACTACGAATTAAATGCAAGAAACACATACCTTTTTGTCCTAAAAATTGATCATGCACCTTATAAGCTACTTCTGATGATTGTTAGCAAGCTATTTAAAAACATAAATATACACATGTGCAGTGTGATATTTGTACAATGGTGGAACAATGGTGGATGGATCAACAAGGCAATGCACATTGAAAAATCGATTTTCATGCATGCCAACTCAGTAGCATCTCAATGAGGTTTTCACTACTGAATTATTCATTTTTTTTTCATTTTTTTCATCAGAAGAGGTTGCCATTTCTGGTTTTCAACCAACTTCTATCATCATTTTTTTTCAAGTGCCTCAATAAAATAGAATGTCTCTCATGAGGCTACAATGAAAGAGAATGTCTTTCACTCTTATTTGGATAAGAACAATCCTTATTCTATAAAAACATGTCAATCTTTGTATGAAAACATCATCTTTTTCTACTGAAATCTGCAACAATGATGCAACCTTCATTTCTAGATGAGTAGTAAGAATCTGCTTATGTCATCAATTAACTCCTTATTGCTAAAAATGAAGTACTGACTTCATTGTTCCTCCTCCATGTTGAAATTGATGCTTGTCCTCATGTATCCTCATTTTGTGGGACATGCCTTTTGTTGCATTTTTTTTTCTTTCCTTCTCTTTTTCCTCTTTTTTTCAATTTTTTCTCTTGTCTTGATTGTGCCAATGAAGTTCACAAACAATATTATTCTATTTTTCTTTTCTTGTATTTTCTTTTAATTTATTTTTGTCAAAATTTTTATCATCAATCTGAATCTGACATGGAAGAGAAATTCTCTTCCATCTACTGTACATCCAATTGTGGAATCTCCTTCAAGAACTCCTCCTTAGTTAATGGTGCATGGTATACCCAAAGGCAATATCCATTCACCACTAACTTCCTTTGTGAAACACCAATAGGAGAAATAAGAACTGCTCCATATCTAAAAACTTCTTCAATCAAGTGTTGTTCAGGCCTCCTCGTCTGCAAAATCTTGTCAATCTGTACTTGAAATAATTCAATACCAATTCTCAAATATGTTAAGTGCATACATAAATACGAAATCTTGACATACCCTTGTAATTCAATGCAAAGGGATTGAAATATTGTTTCAAAACATCAAACAATTTCAGCTAGCTAATAATGTTCAAGAATTTTCTTAGCTGTGCTTCAATTTGTTTCATTTCTAGGAGGACAGAATTTACCCCTTTGTAATTGCTTACTAAAGAGTTTAATGGAAGAAAATTTTCTATGTGCAAATTTTCTAGTTTTTCTCCTTTATCCAAGGCTAATTTTTGTGTGTTTGGAATAAAGGATTTTTTTCTATCTCCATTGATTTTTATCTCTTCAAGATCAGGTAAGGTCTTATTTGAGCACAATTGATGTTACTGCAGTCAATAACATTTCTTGCAGTCTTTTTATCAGATTCAGCTACATAGACATGGGATACCTGTCTTGTATTATTCAGATTGGCCACAAGTTGGGTTGGAAGTGGTGGTTCTTCCTCTACTGGTGGTACTTATGAATCTACCTCCTATCATAAGGTATATGCATACATCCTGATCAAAATTCAAAAAACAAAAAATACAATTTAACTAAACATGTTTTTGGTTTGCACAACAAGACAGGAAGTGTACAACTTAGCAGATCAACTACTTGTCAGGTAGGATCACCTCTAATGAGATCAACTATTGTCTTTGTAGGCTAAGAATTGCTAGGTTTTGGTTTAGCATGGTAAAACCCTAACAATATTTAAGCAATAATGTCAAAAATCTAGGATCACTTTTGAGCTGTAAACTTCTATTTTGATTGTGCAAAAGTTTTGTGATGATTTTTTTTAACAAACTCATCTTACATAGACAGGGGTTGTCTGTCTTGTATTATTCATATTAGCCATAGGTTGGGCTGGAGGTGGTGGTTGATTTACTTGCCCTATTTGTTGTTGTTGGGATCTCTCTTTGAGAAGAATTCAGACTAGGTAACAAACTTTGCATCTCTGAGCTGTGGAAGTAAATGGTATTCTTCAGTGATATGTCCCTGTGAACAAATGCTACAAGTAGCTGATATGGCTATTTTGTTCAAGGGATAGTTTTGTATATCTGCCATGATATCTTCCCAACACCTAGTACAAATTTGTTTATACTACCCTGATGATATAGATATAAAAAAGGGCAGTACTAGCAGATGACTCCTCTAAATTTTTCAAGAGATCTTATGTTTCCTGATAATGAGGATGATGAATTATTTTAATTTTTATCAAGAATTTCAAACATAAACAATTTTAACCCCCTAAGTGTGAAGATCACCTCCCTGTGGTTTTTTTCTTATTTTCTAAATGGACTGAAATGCAACTATCAATAATTATTATTTATATCAGTTATTATATTTATATTTTACTCTGAACTTCACAACTTAGCACAATAATAATTATTTGATTGCTTTTACCCTCTAACAATATTGAGATCCTCGACAATGGTGCCAAAATGATGAGTGTCGTTAATCCCATCATTTAATCTCAATTATTTATCAATCTAGGGTGGTGTCTAAGGTTGTCTACGATAGAAGGTTAGGGCAGAGTATAATTCAGGCATTCAAATTTCAAACATTTATTGGGTGAGATAGATTTGGTTTAGCCTTTTGGTGTCATACTAAAACTAATCTACAGAATGGAAACTTGCAAGGAATAAAAACTAATTCTAATTTACAGAAATTGAAATTTTACTACAAGTGCAGGAATTAAAGTTGTTGAATTGAAATCTAATATACTTTTGCAGAATTGAAATAACAGAATTGAAATTGCTAAATTGAAATGTTGCTAAAAATGAAATCCTAAATTACGCTTGCAAAATTGAAACCTAGTTTACTTTTGTAGAATTGAAATTATTCTAGGGAATGAAACTTGTGCTAAAACACCTGTCAATGTCCTGCAACAAAAGGTCATCAAGCTTATGCTACAGGAATTGACAACAAAATAAAATCTGTTGGAATAAAAAGTTGCTGAAACATAAAAACAAAGAAAACATGGAAAGTAGATAAAACAAGGGAACTAAATGTTTAATATAATTTTTCAATTGAAACACACACAAATGTTGTACAAAAACATAATGGAAAATATAAATGACATCACACAAAAACTTAAAACAGGAAAATAAAATCTAACAAGCAATCTGTTAATTTTGCTACAATAAAATTACAGATTAAAACTTCCCATAAAAATCCTCCTAGATCTAAAAGTGGGCCCATACTTCCTGATCTAGAAGGAGTTTAAAAACACTCTTTAACTAATTAACAATCAAAATAGAATTTGACAAAAGAACTGCACTTTATTATTCCAAAAATGACATTACAATACTGCTGCTACACTCTGTTATAGAACTAAACTTATTCTTCTAATTTCTAATAGCTACCTTTCTACCTAGCTCAACCAATATGGGAGCTATCATATTTATATATACCTAAAATCTATTTACATACATAAAATATGCCATTCCTATCTTGCAACCCGATTTCCTATTATGCTGCAACAATTTTGGGGATATTTTAGGACAAGATCAGCTACTTTAGTTGATCTTTTCATGAGCTGCATCTTTTGGTTGGCAAGGAATGGTGGAGATAGTTTTAGGATAATTCCCCTAACTTTCCTTAGCATCAATTTACCTTTTCAACAGATTGGAAACCATACAAATTCAAACTGCAGCACTTTCCCCTATTATTCCAAAGATCTTTGAAATAACTAGCGGTAGATGCAATTTAAGCTCAAACATCTTCAGAATGCTTATTTTGGTTGCTGCTTTCAGGTAGGTCTTTAAATCTAGCTACTGGGAGGTGATTCAAACTGAATTCATCCTTCCTTATTGGTAAATTCCATGCCTTTCTTTATAGTGACAGGTGGCTGAAATTTGTATGGACTGTCACCTATTATTTCTAGCTGTCAAAACATACCCACTTTCTCTTTTGGAGTGCTCATAACTTGTGCCTCGTAAATCCAATGTATATCAAATTGTATCCACATTTTCTTGGTTGTATGAAATACACTTGTTTTTATTTTCAGCTCTTAACTCTTCATGAATTGCTCCCAACAATGCTATCAAGTTGGCCTCTAACACAGATTTTTCCAAAATTTCTAGCTGTCAAAAAGTGTGGAAACTTCCATTTTGTAGGCCTCATATCTTCCATATTACTTGTCTATATGACTTCTAATTCGGGTCATGTGTTCTTGCTAATATTAAGTATCATTGGTATGAATTTGGTACCTTTAATAACTTTGTATCATTCCCAGTAGATCCACCAATGTTCCCCTTAATGCATATTTGCACCTGTTAACAGCTCCAAAAAAACTAAGGCATGAACATGATGTAACCTTCATAACTTTTTATCTACAGCTCGGATTGACTTGCTTCAAAAAACAAAGTTGTAGTTATTGATGAGAGGAATATGTTCATGTCATAAAAATATAATTTTATTATAGTATGACACTATAATTAACATGATACTCATTTTTAACCTTTTACAAGTATACCTAGATTGTGTTGACAACAATGACAAAACATCATAGGACCTCCTTTACTCAACATAAAATATTTGGATGATTGAAATACATATTTTATTTGCTATTTAATCAAGAAAAATAGTCAAAAACAAAGATATAGTGTTTCTAACATAAAATCATGCAAACACTTAACAAATATATATTCTAATCAACTATTTGGCAATTAACTTTGTCATGTTTGGTAATATGGCAGTTTTTATATGTCAAGCATAGTGTAATAATGAGGAATTTATAGGCATCATCAGGTTCCTTCTTCCAGATATTGTCAGATTCATCCTCCAAAATCCTAGATACACTTCCCTTATCGCCCATTCCATCCTCGATCCCGTTCCCTAGCTTAATTGATCTGGTTCCACCTTGTCCGTCGAAAACCTGGTTCCTGCTAGCTTGAGAAAATGAAATCTTGCTCACACTCCTCATCTCGCTCATCGTTGCCATCCATAAAAGTCCTCTAAGTAAATTTTATTTCAATAATAAGTATATGCTTGTATTAGAAATTTTCATCTATTCTTCTTCAATGAGATACACCTTTTATTTTAATGGCAATATTTTTTGGGGGGGTTTGTTTTGTAGGACATTTGATGTAGTGGATGAGCTACCATTGATTGCTTTGTGGCTATTGAATACCATTTTTTGTGTGCTAGTTCTACTAATGAAGGATGCAGTGTTGCCTAGTCTTGCTTGCATAGCCCCATGAGAGACCGAAAGCACGTGGTGCTGCTAAGAAAAATAGCTGTGGAAAATATACCATGGTAGTAGATCTTATCTCTTGGATTCGATTCTTCAAGGGAGTATTTTCTTCGAGGGTGTACTACAATACAATCACACCAAAATTAATGGATATGTATCTTTTTAGCATTGTTATTTCTTGTTGCAACACCTAATTTTTTTTAAAATATACCTGAATTTGAGCATTGTGGATGTTTTTTTTTTGGTGTGAATTTGACTCCCCTGAAGCAGACGAAGCCATTGTTGTCATTATGTTGACAAAGTTATTTTTCAACTGGTGTTCATGTCCTTCTTGGAGATATTTTTTTTTGCTGCATGCCCTAGCACAAACTGTTAAGATCGATGGTCTTCTTCCTGTTAAGAGGAGCAGTAGTGTAGTCATGAAGAAATGTGATGTTTCAGTGTTTTTGAGCCGTTAAATATGCAATGCGGAGATGAGATAAATTTAATGAAATGTGTAGTTTACTGTGCTACCACCCATCCTACGCCCATGATTTCAACCATGTTGAGATTTTCCCAATTAGGATATCTAGATTCTTTAACCGAGATGAAGAAAGTATAGTTTCAATTTCATAATTAAGGAAATGGTTTCATGTTCGATTTGTTCACCTGAATGGCATTCTTTTTACAAGCACGTTGCTCCAGATGGTGGATTGCACAACTTGAAGTTGTTTGGTGTTTGAGAGATTATTTGGTAGGCCGCCATGTGGAAAATGCGACTAAAATCTGTTATGTAAAATTATGACTGAAAGGGCAGAGCGCGGTTATTCCAATATGCTATGATAAAAGATGCATTTCATTTTGAAAACATAAATTACATGGTTTTTTGGCATTGTGAAGTTCTCTATCCAATGAATTCGTTGGTGCCCATACTATAGTTATATCATGCATATCGCTCTACGACCTATAGTCTCGCACCACTATTGCACACATTTGTCAAATCTAAATGTTCATCAAAGTTTCCTGCTCAAATGGAGCCATGATAGCTAGCGATGGTGAGGATGCTATGGCCAACATCTTGGTGTAGATGTTCAACATTTTTTTCTCCATATTATTTTACATGTAATTGTCAGTGTAGATTGAGCACTTATCCCTAAGTTGCCGATGCAGATTGAGAAATTACCAGATTCCCATCCTTGTGAAAGGTTTTTTGTCGCGATCTGGACGTTCGAACAACTGATGATTTGCTATGATTTTTTAGCTTAGCATGAATGTGTTTAATTTGTAGAGACGTATGGACCTGAGGGTCAAGCAAACGAAGGAGGAGCAGCGAGAACATCGATGGAGCCGAGGTGGAGGTGCATCAGAGCGCACAAGGCTTCCATGACAGGAGACGATGAGTTGAGGTGTGCAGTTGAGATCCATGCATGAAATACCAGCTTTAGATTCGTGTATGACCCTGCCTACTTTCACAAGTCAAGAATCTACAATCGAGGGTTGTCATTTTCTAATGTTAGATGATATTCTATGGTATGTGGTATGTTTTGAGGGTTTTTCGCTGATGATTGTAATCGAGATATAGCACCCGAGGATGGTGGATAACCCGTGCTGCCATTGGTGGGGTATGTTTCTACTTAGCATCGCCAAAGAAATGAATGGTACCCACACCTAAATTGATTGCACGTCATATTTCCATGGGGGAATCTTATTAATTTTTTAAATTTAATATGGTGATTTTTTTGTTAATTTAAAGTCGGTACAATTTTTTTAATATTGTTAAGTGGAAGGGACCACTTTATGGGAAAGACACTCAAATCTTTAATTTTTCCCATGGGATCACATAGAAGAGTGGAAGAGCCACATGGATTTCATTGTATTATTCTAAAGGTTATTCTAAAATATTCCCCTATGAGGGAAAATAGAAATATTGTGTTGTGAATTTGTTATTCCGCCATTGAGCAATGTTAGAGGCATGTTGTTTTTCTACAAAATGTAGACCCCATTGATAATGGAACATAGGGATATTTATAGTCATCGAAAAGATTTTTCTGATACGAACACAAAGGTGGTGTCAAATTGTAATTTTAAGGCTATTTTATCTACATGTTTAGCCTCAAAGTTTTATTCCTTGGAGTGCACTCTCGGTTGTACCCGACACTCCAAGGCAATTTGTAAGTGAACCTAGTATCTAGTATTCTCCTTTATCATACTTGGTGGATGAAGTGGCTGGTTACCCATGAATTTTGTAAGATGAGGTGATTACCATAAGGACACCTACTCTAGGAACTACAAACATAGACACCCTAGACTTTATTCGAAGACTTTTCTAGATCAAATTTTGAATATTATAGATGAAGACACTTCAGAAGGTTCTATTCTCTTCTTTCTTCTTCTCCTTCATATTTGGATTCTATGGCTTATATTTTATTGCATTTCATGGATCATATTTTCTTTTTTATTAAGGTACATTTTTGGTAGAGATCGACACCTTCTAGATTGAGTTCACCATGAGAGAAGATGATATTCCTGGTGAATCTAGTTATTGACCTATGAGAGGCAACATACCTAGAGGATGACCGACAAAGGCAGCAGAACCATAAATGGTTGACCCTAAGGCACATAGGATGATCCTAAGGTACTTAGATGGCTGACCCAGAGGTAACAAACCTGTGGAAGTGGTTGACCCTATGACAATAGATTGAGATGTATACATTGTTGATCTAGCATAATTCATAGTTGAAGAGCCAAGTACAAAGAGCACTAGCCTAGACCAAATAATGTAATAAAGGAGGATGATATGATTCTATTAGAGAAGTCAACATTAAGGGGGAATGTTATCTAATGTTGAATTATTTTTTTCTATAGTTAGGATAGTGCACATTAAGGGGGAATGTTAGAATATTCTAATGTGCACTATGCCTACTTTTTGACACTTGTCATTTCCTTGACACTTGTCATATTTTTCATATAGTCTTATGCCTATATATTGTACTTCTTTGTATCAATATAATATATCATATATGAAATAGCCTCAAAATAAAATTAGGATACCACCAATGTTTTCATCACGGAATACCCCTATGTTCCATTTTCAATGGGGCCTTCATCATGTGGAAAAACAACATGCCTCCCTAGGCAGCAATAGGAAACTTTGCTCAATAGTGGCATCGCTCTCAGGCAGAATAAAAATAGATTCTCAATGTTCCCTCATAGGATAATTTCATGGGCCATGCAGGCCTTCCACTTCCATTGTCCATGTGAAAAAATATTCACCAACACTCCAATTCTTCATACAATTTAAAAAAAACCAAGTGATCCTGTCCAAAAAATACCGCTTACAGTGTATATTTTAAAATATTCATAATCGTGATCCTGATGCTCAATAACTTTGTGTTCAGTTACATGGAAGACACAAGAATTTTTTTAAAAATAATCACCCCACTATGTATGTTGGCCTATGTGAGGCCCTATTCCACTACAACATAAAATATTAAAAAAACATCTTTGGCCACAAACATCCTTGTGATGGGCATCGCTTATCCAGGGAAGCCAATGGCTTACACGTACCAACAATGGCGAGCATTGTTTATCAAGGGAAGCCAATCACTTACATGTACCAAAAACATCAGGTACAAATAGTAGGTAAAAAATTACTCCCTATGAATTCATAATGCTATGACAAAAAGACAATGTTGCCCATGATGAACAACATATCCCAAACGTAGAAATGTCACCTAGCCTTGTCATCTTCTTGAGATTCCCAACAAGGCTATGATTCTCAGGCTCCACAGTGGTGCACACCTCGAAGTTGGCTACTATACACAAGTACATCTCATCTTGTAATTACATCTCAGTTTGACCATTTACAGTCTGTCCTTATCCCACAACGAAGAACATTGATTTTGTAAGACAAAATTTCTTCAAGATGCCATGGGTTTGAATATGCATCTGCCTGCGCTTTGTATTTGTGATCATCTGATAGCGTATGAATTTCTTTAGATGTTTATGTAGTGGTATGGATGTACCTTTGACCAATACCCCTATTGTGTTCTGCTCAAGGATAGCCACCGCCACCTCTGTAGCTTCATTGCTCAATTGCCTGCACCAGTTAAAATAAAAATATCAACGTAAAAATATCTGGAGCAATGTTGATGTTGATATTCAACCCTTTTACTTTTGCATCAATAGTCCCACCAAAGGTGGAAAACTTCATTATCCTAATAAAGTACATATCTTCAGTTGACACATCCTAACCAAGGTGTCCCTAATTTAGAAACCCCCAAAAAAATACTACTACAACAACAATACAACATAATAATAAATCATCCATGTCCCATGACCCAATGAAATTGTGGTCCCTTCTTTATCACACCCACCTAGCTCTTGCATGAAATTTGATGAAATAGATCAGCATCTCCATCATGAATATCCCGCATGACTGCTTGTTAAAAAAAATCTGAAGCCGCTCATCTCTACCATAAAAAATCGTGGGGAAGCAGCATTGACTCACGATCTAGGTGGCAAATAGTTTCTCCACAACAACAACATTGATATATTTTAAATGCTATGAACATTTTTCTTAATAATGGACCCAAATCAATCTCTGCATATGTGGCCTCTCATGTGTGCCCGATAATTTTACCTATCATACTTGCAATAGGGAACTGAATCTACTCATCCACCATATACATAATAAAAAGAGCAATCCAATTCCACCAAGGACAAACACCCATAGTGGGCAAACACTCAATCTCCACTGTGGATCCTTCAAAGCTAACAATTAAATAGACACTACTACTCAAAGCACAAACTACTTCATTGGATTTAATCTGATCTTTTGTTGCTCTCCTTTGCAAACCTCCATCAAACCAAACTGGGAGGAGCATCATAAAAAAAAATCATTTGCACGATGATCACCATTTTCACCATGTGGATGCCATTAAATCATTTTGGATGTGTTGTGTCATAGTGAACCATTTAAAAAAAATTTGCTCCCACTGTCATAATATGCTCATAATGAGGGCACTCCATCTGGTGAGCGAAGCAGTATGGGATACAACTAGCAATATGGGAGGGATACCATCATTGCTGGGAAACACAACACAGTTCCAAAGAAAAACAATGGTATTATATTGGACATGAGACTTAAGTGATTGAGCGACAATTTTTTCCATGCAATCGTTAACTTCCTGCAATACCATAGATCTGAACATCTAGGTCCGGTATCCATTTTTGGGCAGTTTTTTAATATCCAAATCATCTCCTAAACCTGCACGAACACATTAAAAATACTACGAATACTTTTATGTACATCATCTAATGCCATGAGAAGAGGCAAGATAGAAATGCCCAACAAGATCCCCAAGTTTCTAGTAATGAAAAATGTGAGGAGCTTGGAAGTGGAGAAAAGGGAATTGTAGAGGGCACATCGCAACTTCACTGGCAACGCCCGTTTTGTAGATTCTTTAGCAATCATGGGTGGTTCATATTTTCAGATTTTCATAGGAGGGCCACATAAACTTTTCTCATCATTTTTTCAAGATAAAATCAAGGAGTGGTGTTTATTCACTGGCAATAGAGCAACCATGAAAAAATAACAACGCCAATATTTTTGTTTCTGGTGTTATTCAACCTGTACGACAGATAAAAAATATTCCACACGAGCAGCTACAAGATTGATATCTCAGTGGAATTTCTACAAAACATAACAAGGTTGGAACACTGCAACCACTGTTGCAATGTCGCAGATCTGCCTATGTGCTCAAAATTTCTTAGGAAGGGTGTTGCCCAATAAATAAAATCGAATATTTAAATAATGAGGATAACTCCTTCCTTGTTTCTTCAGCCTTGCTTGGTGGATCTTCATATGTCAAACTACGTGAAAATATCGATCATAGATTATTGCTCAAATGTTGTATCTGTCTTTGGGAAGATCTCAAAGACCACCGTTGTCCTTTGCGCCACTTTGATCTTAACACCGCTCCACATCAACAATATCCACTAGATCTGATTGATCACATATAAACTTAACCATATTTGATCTCCCACTTTATAAAAGGCCCTAATAAATTTTAAAAGTGAAAAGCGTGGCATAGAGTGGTTCTATTTTTTATGTTTTTTTAAAAATGTTAAAGTGGTACACTTTTGGCAAGCATGGCACTCAATTTCATATCATATTAAAGTGAGGGTAATTTTTTTTTTAGAAATTATGGGGGACATTTTTGAAAGGCTATCTTTAGCCTTTATTTCTAGAAGCCACTTTATTGTATAAGCATTAAATTTTTTTTAATGTTTTTCCCCATGGCGTGGAATTGGAAGACCACATGGATAATGTAATTTCTTAAGAAAGCATGCTACTATTTTTTCTCATAGATGGAAGACCCATTTAGATCCAAATATAGCATTATATATAGTTGTTGAAAATATGTTTTCGAGCCAGACCCAATGGTGGGGTCCATTTTCAGTTTTGAGACTATTTTCTATGATATTTTTAGGCTAAAAAATTATTGTATTCTAGAGTGCATTTTTCGTTGAACCCAACACTCTATGTATGTGATCCTTGTACCTAGTCATCTTATCTAGAGCACCTAGCGGATGCAGTGGATGGTTACCCATGCATTATGGTAGGATGATATGGTCACCATAAGGACACCTACTCTAGGTACTATAGACATAGACACCCTAGACTCTATCTGAGGACTTTTCTAGATCAACTTTTGAAGACTATAGACAAAGACACTTCAGAAGATTCTATTCTCTTATTTCTTCTTCTCCTCCATATTTGGCTTCTATGGCTCATTTTATTGTATTGAGTGCATTTTTGGCAAAGACCGACACTCTCATATGGCTCGTATTTATTTTGTATTAAGGTGCATTTTTTGCAGAGACCGACACCTTCTAGATTGAGTTCACCATGAGAAGGAATGATATTCATGGTGAATCTAGTCAGTGACCTACTAGAGGCAACATACCTAGAGGATGACCTGTAGAGGCAACAAACCCATGGAAGTGGCTAACCTTGAGGAACCTAGGATGACCCTAAGGCACTTAGATGGCTAACCCAGAGGTAACAGACCTGTGGAAGTGGTTGACCCTAAGGCAACAAATCGAGATGTATACACCGTTGTTCTAGCATTGTTCATAGTTGGATAGCCAAGCGCAAAGAGCACAAGCCTAGACCAAATCATGTAATAAAGGAGGATGATAGGGTTCTTTTAGAGAAGTCAATATTAAGGGGGAATGTTACGTAATGTTGACTTATTTTTTTTATAGTTAGGATAGTGCACATTAAGGGATAATATTAGAATATTAATGTGCACTATGCCTTTAGTTTTAGTTTGACACTTGTTAGTTTATCTTGATACTTGTCATGTATTCATATAGGTCTTTTGCCTATATATTGTATCATTTTCATGTGTAATATATATCATATCTTTGAATTCCAACAGAATATTTGCAAACTTCACCTGTCACCTGAGTTTGAGATCAAGTAAGGCTAAAAATTGAGTATACAAAAAAAATTGGCATATTTTGCAAATCAAATAACTTCATCTATCAATATTCCAAGCATGCCCCTTAATATGATGTCTTCATGTGTAGACTTAGCAAAATTATTCATTATTTCAAAATCCACTATCTTAATCCCAAGATCCAAGAATATTAACTAAACAATTTTATCCCCTTTTTCGTGACCCACATGATTGGAAATTCACCCTTCAAGAGGCCATAAGTCAATAGCTACCACAAAACACTACCACTAATCGAGGGAATGAACCAAAAAGAAAAACTCACAAACCAAAACTTGTAAAAAAAACCAAAAATAAAATATGAAAACCAAAATCTATATACAATAATATACAATATTGTACAAGATGATGCAAAATTTAGGCTCTCACTTTCCTAGATCCCAAACATGACTTGCACACTTTAAAAGACATATATTATGGTATGCATGGCAAGCTTTACAGAAATTCAACCAAAACAATATTAATCCCAACAATGGAACAACTCTCATATTGAGTCTCTCACACAACCACTTTGATTCAAGTTTATTAGAAATTCCACGTTTAACTTTTCATTTCTTAAACTTGTAGGTGAATACATGATTTTCAACTATCTTTTTCTTATTCAATGAGATGTAAATTTCAAAATGAGATATATTTTCATAAAAATGTAAGATTTCTTTCAAACAAGAGGCTATCTCTATAAAAAAATTTGCAAATTCATCATCCATGTCTTTAGGCCAATCATACTTATGCAATAATTTACAAGCATCTACGATATATACTAAATGATGATCATTAAAAGTTTGTGTCCTAGGTTAAATGGTTAATTTTTGGTGGACTTGATTTAACAATTCAAGCATGTCTACTTTTATTTCTTTTAACAAAGCAATATCATTAGTGGTATGAGTAGAAATCCGCTCTAGCTCTTCATTCACCTCTAGTGTCATTTCATCATAAATAGCATTTGAATCCAATAAATGACTACAAATTTTCACCTGAAGTTTCGATGTTTGGACACCAAATGTTAGATTCTACCTTTTGTACATTTTTATTTACCAACACTTGGTGAGCCATTATGATATTTTCTTCTTCTTCATGGGCTTCATCATCGTTAACTTGTAACACTTCATGTGATATAACAATTTCAGCATCCTACATATCAAACAAAACAAAAATTTCATCAATAGAAATGTGAGAAACAAACAAGTCCTCATATCTTCCCCAACCATTATAATAATGATCTTCTAAACCCATGGGATGAAATTCTATCGTGTTTTCCAAAGGCATATGATTCTCTAATTATTCAAGAATTGTAGGCTCATCATGCAAGATAGACACTTTCGTGTCCTACATATGAGATGAAGAAATGTTTTTATCAGAAAGCATAAAAAGAACACATTCCTAGTATTTTACCTAAATATCATCATAATTATATTTTAAGATCAAAGGATCAGATTCTATCAAGTCTCTATATAATCTTTAGATTCATCTATTGATTCACCCTCCTCAACTTCAAAGAATTCATCTTCCTCAGATTCATCCTCCTCAATTTCAAAAAATTCATCTTCCTTAGATTCATCTATTGGTGGGTTAAGGGTTTCTTCAGTGGGATCAGTACTTGTATTCAAATTTCTATATTTGTCCCAATCCTCCTTTGTAAAAAGTGACCCTAAGCCAATCTATAGATTTTTATTAACTTGATCATCATGATCCTCATAGATGGGCATTGAACTTGATACTTGCACCTCCTCTTGGATGATATCTAAGGTGGTTGTAATATGTGGAAATTCAACTTTATTCCCTTGATTGCTCACATTAGACCTCATTAAGTTCAAGAGTGTTGGATTAGATGGTTTATTTTGGTTGGAATCCATAGCTCCTAAAAAATAGTTCACCACAGAAGAAGGTGATTCCTAAAATAGATTCTTTGGTAGGATTTGATTGTGAGCCTTAGGGTTAAGTAATGATAATCAACCCACATCAACCCTTTTTGAAACCCACTACTATTCTAGGGTTATTTCCTCACTGTAGGCTCTAGGTAAGGATGGATCTTTAAGGACTCTCCCTAGAAATGTAGAAGTAAATGGGTCTAAAGATTCTAGGTACACTTGGATGGCTTATTTTTTTGAAATGATGTAATGTATCTCCATATCGGTGTACAACCTATGGAACCTATCATTAAAATTGGCTTGTGGAATCATTACATTCTTTACATATAGAAACTAACTGATTTAATATCCTATACGAATCAATCAATTTTCCAAATTGTTTGATAAATGCTGCCTCTAATTGATCCTAAGAGGTGATAGAACCTGCAGGTAAACCAATATACCAATCATAATAAAATTCATCTAATATGGATGGAAACATCCTAAAAACAACATATTCATGTATGATTTGCAAATAAATTTAAATGCTTTTATATCCTTGAATATGCTCTTCAGCTGATTCCATTCCATCATGCCTACACTGAGGTAAATTACACATAAGATCTATAGGCATATGATGTGAAGGCCTAGGTATGTGTAAAGGACAACCTGTCATTGTTGGAGTGAAAATTGTCATTTGAGAACCTTAAAGAATTTAACTTAGCATCAATTTTGTTAGTAAAATAAACACATCTTGCAAAGAAGCATTAAATGACTAACAACTTTCAAATGTTTAAATAAATCATCATGTTCATCCATTGTAATGCATGAATTAAACCATAGGAATAAAGAACATTATCCAATTTGCAAAAGGGTTAGCATAAGTGCATCATGAATTAAAGGACTTTCAAATCAATGAATGTGACCAAAAAAACCTCATTAATCAAGACCAATGCCTTTCAATAACACTTGCATGTAACATGAACAAATTAGCATCTATGACAAAAATAACCAAATTTGGTCCTCCATCTAGTGCCAGTTTGTTGTGTAGCTTTAGCAAAATGATTCACTATTTCAAAATCGACTATCTTAATCCCAAGATCAAATAATGTTAACTAAACAATTTTATCCCCTTTTCATATAATTACCCCCTTTGTATGAAATTATGATTTTCATAAAATGAAGCTAATTTATTGTTTTAAAGAAAATAGTCATTAAAGTGCTCTTTAAAATATACCCCTTTAATTAAATTGAGATTTTCATAAAGGAGAAATAATTTATTGCTTTGAAAATAAAACGTAAGGCTTGAAACCAAAATCTCATTTTGAAATGTGAAAACATGTAAAACTAAAAATTGCAAGACTCCTTTTAAAAACTGCAAACTTTGAATAGTTTTGGAATTTTACATTTGTCTTAAAAAAAAATCAAACTTGCTCTAAATAGAAATTTGGAGCTTATTATTTAAACATAGGTCTGTATTTTTGTGTTTTAATGTTTTTTATATTTTTTATTTTATTTTGAAAACTTAAAAAAAATAGAAAAAGTCAGGGTTTTAAAAAATAAAAAAATAAAAATGAAACTAAAATGGAATAGAGTGTTGCAACTAAAAAATTTCCATAAACCCTGCAAACGTTAGTATCCTACATGAAAACTTGCATTAAAGTGATCCATATTCATACAATATAGCCTTCAAAGAGGTGTGATCTTCTAAGGGAAATGCAATATATTGAAAAAAAATAAGCAAATTAACCAAAAACATGCATTAAAACCTATAGAAACTTCAATATATTGATAGACAATAGATTTTCAATAAACTCAATAAATACAAATTACAAAATTCAGCCATGGCATCATATGGTAAACACCCAATCCATCTTGTGGAAGAAAACAATTCAGACGCAGATCCAATTCCAACACTGTTTTCCACTGCCCTTCTGCCCCTTAGTTTCCAACCCCTCTTAACTGTGTTTGCAGTGGATATTTAAAAATCTTCGTGAAAATACCTCGCTTTCCACCTAGTTTTAGTTTTCTTTCCTTTTACCTTTTCCCAAAAGCGTGTTTCCATAGTGTTCTGTAATGTATTTAAACCACCCTATTTTTTGACATCAATGTTAGACTGGAATCTCCATGTATGAATGTTCCCTTGGTCTTTATAACCTCCCCAGAGCGGCCTTAGCCTTTTTTCATCTGTTATAAATTCTCTTTTAACCTCGTAGATGTTTACGCGATAAAAAAACCTTTCCCATCTCACCCGCTTATCTTAGTAACGTTCTCCTTCCTTTGGAAACATATGATCCAACCACTATTAGTAACGTCAAACACCATTTAGCACAAAATATCAGATTGTGAGTGTTGTAAACATAATGATACTGCCCCTTGTAAATCTTTATATGTTGTAGCAGACGTATTTTTACCAGAAAAAGCCTTCATTATTTTTGTAGGGGCTACCAATTCTTCACGTAAGAGAGTTCTGACCCACAAGCCAATCATCCCCTCTGTCGTTCATTGGCTAAAGGAAACCCCATCGAGATAACAAAGATAAAAATAAAATAAAATTTTAGCTTAATCATTCCATGTTGGAAATGCTATATGAAAACCTTGCCCACTTTGTCAGTCCAATAAACTACTTCCATGTCGTTGGTCCACATCAACTTGTGTTCCATGGTAGTTGTCTTAACGGTGACTTCATCGGTGCACCACACTGTCGATGTGCTTTTTATATGTCTATTTTTTTTTAGTTTCACTATCCCAACATAACCTCCTAATCCTTGCTATAGGCCTACCCATTTTATGGATGCTTCTTCTTGAATAATACTTCACTCCGTGCTGTGTCTAGGTCATTGTCTACGTCTGTTTTGGATATCCAGTATGTAGAACATCTCTAGCCAAATCAACTGCTAATTTCACTCCCTGTCGACTGTTAAAACATTTGGATCTACCTTGTTAAGTCATATCACTTATCTATTTTTTACCATTGAATTATTAAGAATTAACCACCGATAAATCTATGAAACTCTTCATTGCCCGATTCACACTTTGTGTTTACATTATCCTTTGAAATTAAATACAACGTATACCGCAAGGGCGAGCACACTATCACCATTTGAATTGGGAACCTCCCATTGTTGTTCACTTTACATCAATCAAATACGATATCTGAGTCTGGGTAAATAAGCATTGCTTTTGTGTTGATCGTGTTCACAGGTGGGTGATCCTGCATCAAATAATGTAGGCTTGGATCTCATTAGATTCTAATTTTGGCTGTAATAAAATCATCTATGCCACCACGCGCATTGAACATCATGTAACCTTATCATCATTTGTGACACTGTATCAGTCAATGAAAGATTTAGAATTAAAAAATTTGATCAGCATTGTTATGATCTCCTCGTGAACATTTCCAAATCTTCATTGTTGTTGTCGATACCACAATGTTGCCAACTCTTACTATACCATCATGGCCTTGTATGTTGTCAATGTTAAACTACCTTGTCAATTACTCCACATAAGTCCGAATAGTCATGAAGCCTCCATTATTAAATTAACATGTCTACTACATTATTTCGTTGTTATGTTCCACCATTTTTCATGGTAGATATCAAATAATCTTTTTCCTACCCTATCCATGATAGCGTTACTCAATCACTACTGCCCTATCGACTTCGAATTAAATACTATGATTTACTGCTACAAATTGTGATAAATCCAAAAATTGATGTCATCTTCCAGCCCTTCCCGAACCACCTCATCAGCCCTGAATGTGCATCTCAAAATATTTCTATACATACTATGGACACTGTTCATTTCACACGTCCATTATCGTAATTACTAGTTTACCACCTATTCATTGTTGTGTTCTTCGTGTTTGCAAAAACAACTAACAGTGCTAGAATTTGCCACAATAAACACCACAAAATTTGTTGCCCCACCAAGTATTGCAAAGGAAATTCCAACAAATATGCCAATTTCCTTATCAACTACCGAGATCTTCGGTATACACATCCTCGTTATATACACTTTTCTCGTTCCCTACGTCGATTGTATACATAGTTCACACTGTGAAAGACTTGGTGAGGATTCATTTTCCTTCGTTGTCTACTACTTTTTATGGTGTGCACCTTCTGAATTGACGATAATATTGTAGAACACAGTCTCATGCCTAATATTCAAATCCATTGTATCGTCAATTTTAATCTTCAAAGGTCCTCGTTATCACAAGTCCCCATGCACTAAATCTGCCACTCGCTACTATGCTACTATAGACTAGATTTCTTTCTTTGACTCATAACACTCCTTTTTGCCTACCACAGTGGCAATGTCGAAATCCTCGTAGGCATCAATATTTATCCACAATCAAAAACTCCGCGATCCAGGTCATCGCATCGTCATTGCGTTCGGTGAGGAGCTCTGCATTTTTCCGCGTTCGACTGTTAATTTCTTGGAGGTTGCCATGTCAATTTTCCCACCCTAGTATTATCCATGGTAGTCATGTCATACCTCAAAAAATTTTGTATTGCATCACCAAAATTTTGCATGACCCTTGGTTGACGCCTGCCGAGATTTAGATTACAATTTCTAGATTCATATTTATGCTAATATGTTACTTTTTTAAAATTAATATCAACTTTAAACTTGAAACCTAAATTAGCCACTAAAACAATTAGGCATAATACATAAACTAACAGATAAAAGTAACATCTAGGAGATGAAAAAACATATTCACTAAAACTAAAGGGGCTTTACTTTGATTTATATATATATATATATATATATATATATATATATAAATAGATATATAAAATTTTATTACTTTAGTATTTTTTATTATATTATTATTATTATTATTTTCTATTTTATGATTTATTAAGGTGCAATGTTTGAATAGATTCACACAAACACCAAAGTTCATACATTCAAACCTAACCCTAAAATATTATAATAAGCAAAAACAATATAGATAAACTTTACCAGCATCTTAGACAATTAGAAAAAAAAGAAAGCCAATAAATGATGACCAACACCACACCTTGGAACATGTCAACTAACACTCAAAGATAAGCAAATCTCCCAAAAACTAAAATTTAAATGTGGGTCCCCAAGATTTGGGGCTAGTTGTGGAATAGCCACAAAAAATGGTGACTCTATTGGGGAATGCTCTTGAGCATTCTAGACGAAGAACCCATAATCTCCAGTTCTGAAACCTAACAAACCAAATATTAGAAACAAAATCATTCAGCAACATCCAAAGATGATAGGGATAAATAACTTCAATTGAAAACATATGAGCCATTGCTTCAACTAAGTGTGTGAATTTTTTTTCATTATAACACTCTTGACACTATTCAGAATCTATCACATGATTCACATTTAGGCTATATAAAAGATTACTCTAAAAAAGTATGCCTTTGCATTGCTCCATAGCTAGCCAAGTGTTTATAGCCCCAGTGGAGATGACCCTGCTTAGCCAAGTATTAAATTAATCTTGCATTTTCTTCTTTTATATATATTTCTCTATTGTCATCCAAACATCTATAGCCCCGATGGAGATATCCTAAGCCATTTGATTGATTTGGCTATTTTTTTCTTTTTTTATTATAAATACTATGATTGGGAAAATGATTATACCATTCTACAACATCTTCCCCTAATGTTTGAGGTAAGGTTCTAATAATTAGAGCATCATTGCTTTGAATTCTAAAGTAGGAATGGACAAATGAGATCACGTGCTCTTTAGGATTATTCGTCCCTTTAAATTTATCAAAATTTGGTATTGTGAAATTTGTCGAATATGGCAGTCATGGTACCGAAGGATGAATTGGTTGATTGATCAGTTTATGTAGGGTAGGCTTCTGGTTTATCATGCCAGGAGTATGTTACATTAAACTATCAATTTGTTGTTACATAGCTTAGATTCGAGAGTCCTCCCCAGGAATGTGGAAACCCTAAATCACTTGATGATTTTGTGATGGCAAGGTGGAAATATGTTAAGGTGTAATGAGGTAATGATGACTTTGCAAAGTTGATTGATGTTGATGATGATGTGGTTTATGAAGGAATGATGGTGAATGAATATATGGAGATGATGTATGAGGGATTTGGTTAGGTTGGCCAATAGGAATAGAATGAGTATGTATTGGCAATGGTTTTGGAAAATATTGTGGTACCCAAGATGAACCTTGGCTAACAAAATAAGTGTGAGTGGAAACAAGTTGAGGCCTAGGGTTAATCACCTGTACTTGTTGTTGAGAGTTTTTTCGCTTCTTAAGCAATTATTGAGATGTTTTCATGTCTTATGTATTTCCATATCAGTGGTTGATGGAATGGATGTGGATGGGATTGATGAGGTAGGTGGGGGATAAGTTACAATGGGATTTACAACTTGATGGGAGACACTAGATGGTATGGACATGGGTACTTGTGAAGCATCATTAACATGTGATTCATACAAGGGGTTACCATAGATTGAGGTATATGAGGATGGTATGGATGTGCTTTGGACACATGATGATTGGGGTATGGAAAAATGTTGGTAAGGTGCAATGGATACCTCAAAAAGAGGGTTATTGTACACCTAGGTAAAGCTTGAAGGCTGGGAGGAGATAAGTTCATGTTGTAAAGAAGGATCATGTCTAGGTGAGTTGGGGACTAACTCTAAGACATAGTTAGTGTATTTCAAAAGAGCTTTCACTCATGCCATGTCTATGTGGGTGATATGATGGTCAATTGTTGGTGAATATGATTCTATTTAGGGCTTGGCCATATAAAATGATGTGGATGACACAGTGTGTGAGGGACCTATAGATAAATTTGAATGACTTTCCTGTATCACACTAGGGATATTGATCATGGAAGTGGTGGTGGAAGGTGATGACGAACACTCCATTGTTGAATTAGTTTGATTGGTGGATATTTGATTCATTATTTTAGCTTGATTTCTTTTTAATATCATAAATGAATGAACCAAATATAAAATATGTTGAAAATGAATTGCGGAATGAAAAACTCACAAAATCAAATAGGCAATCCAATCCTATGTTTATGCAAAAAAAATATGTCTTACCTAATTCTTTGTTTATCTCATGTTAATATTTTTTTTGGTTTTGTGTGTTTCAATGTACTAATATGAATTAAAATGGGTGAACACTATGTCTTGGATGGGCAATGATATTCTTACTGGTGATGAAATCCAAGGGGTGTCCTAAAGTGTCTAGGAGAAGATATTTGTGGATGGATATGAACCCCACCATAACCATATCTCAAGCAATGGTTGGTGATGAAATCCAACACATTACTGTTAAAGGTCATACGTGTAGTGTGCAATTCCTTTTAATATTTCTAGTTTATTATGGTGTACATACATTGTCAGAAATAATTGATTTCACTAGTCTAAATTCAAATCCAACACAAGAAATTGATTTTCCCAAAATAAGTAGAGTACACCGCTTAAGACTGCTCTCTAAACAAAGTAGGGTTCATCTACTCTTCCACCTTGAATCACCACATGTGGGGGTACTTTCAATATTCTAATGTTCTTCCTAGTTAGACCAGAAAAAGAAGAAATTCCAACCCTAGAATGTAAACTAATTCATGCAGTTAACAATTCATATGAAAACAAAAATACAAGGTTCTAGTTGCAGCACACCAAAAATAGTGGAATTTTCAATTGGAAATTTGAAATTTGTGATTAAATGTGGATACAAAAATGGATGCAAAGAATTATTATAATGCCTAGAAATGCAGATTAAAATGCTTTCTTTTGACATATAATTAATGTTGTTCTTTTTAATATCAAATCTATAAAAACATAAAAATACGTAAAATAGAGAAATTAGGGTTTTAAGGTAGACTTATAGATCAGCCTACACATTGTTCCTCTTATCTATGAAATGTACCCGGGTGCTTCCTGAATAACCCATGAATGTCGCAAGCCTTCTACAACTCCTCAGAAACTAGTTCTGCAAAATTTGCGTAACCCATTTTTTCTAAAAAACCTACAAGACAAAAGATAAAAAACAATGAATTAATGACAAGATAATCAACATAAAGAACCCATTATGGGTTCCACTATGATCACCATTTATGAATGAAAAATCGAACAACACCAAACACTGAACTATAAAATTAAATAAGCAATGCGACACATAAAATTACACAATGAAGTAAACTTTTATTATAACACCAGTGGATCTTCAATGTTACAATAACATGTGCCCTAAATGTGAGGTTACAAATCTTATTATGCTTAATACAATGATTACAAGATACTAGGGTTCTTTGAAACCCTAGTAAATAAATATTGGTGGTGTCTTCACATTCGATCTGATCCCAACAATGTGGTGAGTGGGCTTTAGTATCCTATATAGGACCACTCAAGCTTCAACAACTACCAATGAACTTGATTCCTAAACCTACAAACAACAAACAACAATAGAAGGTCAATAATATCTGTGAGGACTCCACTATGTGAGGCCCTCAATAAGAAAGTTACTAACTCTAGTTGCAAAAATGAAGCTATAAACATATCTAAGAATAAAAATACTTGCAATAAATAAATTACCTTGTCATGCTAAATTGTTTTTCTCTGTTCTTTGTCGTTGTTGTAGGGTTTGGTGCACAAATGTCCTAGCGACACTTGAGGGATTGTTGGACTGTAATTAGTTCTGTGAATGTCTGTGAGTGCTCGATGATGGTATAAGGTACCCAAAGATACTCGATGATGATATAAGGTGCCCAAAGGCACTCAGTGATGATAGGAGGTACCTAGAGGCACTTGAGGAACTTGGAGGGGCATTATAGGAGCAAAAAAAAAAATTATAAGTAGATATGGTTCGTGTGAGGTGGGCGGTGACAGATGTGGAAGTGATGGTGAGTGATGAAAGATGACGATGGTGAGGAGACTTGGATACTTGAGGACTTAGGGCAAAAGGGCTTTGAGAACTCAAGACTTAGGGAGAAATTTTTAGGGGTTGAGTCATCAAAATTACTCCTATTTATAATCTCTCCTAGGGCATGTTAGGGTTTCAACGATACAATTTGTGTGGTTAAGATTAAAACGTGATGGAGGGTGTAAATTAAATCTAGGCAGGTGGCATGGATTAAGGTGGATGAATGGCTAGGATTAATTCCTATAAATATGCATATATTTATTAAATATATATAAATAATATATATATATATATATATATATATATAATATATTATTTAAATATATATTAAACAAATATATATAAATCACGTGTAGAAGTGGTGGAAAACTATGGATGGATGATAAGTGGCTAGATTTTGGTGTCTACACCTACCACCAATTCTTTGATTTGGTAGCTATAGATCTTTAGATGATTGAGGATGCTTGTAAAAAAGGTAAGTTGATTGGTGCTATTAAATTTACTTTTTATATATGATTCCAAAGGAAAATAATACTTCAACCTTCAATTGATTCAGGAGTATTTATTTTTATAATGTTTCATATGAATTTATGAACAAAATCATAGCCACTAAAATAAAAAGGCATCTAGATAAAATTATCTTTGATGAGCAAGAAGGTCTCATCCCTAGCAAGCAAATATATGACAACATTGTAATTTTCCATGGGGCCTTACATACCAATAGTAAATAATTAAGAAAAAGAATCATGGTTAAACTTGATATGGCCAATGCCTTTGATAGAGTGCTTCTAGATTTTTTGACTTAGGTGCTTAGTTCTTTTGGATTTTCTTTGTGTTTTTCCAAGTGGATTTTTGGTTGCATCAGAGACCCATGGGTTTCTCCTATTTTTAATGGTTCTCCTACAAGATGTTTTAGATGTTGTAGAGGTTTATGTCAAGGTTTCTCCCTTTATTCTTATCTTTATATTATTTTAGTTGAAGCTTTGGATAGATTTGTCTTTGTTGAAAGAAAGGATAGCATAATAACTAGAATTAATATAGTTGTTAGGGTCAAGGAAATTACTCATGTTAAATTTTTTTATGATATTATAATTATGGGGGAAGCCTCCAAGAATAATATTAAAAAAATTAAAGGATGCCTAGACATTTTTTATAAATACCTCTAGAGCCACTATTAATGTCAACAAGTACAGGTTTTACACTATCAACACTTCCCTAGCTAAAAATAGGATCTTTGCTCAAATCCTTCAATTTTCTCATGGTGGAATAGGCCCCTTTAAATATTTAGGGTTTCTTATGAGTTTCAAGTTAAATATTTATGATTTTTGGTCTAGTTTGATGGAAAATATTGACATGAGAAATATTAACTTATAGCAATGGGTGGGTTAGTCTTACTAGTAGATTGGTTTTAATTAAATATGTCATATCATGCTTTTCTATATACCAACTTATGATTTATCATGCTCATGTCTCAATCCTCCAAGAACTTGAAAAAAATAGAAACTTCCTTTGGCAAGGAGGAAGGTAGTCTCATAGTAAAAAATTTCATCTTGTCAGATGGATTCAAGTAACAAAAATGAAATGTCAAGGGTGCTTAGGTATCTAATCTTCTTCTATTATGACTAATTCTCCCAAGACCAAACTTGTATGAAACTTAATAAACCCTCCAATGATGGTTTAAAAATAGCTTCTTATTCAAAAGTATGGTGAAGGCAATCATGGTATTTTTCTACTCAAAGGTATCCATCAAAAACCAGATATATCTAAATTTGGGCATTGATTATTAAATTGGTTTGGATCATTAAGGATAGTATCTCCTGGTAATACTATTAGGTGTTGGGATGAGTCTATTCTTGGTAACAAGCCCTTAATTTCTTCCATTTCTACAAAGATTTTTTAGTTCATGAGTCAGCTTAGGATTAACAAACTTGTCTATCTCATCACTTGGAAAGGCAATCAACCAAAATGGATTCAACTTCATGGATTGGATGTGGAATAGTAAAGGGAGTGGTCTCAAGTCTAGAAGCAATTCATTGTAATTATTCCCATAGACCCATACATTGAAGAGTACTTTATTTGGGGTAAAATTAACTACTTGGAAAACTATTTAGTCAAGGTTGGTGCATATCTCCAAAAAATAGAGCCTCTAGATAAAAATTTGAACCACATTTAGGGCCAAAATATCATCCCAAAAATAAAAAAAAATTCAATGGTTGTTCAACAAATAAAAAATATAACTAGGAAAAACCTCTCTAAAAGAGGTATTTTGGTCCCCCATATTTGTTCTAGATGGTCTAAAGATTGTGAAACTCAAAATAATCTATTTTTCAAAGTGAGGAAGTTGCTACAATATAGATATCTCTTGCTTTCAACTTTGGAGTCTATATTAGAAATAGATTAAATCCTGAGTCTTGTACTAAAATCTAGAATAAAAAGTACCTCAACTCCTTCAAGGTAAACCTCCCATTAATTTTTTGTGGTCTTAAATTACTTATTATTGCATGTGGTCTATATGGATAGATAATTATCAAACATTTGAAGGAAAATCAACTCACAGGGTAGTTTTGATATGCAAGATAAATCATGGTATCATGGAAAATATTAGAGCCTTCTTTAAAGCTAAGAAATATTAGAGTGCTCTTTCTAGAGTTGAGTTACACATTCTCAAAAATTAAAACCTTTAAGATCTATTAGCACCTCTATTTCTAGTAGCCTTATCAACTATGTTTTAGTTTTCCAACTCTATTGTTTGATAGGGTTTTGGAGCCTAACCTTGGAATAGTTGTTGTTGGAGTTTTATAGCTAGGACCACACTATAGAATTATTGATTTTTGCATGAATTTAGGACAAAACCACAAATAATGTAGCTAAGTTGATAGGTTGGAAAATTGGTCTCACTCTAACGATAAGAGAAAATGTCAGAACTCTTTCAATTAATGGGGACTTTAATTTGATAATATAGTTTTGTTTTGGCAAACAAGATATCAAATCTATTTTGCTTTGAATATTGTTGAATCAAGGTTATAAGACTAGAAAATTTTGAATAGATTAAGTGGCATCACATTCCTAGGAAGCAAACCATTTGGTAAATAAAAATGCCAATGAAGGCCTTATTTTGCATCCTTCTTTAGCTTGCATAAGAAAGTTTAAAACTAGAAATTATGAAAACTTAAGAGATGATCACACAGACCAAGCATCTTGGCTCTATTTGTTTTGCAAACTACTATGGACCAAAGACTACTTTTTTGGGGAAGAGATTTTGTTTTTTATTAGCATTCTTGCCCTTGTGGGATTCTAGCTCTAGCTACATGCATCCTTGGTTTGTCTGTGATGCTTGTAGCACCTATCCAACTTGTAATATTTGTGTTATATTAAATAATATAAACCTTTTTATTTTAAAAAAATAATAACTGAGGTATTTTTATATAAATTATTCATTTTTTTTTATCATTTGTTGGGTATAAATATTTTTTTCAAGGTTTTTGTTTATTTACTTTTAGTGTAATTGTTTTATAAGTTTTTTATTTATTTTTATCTTCACATCTATATCAACTAAATAAACAATATCTATATTAATGGTGTAGATGATGCCTCATCTAAAGGTAAATTGTCATGAAGTATATATAGTTTAAGTGAGTTATATAATTTCTCTATATGGTACTTGTATTATGGGATGGTTATGTCCATATTGTTAAAAGATACATAACAACCAAGTAAAACATTATCCTTAACCAAAAAGTTAATGCATATTATCAACTTGATACACCGAATACACATGTTATGGCTTCCATAACAACAATTAAAAATTGGGTTTATACTAGTTTATCCCAAAACAAACCTAATTGTTTCATTTCCCTAGTATTACTATAAATGTAACATGTTGTTTAGTAATAAAATTTGGTTGACATGGTTAATGCCACATAGCCTTATGTAATATAGTTGATGTCATATATATGATAGTAACAAATATTCCTTTGCATATGCTAGTCTCATAAATTTTATATCCTATCATTGTCATCTCTATATTTATGATCTTACAAAGTTCTTAAGTATTCTATAACTTTATGAGACAAAATAAAATAATTTATCTTTGTCACTATGTTGTGAGGACATAAAATTTCTTATAATGAAACTATAGCCACCAAAATGCAATTTTAAAAAATAATATTTTCATGGTGTTACAATGATGTTTAGGTGCAACTATATACCTTATTATAGTGTCAATATAATACTATTATAGTACCAACTTGGCACTGATACCTGGTACCACCATAGCAACGAATTAGAACTTATATATAGAATTAGCACTTATATTGTGACATCTATGAGCCAATGGTATAGTGAAATTAGGTAGATATAGATTTTAAAAATATAAAAAATCACTATTAGATTAGCTTTTAGTTGGTTATATGGGATTGAAATGGCCCCACTCATATTGCATCATGACCACATAGTGGTATTACAATAACTTAGAAATTATGCATGTATTATTTGGTAAGATTCAAATGTGTGTCTCCTCCTTGAAAGTTGACGAATTTAACTGGTTTGAGTAATGATATTTGATTACATACTTTTTATTCCTATTAAATATAATCATTTTTATAATTATATAGGTTGATTATTAAAATTGTAGGTTAATTCTAGGTTATACATCTTATATTAATGAAAATGATATACATAACTGAAATCAAATGCTAATATATTATACAATAATGAATGTATAAACAATAAATTAATATAAATTTAATTAATATTAATACAATTGTATATATTTATATATACATAAGCAACATTACAAGTATCACTCCAAAATTGTCATAAATGCCATTTCGATTGATAATATCATATGTATATATTGGGACTAGTTGCCTCAACCTCTCTTGCATGTATGAAAGTAACCCAACTAGTAATAGTATATCATCTCCACCATCGTTGTCTTCATCTCCATTATTGCCACCCTCACAATTTGACATGAAAATATAGCTTTGACCATTATTATCATCATTTGACCTTTTGTCATTAGAAATATTAATGACTTTATTGTCCATCCTAATTTGTGTCTATATAAGTCTCCTCTAACTCAACAATGGAGTTCTTTTCCAATTATTTGTTGAAAATTATCATTGCCATGCATTAGTTATTCTCTTACAAATTTTTCAAAACATAATAAATAAATGATTGTATATATGTATTTGTATGTATGTATACAAAAATTAATAAACACAAATTTTACTAATTACCTATACTTTATGAATTTGAACACTTAAAAATTCAAATGCATACTCTTACGTGAAAAGCATGGTTTTTGGTCTATTTGGTAGGTTATTTATACCCCATATATGTTGGATTTAGGGCAAAGGTAAGGCAATAAAATCATAATCAGGGAGATCAAATACAAAATTTAAACAAAAATATTTCACACATCAAAATATTTTACCATTTTCATTCAATTATTTCAATATTCACATAAATTATCCTCACAATCAACTAGCCTTAGCTTTCATACAATATGAATATTTAATGTATCAATATGTTCTCCTCATATTTGAAATATTCTTCAATATTTATAACTCTTGGCATTTCACCTTCAGCTATCTATTCATTTCCTCACAATCTCAAGGAGATGTGACTATTCAATTTTTCATATGGGAGAATAATGTATTTATTCTCTAATAATTACATATATTAAATGATTACATAATTCTAAGTAATGTAATCATCTAACAATATATTTACATATTATATAATCTTAAAAAATGATTGGTATTTCATATTTAATCTCTACACATGTTAATATTTAAAAGGTTATACATATAAATGACATATATACATAGTAATCTTATTTAAATAAATTTAATATAGTAAATATAGAAAGTGAATATTTAAATACTTACATATCATGTAATGGTAGTGGGGTGATTTCTTATTTTCAACCATTGAGATTAAGTACATAAATATGAGGCACACAAGCATAGATAGGGGTCAAAGTTAAAACCTAAAATGTGTATGAAGTTTATAAATCTGTATGTGCATTATAGTTTACATTATTGAACATCAATTATACACAAAGGTAACATCATATATAAAACATGCTCATGTTCTATGCATTCATTCATTATTTTAGATATAAAAGTTCTTACATATTTAATCATGCACATGAGTTTAGTAATCATCAAGTAAAATGCCTGAACGTATCAAATTGCTCATAATATCTTATATATTTTAACAATTTTCAACCATAGATGAACATTGTGAATCCTTTCAATGCTTCTCAATGAGTAGGGTTTTTTTATTTTATTTTATCTATATCTTTTTATTTTCTAAATAGTACTTATAATTAGGTAGCATGGGTCCTAAGAGAATGTAACAGTTTAGTTATGAACAAGCTCTATAAACCCCATATTTTGATGTAAAATAAAACCCCCCTTTGAAACTAAAAGAAGATTTACCACATAATCTAAAAAAAAATCACCAAAGAAGGTGAAGAATATCCTCATAAAATTTTTAAAATTGGCCTATGCCAAAGGAGATTAGATTCAAAGTAAATAGACATATGGATTCCAATCACACATAAGTGGGTATAACTATAAATACCCTTTATGGTCCATGATGTGTACATGGATCTCATAAATATATTTTAGATACATTACAGACAATAAGTGGGAACGTTAATGAACTTGATAGGGGCCATGTACAGTTGGAACAAATAAGGGTCATATATATGAAAAATATTTCTTATGATTAGTGAAAGATACAATGATTAAGGAGTAGTAAGAATCCTTATTTAATAATCTCAAACTGGTGAGGTGCCATGCATCACCAAATGATATATTTATATTTATTTATATATACACATCCCGTATCAATGCATACTTTTGAAGGGATTGAGAAGGAGACTTTGGAGCTCTCCTAAGGTTTGATGAGGAAAAAATACTCTGCTAGGGTTTGATAAAGAAAAACTGCTCTACGAGGATGGCAGCAACTTCTAGAGGAGGTCTAAAAATTTGGAGGAATATCGTTATGGCATCGGTTCCGACACAAAGAGTGCATGCTCGTGATAATTTTTCATCTAAAAATTATTGGAAGGAATAGGATTTTCCAGTGCATGTCGGGAATCGCTTGTTAAAGAACAATGTATGTTTGAAACGATGTGAATCCAGGCCAGTTCTAGTGGTTCAACCAGACTCGATGGCAGAAGATGTGGAGTATATAACCAAACATGCCCTTATTGGTAAACTTTTGGGCATCCAAATTTCTCTCCCCTTTGTGGAGGCTTGGGTCAGGAAGACTTGGAATACTGAAGGCGATGTGAAGGTGATGTTGAGTGTGAACAACTATTTTATGATGGTTTTCTCTTGTATTGCAGATCATAACAAAGCATTTGAAGGGGGTATTTATTTCTATAACCAAGTGGGACTCTTTCTTAAACCCTAGCATGTGGGTTTCAACCTATTAGAGGAGTGATCATTGCAGGTTCCAATATGGGTGTGGCTTCCATGGCTTCCATTGGAATTCTGGAGAACTAATATCTTGCATAAGATTGCCCTTCTACTTGGGAAGCCGGTTGGACCGTCACAACAGACAATGGATAAAAAGGTAATCTCTGTTGCTTGTATTTGTGTTGAAATTGACTTAAATAATCCTATTCCAAATTCTATTGAAATACAATTTGGATCAACTACATGGGTTCAAAAACTTGACTATGAAGCTCTTCCATTTCGTTGTCGGATTTGCCGTGAATATGGCCACCTGCAAAGAAAATGCCCTAAGTTTGTCTCACCTGTGGCTTCAAATCCTAGGCCCTCTCGGTCTGGACAAATTTTGGATAAAGTAAAAGCCTTGATAAAGGAAGGGGAATGGGATAAGGAAGGTTTTGTTCTGATAAAATCTCAAAACAGAGGATGAAGGGCAAACAAATACCTTAAGAATAGCCAACCAGATGCTCTACTCAATAATTTTGAAATATTAGATGATCTTGATCAATGCATGGAGATACCTGAAATGTTGCTACCTGATGCAAATATAACAAGGCCGAATCAAATGTCTCTTCTTGAGGGGGAAATTAAGGAATTAGATCTAGGGGGTTTAAATGAAGAACAAAGGACTTTGGATTTGAGTATAGGGGACATCATTGGGTCAAGCCCTATAATGGAAACTATTTTGGAAAGTGGTACAGATTTAGTTATGCCCTATCCTACTCAAGCATTGATGTAGTCATCCTTGGACTGCAAAACTCCTACGGTGTTGGGATTGCAGCAAAAAATAATTTAAAAAAGTTTTTTGGATAAGAATATGAAGGTGGGTCGAAATAAGGACCAAGATAAAATTAAGTTAATGGGGGAGACTTCGGTGGAGTTAGGCTTGGTGAGAACATTGGACTCCCATTTTTATAATCCCCAAAAATTATTATCCTCCCATGGAATGTAAGGGGGTTGAATAGCATCCCAGAAAAAAAGTTGTTCATGATTTGGTTTGTGTGCATTCTCTGGATGTGGTGTTTATTAAGGAGACTAAATTGGCTATTGATAGTATGTTCAATATTTCTCCCAAGTTATGGAGAAGGGGGCAATGCCAGTGTATTGGTGCATGTGGATATGCTGGTGGTGTTGCTTTTTTATGGGATCCGGTTAAGATATCCCCTCTTACTTGGATTTCAGTAGATGGTCTATTTCAATGGTCAGGAATGATAATGAATCTGGTGAAATCATCCTACTTACAAATGTGTATGCTCCTATCGATTAAAATGGTAAAGTGAATTTGTGGAAGCACATTTGCTTTGTGAGAAGTTTGGTTCCCCTGTACCCATGGATTTTGGATGGAGACTTCAACTCTATCACTTTTTTAGAGGAGAAACGTGGTGGGGTGGACCATATCGAGCCTTTTTCTTTTGTCTTCAGTGCACATATACAGGCCCTAAACTTGGTTGACATCAAGCCATATAATGGGATTTTTACTTGGCATAATAGAATGCATGGGGAAACTTCCATATCAGAGACACTGGATAGGTTTTTGATATCCATTTATTGGATGGCTAATAACAGAGGTGCTAGTTCTATGGTTCTGGAGGGTAGGGGATCTGATCATTGGCCTATAAAACTCTCTGCTTTGGAGTTAGGGCTAAAAAATAATCCCTCCTTTAAGTTTCAACTTATGTGGCTTCATGATCCTAAGCTTCATGATTTCATGTGAGGCTGGTGGACCACTGGAAAACCTCCTCATGGCACCACTATGTATTCCTTTATGAAGTGACTACAATTTGTAAAACATAAATTGAAGAGATGGAATAGACTGAATTTTGGGAACCTTTCCTTGGCTAAGCTGGCAGCTCTTAGGAGGATGGAAGAAGCTTCAAGGAATATTATAGATCAGGGATTCATGAATGAGCTTCTTGTTGAGGAATCTGAGGTTGCGAAAGACCTTGCTGAATGGGAACTAAAGGAAGAAATTTTTAGAAACAAAAAGCTCGAGTAGATTGGCTTCAGGAAGGGGATAGGAACACAACCTTCTTTTATAACTTAGTTAAGGCTCGCTATAATGGTAACCTGATTACCTCTCTTGTGAATTCTTAGGGTGCCCTGCTCTCTTCTTTCAGGGATATTTTAGAAGATACTAAGAGGTATTTTTCCTCTCTCTTCAAGGAGGACTCCCTATCAGATGATGAGAATGAAAAGATTATTCTAAACTGTATTCCAACGATTGTTTCTAGAGAGATGAATGAGCACTTGATGGGTCCAATTTCCCTTAAGGAGTTGGAAAATGTTGTATTCAATATGAAAAAAGGAAAATCCCCAGGCCCATATGGATTCTCGATTGAGTTTTATCAGGAGTTTTGGGATTTAATCAAATTTGATCTTTTGGAGGTGGTCCATGAGTCCCAAAAGAACAAACAGATGCTAATGGCCCTAAATGCTACCTTTGTGGTGCTTATACCTAAAAAAGAGGGAGCAAATTCCTTGGATATGTTCAGGCCTATTGCTCTCTGCAATGATGTGTATAAGATCATCACAAAAATTTTTGCTGAGAGGCTGAAGATATGGTTGAGAAAAATCATCTCTAAGGAGCAAGGAGGGTTTGTTGTTGGTCGACAAATATTGGATGGGGTTGTTATTGCTAAAGAAGCTATTCACTCGATGGAAAATTCTAAGGAGAAAACTATGTTCATTAAGTTAGACATGGCCAAAGCCTATGATCAGGTCAGATGGTCCTTTCTTTAAAAATTTCTTGTTGCTTTTGGGTTTGAGGAGGAATGGATTAGATGGGTTATGAGTTCTGTTTCTTATTCCTCATTATCTGTTCTTGTTAATAATGAGCCATCAGAGCTGTTTGAGGCCTCAAGGAGATTGAGGCAAGGAGATCCTTTATATCCTTATTTATTTATCATTATGGCAGAAGGGTTGTGAATATTTCTCAAGTATCAAGTCATGCAGGGTATCATTCAGGGGTGGAAGTGGGATAGTAGTTTGCCACCTCTTTCCCACCTTAAATTTGTTGATGATACTACTTTGTTGGGAGTTTCCACTATTAGGGAAGCTGGTAATATTAGACAGTCTCTTGACATATATCTTGGTGCTTCTGGATAGTTGATTAATGAGGACAAGTCTTCTATTTTCTTCTTTAATACCCCTCCTCTTATTCAAGCTAGGATTGCTCGCATTCTAAGATTCTAGGTTGGTACTCCCCCTTCATTTATCTTGGTATTCCAATTTCATCTCACCCTCTACCTAGATCTTCTTGGTAGTCCATGCTTGATAATTTTAGAAGGAAGGTGAATCACTGGACTTTCAGATGGTTTTCCACTGCAAGTAGAGTGCTGCTTTTAAAATCTATTGTTCAAGCTTTACCAATTTATAGATGTTTTGTACAAATAGCTCCATATCACTTCATCAAGGACATGGATGCTTTGTCAAGACAATTTGTATGGTCTGGAAAACTTGATCAATCTAAATGGAGTTTGGTTAGGTGGGATTCTATATGTAGGCCAGTGCAAGAGGGAGGCCTTGGGTTGTGACAGACAAATCTTTTTGGGCAGGCTTTGGTTGCAAAACTTTATTGGAGATGGTGTACCTCTCAAGATCAAATTTGGTCTAAAATATTATCTTGTAAATACTTGAGACATATTTCTGATGTTGAAATCCCTAGAGTCAACTTGGTTGGGAAAGGTTCAGTTATTTGGGACACTCTGAAAAGAGGAGCTAATATAATCAAGCAGGGTTTGTTCTGGATTTGCAATCAGGGATAAAATGCTCTTTTTTGGAAGGATTCTTGGGATGGCCACCCTCCTATCTTGAATCAATATCCTAGGTTACGTTCCCTAAGCATTTTTTTCTTGGAAGCAGGTTGGTCTCGTGTGGAGGACTTTAAAAAAATCTAGTCTTTTGGAAATATGGATATGTACAGGTGGAAAGATCCATAAGAATGGTCCCAAGTGGAACTGGCTAAGGACAAAGATGTGCTTGCTCTTATTCTTACAGGGAGGCCTTGTTCTTCATTAAGGGGTAAAGATATTCTAGCTTGGAACCCTTATCCTAATGGAACCTACTCGGTAGCCTATGGTTGTCAGGTTCTTGATAAGCAAAAGTATGGGAATATTCCTATCACTTGGTGGAAAAAGGTATGGAACAAATTTTCTTGGCCAAAATGTAATTTCTTTCTCTGGTTGGTAGCTCATAATAAATGCCTCACTTGGGATAATGTGAGGAAGAGGGGATTTAAGGGTCCCTCTTTTTGTGTCCTTTGTAGTAAAAATGAGTATGACTCTTCTCATTTATTTTTCCAATGCTCCTTTTCCAGAGACATTTGGCACCATTGGTGGAGCACCTGGAACCATCCATGTTTTCATGTGCTATCTCTGGTGGAGTTTTGGAGTAGTCTGGGTAGACCTACAACCAAGACCCCCTTCCTTCGGGTGGCTTGGAATTTGGGCCCTTCTTGCATCATCTATAAAATTTGGCTCAAACAGAACCGATGCATATTTTAGGGTAGTTATTTGGTTGTTCAATAGATCTAGCAAAGGATCTTGTATATGGTTCAAGAAACCATCCATAGCAAATGTGATGTGGACCCTCTTTTGGATTATAGGGAGAAGAAGTTACAATAAGCCCTTGGTCTCTTTGGGGATGGTGTGAACTCTTCTAGCCCTATTAGGGTTCCTCATCTCAGAAAGAAGGTTAGGAGAGATGGTAGGTGGAGGGCACCACTTAGAGGAGTTTTAAAAAGTAATACTGATGGATTGTCCAGGGGTAATCCTGGACATGCTGGCATTGGTGATGTTGGGAGAGATTCTATCGGTGGTGTCAGTTTTTTCTTTTCCATTTATAAAGGTGTTCACTCCAACAATTTTATGGAAGCTCTTGAAATTCTTGAGGCCTTGCAGAGGAGGTTTTCTCTTGGATGACATAGGATTATCTACGAGTCTGACTCTCAAATTGTGGTTAATATTTTAAATAGTAAAAGTGGAGGAAGTTAATTGGCAATTGGTCTCTATAGGCATTCAGATTCTCAGAATGAGTGAAGAGTTCGAATTTATATCCTTTGTGCACATTCCAAGCGAATGGAATGTGGTTGCTGATTACCTGGTTAAAAGGGCTTCTGAGTTGCTGGATCCTTGGAGTATCGATAATTGGGAGTCTCTTGTCTAGGGACTCTCAATGCTTGTGGGAGTTGATCCACAAGGATGTACAAACTTAATGTGGTTTATTCTTGTTGTATTTTCTGTGTGTCATTCTAGTCTAGTGGTTTTAGCTTGTTTGGTTGTTTATTTGAGTCCTGGTTGGAAGCTCAGTTGTACTCTGTAATCCAGAATTTTTATCAATAAATTTTTACCCCTTCATTTAAAAAAAAAAATGCACACTTTTGAAATTGATGAGGAATGGTATTTTATATTCCACCTTCCAACATGAATGAAGTACCCTTTAACTTCCTTAAGATATTGTATGCAAAATTTATGCTAGATAAAATACTTAATTAATTTTTTATTAGGGATTCAAGGACGAAGATATGAATCTACTCATGATAGGTAAAGGGTATGTTAGGATCCTACTTACCGTTGATATGTATTGAGAGGAAAACCACTAAAGCATGTTATAGTTCCATTGTGTTTAACTCTAGCATCATAAAAAGATATTTTCAGTGCATTATGAGATGTGCAATAAAATTTGATCTTAGAAGGCTACTATATGGTGGAGTTCTAATCTAATATTAACACTAGAACCATCTAAGATTGTATTAGTGGTAAAGAGTGGAGATCTCATTGATCCAAAACTTCTATGCACAATATAAAGACAACTTTGTATAGGTAAAATTGGGCAAGATGGTATTGGCTAGTTAGCCATGTTATACCTAGATAAAGGGATCCCTTAAGTCCATACTATCCTCTCCATAAATGCATGCGTCATGATTTACATTGGATTTGACTCTTGTTATCTCCTATGTGTGTTTTTTAAGTATCGCAAGTCACTTGCATTTGTTTCTCATCATGATGCTAATGCTCCCAATTATTTTGAAGTAATTATTATCTATTTATGATTTATTTTTAAATTTAACCATCATTTTTTATAGATTAAAATAATTATTAATTATTTTATGTTTTTTTATGATAATGTTGCAATATCATAATGTTGTGATTAAGGCTTATCATTGATCTAGGATATTTTTACAAGTATCTTGTAGATGTAATAGTTATCAATTATGACTATATTTCATAATATAATCATTGTTAATATATTACTAAAGTTTTATATTGAATTTATTGAACATATAACCTATTCTCATGTATAAGTTTCACTAAAAATTATGTTCTATCAATACGCTATTCTTTCAATAGTAGGAATCACAATCAAAGAAACACATATTTTTAAGAGGGTAAAAAGAAAAGATCTGGTTGAAGAGAAAGTAGAAGAAGGCATTTATCCTTTAGGTCCCAAATAAATGAATTGGGTGTGACATTGTACTTATTTATAATCAACATAAAAATTGGCATTAAAGTAACAAATTTTAAATCTTATTTGTAAATATGTATAATCTTCTCATGAAATTCCTATGAAGGATCTTGAAAACAAATGACACTAGATAGAAAAATAGTGATGAGTTATAAAATATTAGTTTCATATGTATGATGTCACCATATTTTAATTCATTATAATTTAAATAGAAAAATAATATTCATAATGGTTGTGAATTGATGGAATTCAAATTACTTTCTAGAAATGAATGGAAGCAAAATATTTACTCAAATTTTATGTAGAAAGGAAAAAGGGTGAAAGAGAATTTTGGGCACCCGTAGGCACCATAAATAATAATTGTCCATATATTATATTGCATAACACTCAAATAAAAAATGAGGAGTGTGAGAGGGTTTTTATAGCAATACCAAAACCCCAAATTACATCATAAATATTAACCTAAACCTACATAAAAAGTGAGCTTTACGTTAATTACAAATATTAAATAAGGTTTAGTCATAACAAGGTTAACCATGGGATATTGGGCTTACATAATAAAATATTATAAAATATTAAATTTATTGCACAATGATTTTTCCTTAGGCCTATCCAAGATATTTTATAACATTGGCTCTTGGCCATGAATCAAAATACAAATTCAACAACACCCAATAATTTGAATTGAGGGGCCAACAAGAGAAGATATTAGTAATAGTAAGATCTTTCCCCACATGGTGGATGCTTTAGTGGGCCTCTATAGTTGAGGCATATCCATTTGAATCTCCCTCATCATATAAAATTTGTCCACCTTACTTCAATAACTTAGCTTCAATATTTTACAATTTCAACAAGCAATTATTTATAGGATGTCCCTCCCTTTTATAGAAATCACAAGTGGTCTTAATTTTATTTGAATAATTATCCTTTCACATGGTCCCATGGGTCTTAGCCACCTTATATTGGAATTCCTTTATATGATCTTGTATGTGAGGAGTTCCACCATCATAATTCTGCATTTCAACCTAGAAGTGAATTACAAGAGAGAAAAATTGATCAAAGAGTAAGTATTTTGGGATCCCAAGAACGTAGAAATTATATGAACTATAAGGTTCAGTATCTAAAATGAGGGGATATATTATCAAGAACAATATTAACACATTCTGCATCATATTTCATTTTGCCTCTAGAAGATGCAATATCTACCCTCAAAGCTTTGAATATCATAATATAGTCCTCAACATTATCAAAGTCAAATAACTTAAGATAATAAAGTTATAATTCCAAGTGACTTACTTCAATAGTATTAACCTTTCTAAAAATTTCATATAGCTTTGACCATACCTTGATAAGGTCACTTTTTTATTTGATATGGAAAAGCAACTCCAGTTAAATTAACAAGGAAAACAAACCTAGATCCCCTTATACCTTTTGATGTTAAGCTTCATAATTAATAAAATTGATTTATCCCCCTAGAATAGACACCACAAGTTATTACTTCATAAAAATCTAGTCATTTGAGTTTAGCAGATACTATAATTTCATCCATTAAGATGAGTAACCATGGATTTGTGGTCCATCTTATACAACGTAACCCCTAACACTCTAGTAGGTCTATGAACTCATGCCACAATACATGGAGCTTGAAAATTTATGCAATTTGAGATCAAAGAGATCAAAATACTTTTGTATACTAACATTGTGACCTCTAAAATATTTTCTCTAATGGACCCCAAAAAAAATTAAAATTAAAGGCTTTGACATTAGGGAAGCAATCATCAATCTTGACCTACCACTTGACAAGGTTTGATTCATTAGAACTATCCAGTCAATTTTTCTCATCCCAGCTCCTCTGATTCACCTAGTTGTTGGTACTTGCTTCATGTTGATTAGTCGATTGTTTATACATACACACAAACATCGATATATGTGTGTGTATGACATGGCACTATAGAGGTCCATATCATGTATCATGTCAGCCAAAGGTCCATACTACCCTGAATGTTCCAAAACATACCTTCACAAGGTTTAAACTTGAGCCCTCATAGTGCTAAGTATGTTGGCATAACCAAGGTGGCTAGATTTCTATTGAGGAAGGAAATCAAAGATCCAATTTTTAACCTTTTCTTCTATATGAAATTCAATAAAATAATCCTATACTTAGAGTTAACCCTATGATGCCAAGAATCCAAGCATGCTATAGGGGGCACCTTGCCAGTAATCCATGAGCATATTTTGAGACTATAGTCCTCTTTGATTGTCATGGTCATACATGCAAAGAACCAAATTATTGGACTATCATACCTCACATGGAGTGATACAATAGGGAAGATCTAAGAGCATAGGAAATGACTTGATTGGACTACCTCTAGGGTTTTATACAAGGATGGTTCATTTAAATATGTGATATTCAATGCTCACTTTCCTAATCTAACCAAGATATCGAGTGCATAGAGGAAAAGGAAAATAAAAACCATTGAAAATAAAAGATAGCAGAAATAAAAAAGTTCCTAAGCTAACCTAAGCTAAATAGAGGAGATATGACAAGATCATAAGATTCTTCTACACAATAGTGGGATAAATGAATGCATAAGTATAATGCATTGACAAATCAAAGTGAACAATTTCCCTTCTTAGCATGCAAGTTAGGCATAAATTGCACATACAATAAATGTGACAAAAATTAAATAGTCAAAGCCTCTTATATATGCACATAAATATACATACACATAAGAAATAAGATTAAAAATTTCTAATAGTCATAGCTTCCTATATATATATATATATATATATATATATATATATATATATATATATGTGTGTGTGTGTGTGTGTGTGTGTGTGTGTGTGTGTGTGTGTGTGTGTGCGTGTGTATGAAAATTACAGATCATGCTAGAAGTGAGGTCTCGAAAGCTTGCCCACAAAACCACTTAGAGTTTTTGTCTAGACTATTATACAAAAGAAAATGAAAGGTGAGTTACATACAAAGATTGAGACTTAAATAAGCAACTAATTGATCCTTTATAATGCCTAAAATTCTACTATTTATAGACAAAATGAAGAAATTTTTCCTTCAAAACTTTTATAGAAGACTATGACAAAGCTTCTATGTTGCTCCTCTAATTTGATCCTCCTTACATCGCTTTTAGCCCTTCGAGGTCTTTGGATCTAGAATCATCAATTCTGAGCTACTAGATGTTAAGTTGGCACCCTAGGGATCCTATAAAATTATTAGAAGCATCTTTTATAATTATTATTTTTAGATTTAGGATTGTTGTTATTACGGTTGTTGTGCTCTTGCCTTTAATAAGCCACCTAATTTCTTGGTATTACTGATCCCAATTGATGTTGGTAAGTGATCCTTAACTTTCCTTGATAATGGATCATTGGTTTAGCTCATCCACATTTTGGAAGCTTGTGCATTAGCTATGAAATATTGTAATATGGTCTTCCTTCCTATTGTCAATCTACTAGATCTGACTGCTCTTTCTTTCCTAGCCCTTTCTATTTTATACCCTTATTTTTAGAGTGTTTTTATCTTCTCCTTAGCTTTCTTCTATCTTTGAAGTGATGCAAGCCATCAATTTTGAACATAAATTATTTTTAAAACTTTTGCCTACCTTTCCTTATCGATCCTTTATGAAACTTCCATGGTTTAGCTAGAAATTTGTCCGAAGATCCATGAAATTCTCTTGTTAGACTCCTCTTGGTTGGTTTGACTATTGAAGTTGAGATATTTTGTGTTTGTAGCAAGTTCTCAAATAACCAAAGGAGTGTTTCAAATTTTATTAATTATAGTAAGATTAATCATTGCCTAGATAGTTTCCTTTTCTTTATTCCTCTTTTCATTTTATTCTTTAGAAGGTTGATTCCTTTTCTATTGGTATGCACTCAGAGTAATATTACCAATTTTTTGTTTCAAAGATGTAATCCTTTCCCTTTACACCTCTAAAATGTTGACATACTAAGTCACATTTGGTTGACCATAAATGTATTATCCATTTAGGCTAGGCTTGACAAAGATTTGGTTAACTTGAGAGGCATTTTGAGAAGTGCAAGGTCCAGGATTTTGATTACCACTTTGATTTTTATACTTTTAACCCCCTTGTTGGTTGCTTTTATTATAATTATATCATTGATTTTGATATATTTTTTAGCCACCTTGATTAAATCCTTGACCTTAATTTTATTTTTTATTAGGATCTTGTTGCTTATGGTTGGGGAATGGGGTGTTATAGATACCAAAATTTGATTGTTAGGATGATTAAACCTCTTCTAGAGACATTTTTTTCATGAAATAAATTGATCTTATCATTATTTATTTGATCAATGTTAAAATTAGGACCAATGGCTTGCCTAAGGTAAAAAAATTACAAATATGTGCAAGTGGAATTATCATGACCATATGTTCCATGCCAAAATCAAAATTGGTTAACATTATTCCATACAAGTGCTTCAAAACTATCACTAATATGATGGTTTTTACCTTAAGTGGTATGTAGAGAATGTAAAACTTCTTGTTATTCTATGAAATGGACCTTTCTTAAATAGCAAGTGCATACAATATGATCCATTGGATCATAACTAACTGAACAGATCTTAGCCACACAATCTATCCTAATATCCTAGTAACAACTTAGGATATACTCTAACACCCCCCTTAAGTGGTACTAGAAGGTAGTGAAAAACAACAAAATCAAACAAGTGGCATATCCAAAGTTATGAGTCTCGAAAACAAGGCCTGATAAGGTACTCATGTACAATATATCCATAAATAAAACTCTACTAAAAGATGAAGAATAAACCACATGGGAAAAACCATCTTCCAGAAGAGAAAGAAGAAGAAGAAGAAGAAGGAAGATGTGCAAGGAGGATGGAGAGGAATATGTCCTCTTCAACCTCCCCTAGGACAACTTCCATCAATATGGGCCTGCAAAGGATCCTTGTGATGTCTCAAAAATAGAGAAGCCTCGTCATCGAACTGAATGTCTTCCCACTCCAAGAAGGTATGAGGAACAACATGAAATTTGGTGCTTGTGACAATGAACAAGGCTATGAACCATGAAAAAGTCACCAAATAAAACCCCCTTAAACCAAAGTGTCTCAAAAAAATGAGAGTGATATAGGATGGAGAAAGAAGCACCACAATCACAAGGTGTCCACCTATACGAACACAATGGGTTGATAACAAGTTCCAAAACTGTGTGGAAAAATAGCTAAACAAGGGGATCAAAAAAAGGAAGGGTACCAAGGTGGATGTCGAACAATGAAAAAGCCACAAAAGAAGACAAATAAGGGTCAAGGGGACTTTACAAATTTAGTCTATAGTAGCCATACAAAACCTTTCAACTGAGAGTGCACTCCAAGATACAATAATTTTTGAGCCACAAAAAATTATAAAAAATAATTTCAAAAGTGAAAATGGATGCCACCATTGTGTCTGGATCCAAAAATATTTTCAATGAGTATATATAAAGGTATGCTCCTAAAAATGAAGTGCTCAAAAATGCATAACAAATTGATGTCCCTCTAAGTGTGTGTAGCTTCGTGACTTCCCAAGTGGTCACCCATCCAAGTGGTATTCTGGGACAAAATTTTTAACTTGGGAATTTTTAAGAGTTTTCATGCTAGGAAAGAGAACCTCCAACTTGAAATTAAATACAAGAAAATTTCCTTTTGGAGACTTGATAACAATTGGTGCTGAAACTTGCATGAAACAATCACACCAGAAAAAAACAACCAAAATGGCACATCTTATCAGTAGAATGAAAGTGTTAGGTCAAGTGGTAACCGAGAACTCCTAGGATGGCTCGATACCATATATTTTGGGATGGGGGGCACGACTGGAAAAACATAGATCACAGAGTCTAATATATGTCATAGGCAAGAAACTAGTAGTTTACAAGGGTCCACCAAATCACAAAGGCCATGTGGCCGCTCTTTGTTGCAGAGATGTTTCAAATAAATGGTATCCCAACAATATTACACGATCAAAAAATAACTCTGAGCAATAGGGCAGAAAAACATATGATAGTAGCTAGGTTTTAATTATTATAGACACCAAATCCCAGCCATTAATCCTTCCTACCACCCACTTGTCCACCATCCACCTTTCCCACCATCCATTTAACCATTTCATACCTTTCCCGCCTTCAAAAGACCCACTTTAGCCCTTTCTCGCCACTTTCCAACCCATTTGTACTTAATTTATATGTATTTTATATTATTTATATTTAATATAATAATTTATTATTATATTTTAATATATTATAAAATATATATATTTAAACCCAATTAACCTTAGCCATTAGATTTAATCCAATCTCAGTCGTCCATCTTCATCAATCCATGCCACATTTAAAGTATAATCTCAGCCTTAGGATTTGATTTAACCATTTCATACCTTTCCCACCTTCAAAAGACCCACTTTAGCCCTTTCCCACCACTTTCCAACCCATTTGTACTTAATTTATATGTATTTTATATTATTTATATTTAATATAATAATTTATTATTATATTTTAATATATTATAAAATATATATATTTAAACCCAATTAACCTTAGCCATTAGATTTAATCCAATCTCAGTCGTCCATCTTCATCAATCCATGCCACATTTAAAGTATAATCTCAGCCTTAGGATTTGATTTAATATTAGCCACACGATGAAAAGTGTTAAGCTAAAATCCTAAGAAAACCCTAGGCTGGATTATAAATAAGAGCATTTGCAAATGCTCAATGCCTAGAATGTTCTCACCCTGGGAGAGATCATTGAAGAATCCCGTGTGAAGCAAAAGGTTGCAAATCCATTGAAGATCCAAACCCTATATTTCTGTAGGACTTCCATCATTCTAGCCATTCTATATCCATCCTCCATTGTTGTCATAATACTCCATCCATATTCTATCATCATCATCGTACCCTATCCACTGCTTTCCTCGTATTTTCATGATCTGTTATTGCATATCCAACCCTAACCCGTAGGCTCACTGTAGAGCCTGCCATTTTGTAGGCACCCTTTAGAGCTTTCCAAGCTTATTGTAGAGCCTTCTAGGCACCCACTAAAGCCTGCCATATCGTAGGCTCACTCCACAGCCTACCCAAGCTCGTGCTAGAGCCTACAAAGTGCACACCAGATCATGTTGTAATCATAAAACATGAACCAGAGTTTGCTACATCAAGTCATTAGATGTTGTTGGAGCATCCTGCCATAGAATCTAAAACAAATCAATAAAGCATCAAGCTCAACAAGGTAAATCAACATTGATTATTATTTTATTGCATAATCTATAGGTTTTTGTATGTTGTTTCATTTAGTAACAACTAGGGTTTTATTAATAACTGAGGGTCTCACTCTATGGAGCCCTCATAGGTATTACTAACTCCTTATTTTGTTTATGTGTGTAGATCTACATGTTTCATTCATTATTGGATAGCTATTGAAGCTGGAGTGGCTCGAAATCGAATACCAAAGCCCACTCAATATTTTGGGAGTGGAACACACTGAAGACACTCAAATCTGTGTAGCTAGGGTTTCAGAGAACACTGGATTTTATTTGTAATATCTGTATCAAAAATAATTATGTTGGACAAAATAGTTGTAACAAGTAGTTTCTCAACTCCCCCCTTTTATTATTGAATAAAATAATATCTTGTGCAATTATTGTCTATCTTGAGTTATTTACTTTTATATATGCATAGTGTCATGTTTTTATCTCTACAATTATAATGTGTGTTGGTTGGCATGGTTTTTGTGTGTGTTAGATATTTTGAGTGGGAGATAGCACGGGTTGCAGGTCCTCGTGGCACTATCATAGCGAAATCAAGGGCTATGGCTATGCCTGAGAGCGCTTCTGGGTACTCTCATTTTTCTAGTCTGACAAAGATAAAAAATTTGTAATAAAATATTCTTCTCTTCAAAGCAAGCTCTACAACAAGTTAGCCATGCTTTTGGGCTCTTTTCGCAACATAATTTGAACGTACTCCAACCAATCACTGCTATCGACTATGGAGCCTCTTGAATGGTCAAACTGACCTTCAGATCCACATTCTTTACACACACCTCCCATGCCTTCCATTGAAAAAAAATTAAATGATGTTGAGACAATGAATTTTACATAGCTCCTTCGTTCGTTTGCTAACAACCATCGTCCACATGTCTTCCATGTTCACAAGTAGCACTCATAGGTGCATCACGATCTGATCAACTCCATTGACACCACACATTAGACTATCAGTTGCACTACACAAGAGGTAGTGTTCAGGTGCTCAAATATTAGCATGTTCCACAAGCAACACATGTCAGCTTTCAAACGTGGCCTTGCATGGATCTAGAAAAGGACTCACGATAACACAAAATACACCATGAACGTAAAGTGAGTGTTGTTGTGTCTAATGAGCTTGAGATCCTCCACTAAATCTGAGAGTTCTACGATAACACACCATGGTGTACCTATAGTGACAAAACTACAATATAGTTATAGAAGCATCACTTAGCATACACGTTCTCCTCAAAAGCTGCATCTCAATCCTGATCTAAAAATTTGAATGTGAGAACAACATATTGACTTCATCATGGAGCACATTTGATTTCAAATAGCACCACTAGATAGCATGTGAAGGTGGACCTCCATGTGGATCCAATTGGTTTATTGACCATGTTTTTAAAATATGTCCTACTATGTATGACGACAAGAATTTAAGCTATCTTAGATTTATTGTAGGGACTCCATGATTTCATCATGGAGGAGGTAGACAGTGCACCTGATTTAAAATATCACTACCCGAATAGCCAAAAAACTAACGAAATGCACATCACATTTGGTATAATTTTTAGAAAATCCATGACCACTACACATGAATCAAGGAGACTCAATAGCATTGAATATTATTCACTCTTCCATTGTTGCAACATCGAGATCTAACTGCATTTGTGTAGAACAATTTGGTAGCATGGATCAAATATATGGAAATAATACATCCCACTCATAGTAAAATAATTCTAAAGCATTGATTGATGTCCACTTAAACACTGCACCAATCTTATCACTATCAACGCCTGCGTGGGAGAATAGCAGTAAAAAATTGATGAGGGCCAATTTTTATGTGTTGTTTCTCACATGATCAACCAGGACCTCACCACACCAGCATAATGCACAAAAAAATATGCTCACACCTAGTAGGTTCAACATCATCACATGCTCATGATTCATGGTTGAAAAATGTACATAAATATGGAAGAACTATTACTGGCATCTCATGTAGAAAAACTTGATGTCTAATGGTTCCAAAACTCCCATTATTGAGGGTACACAAAACTCGTCTATGGAACTTGGTCTTCAGCTCTCTACAGTAGCATGCCACCACAACCCCCACCAGACTTGAAATTGTGCACTGAATACTACAATTGCCATGAACCACATTTATGCCAAATTTGGCATCTACTTCCCTATCGAAGATGCATATTAGGGCTATGAACTCAAATGTGGTAGCAACATCGAAAGAGCAGTTAGAGGATGCTTAGGAGCTATTTTAGTGTAGGTGCAAGATTTGAGAGATGTAGAATATAAAAAAACCATTCCCTTGAATGGCAGTGACACCAGCATGAGTTGCATCACATTACTGGCTATCTTTTACGAGCGTCGAGTCAACAACACCTAAAATCAACAATGAAAAAAATGTCTCTCTCGACAATGAAATCACCACTCTGCTTCAAAAAAAAACTTCTTTGCTAAAAAATAGCCACGGATGTGATCAATGTGGACGTCTGGATCTCGCCAAATCAGCAAGTTTCGTGCCAAATCATAGTGGTTCCTTTGAAGCTACAATAGTTGCAACAGTCATGATTTGACGAAAAAAATACCTTTCATGAAAATAGCATCGGGGCCTAAACAAAAAATCAACAAAACTGCATCAAATCTATCTCTATGCATCACGAAGACCATAACCTGGAAAAATAACATCAAACTCTACAACTAAAACCTAGCTTGAGGGCAAAAACAAACAAAAAAATAAACTCTTTTCTTCCAGTAAAATGCAAAGATCCTTTCTAAAAAACTAGATCGGTTTAAACCAAAAATTTTAGAGCATACTCAGATGTTTTACATCAAAGGAAAAAAATAAAAAATAAAAATAGGAAAAAAAAATAAGGGAAAAAAATGAGGGGGGATTTCCATGATGGAAATTCCTCCTCAAGTTCATGGGCAAGGAAAGCCCACTCTGATACCATGTAGAGAATGTAAAACTTCTTGTTATTCTATGAAATAGACCTTTCTTAAATAGCAAGTGCATACAATATGATCCATTGGATCATAACTAACTGAATAGATCTTAGCCACACAATCTATCCTAATATCCTAGTAACAACTTAGGATATACTCTAACATGGTAGACATATTTTGATAATATCTTCATGTGTTTAATAAGGCATCACATTCTTGGGTTTTGGACCAACCCCAAAAAATTTTAACATATGCACAAGAGCTCTATATATCTCCAGATCATGGGAGGTAGCTTGGATAGCTATACTGTAAACCCCATCCCCTATAATATTAGGGCTTTTAGATTTCAAGGATTTTGACCTTCCTTCTTTTCCCAGTTTTCAAGAGAAGGAAAACCTCAAGGATTATGTTCCTAAATTTTATCTTGAAAAGAGGGTCTAAGCTTTCTTACAAATATTGTAGTAGTACCTTGTTTAGTTAAATTGACATTTGCTTGACATTTAATTCTTTCTCACCTTTTGTGGAAATCGATAACTTATTCATTAGGGCCTTGTTTTGTGTTTACAAAAAAATACATTGCTTTCATTATAGTCATGTCATTATCAAATTCTTGTTTTAAATTTTTAACAAAAGTATCTATAAAATCAATGCAATGTTTAAATAATGATGTAAACCAATCAAGAGCATTTCCTACCAAAGTCCCAGCCATAAATTTTAGTAAAGCTTCCTCATTGTGTAGTCAATCAATATACTTTATTGTGAAATTGTAAATAAGGGTTTGGATTTTATTAGTCCTGTCATAAAAGAACTTAGGCACATTCCCAAATAGGTCTATAACTTCCACATAAAAGGATAAAGTTAAATTTTATAATTTATCAAAGTTATATTAGTTGATGTAGGTAAATTCTCTCTAGGGTTAGCTAGGTAAGGAGGAGGAGGGGAATTATTTTTCATGATTAAAAGAGGAATTATAGCTTGTACTTTAGGATTTCTATTATCACTCAATATTGGAGTCATATTAGTTATCAAATCTTATATTTGCTTGGTAATTTCCCTCCTAGAAGTCTCTATTTGCTTTTTGATATCTTGCCTATGACTATCTAATTAGTATGCTAAAGATTCCCTAGGCATCATCATGTACATATCTAGATTTTTATCATAAGCCTTAGAATATTTATAAGATTTTAAAGACTAGTATGTATCATTTGTGCACATGTTTGTTTTGCCATGATTGTCACATTTTGGGGAAATCATGGTTTCATTGTGACCACCTCATTAAGTTGCAATTTAATTTCATCATGGTCCTCATATTCATTGCCAAACACCAAAAATCCTACAACCTTTTGATACCTTATGAGACATATGTAAAGTTCATCAAATTCAATATTAGGGTCTTTATCTTCTTCTAAATATAAATCTCTATCAATCTAATCCTTAATCCAATGTTCATCATCAAGAGAAATGAAAAAAGGATGGTTGATGTAAATTTGAAGGGTAATATAAGGAATATTATCTTCTATTTCTACATATTCTTGAATGTGCTTCTTCTTAGACCTCATAGTCATTTTAATACTGGAGGATCCATAAGGGTAAGCAAAAATCTACTCAAGAGCTACCAGGGAGTTACCAAAATGTTTGACTCTTAAGCAAATAAACTAGAAAAAATACTTATGGAAAATAAAATTTTATTTTTGAAAAACTCCTAAGAGAAAGAGGAGAACTATGATAGTTTTATTTAGCATGTGTCAAAAATAAATAGCTAACACAAAACCTATGACAACTAACCTACTAAACCCTAGGGTCTAAAAATGGGAAGAAAACCTCAAAAGGTAAAATTTATATTGGGTTCACCAAAATGTAGTAAAAATAATTACTTGAAACTAAGGGCATCAAGGACCAAACTATCTCATAATAAGTAAAATAAAATTCTCACTCCTACTCTAATTGGCTTGCAATGTCACCGCAATAATAATAAGAAGAGATCACACCTAGGATGTTCATGGAGGGTTTTACCTATCTTGGAATCTGGCCCTCCAAAAATAATTAATGACCTTTGTCACATAAAATTTTGGTAGAGTCTCTTGTCACACTCTATGGAAGGTAGTGAACTAGAAATTGATGGCTTTGGTTTTACCTATAAGGTAGAGAGAGAGAGAGAGATAGAGAGAGATTTTCTAGAACAATGCTAATATAAAAATATTTTATAATAATTTTTTATTATTTGGTAATATTTTGGTGAGAAAATAAGGAAGTGAAGTGGGCATTTATAGTAGATAAATCTCCTTTTAGAGCTAATGACTTATTTTCTACTTTTTTGGGGTCATAAAATTATAATTATTTATCCAAACAATATGTCATTCACTCCCTAGGTATAAGAACATGATAATTATGATCATGTATCAAAAACCCTAAAATTAATAAAACAACCAAACTCCACATTCAAAGTAGAAATCTTAGCATTATCAATTTTAGGACATACGCTTTGGAGGAAGTGTGTCAAAACATTCCTTAACCATGACTATCCTTAATTTTAGAATTTGGGAAAGTTAAGAGGCCAAAATATCATGAAATATGGTATAAAAGTGATAATTGGGTGAATAAAAAGAACCAAAACAATTGGCCAATATGGATTGCTATTTTCATACCCAAGGATTAACAAATTAGTCCATCCATATCCCATATATAGGAGGACAGGACTCTCCACCACTTATAATTTTATAAATATTATGACTCCAATGAAATGTAGGAATGGAATTGGCCTCCACTATCAGTTGTTATGATATTGATGGGTGATATTGTATCCACCAAGTTGGGCATTGATGCATTAATTTTATAAAAGGTGATATTAACTAAGGCAAAAGTTTGATCTACTTGATAAAAATATAAATAACTAGAAACATGATATTGGGACCAATCCAATAATGAATTATGCCCTTGGAAAGCTTTTTGAGTTTCATTAGACTCCCTAAAAATAATTTCTATGGCTCCCTTATGCCTATGAAGAAAGCAAGTTATGTGCATAGTTGATAAAAAAACTAGCCTTCCATCCTCTTCTTGAGTGGGATAGATGGGTCATGAGGAGGAAGATACTCCTTGTCTTGGTCAAAATGTGGATTTTTATAACTAAGATACTCATTCTAACCTTCCTAATTATTAATGATAAGAGGATAAATATGGATGACCATTTGGTGAGTGATGCTACAAGTTGTATAACATATTTTAGGTTTGACTAAAGGGATGGATAAATTTGAGGAGCTAACATTTTTTATATGTTTTTAAATTTGATTAAAAATAAAGATAAGATGTTTTATGTTCCTTATATCTCCTTCTCTTGATATATTAATCCATCTCATATACCTTTAATACCTTATTGTATACCAATGACTCCCTATATACTTAACCCCTGTTGATATACATATTAGTACACAAGATCAAATCCAATATATGGAAGACAAACAATATGTGGAAAAAACCCCTAAATACATGATTGAGACCAATACATAGGGGATAATAAACCCTCCTTTCCCACTAGCCTTGTGGTATACTTCTTACCTGGAATAAGTATGTGTGAGACCCTATGTGAGTGGTTGATGACCTACGCTTACTAGATATCCATATGATTCATATGACGGTCTCTAAGAGAATCAAAATTCCAAATAGGGGTAAAACTTGGATATGTTCTTACCTAGATCATGTGAGAGGTATTACATTATTTGGTACATTGAGTATCATGAAGTACCATTGAGTACTATTATAAATATTAAATTAGGAAGTGTGTGTGTTTAATGTGTCAAGATGTAAAGAGTGTTATGTGTTATGCAATAAAGTGTGAAAGGTGTCAAGAGTGCAAGTATGAGTGTGCAAATGAAGAGCCATAAGTGTTAGGTGTCAAATGTGTAATTGAAGAGTCATTTGAGATATGCCAAGATGTGAAGTAGGAGGTTATGTAATCATGATATTTGTTTCATAATATGAGGCATATAAAAGGTTGAATGTCTAGGAGTTTGAGAAAAGTAATAGTCAGGAGTATTGAAGAGTTCATTATGCAAAGTTATATAATGGATACAAATATCCATGCTATGTAATCAAAAACTTTTTTAATATGAGATATTATGATTTATGAATAGAGAGTATTTTGTTTTATAATACTTGTATTACTTTTTAATGTGAATTTATGTGAGTGACATTTGATCTTGGAGAAATTTACATGTGAGATAATCTTGCAGAATTGCCAATAGTGGTATCAAAGCCACCTTGGTTCAAGTGTCATCTTGAAAGAGAGTGTGAAGAGAAATGAGATATTAAATAGGAAAGAAGATTACAATGAAGCTATTGGAGGAGAATAACGAGAGGGGAATAGTAAGAAGATTTCTTGGAGAAATATTTGTTGGAAAAACTCCATAAGAAAGAGATATTTATTGAAGATAGATGAAGATATTTTTACTATGAAATAAAATAAAGAATATTTTTCTAAGAGGATGATGTCATTCAAAAGAAAAAAGAATAGCAGATTGAAGGATGAGTTGAAGAAAATTAAGTGAAAGAGTATACAAGAATTTTAATTATGGAATGTTGGAGTGAAGAGTTCAAAAGTAGAACGTCTGAGTTGAAGAAATATGGAGAGTAAAATGGAGAACATCTAAGTTGGATGAGTAATACCTATAAGAAGAAATATTGTGAAGCTTTGGAGAGATGTTAGAAGCTACCCAAGACTACACTCTATGAAGGAGATGATAGAAGTTTATTTTTTGAGATGAAGACTCATTGATTGTTGTGAAAGAGATGATTTGGTTGCTATGAAAGAGAAAATTTGGTTGTGAAGGAGACCTTTAGACACTGTTGTGAAGAAGATACTATTTAAAAGTTGTATTATAAAATTAAGGAGGTTTGCGTAGACTGTAATGCTTTGTTTATGCTTAAGAAACTATAGTTAGCAAGAGTTATTTATTGATAAGATTCACCCTGAAACATGGAAGTAAATTTTCCCTGGCACGTTAGTTATATAAGCAACATTAAAGGTAAGGTTTTAGTTTTTAAAGAACAATTGATATTTTTGGGGCACACAATTAAATTAAATGCTTAGATTTATAAGGTGTACTTTGTAAGGAGTTATTAATTTAAATTGCTTTTTGGAGATATAAGGAATGATTTAATTAATTGAAGATTGAAGTGAATGGAAGATAATTAATTAATTCAAGAAATTAATTAATTAAATTAAAGAAAAGGAATTGGAAAATTGTGAATTTTGGAGTCATAAGTAGATTAAAGAATTGAATTTGATGAATGTGAAAATTGATTGATGAAAAGTTTGAAGGAATGAACTAATGAATGGGAGATATAAGAAAATTAAATTTTTGAAATTTAAATTGAATATTGAGGCAATAGGAGTCTGGTTTAAATTTAAACTGAGTTAAAAATTTTGAGAGAAGAATTCAAGAAAATTTGACTTGTGGAAAATCATTATGGAAGAAATTATTCGAAATGCATTTTTAGAAGATTGTGAGGAAATGTTATAAAATTTAAAACAATGCACACAAAGTATGATAGAAAATGTTAGAAAACAAAAATATGTAAGATTAAAGAGGGTCTTACAAATAATTTTCAAAGAAACCAAAGATGAATAGTTTGTAACACTTAAAGATTATCTAAGCATAAAACTAACAAAAGCAAGTATAGGGGAAATAGCATTTATGGCATTAATTTATCTAGAAGTTCAAGTTCATAAAAGAGGAAAAGAAATATCAACTATTAAAATCTCTGACAAAAAGAACTTGAACATTGGACAATAATATACAAAAGACATAAAGTCATCAAATGATAACAAGAATCATGATAAGCATTTAGTTGACAATGAATGCGAAAATAGTGACTACATTCGATAACAAATTAGACGGTAGAAAAAACAATATTGATGAAGGATGTGACATATTACTATGATGATTTATTAAGAAATGTAGGAGGAACATGAAAGAACTCAAAGAAATATAAGGAAAATACCAAGTCTAAGAAAAACAAGCACAAGGCAAGGAGTTAAAGAAAGAAGAATAGAAGATAAATATTGAAGACAGATTATTTATACCAAATAATGTAACATGGGTGGTGTTGGAGGTATTAAATTATTTGTTACATTGAGTATCATGAAGTACCATTGAGTACTGTATCGCTCCAAATTTTTTGCACCCTTACCTTCAGGCTAAAGGATCCGTGCCCGAAAGGGGGATGCGAGAAGGATGGGACAGTACCTCGGACTGAGAGGCCCTTTGAAGGTCCCGCCTCTCGGGGAGGGGTATTAAGGTGATTTTTTGACGGATGGTGGGGTTCACCAGGAAACGTTTAGTGGCAGTCTCCACGCCTAGGTTGGGAATGTGTTTGATGTGTTCAATTTTACATTTAATCATTCAAATCCTAGGTTTGGCCAAATGAATCTAAACTGTTCTACATGAAATGCAGGTTTAAATGAATACAAAAACAGAATTAAACAGAGAATACAGGAAATATACTAGATTAGAAAAAAGTCATACCTGATCCGGATGTCTGATGGAGGTTCTGATTTTTGAAGCAGTCTAAGATCGCCTCGATCCGACAGGATCGTCTCGAGATCCGACGAATTCAGTCGACGAATTTGTCAGAGACCTGCAATCAGAGAAATAGACACAGAACACAGAAAATGCAACAATACTAACAGAGGAAAATGGTGTAAAATGACAATATAGATACTAAAACGATAATTACGAATAGAAATTCAAGTAAATTATAGTATTCTAATGACAAATTATGATCTTATCATGCACTTAAGCTATATGGGTGAACTCCAAAATGCAGAATAGCAGAAAATAACAATAAACTGATCTAAATGCAGAATGAAACAACAGACAAAAAGAGAAAAGTGCAAACTCTGGGCACTAATTGCCCCCAATGTTGACTACAGTCGAAATCATCTGTAGAGTGCGAAATCATCTCGAATTGGGGCGTGATCGTCCGAGATTGTACAAGATCATCTGCGACGATCTGAGCTTGCTCCGACTGAAAAATAATGAGGTTCCTACAAGAAAACTTCGAAAGGGACAAAGGCAAGTAGTAGTCTAAGACATTCTAATGCATGTAAGATCAAACTCAGTGAGTAGAAAATTTCAGCCAGGGGAATGTCAAGGGGAGGGCCTAAGATTAAATAGGCATAGGAAGGAGGTTGGGAGGTTGGAGATCATCCCAATTTGGGAGATCTCCAATGGGGGAGGCTCTAACGGTGCAGACGCATCTTTGCCCGAGTTAGAGAAGTTGTTGAAACATAAGCTAATTATGAAAATTAGTTTTGGGACGAAATCGTCTGGACGTTCTGCTCCAGACGAATTCGTCCGATCTGAGGCGATATCGTCTGATCGGCGACGATATCATCCAACGGACAAAACAAATCCTAAAAATGGCATGAAAAACAAGGAAAGCGGTTTAACAGGCGGTTCGGGGTTAAAATTTAAATTTGAATTATTACTAAAGTAATTTTAATTATTTGCTAAGGTTTACTACGCCAATTTTAGGGTGCTACATTTTGCCCCCTCTTTAGCGAATTTTTTGAAGAAAATGCGTTAAAGATGAGTTCTTCTCGATCTACGAGAAAGCAAAAATTATTCCCATTTTTAGGCGACGATTCTAGGTCGAATCGTACGACAACTTACTATGGTGCCCCCTCCGTGTTTTTACCCAAATCGAACGTTTGAGGTAAAAACACGAAAAAGCAAAATTTTAAAATGTTGTTAAGTGTTTTTGAATAAAATTAAGAAAAATAGGGTAAAACCCTAATTCATTGTTACTGTTCATTTTCCTGGTTTCTAGAGCTTTGCAGACAAGATGGTCGAGACAGCGCACAGATCGACAGAGGTCCGATGCGGGCTACGGGTAAGGGTCCAAACTTAATTTAGAATGCTTTAATTTTGAATTTCATGCTTTTTAGATTAATTTTGAATGATTTTTGAGCATCGCGGCCATTTTTGGGCCGTCGACGTCGTCGGGACGAAATCGTCTCAATTTCATCGAAATCGTCTCGATATCGCCGATTTCGTCCAAGGGCAAAATCGACGATATGGGGACGATTTCGTACAATAAGGGACGATTCCCTCTTGCAAAATCGGAGATGAATTTGCTCAAATTTTGGACGATATCGTCCAATAGTGGACGATATCATCATTTGTATGAAATTGAACTTGTTTTACTTGCATTTTTAATCACTGTTTTATTAATGATTTTTATTGTTTTGTTGTTTATGTTGCATAGAGGATTACTAAAGAGCCGAGAATGGAAATACGATGGGTTGAGGGATGACTTGGCCGCTCTATCTCAGGCAGAGCGAGATCAGTTGGCTCAAGTCGGCTTGCAGCATGTGGCAGATATGCCACAGGTTTCTACAGATATGGGGCTATTGACAGCCCTAGCAGAGAGGTGGTATCCGGGTTCTTCTTGTTTCGATTACCGACAGGGGAGATGACTCCCACATTGGAGGATGTATGGAGGATTTTGAGGATCCCCATACAAGGATGGCTAATAACTCCCATGGCCAATCAGGGCCACGCGATGATGCGACTGTGCGGAGATCCGAGCTTCACCCTGGAGAAGGGCGGAGTGAACATCGAGTCGCTACGCCAGATGCCCGGGGCATCTAGACCGACACAGGTTTTGGCTGGGGTGGTAGGTGGTCTACTGCTATGCCATCGAGTGGATGCAGACTACCATGGCTACTGATAGATGTGGTCTACGACATGAGAGACCACGGGTACAGGTTTGCTTGGGGGAGCTTTGTACTATGCCGATTGTATAGGATCCTGCATGGGGTCGTATACAAGGGCGACCGATGTCTGGTCATGACATCACTACTACAGGTTTGGTGCTGGGAGCACATCATGGTGCGGAGGCCGGTAGGGCTCCCACTAACAGGGATTGATGGGGAGAGGCCCCGAGTTTTCTACTAGTGGCTCCGAAGAGGGTCACAGCGACGGATAGATCTACCAATGTCCCGAAGACTACTTGACGACCTTGTCTCCGACCAGATCACCTGGAGGCCTTGGAGAGATCATCCAGGGTGGGCCGAGGATGGACAGGAGCTGGCTCACGTTAGGCAAACCTGTTGGCTGAGGATGGAGAGGAGAGAGGTGGAGCTCCACCGCTATGACCGAGTTTTGAGGCAGTTCGGTCTACAGCAGGGGATCCCATCTCTCAGGGACTACGAGTTTTCCTGGACCGTCCGGGATAACACTACAGTCAGTGGGGCTCCAGATATGCAGCGCTTCTAGAGTGAGGACGTGGATGATGCCCCCATTCAGCCAGTGGATGGGGATGATGCAGGGGTTGCTGATGGCTATGATGCCTGGTATGCAGGCATCCACCCTCCTCGGATGACGAGGGCTCAGGGTCCGATTCATGTAGTTGTGCATCGGATGGGGAGGCGATGCCAGGCGGCCATTGAGGTGGCACAGGGTCACGGTGGGAGAGAGCAGAGGAGGCCACAGGCTCAGCAGAGGCCATGGTAGTGGGAGAGGAGGGAGGAGAGACCCCCTTCTCCATGGAGAGAGAGGCCACCATCGCCCGATAAGGGCAAGGGTGTCGAGGTAGGAGAGAGTAGCGAGATGGCTACTCTCCGGGTGGAGACTGTCTGTCTCCAGGCTCAGGTGCAGTCCTTGTAGGATGAGGCTGCACGACACCGAGAGGAGGCCACACAGCTCAGAGATGAGGTCGCACGCCTCAGAGCACGGAGCGGAGGGGCGAGCACTCGGGACCTAGCATGGGCTATTGCCCGGATCACATTCTATCAGATGCTATACCACCATATGGTGCCAGAGGAGCAGAGGTTACCGCTGTCGGCCCCCATTGCGGAGCCTATCATGATGAGGTCATCGAGGACATCATCACGATCAGAGTCCAGGACTCATAGCACCACATGGACTACGATGGGGCCACCTCGTCCACCTCAGGGCAGGGGAGGAGATGAGGCTGAGAGCTCGAGAGGTTCTCGAGGCTAGCTGCTACAGACTGCACTACATATTGATACATAGTGTTTATTATTTTTGATAGAGGATTGAGTATGCCGAGGTACAGATTGTGGCATACCGATCCAGTTTTGAGATGATGTATATATTGTTGATATATATATAGATGAGATATTTTTGATCATATGACTTGTCTTATGTGTTTGTATGATGCTTTAATGTTTTGATGTGATTGATTTGATGATTCATGTAATTATGTCGTTTGGAAATATTATGGTTTGAATGTCATGCTTTTAAAATTTAAATGAAATAATCTGATGTAAACAAATTGGTTGTTTGTGGGATGATTTGATAAAAAATAAAAGGGACTTCTAACAATAATTTCAAAGGACATTGTCGCTATTATAGACCATTTCATGGAGTCGCCGCTCACTCGGTCGTCAAGCTAATCCCGGTATAGAAATATTGCTAAAAGTAAAAGAGTGCTTAAGAGACTGTCTTAAGACTTTGTTGTGATGATGCAAATGATGATGATGATGGTGATTTGTTTTCAGATTTCCATGAAAATATTATGCATGAAATATTTTTAAAAAATGATTTTTGCTAGGCATAAATTCCTAAGTGTGATAAAATTTTTGAATAATTCCCTAGAATTTATACCATGGTTGCAAAAACTGAATTTGAACATAATGACATGAAATAGAATAAGTGTTTGTTTGTTTGTAAAGCATAATTGTGTAACATAATGATGCAAGTCACATGTTTTGATGAATTTTGTTTTAAAATAAATGGAAAAGAAAATTAGAACGATGGTTTGCGCTAGGCATAGAATTATAGGTATAGACTTATACCATCATCGCGAAATCCAAAGAAGAAAATAGATTGTTGGTTTTATTGCAAGATGCATTTTTGACCTTTGATAAACAGAAAAATAATAATATGAAAACTTTTGTTTGAAATTATTTTTGAGATTTTGTGAGAAGATGTATGTAATTGCTCTTATAGAAAATAAGAATTCTGAAATAAAAGGATAAAATTATTCCGAAAAGAGTTACAGAAATATCTTAAATTATCTCAAAGAGAAATGTAGATTTATAAGGAATCCTCATGTGCAAATGTGAATTCATTACCGATCTTGATTTATCATAATGATACAAAATCTCTCAAATACAAATGTGTGTGCGATTGTATTGTTCATTTACCAATTTTGAGCAAGATAATTTGATACAAGTGATTTGAATTAACCAAATAAGTGTTCATTAACCATGATTTAGATGCATATAACCGTACCAGACTACTATGTAAGTCGGGTTATCAAGAGCTAGCTAATCCATAAGCAGACATAGGTCCGTACAAAAGAAGGTCGCTAATGTAACGGACATATCACCACGCTAGGAGTTACCCAAGGCCAAGCGGGTTGGGCACAAACCACCTGTTATGGGGCTTACCTCACAGCTTTTGAATAATTGAGAATTCCAGGGATTCAAGCTCATCAACCCTTCTTTTCTTTTCAATGGGTAGGGAAAGGGATTTTATTGCTTTTGCTTTTGCTTGTTTCGCTTTCTTTTGCTTTCTTTTTCTTTTCTTTTTTTTTTTGTATTTTTCTTTTTCGTATCTTTTGCTTTGATATTTGAGATAATGCTGAAATATTGCTAAGAGAGTACAAAATGATTCTGAAATAATGCTTCTTTTTCTCATGATTTTGCTTGATTTTTCTTTTTCTTCCTATGCTAGGGATACTTGCTCGGATTAGCTGTAGAGCAAGGGATTTTTATTCTGGGTAGGGGTGAGCTTGTCCTTTTGTCAATTCTCAAAGATTCTAGACCATGTGCATGATAGGATAGCAGGGGAAACTTTTCGCTCAAGAAACCACTTCTACTATGTAGCATAGCATGGACATTACAAATATAATCATTTTATTGTGAAAGGATATGCTTGGTTTAAGTAAATAACAAGATCAATTCTCTGTGCTCAAACTTTATTTAATTGAATTTTGTGGACTTTGATATAAGAGAGATTAGTAATCATGCCAAATAAAATCAAGATATTTATTTTTGTGTTTGCAAAAGTGAGAGATTCCAAATAAATGCTAATTTATCCAAAATAATTTGAAAATATAACTGCAATACTTTAAGAAGAAATATATACAACAAATATTTTTGAGGATTTTGATAATTTTGACTCTCTCTTTCTTCTCTTTATTATTTTTTATTTTTTGGTTTCGAAAGAGTCAATAATATTGTTGTTTGTTTTTGTTTAAATAGTTTTATACATTTTTAAAATGAGACAACATGCAAAATATATACAAATGATGAAATGACCAAATTTTTATGCGTAATATCGCTTAAGATGCATAATATTCATAGGTTCTTTTAAATATTTACCATCTAAGGTAGCTAATTTGTATGCTCCCGATTCAAATTTAGCAAGTGATAATATATGGTCCAAGCCATTTGGGTTCAAATTTACCTTTAAGGTCTTTAGTTGCATTAGTATTTTTTTGATTTTCTTTTAAAACAAGGTCGCCGACCTCAAAGGATCGATGACGAACTTTCTTAGCATATGATCTTTTAAGCTTGTTTTGGTAGGCACGAAGATGCTCCAAAGCATTGATGCGCTTTTCATCTAGGAGTTCCAACTGACTGAGTCTACCAACTCGATATTCATCTCCTACTTCGGTATCTTGAAGTAGTAGAGCCAAAGAAGGAACTTCTAATTCAAAGGGAAAAACAGCTTCAGTGCCATAAACCAAAACAAAAGGTGAAGTACCTGTGGGAGTACGAACACTAGTGCGATATGCCCACAAAGCTGGATATAATTGAATGTGCCAGTCACGGCCAGATTTATTGACCAATATTTTAAGGATTTTAATTAATGTTTTATTAGATGCTTCTGCTTGGCCATTACCCTGAGGATAATAGGGAGTGGACCAACGATGTTGAATCTTATATTTTTGGCATAATTTCTTAACATCTTTATTTTTGAAACAAGTTCCATTGTCTGAGATGAGATTTGCAGGAATTCCGAACCTACAAATGATTTGATTAAAAATAAATTTAGAGACTTGTGTTCCAGTGCAGGAAGCTAAAGGCATAGCTTCAACCCACTTCGTAAAATACTCAATGGCGGTTATGATGAATTTGTGTCCATCAGATGACACAGGATTAATTTTGCCAATAATGTCTAAGCCCCATTTTGAAAAGGGCCAAGGAGATGAAATAGCCTGTAGTTCTTGTGCAGGGGCATGGACAAGGTCAGCATGTTTCTGGCACTTGTCGCAATGGCGCACATAATCATGTGCATCAGCTTCCATGGTAGGCCAAAAGTAGCCTATCCTAAGGAGCTTTTTAGCAATGACACTACCACTAAAGTGTCCTCCACAAGATCCATCGTGGGCTTCACTCAAAGCTGATTTGGATTCTTCTAGATTCAAACATCTCAATAGGATACCTTCAAAAGATCTCCTATATAAAGTATTGCCAATTATTACAAATCGACTTGCTCGTCTACGTAATAACCGACGCTGGTTTCTATTAGAACCGGCAGGGAAAGTCCCATTGTGAAGAAAATCAAATATATCCGTATACCAAGGTTCAGGAGTAGTTTCATTGATTAGAAACACATCCAAAGGTTCTAAGCATGACTTATTTGAAGCGGGTTCCTGGAGTCGACGAATAATGATGGTGGCATATTCGTCATCTAACTCCAAGGGCAGAAGAGATGCAACTGCGGCCATAGCGTCAGCCGCACGGTTGCTAGTTCGAGGAATAGCTTCCAAGGTAACTTTATCAAATAGGGATAATAATTGCAAAACATATGCTTTATATGGGCATAATTTATCATCTCTGGTCTGATAAACTTCATTAATTTGGTTTATAACAAGTTGAGAATCACCAAAAACTAGCAGATGTTTAATTTTTAGCGCTAAGGCAGCTCGTAATCCAAGGATTAGAGCTTCATATTCAGCAGTATTATTGGTGCAAGCAAATGTTAATTTAAAGGACAAAGGTATAATGTGTTTTTGTGGAGATATTAAAATAATACCCGCACCAGCCCCACTCATGCATCGGGCTCCATCAAAGTATAAGGACCATTGTTCAACATGGTCTGCCTCTAATTGAAGGCATTCATCAGGAAACTCAATGATGAGGGGATGGGTAGACTCTAAGGGTGCAACAACTAATTGATCTGCTATGATTTGACCCTTAACAGACTTTTGTCCTATGAACGTGAGTTCAAACTCGCTTAGAGCAAGAACCCACTTTGTTGTACGACCCGATAAATAAGGTCGACTCATGAGATACCGCAAGGGATCATATTTAGCAATGACATATGTTTTCTGACCGAGCATATAATGGCATAATTTCTACGTAGAAAATATGACTGCTAGACATAGTTTTTCTAATGCTGTGTAGCGGGTTTCATAACTAATTAAAGTTTGGCTAATATAATAATTAGCACGTTCTCTTTTCTCATCATCAAGTTGAGCTAACATAGCTCCTAAAGCAAAATCTGAAGCTAAAATATACAGGATAAATGGGCGATCAGGTCTAGGCGGTGAAAGCACAGGTGGGTTAAGGAGGTATTGTTTGAGAAGTTCAAAAGCTTCCTTACATTCATCGTCCCAATTAAAAGGGACATCCTTCTTAAGGAGCTTAAGAAAGGGACTCGGTTTTGTCCGCCAGCTTATCGATGAAGCGACGGATGGCTTGAAGCTTACCTTGTAAACTTCGTAACTCAGATATATTGGTAGGTGCGGGCATATCAGTGATAGCCGCAATCTTGAGAGGGTCGATTTTGATACCACGTAAAGAAACTAAAACCCCTAATAGTTTACCGGACTTGACTCCGAATATACATTTGGCTGGATTTAATCGAATAAGATATTCTCTTAACCGATTAAATACTTTTCTCAAATCATCTAAATGATCATCTTCATTAATAGAGTGAGCTATAATATCATCTACATAATCATGTAGGATATCATGCATCATATCATGAAAGATATAAGTCATGGCTCGTTGATATGTTGCGCCTGCATTCTTTAAACCAAATGGCATCACTTTCCAACAAAAGGTACCCCAAGGGGTAATAAAGGTTGTTTTAGCCTGATCTTCAGGAGCTATCCTGATCTGATTATAACCAAAAAATCCATCCATTAGGGACATCATTCCACTCCCAACAGTAAAATCAATGATTTGATCCATGTTTGGAAGAGGAAAATCATCTTTAGGGCATGCAACGTTAATATCTCTAAAGTCTGTGCAAACCCTAACTTTGGTAGCTTCTTTCTTGGTGACTGGAACTACATTCGAGATCCATTCAAAATAATCAATAGCTTGTATAAAAATAACATTCAAGAGTTTTTCTAACTCCCCTTTGACTAGCAAGGCCACTTTGGGATGCATTTTTCTAAGTTTCTGTTTAACAGGTTTAGCATCCGGATGGACTACTAGGTGATGCATGACTACATAAGGGTCTAAACCTGGCATATCTTCATATGTCCAAGCGAAGACATCTTCATATTCTTTAAGGAATGCAATGTATTGCTCTTGTTTTTCTTGACTTAATTCTGATCCAATACTGATGATGTGAGGATTATCCTCAGTTCCAATGTTAACCTTAATGACGTTTTCTACTTCCATGTGTAGATCTCTTTCAAAATTAGGTGGGGTAGGTGAAACGCCCAATTCTTGTAATTCCTTTAAGGTTAACTTGGATAATTCATCTTGAGGAGTCGTGGCCTCAAGCTGGGCTATAGTAGGTATAGAACCATCAAAATAAAAACCATTGTGTAACAACTCTTCAATGGAGACATCATGGAAAATATCTCCTTCCAACTCATCGTCGGATTCGACAATCATTTCAGGATAGGCAATGGATAGCATATTGCAGGTAGAAGAATTATTCTTGGGATACAAAGAATCTTGTTTATCTAGATAATCTTGATAACATATGAGATGGTCATCATCCTCAAATGGAAAGGGCTGACCTTTACTAGGAAATAGGCCCACACCACAACGGGTAGGCCACGGTTCTACCTCGAAAGGTTCTTTCATACCATTTTGGAAAGGTCCCAAACCTTTCCCTTTATAGCCCAATTTAAGCATTATGGGTTTAGCTTTAATATATTCATTAGCAAAATAGCATCGAGCATATCCATCACAATGCGTCTTGATGTTTCGGGGTATTCTTCCCCAATCATATCCTTTATAAACAAAAGCACAACTTCCGACTTGGTAGATACTTCCCATAGGTTGTGGGAGGCCCAAGGTACGAGGAGAAGGTGGGAGTTTATTTAAAAGGAGGGAAGTCTGCATGGCAGTGTTGATCTCTTCTGATATAAGAATTTTAGATAAATCAGGTAAGAGCTCATCAGTGAGAGCATAAGAGGTAGAAGGAACATTTCCTTGATCTTCTGATGTGGGAAGAATGCCTATAGTGGATGATGATGTTATAGGGATATCGATGGATGAGTCTATGGGTATGGAAGATATAGGAGTAAAATGGGAAGCATTGGGTGTAGGTTTAGGCTCTTTTCGAGGTCCTAATGTGGTTTGTTCAGAAGATGGTTGAGTTAAATGTATAGGTGTAGTTGATGGGGTAGATGATGTTATGGGTGTGTGTTTCACACGTTTGGATGGATGATAAGAACTAGGATGTGTGGATGACAAGGCGGGGCAAAATTGCACTCCAACGGGTTCTACCAAAGCACACATATCAAAGGGTCTAGGATCACCATGAATGGTAACCAACTGGTTTTTAAATTCAAATTTAACACACTCGATGTAAAGTGGAGGGAACCGCTCGCATCGCATTGATCCAAGGGCGACCCAGAAGTATATTGTACGATGCAGGGCAATGTACAATAAACACGGTTGTATCTAGGGTTCTAGGACCAACTTGCAAGGGTATAGTAATGACTCCACACGTTTCTTGTGTCTCGTCATTGAAGGCTTTGATAATCATATCCGTTCTTTTCATCTCGTCACTCCTAAAGCCAAATATTTGGTAGAAGTCAAAAGTGCATATGTTTAAAGATGAACCATTATCAATCAAGACTCGTTTAACAGCTACATCTCCAATTAGGGCAGTAATATATAAGGGGTTATCCTTATGTAAACTATGTTGTGGGATATCTTTATCTCGAAAGTCAATACAATCGACTTCTCGAGTGATGATAGTATTGGACATGGCTTCAGAGTTGAATATTTTGAGGTACCATAATTTGGCTTAATGTGAGCATTAACTCATCCCTATGGGTAGGAGAAGATCTTAACAAGTCCAAAAGGGAAATTTTGGCCGTAGTATTGGATAATTGTTCATTAATATTGTAAGGAGGCTTAGGTTGAACATTAGACATATGATTCCCTTTATTGGGATTTTTCAAAATAAATGGAGCTGATCCATCATTCTGAGTTTGATCCTTTTGAGAGTTTTGAGCCTCGTTGTCTGGTAACAACTCCGATGGTACCTACAATGTTATATTGAAGACGCTGAATTGGTCTCGGTCTAGCGTTTATGGCTTGTTCATTAGGAAGGAACTGATTAGAAGAGGGTCGAGTAGTAACTCTTCTAGGAAATGGTTCTTTCGAAACCATAGCATCTGTGATAGGTTGAATCGGATCTGATTCATTTTCAGAACTATTCGATTGGTTTGAGGTGATGTCTATTTCACTTTCAGTATCCGATTCTACATCACTAGGATCCGGTGTTTGAGTATTATATAGGGGTCTGGACGTAACCATGGAGAAAGTTGTGCCAAATATTTGAGGATCCTGAACAGATAATTGTCCGCTAATAGTCCCTACATATCGGGTAGGAGGGGGAACATTATGATGTTCGATTTGATTAGCCACCTCTTTGCCATGTTGTGGTAAAGGATGTTGAAATATGTCCAATGATTGATTGGCATTCTGATTCTGATTTTGGGGAATGTTCTTTTGAGCATTATTAGGAGGATTTTGTTTAGGTTGAAAGGCTTGCACCTCCATTTCATTATTATCAATCAAGTCTTGTATTTTATGTTTTAATATTTTGCAAGAGTTTGTAGCATGTCCAGGTCCTCTATGAAAATCACAATGTAAATCAGCTCTGTATCCGGGTATAGTTGGATCAGGTTCCCGGATAGCTGGTAATTGAATCAAGCCTCGTGCTAGTAATTGAGGAAGAATGGTTGATAAAGGTTGATTCAATCTAGTAAATTCTCGAGGTGGTTTATCAAGAGGTTTTAATATAAACTTCTTCGTTGTTTTCGTAGTATTAACATTAGCAATGTTTCTACTATCAGTGACTCCGTCACCCACAACTTGTTTATTTTTATACTGATTTTTGGATGTTTTCTCATCATCTTTCCTTTTGAGCTGACCTCTTCTAATGAGAGCATCTTCCACCCTTCGAGCTAAGTCTATAGCTTGATCGAAGGTGGTTAAGGTAGCAATTGATAATTCATAGGATATTTGTTCTTGCAAATTATTAATAAAAATGTCCAACATTTCCCTATAAGGTAGCACAAAGTGCAGCTTTCCTATCAACTGCCTCCATCTAGCTAAGAAATCAGCAAAACATTCATCTTTGTCTTGTTTTAAGTTGTATAAATCTTTAATGGTCACGTGTCTCTCGATGTAGGCACTAAATTGATGGACAAAATATTCAGCTGTTTCTTCAAAATTCCTCAAAGAATGAGTGGGCAATTGATAGTACCACTCTAATGCCATTCCTCCTAAACTTTTCGGGAACATTTTTAGTAATAGCAAGTCATCATGTGATATATCATGACATGCTATCCTAAACATGCGAAGATGCTCTATGGGATCTTCAGTTCCTTTATATATAGGCAGGACGGGCATGGGAAAGTGCTTAGGGTATGGCTGTGCTACAACTATGGGATCCAAAGGCTGACTACACATCTCTCGATAATTATACGAGGGATGGTAGGGATCTATCTGGTCCATGCGGGAAGCTAACTGTTTCACCATGGCTTCCAGATTATCGGTTTGCCCACCATATTGGTTCTGGTAGGGCATTAATATGGGATTTGTGAGCATATGATGGAGGGACATGAAGATTAGATGCTATATTGCTATTGTGTAAATTGTTGGTAGGAAGGGTGTTATGAAGAAGTTTTGAAGTTGTATTATGTTGTATCCTCGATTGTTGAAAATTGGTGTTTGGCTTCATTTTAGGTTTTTGTCGATTTGAAGCATATTGATCAATAGTTTGGCAAAATAAAGCAGTGAATGAAGGTCTCTTTTGTGTGGGAATGATTTTAGGCTCAATAACAGGTTCCTTAGGGGGTTGGGTAACCTGTTGTTTTTGCATGTTCTGAATCATAGTGACCATATCTCTATTGGATGGTCCAGCTTTATCACTTTCTTGATCAACAAAGGACAAGGGATTAGTGTGCATGTTAAACATATCTTCCATGGCTGCTTGAGTGTCACTAATTTGTCCTCTATCAATACGAACTGCCATATTAAGAGCACCAATATTATTATTGAAGAATTTCTAGAAATGATCTATGTTATCAAAAGTAACAGTTTCGTCTGGAGCCATTCTAGGGGATGAGGATCCTTCCTCTTTAACATTTTCTTCTTGTTCATCTACAACCAGCTCATCTTCTGGCTGTTCTAGAGTTTCTCCTTCTGGAATTGGATCCTCAGGAAGGGCATTTGATTTTTTTGTTTTCTTTCCTAACCAATCTTCTTCTTCTTCTTCTTCAGTTTGTTTACCATTCCTAAGTCTAGTCATTGTGCTTAAATTTAGATTTCAGCAAATATATATATATTATTATATATATATATATATATATATATATATATATATATATATATATATATATATATATGCAACAAGCTTAAGAGGTATATATTTTAATTATATACCTACTATAGTATTTAAAATAAAATGTTTTGGTTTTGTTATGTTTTTGGTTTTTCTTGTTTTTTTTTTATAACAATATTATAAAGATAACAAACAACACACTAAATGCAAGAAATAATAATAATGAAAGCAATGATCTAGTTTTCTATAAACAATTTATAAATATCATTAATGGGCTCAAGTTCTTCAGGAGTCATGAAATGTTCTTCTTCAAATTGAAAATTTTCTTTCAAGAATTTGACAAAAAGTGCTATAGTGATATTATCTGTCTCAGACTCTAGTTGGTAGAAATAAAGTTCGTGGCAATACTCTCGATATAACATAGCTCTAGGAACTCTCCTCCACCTTTCCCTATCCGTAAGAACGACCTCTTGGTCTTCTACATGACCTAGGAATTGGTGTATAACAGTTGCGTTCTCGAGGTATTCCTCGAAGGTGAACAATTTTGAAGACACAAGAGCTCTCCTATAAGCTAACCACCTATGGCAAGCTCTCTGAAGTTCATGATAAAAAATGAGTTGATGAGGATCCAGGATTCTATCTAGGGCAAACCTCTTGATTTGTTTAAGTTGTATTGATCTAGATGAAATGATACCTAGTCTCCTATCAAGTTCGTCCCACAAAAGTTGGTTTCTATCTGTTTCAGGCACACTAAGCACATAATTAATTTCTATGGTTGCTAATTGGTTTTCAACATTTATAGTGACAACTAGTCTTTTCTTAGGAGCTACCATCTAAACATGATATGCAACTTAGTAGTTTTCTAATGATTTTAAATGCATCTATGTTTTTTTTGTTTTCAAAAGGTTTTAGTTTCACGTCGGGTTCACCAAAATGTATCGTTCCAAATTTTTTGCACCCTTACCTTCAGGCTAAAGGATCCATGCCCGGAAGGGGGATGCGAGAAGGATGGGACAATACCTCGAACTGAGAGGCCCTTTGAAGGTCCCGCCTCTCGGGGGAGGGGTATTAAGGTGATTTTTTGACGGATGGTGGGGTTCACCAGGAAACGTTTAGTGGCAGTCTCCACGCCTAGGTTGGGAATGTGTTTGATGTGTTCAATTTTACATTTAATCATTCAAATCCTAGGTTTGGCCAAATGAATCTAAACTATTCTACATGAAATGCAGGTTTAAATGAATACAGAAACAGAATTAAACAGAGAATACAAGAAATATACTAGATTAGAAAAAAGTCATACCTGATCCGGATGTCTGATGGAGGTTCTAATTTTTGAAGCAATCAAGATCGCCTCTGATCTGACAGGATCATCTGAAATCAGACAGGATCATCTGAGATCTGACGAATTCATCAGAGACCTGCAATCAGAGAAATAGACACAGAACATAGAAAATGCAGCAATACTAACAAAGGAAAATGATGTAAAATGACAATATAGATACTAAAACGATAATTACGAATAGAAATTCAAGTAAATTATAGTATTCTAATGACAAATTATGATCTTATCATGCACTTAAGCTATATGGGTGAACTCCAAAATGCAGAATAGCAAAAAATAACAATAAACTGATCTAAATGCATAATGAAACAACAGACAAAAAGAGAAAAGTGCAAACTCTGGGCACTAATTGCCCCCAATGTTGACTACATTCAAAATCGTCTGTAGAGTGCGAAATCATCTCGAATTGGGGCATGATCATCCGAGATTGTACAAGATCATCTACGACGATCTGAGCTTGCTCCGACTGAAGAATAACAGAGTTCCTGCAAGAAAACTTGGAAAGGGACAAAGGCAAATAGTAGTCTAAGACATTCTAATGCAAATAAAACTCGTGTTACAGAAAATTTCAGCCAGGGGTATGTCAAGGGGAGGGCCTAAGATTAAATAGGCATAGGAAGGAGGTTGGGAGGTTGGGGATCATCCCAATTTGGGAGATCTCCAATGGAGGAGACTCTAACGGTGCAGACGCGTCTCTGCCCGAGTTAGAGAAGTTGTTGGAACAGAAGCTAATTATGAAAAATCAGTTTTGGGACGAAATCGTCTGGACGTTCTGCTCCAGACGAATTCGTCCGATCTGAGGCGATATCGTCTGATCGACGACGATATCGTCCAACGGTCACAACAAATCCTAAAAATGGCATGAAAAATGAGGAAAGCGGTTTAACAGGCGGTTTGGGGTTGAAATTTGAATTTGAATTATTACTAAAGTAATTTTAATTATTTGCTAAGGTTTACTGCACCAATTTTAGGGTGCTACAAGTACTATTGTAAATATTAGATTAGGAAGTGTGTGTATAAAGTATATGTCAAGATGTAAAGAGTGTTATGTGTTATGTAATAAAGTGTGAAAGGTGTCAAGAGTGCAAATGTGAGGTGTGAAACTGTGAGTGTTAAAGGTGTCAAGTGTGCAAGTGAAGAGTCATAAGTGTTAGGTGTCAAGTGTGGAAGTGAAGAGTCATATGAGATGTGTCAAGATGTGAAGTAGGAGGTTATGTAATCATAAAAGTTTTGTCATAATGTGAGGCATGTGAAAGGTTGCATCTCTTGATAATTTGAGGAGAACTATAGTCAAGAGTATTGAAGAGTTTATTATGTAAAGTTATATAATGAAGACAAAGGTCCATGCTATGTAATCAGATGATTTTTCTATAAGGGATATTAAAATCTATGAATGAAGAGTATTTTGTTGCACAATACTTGTATTACTTGTGAATGTGATTTTATGTGATTTATTTTTTATCTTGGAGAAATTTACCTATGAGATAATTTGGAAAAATTGCCAAAAAAACTAATATGTGCTAATGTATAAAAATAAATTTTGTTGATATTTATTAATTAGTTTGCCTAGAAAAATTAAGTTTTTAAGTTAGTTAAGGTAGGTTGGTCATAATATTTGGGACCCATGCGGTGCTTACATCAAGTTAATTAAAATTTTGGGAGGAGAATAGGCGAAGGGGAGAAGAGAGGGATCAAATCCTCTCCTAACCTTGTTCATCCTTACTTAAAGATTTTATATGAAGATGTGTGATAAAGCTAATTTTTTATGTGTTAATTAATAAAACACCTATAGTTTCCTTAGAAGATCCTTGCCTACTTCTACCTTTTCTTGAAATATCATAATAACTTAAAAACTTAACTATTCTTAAGATAATGATGCAAGTAGATAATAATGTAAAAAAAAAAAGGATTCTTAGACTAAAATATTTTCTTCTTTTGATATAAATAAAAAAAAGTATTTTGTTTCATTAGAGCAGGGATTCAAGGAGGTTTATGCATTAAGCATAGTCTTATCCTACATGTATTTTAAATTTCCTTGAATATGTAATAACTACTTCTAAATATTCAAGCCCAAATGACGAGAAATTAAACATACTTCCTAGACTATATGCACTTATTTGTTTCATTGTAATCATACACATACAAAATAGAAAAACCTATTATTGTAACTAATTCACTAGATCTGAAATGAAAATAAATGGATTTAAAAAATCATGCAACACATGCTAACCTAGACTATATATGTTATTTATTCTTTACACATGCATATCTACTCTAGTGCAGTTAACAATACAAAACAACCTAGGATATAAATATAATAATGTAACTAGAATACAAAAAATCTAAAAGAAAGGGGTTAGGAATAATAGAATCCATTTTTTGCTCCTGATATTTCTAAATACCCCAATCTCACTCTATAGATTCTAGATTTCTACTCATGTGGATATTGATATGTACACATGCAAACCCAACAAGTTGTCATAAGTTTTAAGGGTTTACCTTAGTCAAAATTCTATTCTATAATAGATACAAAAAATAGAAAAATTGAAAGGAAATATAGAGCTTTGGATTTTTTATCAAACCCATAAGAGTTACATCATGGTGATTCTATTGTTAGCATTGGTGGTACTATCAATAGTATTTCCAAATATTGATGCTACTAATTATGTCTATTATAGACTAAGATTTCAATTCACTAGAAAGGATGATAACCCAAGATCCTAAATATAAAATTAAATACAAAGATATGAGCCTAATAAGATTTTAAAATGAAACATTAAAGATGAAAGCAAGTATAAATTTAGATTAGGACTGGTTAGATAAATAAGATATGTCAAATGATAATAAACTAAACAAATAATCCAAGATCCTAGCTAGTTAAACAAACAAGATATGCTAGGAAAATAAAGAGAAAAAACATAGATGCAATCCCAAGAGAGCTTTGAGGATATTAAATTAGTTTGACTTACAAATTATGTAGACATGGATGAATCTCTTCCTTTTATATGTTAGTGATTTGGAGACCTTAAGTTTCTTCCTAGAGAAATATATCTAGGGATTCAATGTTGAAGATCATCCAAATATTACCCTTCTAAATATTCAAGATCCAAAGACTTATCACTAAAGACTAGAAGATTCAATATCTATGATTGAACATTATAAGATCTAATATCATAAATTATGATTCATGATTGAATATTGAATATTACCTACCCCCAAGGAGATGGTAGGATTTTCTAGAAAATTGAAAGATGAGAGGTGGATTGTGAACTGCATGATTGAATAATCCATTGGGTGTATTCATGGGTAATGAATAAGAGTTAACTAGTTTTTATGATATTTTATTGAAGGTTCAACTAAGCTTATTGGATCGAAAGAGAATTTAGAGGATAATGTATAGATATAATTATCAATTATGGGATATCATTGGCAATCAAAGAATATTACATGGAGATTCATGCATGGTGGAGGAGATAAAATATCATATTGATAGGGATTTGAGCTTAGTTAGCTTTCTATTCTCCTTTTTGGTTCTTAATTATACAATAGTGTTGGAATAACAAGTGCAGTGGTTCTAAATATACCTAGTACTAATGTGGAAAATTATCATTAGTAGGTCAACTAGGTGGTAAAATATATTGTTTGAATTTTTAGTGAAAGTATTAGTCAAAAGTACCACCAATGCTAATACTTTAGATATAGCACTTTTGATTTATATCATTAAATGTACCTTTGATCTATTTTTAGTTTGTTTTATTGGTTGTGATATTTGTCACTCTTAATGGTATAAATGTTGTCTTGATTGTATAATTTATGATTTTCTCAAAAATGGATGTCTATACAAATATACATTTATCATCAATAAAATGTATTTATACATAAATAATATACACCATCCATAAAAACATAAGCTTTCACTAAAAATATCTCATCATCCACGGTATCATCAACTTCCTATCTTGGGCACCATATTTATTGGAATGGTCATCTCCATTGCTTCTATGCTATGGTTGTGTTGATATGGATGATGTATATGTATAGGTCCATAATCTAGTCTATGACATGTGGTAGCAGGAGAATATGATAGTCTCTAAATAATAGATATAGCCTTGTGATAATTTTTCCTAGATTATTTCACTCAAACGCTAGTGGTGGTCATATCATCTTGTAATCATCTAATTTTACTTTAAATGAGACTAACCAATGAAGATCTAACTTTATAGAAAACACATCATCTTCTCAATATCTCCCTAGCTGCTAACTCCCATTCTACATTACCATATTTCTTATATGATCATCCTTAGTAGTTAATCTCAAAATCATAGCCTATTAATGAGTCATCTACTATACTAACTAGTCCCTCTCTTGACCTAGAGCATCATGCTTTAGAGCCCATTTATCCTACTTCAATGTCAATAATGTACATTAGCCTATAAGGTAGGAACCTATATTACCTATTAATCTATCTACATGCTCCTCTATTATGCTCAACTATTGGTTCCACCATTGTAGCCTAGATGTCAACAACCTAACCTACCATTCAGTCTCTCTCTTGTATAAGATAATATCACCCTACCTCACTCAACCTTACATCTTCCCCTATTTCTAGTGGTAATATGGGTTACACCATAACCTCTCCAACATCTCCTTCTATTGATGTTGGTTGTGTCATAGCCTCCCTAGCCTATCACCACCATTACCAAAATTATATTAGATCTAAATTCGATCATCCCATCCATTTTCCTAACCTCTTGGGCCTTGTACACTAGATGGTGCACAATCCAAGGATATTGACCATCCTAGCCTAAAATTATAGATACCACCTATGATACTAGTCATTGCTTGATGTAATGCATCCTAGAATCCTAAGTATAAAGTCATCAATATCTACCTCCACATGTGATTCTATATTTTATCAATATCTAGATCTTATATCCCTCTATGCACATCGATTCCACATTACATTAGGTGATATGTCTTGTTATATTTTAAAATATTATATTATGTGCAACTCTTGGTCTATATGTCGTTGATAAACCATCACATCCTCCTAACCCTAGTGAGCTAATAAGTATCTCTATCCTAGCTAAGGTTCCATTTGTAAGGTAACCAATTAATATATTGTATCTACAAGTCATCTAGTTGCCTATATAAAAATCCTAAAAGTTTCTTATGATTCCATGTGTACCCTTAATCTAATGATTCTTCCCACCTATGCACTTGAGGTACCTTGTGATAATCAATATCTCTAGGAAACCTTATGGTTGAATGATGGTTGTGTGCTCTTATTCTTAGACATGAAGATAGTACAATATGATATAGTCTTATATCTATCATATGCAACTAAATAAAGCTCATAATATAATTTGGCGATAATAGTTAGCCCCAAGAAAAACTGTTTGGTAGTCAACCATGTTGAACACTATTGTAGGACAAAAATGACTACATCCTTAGAAAAATTTTGAAGATATTTTCTAAGGTAGAGAGATGTCCTATTCCACTCGTGCTTCAGTGTATTTTATAGCGATGTAGCACAATATGTTCTACGCCATGGTTAGAGCAGTCAAAGTTGAGTTTTGGTTACTTTCGAAGAGTAGGATACGACATATTTTCTAAGGCAAAGTAAGATGTTCTAGCTTGCATGATACTTAGTGCATTTATTAGTGACATAGCATGGGGTGCTCTACCCCATTGTCAACCTTGGTCAAATATGATGTTAGTACTTTTTGAATAGTGGTACAGTGGATTTTTTTCTAGCCTACACAAGGAAAAAACTAAATTTAAGCATTGTTCTATCTCGTTGAGGTTCAAGTGCACTTTAGAGTGGATCAGAACACATGTTTCACACCATGGTTAAAATAGTCAACATGCATCAAATTAGGTCACAATACAGTGGGCTAGCACCAAGTTTCATAAAGCAAATTGTTTACACCACATTCCAAGTGGTGTAGAGTAAGATGTTCTATTTCACGATCAATGATGGTCAAATTTTTATGGAACAAATTTCAAGGAGTGGGCTACAGACACTTTGTTCTATGTTGCGGATGTGAAAAGGACTTAGACAAATTCAAGAGCAAGAGCAACGATCTAGCGAGATGTTCCATCCCATGCAGATTGAAGAGTATTTTCAAATATGCTCTAGCCCATGATCAAAGAGATCAACTTAAGCCATAAGCTTTTCTAAATAGCAGTCTACAACATGTTCTATGTCGTGTGCTCCTAAGTTTTTTTAAAGAATTGATCTTGGTCGTTCATGATCATATCAATGGTTGGCTTGTGCTGATGATATCTAAGGTATACAAAAATAGAGTCTTTACGAACATGAACCAGTTTATTGAAGTAAGCTAGAAGGCAAAGCATCCATAAGACCAAGAATCAAGAACATAGTTAGTTATAGATCTACAGCTAGTTAAAGTCCACAAGAATGATAAATAGTCTAGATTTTATTTTTGACAACCTAGAGCCGAATCGTCATGAAATATCAGCAAGTTGTAGAGTTGAGCTACAAAAGAGTGCAATATCACATAGTTTATTTGGGTCTCAAATATGAATGAAATGATTCCACATCAGCATTCTACTAATCTATCATTTCTTTCTTCTTATATTGTTTCATTTTATTCCTTAAATAAAAAAATTATTAGTAGAGGTCAAACCCTCAATTTTTAGGGTTGGCTCTAGAGTTTTTTCTTGCCCTCCTATGTAATATTTTTTTACAAGATAATAGAAGGAACATTACTTGGATGTTTGCCTTAGAATTGGAATATTCAATAATTTTGTTGAGAGATTCAAGTTGTGAATTGCTTTTCTTTTAATGTTGTTATGGTTAGTCTATTCTGTTAATATTGGATTACTAGCATAGAGCAATTGAAATATTTTCATAATTGAATCTATGCTTGCAAAAAAATTTTTTTGTTAAATCTTGATACTGATCTTATTATGCTAAATTAGATTATTAGTATTATAGATGTTGAAATAGGTTCATAAAGTATGTTTATGTTCTGTGTATCTTAATGAATATTTACCTATTTTTGAATGTTGCTAATCTCAAGTGTGGGATACTAAAAAAAAATTGTTAGAAAGGTTTTCCCCGTGGATGCCTATGATGTTAGCTCTATTCGACCACTATTTTGATTATAATTCCTTAATCGTAAACTTCTTTCTATCCCTATCTCTTAAAATTTTAACTAAGGTTACATAAGTCAACACCTTATCAGTTAAAAAGGAACTAGCCTACTCATGAGGTTGGATTAGAGCATTCTTTAATCCTACCAATATTGTGGTCTGAGCTGTGATTAGTGTGCACGCCTAATCAGAAAGCTGGAAGATAGACAGTCACAATTTTAAGTTTTGCTCGATGTCAATTTGGATCCCAATATTTTTGGCACACCTAGTAGGACCTATTTACAAGAACATTAGTTAGCCTACACTTCCTATATTTTGTATCTTTTCCCAAAGGAATCAAGATTTGGTGAATTGTCTTGACCTTGTTAAGCGGTGAGTAGTAAATTCACCTGGTAACTCCCTAAATGCAAGAAACTAGAAAGCCATCCCTTTAGCTTGTGGTTAATTCATGAATACTAGGTCATCTGCAAAGAATAACCCAGGTTCTTTCATCTACTATGAGATCCCTTTTAGTGGATCTACCATCATAAGATATTTGAACCAAGATTTCCATTCATAAAAAAATCCTCCTAAGCCACCTCCTACAGGGCCCCAATACCACCTCCAATAAGAACTACACCAATAAGTATGGATCAAAATGTACCCCTTAATTAGCCCCTGCAAAAATACCCTAGTTGGAATACAACAGGTCCCCTAAGACTAGCTCATATGCATGATATTCCTTAGGTTGTATCTAAAGCTATTCCTACATACGATGGATCAAAAAAGATAGCATATGAACATTATCAAGATATTCCAAACTTAGCAGCCATCCATAACATAAATAATGAATATGTCATCATTAGGATCCTAGCCCTGTCCTTTAGAGGGAACATTCTACACTAGTTCAAGACTTTAAAGGATAATACCATTACATCATGGGTAGCATTAGTAGAAACCTTTGTATAAGAGTTAAATGAGTTTGTTGATCCATTTTCTCTCCTCAACCAATTTATGTCCATGCAAAATAATTAGTAGGATTCCATTTCAAACTTTAACCTAAGAGATAGTAGGTCCTGGAAAATAATTCCACCTGAAGCTAGGCTAGTTACAACCCTTGCTTTAATCTACTACATTATAGCCCTTGGATCTTAGCTGGGTTTGCAAAACCTACAGTCAAAAATATGTATCTTCCCCCAAGACTACAATGTAGTTTTCCAATCTGAAAATACTCTTATCAATGTGGGGAGATTACCCCCTAAAGCTATCATATCCTATTATTCAAAAATTTCCAATTTTCAGAACCAGGAAACTACATCTTCTTATATAGATCCTCCTTAGTTATCATCCTTTATTCCTTATATGATCCCATTACCTCCCCCTAAAGTGTTATCTACTACAATTCCTTTTCCACCACTTCCTACTCAAACATACCAAGAACCCACTGTAGTTATTGATATACTGAATACCCTTAAAACACTTAGTAATAAGATGAGCTCAATAGAAAAATGAGATATAGAGAGATCTCAGCAAAGAATATTTCCCTATGTAAATAGAGACCAAAATCCTGGTACCAACAATAGCACAAGAATAAAAGTAAATACATTGTAAGAAGATCTGGGATGTTCCTCTGAAACAAGCCTGGTAAATGTGTGGTTTCTTGTATGCAATGATCCCCATGATTTAGAATCATGTACCAACAACATGTGTAGCAGTCCATGGAAATCATAGAGAAATCAAATGGGTAGGGTCAATATGCTTTGGAAACCAGACCAGATTATGGTTGGATAGGAATTAGATGAAGAAGGATTGATTTTGGTTATGATAAGATTAGGGAAGAAGACCTTGCAGGTTGATCCACAAAATATGGGTCAGTTTCAAGTCCCTTCCCAAAAGAATAAATATTCTATCCCTCAAGGTAATGATATTTCCCCTATTACCCAAGCAAAGGAATAGGGAATATGGTCCCAAAATCCCAATAAAAGGAGACCAGCTTCCCTAGAAGATATGACAAAGAAAATGGAAAATTAATGATGAGATCCAAGAGTGAAGCACAAGAAAAACATAGATTTTCCTCCATAACCAAGAGGTAAAGGATTAAGGCCACACAACAATACAAAAGAAAGTATGGTGAGCCAGAGAGAAAGTCTGAGAATTCCTCTTCAATGAAATCAGAGTATAACATTGTAGAGGAGATGAAAAGAATACCCTCAAAGGCTAGCCTTTATGATACTCTATTTATCCTTGGATAAATAGACCTGCTAAAGGCTTCTCTAAGAAAATATCCCTAGGAAAAATAGGTTACTACAATCCTCAGCATGCCCTCTAGGAAAGACAAGATATCCCCTGCTACCCTAAAGAACAAACCCCTCCCTTTTACATTTATCTAAGGATGGAGGGTTGGATTATTTGCAACTGCATGATTGATTCGGGGGCTTCCACCATAGTTATATCCAAGGCAATATACAAGGAGATGAGAATGGAATATACCAAGTCATATCTTGGAGTTTTATAGTTGGATGGAACCCCAGTAAAGATAGTAGGTGTAATAAAGGATGTTCTAATGAGGTTGCATAGAGCTCTAGAGGTAACCATTGTGCAAGAAATAATGGTGGTAGACCTAGAGCCTTATTTTGGTTTGTCTTTCAAGAGAATTCACTGCCAAATTGGGAGGATGGATGTACATGGATTACTCTAGTATGGTGATTCCCTTTATGAGAAGGATAATAAAGATTACACTCAAGAATATTGTGACCTATCATATTAAAAAAATTGAAGAAGACATGTATAACCTCACTCCTTTGGATGAGTTCAAATTGGTGGAAAGCTTCAAAGAACTAGAGGTTGAGTATGAATTGTTGTTCAAAGAAGATTACAATCAGTTTGGAACATGCATGGGTACATATAGCATTTCATTATAAATAGAGAAAAGAGTCCCTACCATATCCAATCAGTAATTAAGGGAGACAGAGACTTGTACCATACACTTTTATGGTGAAATATGTAGAAACAGGACTGGTGTTGGTGTACTTTTATAGTCTCAGTCAGAAGGTGCAAAGAGTTTCACATACAGACTGACATGGTCATGTACCAAAAATGATGTAGAGTATGAGGCTTTGTACCCCAGGCTAATGTATACTGAGAGCATTGGCATCAAGATACTAAATATATATGGTTATTTTGAACTAATTGTTAATCAAGTAAGGGAGAGATGCAGTAGTAAACACCATTACCTAAAGGCATACAAGAATAGGGTATGATATTTGATGGAATATTTTGATGCCCTAAATATTAATTTTATTTCCAAAAGATAGAACACCTTGGTTGATTCCTTGGTAGTGAGGGGAGCTAATTTCAACCCTACTATAGATATAGGAGTCACAAAATACAAAGGGGTCAAAATTATTTTTAGGCTTGCAGTACCAAACAAGCAGATCTTCTGGAAGATTTTTGAAAGTGATGAACATATCATAGATTTCCTAGTAAGGGAGGCATGTTTGTCAACCATTCAAGAGGAAATTTTAGATGATATAGACCAACAAGATGTCATCCAGCTAAAAAATAATCATATCCCTAGGTTTTTGGTCACTTTGGAAAACTTATTTGATAATGAAGATAGGAATAAGATCAAATCTATGGAGATCAATGAAAATATCTACAAGGAAATTGAGATCAAAAATAAAAAGAAGCTCAAAGTTAGATTCATATGGTCTCTAGAATAATAGGAGGATATCAAAGTCCTATATTGAAATACCAAGATATTGTGGCTTGGTCATACGAAGATATTAATGTATATGATTAAAAAGTGATCCAACATACAATTGAGCTAGAACCAAACACAAAAAATTTTAGTTAGAAGAAGAGGCCTATGAACCCCATAATCAAATCCATAATGAGAGAGGAACTATTAAAGCTGATAAAAGATAAGATTATATTTCCAATCAAACACTCCACTTGGGTAACTAACTTGGTTCCAGTAAGAAATAATAATGGAGACATTTGTTTGTGTGTGGATTTTAGGAATCTCAACCAGGCATCATTAAAAGACCAATATCCACTCCCTCATATCAATCTGATCTTATAGATTGTTATAGGAGCAGAGAGGTTCTCACTGTTAGATGACTTATCTAGTTACATCCAAATTTGGGTGAAATATGAGGATCATTTCATAGCATTTACCACTAAATGTGGTGCTTTTGCATATCATAGAATACCTTTTGGTTTGTCCAATGCATGAGCCACATTCCAAAGAGCAATGGATTATTCCTTTGGAGAGTTGATCAACAAAGTTATTCTAATCTACTTGGATAACATGACTGTATTCTCACATAAGAAGCAATATCACCTGAAACATTTAGCACAATTTTTTAAAAAGTACAAGGAATTTGGTATCTCTCTCAACCCGAAGAAGTCATTTTTTGTCGTCCATGAGGAAAAATTGTTAGGCCATGTGATATCTAAAGAAGGTATGGCTTTTTTGAAATTTGTTGTTCAAGATTTACCCATTTATATATGTTTTGTACAAATAGCTCCCTCTCATTTCATCAAGGACATGGATGCTTTGGCAAAATATTTTTTATGGTCTGGAAAACTTGATCAATCTAAATAGAGTTTGGTTAGGTGGGATTCTATATGTAGGTCGATGCAAGAGGGAGGCCTTGGGTTGTGATAGACAACTCTTTTTGGGTAGGCTTTGGCTATAAATTTTTATTGGAGATGGTGTACCTCTCAAGATCATATTTGGGCTAAAATATTATCTTGTAAATACTTAAGAGGTATTTTTGAGGTTGTGATCCCTAGAGTCAGCTTGGTTGGGAAAGGTTTAGTTATCTGGGACACTTTGAAAGAGGAGCTAATTTAATCAAGCAAGGTTTGTTCTAGATTTGCAATCAGGGATCAAATGCTTTTTTTGGGATAATTCTTAGAATGGCCACTCTCCTATATTGAATAAATATCCCAAGTTACATTCCCTAAGCATTTGTATCTTGGAAGTGGGCTGGTCTCGTGTGGAGGACTTTAAAAATATATAGTATTTTGGAAATATGGAGATGTACAGATGGAAATATCCATAGGAATGGCCCGAGGGGGAACTAGCCAAGGATAGAAAGGTGTTTGCTCTGATTATTATGGGGAGGCCCTATTCTTCATTGAGGGGATCCCAAGGGAACCTACTTGGTAGCCTATGGTTATCATGTTCTTGATAAACAAAAGTATGGGATTCTTTCTGTCACATGGTGGAAAAAGGTGTGGAACAAATTTGCTTGGCCAAAATATAACTGCTTTCTATGGGTAGTAGCTCATAATAAAAGTCTCACTTGGGATAACGTGAGGAAGAGTGGATTTAAGGGTCCCTATTTTTGTGTCCTTTGTGGTAAGAATGAGGATGACTCTTCTCATTTATTTTTTCAATGCTCATTTGCCAGAGATATTTGGCACCATTGGTGGAGCACCTGGAACCATCCATGTTTTCATGTGCTATCCCTGGTGGAGTTTTGGAGCAGTTTGTACAGACCTCCAGCAAAGGCCCCCTTCCTTCGGGTGGTTGGAATTTTTTCCCTTATTGCATCATCTAGAAGATTTGGCTCAAACAAAATCATCACATATTTCAAGGCAGTCATTTGGCTATTCAACAGATCTGGCAAAGGATCCTGTGTATGGTTCAGGAAACCATCCATAGAAAATGTGATGTGGACCCTCTTTTGGATTCTAGGGAGGAGAAGGTACAACATGTCCTTGGTCTCTTTGGGTATGGTGCAAACTCTTCTACCCTTAGCAGGATTCCTCAGCTCAGCAAGAAGGTTAGGAGATATGGTAGGTGGAGGCCACCCCCTAGGGGAGTTTTAAAAATTAATACTGATGGAACATCCAGGGGTAATCCTGGACATGCTGGAATTGGAAGTGTTGAGAGATTTTCTGCTGGTGGTGTCAGTTTTTTATTTTTCTATTTATAAAGGTGTTCACTCCAACAATTTTATGGAAGCTCTTGCAATTGTTGAGGTCTTGTAGAGGGGGTTTTCTCTTGGCTAGTGTAGGATTATCTACGAGTCCGACTCTCAAATTATGGTTAATATTTTAAATAGTAAAATGGTGGAGGAAGTTAATTGGCAGTTGGTCTTTGTAGCCATTCAGATTCTCAGAATGAGTTAAGAGTTCAAATTTATATCCTTTGTGCACATTCCAAGGGAATGGAATGTGGTTGTTGATTACTTGGCCAAAAGGGATTCTGAGCTGTTGGATCCTTGGATTATCGATAGAGTCTCTCGTATGGGGTATGGTTATGTATAAGGGGTAGTATAAAAATAATATTTATAAAATTGAGGTGAATCAACATGAAAACTATATAAATTATGGGGTGAATTTTTCAAATTTTTGAAGAAAATTTTTCAAAACATGGCGATTTTTTTTTCAACTACAAGTAGCAAAAAAATTATCAAAAGCCGATTGGCAGAAGGCGACTGGTAGAATGTGACTTGCAGAAGGTGACTGACAGAAGGTGACTAGTATAAGGTGACTGACACAAGGCGACTAACACAAGGTGATCGATAGAAGGTGACTGACACAAGGTGACTGGCATAAGACGACTGACACAAGGCGACTAGTAGAAGGTGACTGACATAAGACGACTGGAAAAAGGAAACTGGCATAAGGTGACTAACATAAGGTGACTGAAATAAGGCAACTGGCAGAAGATGACTGGCAAAAGGTGACTGACATAAGGCAACTGGCAGAAGGTGACTAGTAAAAGGTGACTAGTCGAAGGTGACTGTCATAAGGCAACTGGCAAAAATGTGACTGGCATAAGGCATATAATACAAGGGGACTACCATAAGGTGACTGGCAGAAGGTGACTAGCAGAAGGCAACTGACACAAGGCAACTGGCAGAAGGCGACTGGTAGAAGGTGACTAGCACATGGTGACTGACAAATGGCGACTGGCACATGGTGACTGGTAGATGGTGAGTAGCAAAAGGTGAGTAGTACATGGCGACTGATATATGGTGAGTGGCATAAGGTGACTGACAAATGGTGAGTGGTGCAAGGCAAATGACAAATGGCAAGTGGCACAAGATGACTAGGAAATGGTGAGTGGAACAAGGCAACCACCATAACCGTAAATAATATGGCATCACGTGTCCTACCTTCTGCCACATGTCATTCATGTGTTAACTCCTGCTATGCGAAAAATCTATAAATTTATTTGCAGGGTCATTTGCAGCTTTTCCTAGAGCAACTTTAAAATCTTTTTCCAGCATTTTCAGGGGGTTTTCCATAGCGGTTTTAGATCATTTTTAGAGCGTTTCCAAGCAATTTTAGTGTGTTTTGGCAATGTTTTTGCATCATTTTTATAAGGTTTTGTCAGCTTTTTCCTGCTTTTCAAATATGGCTAGTTGTTCCTCCCCTTTTCCATCCAAATTTTATTTCAAGTACACCTACCCCAATCTCAAGAGCATTTTCAACACTCCTGATAGAGATTCCTAGTGGATTTACACCGCTGGACTTGCTGGTGTGTTGAAGATGCCTCAGTTGAACATTAATGTTCAATTGATGCAATGGATCATTTCTTGTTACAACCATGACATGTGCATTGTTTTGATCCATGTGTATAACAACGGAATTATTTTTTTGGTTAAACCCTCTGATGTGCAGCGACTAACAAGGCTACCATTTTCAAATGGTGTACTGATGAAAAACCAGTACACCTTAACCGACGATGATAAATCCACCCTAGGAAACCTTTACGATGTTCATCCTAACAATATGAAAGGTATAATTTGAAAATTTATTTTTTATTTAACATTAAATATTGTTCTGCTATAGTTTCATTTCTCTAAAAATGTTCTCCTTGTTTTATTTTGTTTTCTAATAATGTTCTCTTTTTTCAATCAATTCTTCTAAGTCCAAAAGGGGCTTAAACATTTCGAATTTTGGAGACAAATTTCTATATGCTTGCATTGAATTTTTTAGGCAAGGCTTATTCTGTAGGGGTGACCTATAGAAATTCCTTTTTGGGTACTTTCTTTATTGCTTCGATGTATTGATGGCGGTAAATTTGACTGGTGCATGCACATTTCCAACTGCCTGAAGCACGACCTTTTGAATGCCTAGAAAATTCAAGCATCTGCTTACACAGTGACTACCAGCAATTTTATTCTTTGTTTATTTCAGGAAGCTTATTTCAACCTTCAATAGAGTAGTCCTCCCACTGCATTGCACCCCAGTTTGTTGTCTATTGGCATGTTTGATGGTGAGATACAGGTAAAAATATTTTTTGAAATATCTTTATTTTATTTTTTTAATTTTATATTTTTATTCTCTAATTTTGTTTTGAAAACATAAAAGAGCATCTCAGTCTTCAAGTAAGAGAGATGCCGCATTTAGGATTTTGGAAGTATCTACTGATTTTGACACGCAATCGTAGTCATCACCAATGACTCCCAACAAATGTGTGAGGTCTGATGATGGTCGAATTCAGCATACACCTGCGGCACCTTTTACTAGAGAAATAGTTGCAGTCGATGTAGAAGAGCTTACCTCCAACCCACAAGGTAACCTTACTCTGCATTGTCCAAAAATGCTTTTTTAAATGATTTATTTTTTTGACTTAAAATTATGTTTTTTTAATGTGTTTTACGTATTTTTTAGACAAAGGACAAATGGTTGAAACATAAATTGCTATAGAGTCTAATTCAGGTATGTATATTTTGAATAAATCTTTTTTAATGCTATTGTTATTTACAAATGATTTATTTTATGTTCTTGTGTGAAATTTAACAGAGGGGTCTCATAGATTCAAAAGGCTAAAAAAAATGATGGCTCCACCATCTAACCCTCCATGACCATAGCCACAACCACAGCCACAAAAGGTTCAAGTCCACCCAAAGAAAGTTTAGGTCCATCCACTTTAGGTTCCACCTACGAGAAACCAATCATGCATGCGTGGTAAAACATTCCTCACATCGCCACCTCACAATGCAAGAAGTGCTATAGATACATAAAATGTGTCATCATCTAATATTTTTGTTGTACCGATATTAACCTTGGAGAATTTTTCAAATTTTGAGAGTGCATCTCAAATGCCCTCGGGAACTCTTGATTGTGACTTTCTTTATCAGGGTATGAATCCTAAAAATTTCTCTTTAAAGGCAAGTGATATTTTTGAGGATGAAGAGAGCATTGATAGAGAAGAAGATGATGTCAATGTATATGCCATCAAAGTTTCCCCCTCTTTCGCACAACAAGTCACCGCCCGTACTGTTACAAAAGATGATATCCCAAACGTTTCTAAAAATGTGTTATTAGCCAATGCATGTAAAGTTGTATTTAATAATACTCTTCTTTCGGATATTGATAAATTTAAGGAATGGGAATATCGGGCCAAGGTTTTGATTAAATCCATCAATGGCCGATATAAGAATTTTTCAAAAAAAAAGAGTTGTTTCTCAAGATGGAGAATGAGCCCCAAAAGCTCGATGCCTTGCTACATAAAGCTAAATCTAGCACTATGGAGGCCGAGTCTACATACATAGATGAAATTATTGCCATTGTTATGAATCATTTGGAAAATTTCAATGCAAAAGCCCAAGCATATTTCAATGAATGGGCACTTGATCAAAACAAAGTAGCAGTTGTAGAAACAACACGACTTACAACTGATGTAAGTTCTACATCTAACTAAAAAATATTTTTTTTGTTAAATATGTTTTGTTTATAAATATTAACCTTTTTTTTATTTCTATTTTGTAGTCTAATTTCTAGCACCTAAAGCAACAAGTCAGTGCCATGAGATTTTTGATTAAGACTACCAAAATTAGCATTAATAATGCTATTGAATTGAAGAAGAGGTTATAACAGATGGTTAGAGAAAATAATTACCTAGAGAAGGTTATCAAATATGGGGGCCTGGATGTCGAGGCTAAACTTAAAGAAAAGGAGAAGGAGTTGAATGCACCTTTCAAAGAAGATCCAGCAAAGGAAGAGAGTGTCTTGTTATCGAGGATCAACACTACAGCAGAAAGTTTGGTTAGGGCTGGGGCATTAGAAGAAAAGGATATTGAGGTAGATGTGGGTGGAACTTCAGGAAAATTTGAAAAACAATAGATCTTTGTTGTTTTGGGTTTCAAGTGAAACAAAAACTCTTTGTATATTTATATTTTTATAAATATTTAAGACTGGTATTTTTTTGAAAATTGAAATCAATGTTAGAGGCAATTTCTGAAAAATTCATATTATCATTTTGAAGTTTTGTTTTTAATTATTGTTATGTTTTAATTTGAAGTGGAATAAATAATGTTTGATATGTTTGATATCCTTTTTGAGAATTGAAATCAATGAATGAGACTATTGTCAAAAAATGTTTTATCTATTGGAAATTTTGTTTTCAATGTTGTTATGTTAAGATTATATGTGTTGATGTATTAAGTAATTTGAAGTGGAAGAAATAATGTTTGATATGTTTTGTAAATTACAAATGAATGGTATCATTTTTTAGAATTGAAACAATGAATGAGACTATTTTTGAAAAATATGTTATCTATTTGCAATTTTGTTTTGAATGTTGCTATGTTGTGATTATGTTTTGATGCATTAAGTAATTTTAAGTGGAAAAAATACTGTTTGATATGTTTTGTAAATTGCAAATGAATGGTATCATTTTTGAGAATTGAAACAATGAATGAGACTATTTTCGAAAAATATGTTATCTATTGGAAATTTTGTTTTGAATGTTGTTATGTTAGGATTATATGTGTTGATGTATTAAGTAATTTGAACTGAAATAAATAATGTTTGATATATATTGTAAATTGTAAATTGTAAATGAATGGTATCCTTTTTGAGAATTGAAACAATGAATGACTATTTTCGAAAAATATGTTATCTATTAGAAATTTTAAGTGGAAGAAATAATGTTTGATATGTATTGTAAATAACGAATGAATGGTATATTCTTTAAATATTGAATTCAATGAAAGAGAGTATGTTTTGATTATTTATGATGATGTAAAAGTTTGTTGTTCTTAATTTGAAGTGGAAAAAATAATTTTTGATATATGTTATCTTTTTAAAACTTTGTTTTGAATGTTGTTATGTTTTGATTGTTTGTGTTGATATATTAAGTAATATTGAATTATGTGAATGCAGTAAGATGTTATTTTATGTTATATGAATTAATTTGAAATGTCAGAAAATAAAGCATAGGCAATTACTTTCATGAATAACAAATATTACAAGAAAAATAATGTAACATGTGAAATCAAATCAAATGATAGCATCCTTTCATTCAGATATGTGAAATCAAATCAAATAATAACATGTGAACTCAAATTAAATCAAATGAAAACATCCTTTCATTCGATATGTGAAATCAAATCAAATGATAATATGTGAAATCAAATCAAATAATAACATGTGAACTCAAATCAAAACAAATAATAACATCCTTTCATTTTGATATTTGAAATCAAAACAAATGATAGCATCCTTTCATTCTGATATGTGAATCAAATCAAATAATATCATCCTTTCATTCAGATATTTGAAATCAAATCAAATAATAACATGTGAACTCAAATTAAATCAAATGAAAACATCCTTTCATTCTGATATGTGAAATCAAATCAAATGATAGCTTCCTCTCATTCTGATATATGAAATGAAATCAAATGATAATATGTAAAATAAAATCAAATGAATGCATCCTTGCATCATAATGCTGGAATCTGGAACAAACTCTTTTCATATTGTACAAAATGTTCTGCACTCATTCCCAAAAATTTTGTCGTCACAATCTGGCCAGTGTTACCATCATCCTCATCATTATCACTATTCATTACACCTCTTCTCTCTGCCAAATAAATCCAATGTGATAATGCTATTTCGTAAGGAAACTCCTCCACCTCATAGGTCGACACATATACTCTCAAGCAATTCTCCAAAAAAAAATTCCAACCTATTTTGAAATTTATATTTTATATATGAAAGTGCACTGAACACCCTTTCATCTGTTAGAGTAAATATTCCATCATTTGGATATTTTACCCTTTCCCTACATTAGGTAGATTTTATTTACTGCATGGTAAAAAGTAGCTTGTTACTTTTTACCACTAGTATTTACTTTTACTACTAGGTTAGTTACCTTTTACTATTTACTTGTTTACCTTTTGGATATTTATCTAAATATCCTAGGTTAGTCGTAGTCAATTTGACTACGTAGTTAGTTGTTAGCGCTTATTCATGAAGCGCGTTTGTTAGCTAGGTTAGTGGCAGATATCTCGGGATATCTCCTAATGTTTAGCGCAATGTATTATTTAAACATTCGTTTGATTAATACTAAGGTTAATAATTCAGTGCATATTTTTGGTTTACTAACATTGGTATCATTCGCGAGGTTTCACCTGGTTCTTGTGAGCACGGAGAGAGTGACCCTCGTTCCAAGTGGCGAAGACGAGAGCCACTCTTGTTCCACTAGAGAAGGCGAGAGGCCCCTCTTCCGTCGTGCGAGGAAATCTTTGATGCGTTTGATCGCTTCTAAGGTTGACAATTATTTTAATGTTTAATTATTATTAAATTTTCTTCTCTCCGAGAGGAGAGTTAGGAGATTTGGAGGAGGGCAGGAGCGCCCTCCCCCGTAGGCCATGCGGCCCCATGGGTAGGAGGCCCATGTAGACCCCCCGCCAGCATCCGACGGCCCAAGCGGCACCTACGCGACAGAGGGCAGGAGCGCCCTCTACTGGGACGTAGGTCATCGACGATCGGGATTCGAGAGGGCAAGAGGCCCTCCGATCATCGACGACTGCCAGTGCTACCCCCGTGGGTCCCGTGCACAGTCGGGAGGGTAGGCATGCCCTCCCAGGTGGGGACCGGACCCAAACCCGAGGGCAGGAGCGCCCTCGGGTCTGATGACCTCCCTGACAATTGTCAGACGCCGACCTAGACCCTACACCTGAACAGACACGTGGACACAGAGGACACCGAGCATCTGACATGGCGATCGCATCTGACATAGAGGACCGAACACATGGTGGACAACCACTGGACGATGACCAGACATGACACGTAAGCGACACATGGCGGATAGGCCACGCGTCACCCGACCGGACTAGCTACGACACGTGGCGACTTGACAACCGTGCCACGTGGCAGAAAACAAAAGGATAGCGGGCGACTCTGATTTCCCGATGACAATCAAAGAAGAAGGGGCGAGGTTGAGCTTTTAAGCTCATCAATACTCGTCGCCTTTTAAATGTGGGACTAAAAAGTCCCACATTAAAAAAAAATTCCCGCCAGGAGGCGGGAAAGCCTTCTTATAGAAGGCGGTCCCCTCCATAACCCGTCGGGCTTGCTAGCCCGACCGACGAGGGGACCCGGAGGAAAGACTCCCGACCAAGAGGTCGGAAGTTCAAGCCCCGTCGGGGCCAAAGTAATTATTTTTTTACTTCGACGGGCATTCATAAAAGACAAGGTAATTATTTTTTTTTAAGTTTATTTTTTTTAATTAAATTAAGTTTTAATTTATTAAATAATCTAATATTATTTTATCTAAAGTTATTTTTTTTAATAAAAAATGATTTTAAAAATAAAATAATTTTTATTATTTATAGATTATACTTAATTTAATTAGAGAAATACAATACACTTAAAATTAAAAAGGTAATTTTTTTTTGCAATTCAAAATTTAAAGGAGCTTTTGTTTTTCTCCGAGGGAGGATATAAGACATAGAAGAGCACCTACTTTTATTGCAAATAAGAAAAGCCTAAACTCTTCTCAAACTTGTTCAATTTGCACACATGAAAGGGGACAAAATCAAACACATTTGATTCTTTATTGCCAATTTGAAAACAAGGAGACTTAAAATTTTGTAATATTACAAGGCAAAGTGTGCATTTGTTTTCTCCAAGGGGGGATATACGACATAAAATTGCACATTCTTTTTTTTTTGCAAAATTGAGAAGAAATTGAAGACCTTGGGTCCACTAAAACCAAGTCGTTTGTCGACTGGTTCTGGAAGCCTTTCAAACGTGGGTCGTGTGTCGACTTGTCTTGAAAGGAGTGCTCTAAATTCTACATTTTGCAAATTAAGGGGGGAAGACAACACTTGTACTTCTTTTGCAAAATTGTAAAACAAAGTAGGAGACATAAAAATATCATTCTTGCACAAATACACATTTTTGTTGCAAAAGTTGGAAATAAGGTGCATTCTCGATTTTACTCGACACCTTCATTTCAAAATTGGCAAAATAGGTGCATTCTCGGTTGCATCCGACACCTAAGTGATAATAATTTTGTGGGAATTCTTGTTTGATTATTGCATTTTCCTTTTGCAATTATAAGTCATAGAATCAAGAACACACCATACCCCAAAATTTCACAAATTTGTGTAACTCAAATTGCACAATTAGAAGCCATTTCTAAAAACTTGATATATTCTCCTAAATCAAAACAAAACCCCTAATTCACTCTTATTTGTTTGGCTTAAATTCCTCCAACTTTTCATCCTTTTTGAAGGGTGTTAAGGCAGGTGCCATTAAATAGTTGTTTGAGTGAATTAAACCTTTTGACTCTTATGTGTTTGGCTTAATTTCCTCCACTTGATTATCTCTTTTCCAGAGAATCTTCAGGAAGGTGCCATTAAATACCACTTGAGAGTGACAGGAATATCATCTTAGTGCATTGTAGGACCTTCCTCATGGCAACAATTAACAAATACTTGAGTGAATCTCAATTGCTAAAAGGTCATAACTATACAGCTTGGAAAACTAAGATGAAAGCCATTTTGACTATAGAGGACTTGTGGGACTTAGTTGCTGGCACTACACCACGACCCACAACAACAGGAGCTGATCAAAGAGAATGGGATAAAAAGAACAATCGTCTACTCATGTTAATCCTTCTAGCCACTTTTGATGAGGTACAACCTCACATTAGTGAGGCAAAGAATGGAAAAGATGCATGGGATTCCTTGTCCACCATTTTTGAAGGAAAGAATCAATCCACGGTTCTCAACCTTCAAACCCAACTTCATACACTGCATATGAAGTCGGGTGAGTCAGTAGAAACCTTCCTCTGCAGAACTGAAGACTAAGCTTAATGCTTTAGGGGCCAAAGTTGAGGACGCCATTTTTACTTCAGTTATCTTGAGAGCCCTTCTTGAATCCTACAAAATTTTGATTACATCCCTTTCTGTTTCCCAAAGAACTCTTACCTTTGTGGAGTTAGTCAATTTGCTTCAAACTGAGGAAGCTAATCAACTCCAAAGAGATGAAGCATCTAATAGTGCACTTTATTCACACAATAAGGTTGAGAAGAAGAAAGAAAACTATAACAAGGGAGGATCATCCTCAAAAGGTAAGGGAAAGAAATCTCAAAAATGGTTTTGCTCATATTGTAAGAAAGATAACCATGACACCAATCGGTGTTGGTTCAAAAACAAGCAAAACAAGAAAGACAAAGGCACAACACAAAATCAAAACAAAGGCAACATTGCTAGTGAAGTGTCTAATTTAGATTCTGATTCTGGTTCAAAAAAAGCACACAGAGTGCTCATTGCTAAAACAGTATTGTAGAGGGAAAACACATGTTTGTCACATTGGGCAAAGCACCATTATCCTCTCTCTCTTTTTTAGGCTTCATAGAATAGCATAAGTTTTTTGTTTGAAGTTCTTACAAATAAGGGGTGATTTGTACCTCTTTTAGGCTTCATAAATAGCAAACTCTTAATGTTTGAAGTCCTTGTAATAAAAAGAAGAGACTTTTTATGGTGTAAAATTGCCTAGGAGGCAATGTTTGTAAAAATCCTTCACAAAACTCTTGAGTTGCACATATTTTTGTAATTAAGGGGGGATAAACATTTCTTTTCTTCACAATTTTTTGTAAAAAGGGAAGAAGACTTATAAGGGTGCATTTTTGGCTGCGACCGACACCTTAGTCACTCTTCTTTCAGAAATTAGATACAACATGTTTTGCAACGAGAAGGGGGAACTTATAAGGGTGCATTTTTGGCTATGACCGACACCTTAGCAACCTTATCTTTTGCAAACTCATATTGTAAAATGAATGAATCTCGTATGAAGTGATCTACTCTACTACACCTAGCGATTGCAATGGCTGGTTACCCATGCAATTCGGTTGGATGATGTGATTACTATAAGGACATTCGTTGGTGTGAAGACAAAGTGAGGAATGATCCATTTTTTTGCTTAGAAGCAGCCAGAGTACTGTGACAGAGCAAGAACCAGCAGATCGACATCCTTTTCACTGTATTGGGGCAGTTATATACTTTACCCAAATATTGTTGTATTAGAGGATATGTATGTATTACCCAAATAATGTAATAAGGGGGGATGTTAGAGTAAATATTCCATCATTTGGATATTTTACCCTTTCCCTACATTAGGTAGATTTTATTTACTGCATGGTAAAAAGTAGCTTGTTACTTTTTACCACTAGTATTTACTTTTACTACTAGGTTAGTTACCTTTTACTATTTACTGTTTACCTTTTGGATATTTATCTAAATATCCTAGGTTAGTCGTAGTCAATTTGACTACGTAGTTAGTTGTTAGCGCTTATTCATGAAGCGCGTTTGTTAGCTAGGTTAGTGGCAGATATCTCGGGATATCTCCTAACGTTTAGCGCAATGTATTATTTAAACATTCGTTTGATTAATACTAAGGTTAATAATTCAGTGCATACTTTTGGTTTACTAACATCAACTTCCACGGATCCCAAAATCATCGTTTGACATAATTCATATAAATGAAAATATTCACTCATAGTATGTTTTAAGACAGTACTTGGTTGTAATATTCTCCACAAACGTGAAATAGAACCTGCTTCATGATGGTTAGAGAGTTGTGAAACTTGAGCAAACATTGTTGTTCCAAAATAGTTGGATTGTTTTGTCAAAAGATCTTTGTTCAAAATGCCATTGATTTCAATACCATTGACTAAAATGGCCAGCAAGTCTGCCCATGTATTTGAGGAACAAAGAATTTATAATCTAGTATTCATTACAAGGATCCCAAAACATCGGATTTACCACACCCATAGCCTCTAGCAATTCATCTCTTTGAAAACGGTCTCTGATTTCTTTTGTCAATGATTTTGGTATTTGTTTTAGTTTAAGTTTTGTATCATCCACAACCACATGAAATCTATAGTAGGTTGTGGGCATTTTCTCAACTTCATTTGTAGCTATATCCAATTGCACAACATAACAATATAAAGGTATTTCATTTTCATGGATATTAATACACAGATGATTGTTAATATTGAACTTCAAAAAGCTCCAAGGACTATTCACACTTGTTAATGCTCTCCAAATCTCAAACAAGGGATCCATAAAATTTTGACCAAATGCATACATCATATCAATATGCATGCAAATTTGTATTCTTGCCCTGATGAAATCCACGATATAAATCGATCTTTCTTGTGCAATTTTGATCAAGGTATTAATTTTTTCCAACATTGGAAGACTTCCACACAATGTGAGAAGAGTTTCAAAGTCACTCATTCGAAAAAGTAAATCTTTAGCCTTATCAACCACCCTACGATTTGCATACATAAACCATATCAAGGATTGATATTCTTTGAAAACTCTTAATGTCGATAGATACATCGAAATCCACCTAGTATCCACATATTTCAACAATTTTTTACCTTCGGTAACTCCTAGTGCAAACTGTTGAAACTCTAAAAATATTTTTGGACTACGTGAAAAATATTCATGAATTTCACGAACAAGCTCTTCCACTCTGGAAACATTTGTAAATGTATCCACAATTTTGTATGCAAGATTCATTCTGTGAGTCATGCAATGAATAGGGATCAAATATGGGGCAATCGATGTTTGTAGTCTAACACAAAGACCATTCCTATGTCCTTGTATTGTAGGAACACCATCAGCTCGTACACATATTAACTTAGTGGCTATTTCAATTTCATTCATTCCTACTTCTTCTTTTAAACTTGTAACTGTTTTTTGCATTACAATTTTCCACCATTTTGCGTATTCCTAGTAAATGAGGTTGCCTTGAATGATTTTCCAATGTGTAAACATGCATGCAAATCCAAGATGTATTGTCAACTGCAGTCACCTCATCAATTGAAATTGAAATTAATTTTGCCTTTTTTACTTTCTCTCTGAGGTCATTCTGCTCAACCAATGACAGACATTTTTCCATTTCCCAACCACTTTGATCTGACCAATGAGCGTTGGGTAAGTTCTGCACATTAGCTAGTCGAAATAGAGATTTATAATCTATGAAATCATACATAGGTCTACCCTTCTTAAGAATAGAAAATACAATAGCAAACTACAAACTTTTTGAAGCTAAAGTTAACTTATTCATTTTTTGAAATTGGGCTTGAATCGTTGCACCTTTCTCAACCAATGTTTGCTTTTGTTTCATTTCTTTATCATATTCTTTCGCATATCTCATATGTGTGCACTCTGATGCATCCTTCCACCTATAATTTTTTTGTGTTGCTCGATCACCTTCTTTTGTTTTGATATAAACCTTTCCACAATGTTTTTCTACTGTATCTTTCTTAAGTTGCAATCTATGCTCCTTTCCATGTTTCCAACTGCAAATTATGCATCTTAATTATGTTATATCATCACTACTATTCTCTAGCAGCACTGGCTCAATAAATGGAAATTTTGATATCCAATCAGATTGAAATGATCTGTTAATTGTCCACCTAGATAACCTTTGCACGTTTATTTTTTTTAGATGAATATTCTTTGAAAGTAGGGACTGCATAAGAACTATTAGTTTCTTTTCCACTTGGCATGTTAGATTTAGGAATCTCTTCATGTTGTTTGATTTTATTGAGATTATCTTCATGTGTGGACTGTTGATTATCGTGGATATGTGGAAGTGGAGGAATACCAGGGTTAACAGTGTTTTCTATAGAGATAATTCTAGTGTCAATAGTAGATTCATTATCACTATGGCATTTAAAAGCATACTATTGTTTTCTACAGATAAAAGTGAACAAAGCCATAAAACAAAAAACACACTTCTTTATGAATTGAGGACATTATATTTAAAATTAACAAAGTAAAAAATTAACTGGTGAGTAAAGGTGTTCATACCTTCAGTTTGTGTAGATGTTGATGGTAGACTGGGTTTTGAAATATTAGAAAAGTATTTGAGGATACTCCTTTTATTGGAAGACTCTCCTCCCTTCTTTCCACTACCTGTAGTTGACATTTTTACCTGTATGAATAGAATAATAACATGAACAAAGGACATCATTTTTAAATATAAAATAATAGGTATAAAAGAGAACTACTGCTAGAGACAATAGAATCTGTGTCTGTCCCATGAATATTGTTCGCAGGCAGAATAAACCTCCTTATTGAGTGTCCATTAATAAATAAAAAATGAAATTTAATGGTAAAAGAAGCATATGGATAAATTGAGTCACCTTCTACCAGTTTCCTTCTATCGATCGCCTTCTACTAGTCACCTTATTCTAGTCGCCTTCTGCCAGTAACCTACTGTCAGTTGCCTTCTACCAGTCACCTTCTGCTAGTCGCATTTTGTCAGTCACCTTCTATCAGTCACATTCTATCAGTCACCTTCTATCAGTCGTCTTTAGTCAGTCACCTTCTCCCAGTTGCCTTTTGTTAGTCACCTTTTGTCAGTCACCTTCTGGTAGTCGCCTTCTACCAGTCACCTTCTGCTAGTCACCTTTTGTTAGTTGACTTCAGTCAGTTGCCTTTTGCCAGTCACCTTCTGCCAGTCATCTTCTACCAATCGCCTTCTGCCAGTTGCCTTCTGTAAGTCACCTTCTGCAAGTCACCTTTTTCAAGTCACCTTTTTTTAGTTGCCTTCTACCAATCATCTTCTGATATTCATCTTCTTCGGTCACCTTCTACCAGTCACCTTATGTCAGTCACCTTCTGCCAATCGCCTTCTACCAGTAACCTTCTGTCAGTTGCCTTCTATTAGTCGCCTTCTTCCAGTTGCCTTCTGCCAGTTGCATTCTGCCAATCACCTTCTACCAGTCACCTTTTGGTAGTCGTGGACTCTATTTTTGTCAGTACTTTGCTTTGTATCGGTCGCTTTTCGAAAAAAATGTTGTAATTGTATGGGATTCGTTAGTTATATATAATGGGGTACAAGGGGCGATTTGGGTGGGATATTTATTATTTTAAATAAATTTAAGGCAAAAATTGGGTGGGAAACCTTATGAAAATGGGGTGAATTTACCCTAAAAAAAATTAGATCCCAAAATTTTTAGGCAAACGGGTCGACCTCTATGGTCCCAAAAATCACAAAATTAACATTTTGGAAATCCGAAAATTCGTGCTAAATTGTGAAATTTGCCACTAAGTAAAACCTTGGTCTAGGGACTCTCAATGCTTGTGGGAGTTGATCCACAAGGATGTTCAGACTTAATGTAGTTTGTTCTTGTTGTCTTCTTTGGGTGTCAATCTAGTCTAGTGATTTTAGCCTGTTAGGTTATTTATTTAAGTCTTGGTTGGAAGCTCAGCTGTACTCTGTAATCCAGACTTTTTATCAATAAATTTTTACCCTGTTATTTAAAAAAAAAAAAAAAAAGGTATGGCTATCAATCCATATAGATTCAATTTAATTCTTACTCTCCCATTGCCTATGAATAAGAAATATTTGTAGTCTTTCTTCGACCAGATTATTTTTTTTAGAAAATTCATCTCTAGTTTTGCTTAAAAGGTGAAACCTATCTCAAAATTACTAAAGAAGAATGCAGATTTTAAATAGACTAAAGTGAGAAAACAATATTTTGAGATCATCAAATAGTCCATTGCCACTACTTTAGTTCTAGTGAACCTTAACTTTAGAAAGGATTCCATTTTGTATGCTTATGGGGCTGAAGAGAGTTATGCATCAGTCCTCACTTAGAAAAATTATGAGGGGGAAGAACACCCCATATTTTTTTGGAGTCAAACTCTCCACGACTATCAGGTCAAGTACAATTTTATTGATAAGCAAGTGTTTGTAGTGATGAAGTCATTGAATAAATTCAAGAAATACTTGGTTCAGAGTAAAACCCTAGTATACATAATTCACCTAGATGTTAGAAGTTTTATTTTACAAGGTGAACTAGGAGATAAAAGAGTTGGCTAGATTACCAAGATCTAGGAGTGTAACATGGAGATACATCTTACCAAACTTGTTAGAGGCAGAGCACTATGCCAAGGTTTAATAGAAAGAGTAGTTACAATAGAAGTGATAACTTTTCAATCATTAGTAGAAGATCATACTAAAGAGTTGAAGTCTGGAGAATCGGACTGGGTTGAACATATGACAAAATACTTTTAGATAGGAATTTTTCCCCCATAATATTAACCCATCACAGAAGAGAATATATAGGCTTCAAGCCTTGAAATATGTCTTCCTACCAGAAGGACTATACAAGAAAAATCTTGATGGAGTCCTCTTAAGATGTTTGAAATAATATTAGAAGCAAAAGGTCATTGAAGAGTTCCATGGAGGATTATCTGGAGGACACTTTTCAAGAATATTCATAGCTTTAAAGATCATTAGGGAAGGTTATTATTGGCCTACTATTTTTTCTAATACCTTTAAGGTTACAAGATCCTGTGATGAATGCCAGCAGTGTGTGGGGAGAACAAAAAATGCATCGTTTCCACTCAAGCTAATTCAGGTTGAAGAGACTTTTCAACAATGGGGGCTAGACTTCATTGGGATAATTAATCCAAATGCCTCAATAGGACATAAATACATTTTGATTACCACATATTACCTTATCATATGGGTAGAGGCCATTCCCATGAAGAAATTAGATCAAGAGGTGGTAATAAATTTTATGGACATTTTAATCACAAGGTTCGATATCCTAGAAGCTATAGTAAGTGACAATGGCATAGCCTTTATAGGGGCTAGGAACATTGATTTTTCTAGCAAGTATGGCATTACTATAAAAATACCTCCAACTAGTATCCCTAAGGGAGAGGATTAGTAGAGTCAACTAACATAAATCTTTTAGAATCTTGAGGAGATCATTAAAGGATAACAAAAGAAGCTAGCACCTGCTATTAGAACAAGCTCTATGGGTATATAGGATCACCATAAAAAATCCATTAAGACCTATCCTTATGCCTTGGTATATGGTAAAGAGGCAATATTACCTATTCACTTGGAAATCCCAACTCTCAAGTTGATAGACATGGAGGAAGAGTTTGATCATAATCTAGTTGAAACCAGGTTAACACATTTACTTCAGCTAGAATAAAGGACTCAAGCATATGAATACTTCCAGAAGCACTCATTTGATATTAAGGGATGGTTTAATAAGAAGGCCATATTCATAGACTCTAGTTTAAGGTAGAATGTGGAAAGAGCCAAGCCAAGGCATCATCAGAACTTTGATTCTTTCTGGGATGGTCCTTTCAAAGTAGCTAAGGTTAAAGAAAACAATGTTTTCCAGCTCGAATATCAAGAAGGAAACATGCAGCCGATCCCAATAAATGGTTTTCATCTGAAAATCTACTTTTATTAAGATATACATTTATTGTAACATATGTACATATATTGTATTATATTTTTTTTCTTTTGCTAAAAGTTTTTTTTCATAAAGTAAAAAAAAAAAGAGAAAATTGTTGGCAATTTTGGGTACTTTGGGTACATTGCCTTTTCTCAAGTGTATAAGTTGTCATTGATGTCAAGAAGCTCTTGAAGTAATTTGATTTGATGTCAAATAATTTGTTTTGATGAAGGTTACAGCATGACAGTTTCAAAGGTCTTTTGTAAACCCCAAGTTGGTAGGTTTAAAGATTATAGGTGGATGCATTAGTTTAATGCATTTGGGTCCAGGAGGAAGTATTTATTTAAATAATTAAAAACCTTGTTAAGGTTCCCTTTAATTATTTTTAAATAAATATTAAATTATTGTTTGCAATGGGTTATCCTAACCCATGGCGCAAATGTCTTAACTATGTGGGCGCTATGTTTTAAGATTGTGGGTGCTAGCCAAGACCTCTGCCGACATGTTAAAATCCTTGCCGACATCAAGAGCTTATGGTAAAAATGCATATAAATCTCCCTCAATGAAAATCAAGAATGATCCGATCCGCATTTTTGAAAATATTTGCTCGTTGTGAATTCATGATTTGCTGTTTGATTTCTTCCTCACTGTGATTTCGTGATCCGCTATTCGAATTTCTTCTCCGATTGTGTCTTCGCCATTTTCGTAAACCCGTCGTTTGATTGTGTCTTCGCCATTTTTGTAAACCTGCTATTCGACTGTGTCTTCATCGTTTTCATGAATCCGTTGTTCATTTTTTTTTACTCGTCATTTGTCATAAATTCGTCATAAGGTTTTTGTCTTCGTGTTCGCGTCAGAATAAAGGGAAGCGATGTTTTATTTAATCCCTGGCACAGAAGGAACAAGGCTAACAGCGTGAGGTTTAAACCTCACCGGGCGCCTTTGGTGCACCGGTAGCGGCTAGGCTGTTGGTGCACTACCCGAACGGGAGGTTCCGCATTCGAATAACGCAAAAGGGTTTTTCATCGTGAAGTGGACGCAGCGGGTGGTGTTAGAATTCGTGCACAATTTCTCCATAGTGCGATTTTTGATGTTGGCCAAGGTATTTTTGAAATTAATTTTTGCTAAGTGTATTTTGCGGATGGAGGAAGTTTATTAGAGGGAAAAATAGCTTAGGAGTTATAAGGAGTTTAAAGCTTGTTTTATTTTGATAAAATATTCTTTTGAAGGTGTTGTTTGAAATATCTTATTGCATTCTTATGAGAGATAAATTTTATTTTTGATAAGACTATAAGGGAGAAATAAGGTGTATAAGGGATAAATTTTTCTTGTAATGTTGAGAGTGCTTTTGGTTTATTATGGAAATGAAAGCATGATGTTTTAAGGTTAAAATTGCTTCTTGTGTGAAGTCGTGAAACCTTAAGTGGGTAGCTTTGAGATTAACATTTGATTTCATTAAATTGGTAATAATCAAGCTATTATTTACTTGGTTGAAGTGTTGGGCTTACTCCTTTGTTGATGATTTGAAAAGTTGTTTTGTGCTATTGTGATTTGAGTTGGTGGATGCTTTTTGTTCAAACAATATTGGAGAGAAAAGGAGTTCTACTTGTTTCCTTTTCTAATGTTGATTGTGAAATGCTTCAAGGTTATGTTTTGAGCTGAATGGTGTTGATTGAACCTTGTTTGATGAGCATTGTTGTTGAAGCCCTAATTGATGGTGAAAAGAACATGAGTATCATTGTTATGTGATTCTTTGCATAGTTGGCAATTGTTGGGGTTTCATGTTCTTGAAAGAAATTCTATCCTGTCCATTTCAGATATTGAGTTGAGTTTTCATAGTTGAGATTGAGTTTGAGCTGAGTTGATTTGAGTTGAGTTTTGAGATTGGGAGTGGAGTATAGAACATATTGAGTCTCTAACAATTCTATTTATGCTTCTATGAGTCTGAAAAATCACATTGGGTCTCTAACAATTCACCTTGTTATTTCCTACTAAGAAAGTTTTTTTTTTTCTTGGTGAGCTTGCTGAGTTTTGGACAGGTTCTGGTGGGGACTTGTGAGCAGTTTTGGACAGGTTCGGTGGGGACTTGTGAGCAGATTTGGACAGGTCCTAGCAGAGGACTTGTGAGCTGAGTTTGATAGTTCTATCAGAGAACTTGAGGACAGAGGTGCACTAGTTCTTTGAGAAGAACCTGAGGATAGATTTGGCAAGTCTTTGAGAAGGCTTGTGTGCAGAGGATTGATTTGTTCAAGCTTAAGCATTGGATAGATCTGATAGACATAGGAAGACTTACTAGACCGACTTACTGTGTTTAGTACAGGTTGTTGAGTTTTTGTGGACGTGATCATAGAAGGTAGAGGTCTTAGGCTAAGCATTGATGACAGGAGGTCTTCGGTGGAAAGGAGTTCCACGTGCTGGCAAGAGGTAGAGGTAGTTGATCTTCTGAGGGATCATTTCCAGAGTAGAGGGGAAGGTATCTCCTTTGAGCAGAGGCTCATAAATTTTGATTAGGGGAAGGTATCTCCTTTGGGCCAAGGCTCATAAATATTGTAATTGGGAAGGATTCCCAAAGAACTTTGAGATAACTTTTAGAGAAAAGTTTTGTGGATGTAGCCTAGCCATTTTGGGTGAACCACGTTAAAATTGGTGTCACTTTGTGGATGATATTGTGCATTGCTTTGATATTGCTTTGGGTATATTGCTTTACTATTTTGAAGTATAAAGAAAAAAATAAAAAGAGGTCTTATACTGTTCACCCCCCCTCTCAGTATAAGCTTGTGTTCTTCAAAAATCTTGCTTCAAAGTAATTCAGTGGTTGAAAATAAGTTGTTGGCTAAAAGGCAAAGGTTGTAAAATAAACTAAGGGTGGCAGTAGGATACAACATGTGTTCCATGATGCTCTCCAATAAGTGAAGATGGTAGCGGGATACAACATGTGTTCCACACCGCCCTCCAATGAACAAAAATAAAAGCCACGGACTACAACATCTAATCTCTGCCACCCCAAGTAAAGGAAATGGATGAAAAGCATCATGAATTCAACAAGTGATGCATGCCATGACCAATAAGCAATGGATATGATGATTCTTACCACCAAGATTCATACCTTTAAATTAAAAAGTGTGCAATAGATAGTTTTTGTGTTGGTCACATTAATGTCATAAGGTATGCATGTAGGAGCATTTAAAAAATTGAAATGCAAAACTCATTCATTTCATGAAGTGGCACTCACTTAGCAAAAAAATCCAAAGGAGTAGAGAGATGAAGCTCACGAATCAAAACAAGGGAGAGAATATTTTGAGAATTTTCATGGAATATGGCTTCCAAAGCAACCTAAGAAGTAGTACTATTGGTAAATGAAGAGCTAGATGACTATATTGATAAATCATAAGTAGTGGCTAACACCAGACTGGTTCTTACAGAAAGAACTTAACTTATAAAGAACATCAATGATAAATATCGAAGAGGTGAATCTATAACAATCCAAGGTAATTGTGTTATCCACTCATATTTATCTTTTTATATCTATAATTCAGTTCATCCTTATCCCAAATTAATAGCAACAATTATCAATTTTAATGACCCTATGGTAAAATTAGTGAAAATAGCTAATGGCAAAAGCCTATTTAGTATCACAGTGAAGGCTTGTCATGATATTTTTGCCATAGGAGTAGAGCCACCTATAAGATCTAAAACTTTTGATGTAGCTGAACAAACTGGATATTATTCCCTGAAAAGGTATGCTCATGAAGGATAACCTTTTAGGAAGTGGTTATACTGTCAATTAAAAACCATCAAGTCTAGGAGCGAGCTACCCAAAACCCCAATTTCTATTGAGCAATTCACTAACCCAAATCTCTTCTCCATGTTGGATTGCTTAGAAGGTTTAGAATCTGTCTAGTTTGTGAGAAATTGGCAAATAGCTATTGTATATTGCATTTCAAATGAGATAATGTATAAGACTAAAGTAGAAGAAGAAGGCATCAAGGTAATTTACTTTGACTGGCTAGCCTTCCTAGCTAAGCGAATGCATGAGCAGTTGGTTAGAATGAAAAAGGGTTCAAAGCCTCCTTTTCGGTATTGTTCAAATTTTTTATCGATGTTTTACATTGTTGTAAGACACATGATGCCCTAGATTCCAATGAAAGATAAGAATGACAAAGGGGGACCTATTCTTCTCTATTATTGGACCCCTCATCTGAGGAGTACAGAATCGTTCTATGGGTTCAATTTTGAATTTCTAGGGCCAACATTGAAAATCATGTATGGGAAATACCCTAGATTATCATCTTTGGCTAAAAAATTGCTAAGAGTAATAGACGTCGAAGAGGGGAACTAGTATATCCTCATAGAGGGCACTATCATCAAACTTTATGGTTTCACTAAAAAACCTTTTCTACTGCCACATTTTTGTGACTAATAGGTTGTTGGCCTTGGAGTACTTGAGGTAGGTAGACTTCATCAACATGAATTATAGCTTTTGTAAAGGGAGGAAATGTTTTTTGACATATTCATGTAATGTTGATGATATAACAATAGTTAGAAGGGGTCAAGGTGAACAAATCATCCAATATTTGGAGAGGTTATACCTTTTGTACATACCACAAAGATGGAGGTATGACCCTGGCGATAATTTCACAAAGAGGAATATCACCCTTAATAAATAAAAGGCTCTCAAGTTTGAGAAAACTTCAAGGCCTCACTTCAAAAATGATAGGAATAACAAAGAAAGTGCTCCATTGGAATGGAATGTCACCAAAATGGAACAATTACCCCCATGGAGAGACTTTTATGAACAGATAGTCAATTTTTTTTAAGCAAAAAACCCCTTGTGGGGCCGCCTTGGTTTGAGAGACCACGAACAAGGGGTTCTACGTCGTTAAAGTCACTCGAGAGTCACACCCGACCCTACCCACACCAACATTATCAATTGTATTTTGGATACCCAATTCAACTTTTTTGTAGGGTGGAGATTTGAACCTAGGACCTCCCTTGGAGGATTGCCCTCTCCTCTCCAACTCACCTACAACACCTGGGTGATAGTCGATTTTTATCCTACAAAAATAAAGACCATTTTTTAAAGGATTCTAAAAATTAAGGATGTTGAAAATATAAAGGTATGGGATGAAGGTAAAATTGTAGATTGGTGGAATATGAAAGTAGAAACAGGTGCTGAAAAGGCCAAACTAGGTTGATCATCGCACAATGAATTTTTTGAGGGATATGATAAACATATTAAGACCTGGAAAGCTAAGGATGCTAAGAATTTGGTATTGAGTTATAAGAAATATCTAGTAGTGTTAGATTCTCCTTCTCCACCTTCACAGGAAGAAATGCAAGAAACGAAGATTAATGCTCCACTAATTACTAAAGGAGCCCCTAAAATATTTGAGCCCTCATAAGAACAATTGGAGAAATATTTTGTAGGGACCCAAATTATGAGTAAAATGCATTACTCTAATGATAGGGTAGTGAATACATAAGTCATTTAGGTAGAAAATAGGCCCAAACATCTAGCCTTGGGTGGAGAGCCCCTTAGGGCTGAGACAAATTAGAAGAAAAAATATGATGACTTTGTATTCATGATTGTGAGTTTCACTGCTACGGCTGCAACTAAGTCAAATCCTACCACCGAATATGTGCTGCAAGAAGGCCAATCTGAAGAGGATACAGAGAGTGATATGTCTATAGTTTTTCAAGTTTTTATAAGAAAGGCTAAAGACACATTAGGGAAAACCTAGAAGGAGGTTTGCAAGAAATGAAAAGTAGATAAGGGAAGAGTGTTGAACAAGTCCTTGTTTCAGTTGCAAAACTATTAGTGCAACACCAAATTTTAGAGGAGATTCTTGAACACCCTACTTCTGTAGGTGAACGTATTATTTTTATCCCTTCTCCTTCTTCCCCAAAGAAATACCCTTCCCATTCTCAAGAAAATTTTAAACAAAAGGTGCCCTCTCCCCTTCATAACTCACCACCATTTCATCAGCTAACACAAAGGGCCAAACCAATCCATCCCCTCCATATTCATCTAAATTCCCAGTTACATCATCTTCTATCATTCCATATCTTCCCTCAAAACCTCCAGTGTCATTAGAAGGACAAGTTGTTTCATCCTCTTCAACTCATTCCATGAGTTTCACTTCCATTCCTATGTTCTCCTCAATTGTAACTCCAACAATAAGCACAAATTCAATTGTTATCATCACTACTTCACTATCATCAACTTTTGAGTCTGTCCTCCCTTATTTTATAACTTCCCCTCCCCCTACAAGTCATCCCACCTTGGCTTATCTACAAAAAGGAAAAAAAACTTCATATGAGATTCAAGTTTTTTAGGTAGAGAAACTCTCTAAGCCTTCAAAGAAGATGGCTACAAAGAGGAAGACAATGATTTTTGATCCAGTCACAAGGCAAAGAACTACCAAAAATATTATCCTTTGGTGATAAAACCTGAAGAAGAGATGATCGCACAATATTAACATCTGGAGAAGTATACTAAAGATATTGAGCAGCTACTAGAAGAAGACAAGTTAATCATAGCAAAAGCTCATCTTAAGACTTTTTATGTCAAGATTGACATCTACGTGGAGAAGGCTAAAAATTTAGAGGAAAATATAGAGAGGTTGGAGAAGACAGTTAGCAATCAGAAGCAAGTAGAAAAGGCAATCATAAATAAAGTTAAGAGCTAGCATAATTGATATCAGGAGGTTGTAAAACTAAAATATCAGATCGAATAGCATAAGAGAAATAATGAAGATCAATCTAAATAAATACAGGATTCAAAGCACCAACTTCAGATTGAGAAAGCTAAGACCTCTAGAGTTTTAAAAGGAGTAAAGAAGGTTAGAAAAGAGCTATGGTCTAAAATCCTTGAGAAATACTCTAAAATACAACCCATCATTGATTATATGGATGACACCAGCCATCTACTCCAAAATACCAAAGAATATTTGGATAAATTCACTCAAAAGTTGTAGCCTATGGTGATACCATCCAAACAAATAAACAAGCTATCTGAGTGCAAGTTCAATAAAATTGCTAAGCCTATTTCCAATAAGGCATGGAGAACTTCTAGACTAGCTACCAGAGTCATGGTTAAGAAGAATAGACTGCTCCAAAAAGGTTGGTTGTTATCAGATAATATTGAAGGCACAATTCAAGATGTAGTATATATCAACCAAGAAATGACTCAATTTGGTTTTGGAGGACTCTGGCTTGAAAATAATACTTTATTATGAAAAAATAAGATCAAGGAGAATGTAACCTTGATCATCCATGATGAATCTGAGATAGACGCTTAGAAATATCTAATCAATCAAGAGCAGTTCTCCCAAATGATTAAATATTTAACTAGGCTTAGGGATTTTATGGAGGAACTAGTGAATAAAGGTATCTCTGTGAATTATGAAGAGACCCCCAAATTGGAATATATCCATAAAGAAACTACAAATCCTTCTAAGGTCGTTTGGATTTAAGCTTTACAAAATCTAAAATTGATGATCTAGTTGTTTGGGGACGATACAGAGCCCAAAGATAAGAAATAAGATTCCCAAGAAGAAAAATCTGATCAAGAACAGGAAGGCAACGATGAAGAAGAAACTCAGTAGGAGGAAGAACAATCATATAAGGTTGTTAAATACTCCAAATATGCATAGAAAGAATAGCTCAATGATCAAGTTTCAGTGAAATAATGAGGAGTAGAAAGCCCTGTAGCTTAGTCACTTTTTGTATTCATGTAGAAAGTGTTGTATATTATTTTGATTTTGACACTATAAGAAACAATCATAAAAGTATGAAGTATAAGAGCAAAAAATGATAGTGTCATGAATATATTTCGATCATGTCGGTCAGGGTTATAAAGGAGAGCATAGTTCCATATAGCCTGACATGAAGTAGTTTTTAACAAGAGGAGTTATATTTATCATTTTTTCAGCATGATTTCCATATGAACCATTATCCTCTGAATGCTTCACAAAGGTCCTAGAGGGTGATGGTCATATAGAAATTATTCTATGAAGCATAGCTCGTAGATTTCATATTTTTGGCTTTTGATGCCTAATGGATAGGATTTCGAGTTCGAAGGCTTTGCGAGCAAATACCCTAGGAGGCACCAAAATATAGGCCCAAAATGGCCACATCCTTAGAAAAATTTTGAATATATTTTATAAGGTAGAGAGATGTTCTAGGTCACTCACACTTTAGTGTATTTTGCAATGTTCTACGCTATAGTCAAAGCGATCAAATTTGAGTTTTGGTTACTTTCGAAGAGTAGGATACAACATACTTTCTAAGGCAAAAGTGATATGTTCTAGACCATGTGAGATGGTGTATTTATTAGAGGTATAGCGTAGGGTGCTCTACCCCACTATCAACCTTGGTCAAAGATGATATCATTACTTTTTGAACAGTGGTATAGCACATTTTGTTCTAGACTGCATGAGGAAAAGACTAACTTTAAATATTGCTCTGTCTCGTTGAGGTTCAAGTGCATTTTAGAGTGGATCAGAACACATGTTCCATGTCATGGTAAAAGTAGTCAACATGCATCAAATGAGGTAACAATTCAGCAAGGTAGCACCAAGTTTCATAAAGCATATTTTTTACACTACATTTCGAGCAGCACAAAGAAAGATGTTCTATTTCCCAGATAGCAATGGTCAAATTTTGATGGAACAAATTTCAAGGAGTGGGCTATAGAAACTTTATTCTACATAATGGACATCAAAATGAATTAGACAAATTTAAGATCAAGAGCAACAGTCTGTGATATGTTCCATCCTACACAGATTGAAGAGTATTTTCAAATATGCTCAAGCTTGTGGTCAAAGAGATCAACTTAAGCCATAAGCTTTTGTGAAGAGCGATCTACAGCATGTTCTACATAATGCAATTCCAAGTGTTTTTAAAGAATTGATCTTGGTTTTTCATGAGTAGATTAACGGTTGGCTTGTGTTGATGATATCCAAGGCATACAAAAGCAGAGTATTTGCAAACATTAACCATTTGATTGAAGTAAGCTAGAAGGCGAAGCGTCCATAAGGCCAAGAATTAAGAACACATTTAGCTATAGATATACAGCTAGTGAAACTTTGCAAGAATGATAAATGAATGAAATCATTTATTTCTTCTTGTAATGTTTTAGTTTCTTCCTTCAATGAAAAAATATTAATAGAGGTTGAACCCTCAATTTTTAGGGTCAGCTCTAGAGTTTTTGCTTGCCCTATTGTGTAATATTTTTCTGCAAGATAATAGAAGGAACATTACTTGGATATTTACCTCAGAACTGACATCTTCAATAATTATGTCCAGAGATTCAAGTTGTAAATTACTTTTATACTAATTTTGTTATGGATAGTCTATTCTGCTGATATTGGATTACTATCTTAGAGCAATTGAAATTTTTTCATAATTGAATCTATGCTTGCAAGAAGTTATTTTCCATTAAATATTGATACTGATCTTATTCTGCTAAATAGGATTATTAGTATTATATATGTTGAAATAGCTTCTTGAAGTATGTCTCTGTTTTGTGTATCTTTATGAAGATTACCTATTTTTGAATGTTGTTAGTCTCAAGTGTGGGACATTGGAAATTGTTTGTTATAAAGGTTTTCTCTATGGATGCCTATGTTGTTAGCTCTATCCGACCATTTTTTTTATTATAATTCCTTAACCCTAAACCTCTTTCTATCCCTATATCTTAAAATTTTAACTAAGCTTACATGATTCAACATCTTATCAGTAGACAAGGAAACAGCCTACTCTGGAGGTTGGATTAGAGCATTCTTTAATTCATCCAATTTTGAGTTTTGAATTGTGATTAGCGGGTGCATTCCTAATCAAAAATCTAGAATATAGACAACCATAGTTTTGAGTTTTTCTCGATGTCAATTTGGATCCCAACAACTATCTATTCTAACACCCATGGGAAAATCTTCCCACTAGTTCCTGGTAATATCATTCTATATATCAATGTGGTCAGGAATACCTCCTACCACTTGAGATACCAACTATGATAAGTGGTATTCACATCAATACTAGATCACACATGAGGAAAATTGGATCCCTAATAAATATCCATACATTATCATTGTGTCTAGATAACACCTACAAGACCCATCACACATCCTCTAGTGTGACATTCATCTCTTTTGTTAGCAACTAAAATATATTCATCTCTGAATACCATTTCTTCACTAGCATTGTCAAAATAATTCTATTAAACTCCACTTTTGGCATCATCACCACATAGTAGTCTCCCATTGGAGGTAAAATCCTATAATCATGTGCATCCATGATATTTAACACCATATTCATTGTATGTGACTATCTCCCTTTTCTCAAGTGTCTTGAATCATATTTCTAATTAACTATACAAATATTTCTATAAATATCATTCCTTAATACATCAAAAATAAGAAGTCAAATATTCATTTCATTCAAACAATATATAAATTTATCATTAATTCAAACCCTTTCCCCCATTATATATCACTCAAATCAAACAGATATATCACTTAATATTTTTTTAAACAATCATTCAACAACCATTGTTAAAATTTCAACCCTTAATCTACTTTATTATATCCCAAATCCATTCATTTTATCATCAAACTTCTTGATTTTTCTCTAGTAGCATTTACAACTAGTTTACAAAATAGTTAGAACTTTTGATTTTTAGTCATGCTACTAAAAAAGTAATAAGACATACTTTTTAATATTATCACATAAATTCCTTGGCAATGCACATAGCACTATGCAAGTGCAATGGAAGCATGCAATAGTGTTAAAAATTTTCAAAAATTAATTTTTTTTCAAAAATCACATCTTAAGTCTCATACATTTACAATATTGACTCCTCTAGCATAGACAGTTGACTCAAGTTACTCTAATGGCTAGGGTGTAGGTTGTGAGCTTTCAAAAATACACTAAAACCAATGGGTTAAAATTCTATTTTTACTATCCCTCATGGTAAAATGAATAGCTTTTATCCTCCCCTTATCCTATAAATTTCCCTTTCTTCAATATTTTTAGCATTTTTGTTAGATTTTGATAATGTATGCTATGGTAAAATGCAATCACGGGATGCAAGATATGCAAAAATGTAATATAATGGAATTCTGCAATAACATTGAAATATGCTATTAATGGAAAGTGATGAAAATATTACAATGTAGTATGGAGGAATGGACACTCCATTACTAAAGCTAAAGAACTACATTGTACTCCATCACTGTTGGTTGGTAATATACACCTAATGGAAGGATTGTACACCTTGTAGACTAGACCAACATTGAGAGGTCACAGGACGGTAAAACCCTATGACCAATCTCCAGAGAAGACCGGTTCCTTTTGACTTGATAACTATTTCAATAGAGCTTAGAGAAAACGAGAAAGAAACTATAACTAAGCTAACATGATTGAATTAAAAATGGGCAAATCAATTGCATCAAGATATATGCAGGTTGAAAACAAAAACACATTCACATACACAAACCATCTAAAATATCAACCAATTCATTTCAACTTTCACTATTGACATACACCATATGCTTGAAAATTCCAGAATCGATAAATAAATATTTAGAATCCAAACTGTAGAATAACAACTAATTCATTTACCAATTTTAGTAGATTAGCACAAACATAAAATACATACATACATGAAATAATTGGAAGGCCAGACAATGCTCTACTTGTATTAATGTATCTTTATCTTACATACAAATTGCAATGGTCCAAATCTGACCCCTTGAATTGGTTACATTTCCTATTTTATATCCGAGGAATGGGTCCTCCTCTTTGTCCATCTAACATCTTCATTAATGCATAACGTACCACTTGGACGGTGGGTAATCATATTCCTACTATCTTGCTACATTTTATGATACCCCTCAAGGGACAAAATACGCCATCAGATGACATTTATTAATTGCATCCCATTTCCCTGGTTCTATCTCCGTCGACACTGTTGTACTTCTTACAATTATAGCCCTGGCTGTGGTGGCTAATCATTAATTTTACCTGTGACTTGCTTTCCTTTGACTGCATCGTATTGGTGGGAAAAACTATTCTTGGGTTCCAATGTGGGGTTTCATGTTAGCCTAGGACATCATATTCTAGCCTAAGTAGGATTTATTACATTATTTAAAATTAGCGCTATGTTTCATGTGCTCTCTAGGTTAGTTGGTGGGTGGTTATTTAGTGGTTCCTTCAACCACCTTAAACATTGTATATAACATTTCCCTCAATGCAATTTACATTGTTCATTCATGTTATCAATATGGTATCAGAGCTTGGGCAAGGTGAAAGGTTTTGGTCAAGGTGGTAAGGTGGTTACTATTCCAAGATGCACGCTCAACACCGTAGCCTAATCCTAGGAGACAACACATGGACTGAGACATTCTCAAGGTGGATATTCATGTAGATTGAGGTAGGAATACAAGGCACATTTTTTAAGACATTTTGTTTGCACGCGGCCCGAGATATGCTCAAACCCAGAGGTAGTCAGACACATAACAGTATAGATGACGACTAATGTGGAACCTTGTTGGTGTGGATGTGGTTGTGCAGAGGACGGCTAACATGGAACCTTGTTGGTGTAAACATGGTATTTGTTTTGGTTGATCTAATTACAAGTGTTGGGTTGACGTGGCAATAAGTGTTGGGTAGGGCATTTTCCAAGTGGTGGGTAAAAGGTTGGCTTTGAAGGGCTGACTACCCAAAGGTAGTCACTCTCCTACCTACTGAGTATGGTTTTTTAACCATGTTGAAAGCACCTGTGTGGTGCATGTGGGATAAAAGCCCACATTTTTTTCTTGTTGATGAGCAGGACCAACAATAAGGGAAATTTCTTTCCTTTATTTCCTTTTCGGGTACTATAGCTCGACTGGCAGCCCCACTTGGTGGTAATATTTTACTGCAGATGTCAACAGTTTGATTCCCATAGAGTAACAAAGGTTTAATTTTTTTCCCTTTGTCATTGATGGAGTTGGTTAAGAAGAAGTTTCTACTTCTTTTTCTTATCGACGATCGTGGCTGGAACGATTGAGGATGGCCCTTCAAGTCGCTTGGGTGGACAAAGATCAGGGGTTTCAACCACACCGACTCCCCAAATCCATATTTTTCCAACGAGAAACTTATTAAGGTATTTTTTGATATCAATACCTTAGGTTTAATTTTTTGCATAGTGGTAATTTTTTTTTCAAACACAAAACAAGACAAGTTTTTGGAGGGATAAGGCATTTTTTTTGTTTTTCCTTCACAACAAATTTTTTGTTTGTTGCCACTAAAACCTAAAGCAAAGAAACTCATTTGTTTTTCCATGGAGGGATAAGCAAATATAGTTTCTTTTTCCAATTTGAAAGGGTATCTCACAATTTTTCATCCTTGTTTATTTTGCAATAAAAAGGGGGTATCACAAGTATTTTTCAAATCAAGAACATTTGGATTTGAATATCATTTTTTTACAAATCAAAACCTCAAATATTTTGCAAAAATCATTGTAACAAAACTGGCATTGTAATAGGTGCTTTTTCGGTGGAAATCGACACCTAAGTGTTTAAATTTATAGGTTCTTGTGGTTTTTTTTGCATTTAAATTTCATATTTTTGTGCATTTCAATAATAAGGTAAAATATACACAACAAAGAAAAGACCCCAAATTTTACACCTATTTGTGCAATTTATTGCACCGAAGTGTTTGGTATATATGGTACCTCTGGCCCACACTTACAGGTAATGTTGTCATGCTTTGGGCTACTGTATCTAACGCCTAACATAGCTACAACAATGATGTCTAAGCTATTATTCTCTATAAATAATCAAGGAGAAATAAGGAAAACCATTTTTGATATCCACTCCATTTCATATCCTAATTCTTTCTTATTGTTTAGCTTAAATTCCTCCAACTCATCATATGTTTTTGGAAGGGTTTTGAGGTAGGTACCATCAATTTGATTGAATTCCATTTAATGTACTCTTTGTAAGTATAAATAAAGGGGGACCATTTGGTGTTATAAGTAACCTTCAGAATGGCCATTGTTCACAAATATTTATCAGATTCACAATTTCTCAAAGGTTCTAATTTTGCACCATGGAAGACAAATATGAGAGCTATCCTTTAGGTTGAATATTTTTAGGATGTAGTGATTGACACTACAAAACTTTCTACAACAGTAGGACCATATCAAGAGGTATTTGATAAGAAGGACAGAAGTTGTCTCATGTTTATTCTGCTTGCTACTACATATGAGGTCCAACCTTATATTTGTGATGTAAAATCTGGTAAGAAGCTTGGAATGCTTTGATTACCATTTATGAAGGGGAGAATCAGTCCACAATTCGTAACCTTCAATCTCAACTACATACATTAAGTATGAAACCTGGTGAGATAGTTGAACTATTCCTATATAGAGTGGCAAAATTGAAAGCCAAATTGAATGCTATGGGAGAGACAGTGGTAGATACTCTCTTGACCTCAATCATCTTGAGAGATTTTATATAATCCTTTAAGGTGTTGATTACATCTCTACAAGTTTCTAGTAGACAAGTTACCTTTTTAGAATTGGTCAATTTGCTTCAAACTGAGGAGGAAAATCAGCTTAAGAGAGTTGAAGTGCAAGACAATGCACTTTACTCAAAACAAGGGGGAAAGAAGCAAGGTAACTTTCAGAAGGGATGATATTCATCAAAAGGAAAATGGAAACAACCACAATAGAAATAAAAATAATATTGTAAAATCTATGATATGAATAACCATGACACCAATAGGTGTTGGTTTAAGAATAAATAACCTAATGACCAATATTACAATAAAAAGGACAAAGTGAAATACAAACCACATAAGAAGAATAAGCAACCCAAGGGACATGTTGATTATGAGGAATCAGACTCAAACTCTAAGATAGCACACAAGGTTCTCATGACCCACACATATTATTAGCAGAAGGATGTAGTGTGGTATATTTATTCTGGTGCTAGAAAATACATGACTGGTGATAGATCATGGTTTGAGATATTTGATGTAAAGGAAGGCAATCCAATGACAATTGTTGATGATAAGATCTACCGAGTCTAGGGTGAAGGAGATGTTTTTGTTACTATTCCAAATGGTAAATTTTAGATTGAGAAGGTTATTTATGTTCTTGGATTGGAAAATAATTTGTTGTTTGTCCCTTAGATCTTGGATAGAAACATGGATGTTGTTTTTGAATAACACAAGTTTATACTGAGAGGGGGAGTGAACAATATAAGATCACTTTTTACTTTTCTTTCTCAATCAATATTATGTAATGTATCAATGGCAATACCAACAACAGTAATAAATGAAATGCACAAATCACCACACACAATAAAGACACCAATTTAACATGGTTCACCCAATGTGGGCTACTCCATGGAGAAAATATTTCACTAAAATTTTTTCAATCAATATCTTGGGAATCCTTTCCCTATTATAAATTTTATGGACCTCTATCCAAAGGAGACACCAATCCCCTAATCAAGTTCATGGATATTTATCCACAGGAGAACTCATTTCTCCTTAGCTCTAGTTGGTGATATTCTAGAAGAATTGTTGCCTCCACTACACTAGCTAATGGATCTCTATCCACTGAAGACTCCTATCCCTACTTAGAAGACCTATCCTCACTACCATGGCTAATGGATCTCTATCCACTGGATACTATCATATTTTATAATTTTCCACCTCCAAAGCTTACTCTCATATCTATAAATATACACTAAACATAGTCCTTCGATCTAGTAGAAATCTGCTCAATCTCTATCTTTGGTCTGGCACAAACCTATCCTCAAATATGCACCAAACTCTATCCTCAAATATGCACTAAACATAGTCCTTCGGTGTATCATAAATCTATCCTCAATATCTATCCTCAAATATGCACTCAAGTCTTAACACAAAGCTTGACTCAATCACAAATCAACTCTACTAGATCAGTCCCAAACCTTAACTCAAGGTTTGAACAAATCAATCAATCAACTCTACTCACAAGTCTTCTCAAAGACTTACCTCAAATATACCTTGTAAGCTTCCATAAAAGCTCACACTAATATATCCATAAGTCCTCTCTAGAACTTGTCCAATCTGCTCAACAATCTCTATCCTCAAATATGTATTGTAAGCTTCCATAGAAGCTCACACAAATCTGTCCACAAGTCTTCTCAAATAATTTCCTCAAATCTTCTCAACAAGTCATCACTAGAACTTGTCCAATCTCACATAAATATATAGAGAATTATTAGAGACTCAATATGCTTCACACCATAATGCTCAATCACTTTCAATATCTCTTTTTACTATAGAAACATATAGAGAATTTTTAGAGACTCAATATGCTTCACATTCACAAACACTCAACCTCTTTCCCAAATAAATTCAGAATATGGAACAATTTATTTCACATAACTTGAACTATCACTTCAACACATCCACTTGAATAGGATCAACCAACTTTACTTAACCAATCACTCAATGAAATAATCCTTGCTCACAAACCCTAGTCCAAACTTATGAAAACTCACTCAATTGTTTCCAACAATGTTTATCAAACAATCTCACATAACAATGATACTCATGATCTTTACAAACCCTAGTTCAAGTTCTTCACTCAACCAATTACTTCAACAACAATGTTTATCAAACAATCTCACATAACAATGATACTCATGATCTTTGTAAACCCTAGTTCAAGTTCTTCACTCAACCAATAACTTCAACAACAATGTTTATTAAAAAATTATTTTCACTCCATCTTAGCATTCACAACATTCAAAAATCACTCACTAGGAATATGTGCTTATACATTTTTGTTTGATGTAGAAGTTCCCTTCAAAACATGTCTAAATCACAATTTTCTTCTTTTCCAATTTCAATAGTTAGATGAAAAATATCACACTAACACTCTCAAAATATTTTCCAATTACAAAAATAATCAAACTAAATTACACCTTATTACTCCTTATTTAAAATAAGCATTCACCAATACATATTCATAAAAATATAATTCCTTGCATACACCTTATTGTTCCAACTCTAGAGCAATATTCATCAATACACATAAGAAATAAAAAGGACTTTATTTATTCCTTATTACTCCAAATTTATTACTCAAACCTTCCAAAATAAAGTAAAATATTTAATCTTTAAAATCCTTATATCTCCCTTAGAAACCTTAGCCAATATTTATTTATCACAAACCAAGCACCTCCAAAATCACACAACCTTAGCACAAAATACACGATGCATACCTTGCAAGCAAAACATCACCGTGGATTTCGAAGTGACCACTCCTCCACCAAGCACCTTACCAAGGTGCTAGCCCACCATGTGGGCTACTAGCTCCCACACAATGGGGAAGTCAAAATCCTTCCTCTTGTTTATCTCTGATCAGTGCAATGCCCAAAAACTAACACTCTGCCTTGCAAAACCAAAATCGATAGGTTTCAAACCTTGCACCTCAAGCCTGCCAATCCTTCATGCCTTCTTCAATTTCCAGTTGTGCTACACGATGCTATGTAATGAAAACAAAGCCTCCACTCCTCTTTATCCTATCCTCTACCACCAAAAACTTTGGAATCACGAAAACCTTGTCTTCCCTTTTGCGCACGATGGTCAAAAACTTAGCATATATCAAATTGCATAATCATAGTTTTAAACAATGTTTTGCCCCCCTTCTTATATGCATAGTCCACACTTTGAGAGACGTCGATGGATGATTCAAATTTCAAATTCGAATTCGAATAAACTTTATAACCCAACCTTAGGGTTAATAAATTATTTTTATTATAACCCAACCTTAGGGTTATAAATTAATTTAATAATTAAATTATAATTAATCTATAATTAACTTAATAACTTTTAAAGTTAATTAAATTAATTTATAATGAAATTATTTAAATTAATTTAAATCTTCCCTTTTAATATTATAATAAAATATTATAATATTATTTTTCTTGGGCCTCTTCATTGCTCTTGAAACTCATCTTGACCACCTGGAAGTGGACTTTCCTTTTTGCACTAATTGCGGAATTGCTTCTCCTCGCACTGCTCACAAAAATTGACTTTTGACATCAATGACCATTCACTCTTGACATCAATGAAAACTCATCTACTTAAAATGTCCAACATTTTTTAGTGTTGAGGATGGTAGAAAGAGATGTTTCACCACCAAAAAGAGAACATGTAGCAATAGGTTCATACAAGCATGGCTTGTTCATCTTAGATGTTGTTTCCATGCCTCATGTTGCCATGGCAGTAAAAAAAGAGGATACCACTTCTCTTTGGCACAATATATATGGGCATCTGAGTTCAATATATTTGATTGAATTGAGTAAATATGAGATAGTGAAAGGCCTTCCCAACCTTTCATCCATATTTCTATTTTACTAGGATTGCTTAGCAAGGAAGTAACATCAGTTACCTTTTGAGGTTAGCTCTTCACAAGCTAAGAAATATTTGTAGTTGGTACACACTGATTTATGTGGTCCTATGCCAAAAAATTATGGTGGCAAAAGGTATTTTCAATTGTTTTTTGATGATTACTCATGGAAGGTTTGGGTTTTCTTTTTACAATTGAAATTTGAGGCACTTCTATACTTTCAATAGTTCAAGAAGTGTTTTGAGAAAGAGTCCATATGTTCCATCAAGACCCTCCACTCAGATCAAGGGGGGAATATACCTCCAATGATTTTTCATCATTTTTGAATGCACGTGTATTAAGAGATAGCTGACAATAGCCTATACTCCAAAAAAAATAGAATTTTTGAGAGGAGAAACCATTCCATCATGGAAATGTTTTGTTGTATGCTTAAGGGAGCACATATTGAGCAGCAGTATTGGGCAGAAGCAGTGAATACAATAGTGTACCTCATGAATAGAGCACCCACAATATCTCTATAGGGTATGACTCCACAAGAAGCATGGAGTGGTAGGAAACCCTTCATTTCTCATCTAAGGGTTTTTGGATGTAAGGCATTCATGCACATTCCAAAATAAAAGAGGAAGAAGTTAGATGAGAAAACCTTGCAATGTATTTTTCTTGGTTACGATGAGCATTCAAAGGGATATCGGTTGATAGATCCTATGACCAAGAAAATACACACTAGTAGAGACATGGTATTTGATGAAGCTTTCACATCAAATAACACATCTACAGTTGTATACCTGAAGGAAGAGGAGCCTAAGAAAGAGACTCCACCCCACAGAACAAGGTTCCAAAATGGTATACTAGCACATTGAGATATTCAAATTTAACTTCACTTCCAGATCTAACTCTAGATCGACCTTGCACTCACAACATGACTTAGAAGATGAGAGCAGAGGCATCAACTTCAAAGGTTAATGAGCTTTACTAACAGTTTGATGAACTATCTGTAGATGCAGATGAAGATAGAGAAATAGATATGGATTATGAAAGGGTTTATATGTCTACATTGCATGAGAATGAACCCACAACAGTTTAATATGCACTTAATGAGCCTTAGTGGAAGTTTTCTATGGATGTTGAACATACATCTCTTATGAAAAATAACACATGGAATCTAGTTAATTTGCCTTTAATAAAGAATCCCATTGGTTGCAAATGGGTGTTCAAAGTGAAGTATAAGGTATAGGTACTATTGATAAGTATAAGGCCCATATTATTGCAAAGGGATATTCTCAGAAAAAAGACATAGATTATGAAGATACTTTTATCCCCACTACAAAAATGACTACCATTCAAGTACGTTGTGCCATGGTAGCTTAGTTTGGGTGGAAGATACATCAGATGGATGTAAAAAATGCTTTCTTGAATGGTGACCTGCAAGAAGTAGTTTACATGACCCAACCAGAAGGATTTGTGGTTGAAGAGCAAGAACATAAAGTTTACAAGTTGATTGAATCCTTGTATGGGTTAAAATAAGGTCCATGAGCTTGGTACATCAAAATAAACAGTCACCTATTACAGCATGGATTCAAAAGAAGTTCTTCAGATGCAAGTCTCTATATCAAGAATAATGGTTTTGACATAGTGATTTTGGTACTCTATGTGGATGATCTAATCATCAATGGTAGTTCAAAGAACATGATTGATGCAGTGAAATATGATTTGAAATAATATTTTGAAATGATAGATCTAGGACTTCTTCACTATTGTATTGGTTTAGAAGTGACTCAGAAAAAGAATCATATCAAAGTAACATAAAATAAGTATGCCAAGACATTGGTCAAAAATATCACATGACTAATTATAATTCTAAAGAAACTCCAATGGAGCCTAGACTTAAGTTATCACTATATGATAAAACTCCACAAGTAGATGGTACTCTCTATCACCAGCTAATTGGGAGTCTCATATATCTGATAAATACTAGGACAAATCTTAGTTTTTTTGTGGGTTATCTTTCATGGTTCATGCAAGAACCTAAGGTGAGTCATTGGAAAGCAGCAAATAGAGTTCTTCATTATGTCTGTGGTAGTACAAACTATGGCTTGGATTACAAGAAGAATGACCATTTCTTCTTATAGGGATACATGGACTCTGATTATACCAAATCCATTGATGATAGGAAATCAACTTCTGGATACATTTTCCATATTGGATTTGGACCTATTTCTTGGCAAAGCAGCAGGTGGTTGCTTTATCTTCTACAAAATCATAATATCATGCAAAAAGTGGAGCATTCTGTGAGATAATATGGTTAATTCGTATTCTTACAAACATGGGTCTTCCAAAGAATATTCCACTTTATTTGTTTTGCAAAAATCAAGGTGTTTTGAATCTTGTCAAGAATCCAGTATTTCATGAGCGTACCAAACACATTAACACTCGATGTCATTTCATTCAAGATGAAGTTCCAAAGCACAACATATAGCTCTAATACATTCACTGATGAGCAAGTTGCAGATATTTTCACCAAGGCACTTGCACATGTCAAATTTAAATTATTTTTCAATGCTCTTTGTATTTCCCAATAATGTAATAAGGGGGGATGTTAGCCTAGAACATAATATTCTAGCCTAAGTAGGATTTATTACATTATTTAAAATTAGTGCTATGTTTCATGCGCTCTCCTAGTTAGTTGGTGGGTGGTTATTTGGTGGTTTCTTCATCCACCTTAGACATTGCATATAACATTTTCCTCAATGCAATTTACATTGTTCGTTCATGTTCTCAATACATCAACAAATATCATGAATGATATAATATCCAACATTAAATGTGCATGATGATATCCTAGAGATAGGCCTAAAACCTAGGCTAGCACCAGTTTTGACCATTCATCACCTTTCTCTATCAAGTACCAACCATGGGTGGGACATTTTGGAGCCTTCATGGGTGAAAACTCACTTTTCACCCTTATCATTCCCTTCGGGCATCATATTTGGGATACCTCTATACTTGAGGATCTTTGAAATAGCCACCTAGGCTAGGGTGGATGTTTTTGGATGATTCTACCCTAAAGGTTCTTCAAACCACCCTCCCAAGTTGGGGAAGGGCTTTTGGGATGGATATACCCCTTATCATCTTCCAAACACCCACCTTGGCTAGGGTGGGGGTATTCCAAAATTCCCTTTGATTTGCACTTTCTTTCTCATCAGATCTTGTTGTGTCAACTTGGGCTATGATTTGGTAAGGGTGGATCATAAATCCATAGGCAAAACTTTCACCCTAGCATAACCCACCCAACACATGACCTTGCTTCTTAGTTGGGATGGAGATCTAAGTGTGCTAAATTATCCACCCCACATTCTTGGTGACTTTCGGGGCCCTTTTACTTGTAAAATAGGAAGAACCTAGATCTCTTAATCAAAATTTTGAAACCAAAATTTAAGTCAAAATTGACCGTGATTCCTATCCATTGGGCTACATAGTCAAAAAAATAAGCAATTTATAAAATGGATCAGTCCCACAGGGGCTTTAAAAATTACCTAGAAGCCTACTGTAGAAACAAACTCATCTCACTGCTTTTCTTACCCTCTAAAAGATTCAACTTGGGATGTTGCTTTGCAGTAATTTAAATTTTTAGATCATTACAAATGTGCTCCTAGACTTCGAGTGTAGGGAGGGATGCATTCTTAAGATGTTTTCTAATGTCTTCTAGTTGGTTCAAGATTTTGTAGGATAGGTTTTAGTAGTGTCCTACCACTTAAATTATATTAGCACGAAGATCTAAGAACCTCAAGATAACGTCCATCATCTTGTCAACCTCCACGGGCTTATCAAGTGCATTGATTTCACTATGATCTTGCTTCATAGCTTCAAATCGATCAGTGAGATCCTAATCCATAAGAAATTACTAATTTCTTTTCTAGAATCTTGGGGAGCCAAGCTTCCTAAGTTTTGTATTGATGGCATTCATTTTCTCCACTTCCTTCTTCAACATCGCCTAATTTTTTTGTTCTAGTAATAGAGGTCCATGATAAAGAGCACCTGGTCCATACGGTGTCTAGTGTGATCCTTCTCCCATTATAAGTAGACCATAAGGATAGTATCTTCTCTCCTAAACATAGTATTCATTGCCAATTCTTGAGGCCCCATGACATGGACAACCCTCCCTCTATTCACTACCTCTACCTTCACTTGCTTGAAAATTGTTAGTACATCTACTAGCCTTAATGTAAAGGTAGGGAGTACTTTTATCATAGCCTCTTTTGCCTTATTCAGGTAAAACTTCTTGACATTCCCTATCTAGGATTTTTCAATTGTTGAATCGCGAGGCATATTCTCTCTTTCAAGATCACTTGAAGCATTATCCAAGGTCTTTGTAGTTTCTATGATTTATCTTGAGCCTCAGCATCCTATTTTTAAATTGATTCTTGAGCAGCCTAAAGTTTTATTTTCCATGCCCTGATCTTGTCCTCCTTTTCTTGTAATACCATCTAGGAGGTGACCTTATTCAATCCTTCTTGAAGTTGCTTCACCTAAATTTCTTGGGCTCATTGCCTTGCCTTTACTTGTCGAAGTTGCTCCTCAATATTACTTATCCTTTTCTTGGCTAATTTTAAATTCCTGTCTTTCTTGCTACTCTACCAGAACAACGTATCAGCTTGTACATGTAGGCTTCTGAGAGTCTATACTTTGAGTATTTTTGTAATATCCTTGGAATTTATCAAAAAATCCCAGTTTGTATGCTCCATATTGATAAGAGCCTTATTGAATTTTGGTATGGATGTCACCTCATGAAGAATTCCCTCTATAGGATCCAGCTCCATGTGCATTGTGGGGGATATCGGTGCACGCTCTTCTATCAACTCCTCTCATTGATCCTCCCATCTTCTCTAATTGTCTTGAGTTTTTCTTACCATAGAGTAAACTTTAGGTAAGTCTTATTTTATAACCTGTACAAGAACTGAATTAGTCAAGAACAATGGTAAGGGGTTTATAGGACACAAGGATAGGGCGCAGTTTTAGAATGAACTCATATAATTTCTTAGTTTTCTCAGGTCAAGTAATGATGGGGATGACTTGATGAGTTGAGTATGATCTGGTTGATACTAGGGTGATCTAGGCAAGGCTTCATTTCCTGATGGAGATTACAACAATGGGGAAGTTTCAGTGGAGGGATTGGCTGGTGGGATCGGTGTACACTCCAGTGACTTCTTAGGATATGAATGTTTGGAATGGGAATGCATCATTCTAGATATGGTAGGTATCATCTTAGTAAATAGTGTTTGATACATAGTGGGGGAATCCTCTATCATCTATAGTGATGGGATCTTCTAGGGAGATGGTGTCCATGAGTCTACCTCCTCCACTATAATCTACTCTTGAGCCACCTTCGACACCTCCCTTGAGACAAATTTCTTCTTTTGAACTTTTCCTAAGGCCACCATCCTTTCTATATTTGGTACCCTCCACACCAACTTATTTTCTCCATCTATCACCTTCTACGACTAAGTTAGGTCAAGGATCGAGACACATTTTCTCTTCTTTCTAGATTAGGATTTTTGAGACAAGGAGACTTAGGGATTTTGGGGTTTCACTCCACCATATCTAGATGAATTGGTCACCCTAAATTTTGTTTAGGGACCTATGGGTGGTATATTCTACTCGCTCATTCTTACCCCTAATGAGTTTTCTAGTGCTTTTCTATCGCTCTGAACTTCTTGCTCTTCATCATCATCCTCTGAATATCCTTGGCTCAACTTAGAGCTAAGGGAAAAACTCCTTTTTTCAACCTCAAGGGTGAGGTTTTATTCCTCCTTATCCTTCTTCTTTAGTAGCTCGTAGTTGTTATTGTACTTGATGGAGAATTCCTCGTCACTCCTTCCTGGGTATGCTTCCTTGGTATCATCTGTTTTGCATCGCATGATCTACCATTCCTCAATTTTATGTTCTAACCATTTTCTCTTGTTTATTATGTCTTGGAATAGATATCCTCTTATGATTTGAGAGGAGTCCTTATTGGTATTGAATACCCTTTTATATGGATACTCGACCCTCCACATTAATCGATTGTGCATGTCAAATATGGTAAAGGGAGCCACTTGATCCTATGGTAAATTTATGTAGACCAACACTATTTTGTAACCTTTATTTTCATGGTGCTTGAATTGCCATGGTCTATTATTATCTGTAATCTTACCCTATAGAATATGATCAGGGTCATAGTGCCATCTGGGCAGCACCTAGGGAAGCTCTAGAACATATAGCTTCTGATATATTTGGTGAAAAAGATCCCAATCCTTCTTGGGTAGAAGTATGGGCTTTAAAAATATGGCTTGTGGGAATATTAATATTTTCTTGGATCCATTCCCCCATTTCTCTTTAATGTAACAAATTTTTTGACACACCTCAATGCCAAAGACCCAATCTGTAATGTAGAAAGAGAGAAAATAGGGGAATTCTGAGAAGCCATACAACCTTATGCATATTTTTTCTTGCATGAAGTAGTAATCCCAAATATCTTGAGAGCTGGTCCTCAAAAAATGCTTCACTTTCTTAGAAAGGCATAGGCAGGATTGACAAATGTGCATAGGAGCAAGTTCATGGTTATTGAACTCCATGTATAAACTAATCTTACTAAGTGCATGCATCCACTCCACTGTCAGGCATATTTCTCCCTTTTCATTATTCTCTTGAATCTACACATAGTTTCTATCATGGGGTATGTAACGAAAGAATAGCCAAGCCAAATTTGATGCATATCAAAATTCCTTACTTGATCTGCTTTGATACCCTGCTAGTTGCTTTCACATTTTTTGGACCAAAAATATTGTCCAATTAAACTTGATGGTCTTATACACCTAGGAGATAGAGTGGCTCATTGCCATTTGATATGGTTGCACCTCCTTATTTGATGGAAGACCTAACATGGTGGCTAGCAAAGATAAAATAGGTCGATATTCTTATTTGAATTCTGTAATTGGTTGGGGATTGTTCACATAGCCCTCTAGTAACCTTCTAAGAGCTTGAGCCACCCATTTCTTAGGGCCCTCTTTGAGTAACTTCCTCCACTTCTCATCTTCATTTACATCAACTATTTTTGGTTTAGAATTTCCTTAAGGTTCTTGGAGCATGGTGGCTTCAAGAAAAATGTTTTTTGAATGGTGCTAGCATTAATAGTGAACAACACTCGACCTTCAGTATCCTAGATCATATCAATAGTTGGGTCATAGAATCTTGCCACCGCATGCACTAGCTTTAGGTAAGGATGGACAGGAAATGGTATGAAAGTGTAACAACCCACAAATACAAAACAAGAAAAATATATAACAAAAAAAAAAGGTTCATATAATTTTTTTTATTAAGGATAAGGATTCATAAATCCCTATCCAACCTTAGACCAACTTAATTTTTGACATTACCTAATTTTCTCAAGAACCATACCACATGAGATTCCCCTCATGTAATTTCATTCTATGTAGGCCTATCTCATGTCATGCATGTAATTCCACCCATATCACCATTCTTGATGAGCTATAATTACCACCCTCAATCATTAGAAGGTATACACATATCTCCATACCACACACAAACCATTATGTGTGGGCATGCTACGTATATTGTGATTTAAGCTATCAATATCATTCTTTGACAAGCTATCTTAACTCTTGGTATGAACTTCTAAACCTAGATAATCCATCTTCCTAATGGGGTCTTAAGCCCTTAGGTCATCCTCTAAGTTCACCTAGAACTTACAACTCTTTTTTTTTTTATATTTTTAATTTTTTCAAAAACACATAAAAACACCAAGGAGGAATCTAGATACTAAATCTAACAAAACAAGCATGAAAATTCATATAAAATAACCATGCATTATTAATTAAATAACATTACAATCATAAAGTGGAAATATAATATAATATTAAACAATGCTCATTTAGTCTATTGGGGGAAATCTCCTCGTAAATCTATTATATTGCATGATCAAGCAAGAAGTAGGTAGAGAGCAGACTTGCGAAGTAGTCCATCTCATGAATTTGGTCCTTCCACTCTTCCATCAATCAAGTGAGGATAGTAGGGGATCAGGACACTCATGGATCCATATAGACATGCTTCTAATGCATTTACTCATTTATTTGCCAAATTGTAACTATACAATTAACCCAAGAAATTCAAATTTCTAATGCATAGATATTATCATAGAGCTTCCCTCTCTATGACCCCTCTCACCCACTTATGAGAGTCATCCTACCATGCATCCCACATTATGATTTAAATTATCTAACCCTAATTTAACAATTAAATTCCCATACCCCTAACTGTTTAAAGCACCGGGTTCTTTCTTCTTATTTAAATCAAGCAACCATATTTTATTTTGTATCACAAACATTTCTCATTTCATATAGTAAGGTACGATACCCTCATTTCACAAAATGAACCATAACATAATATATTTCCCATTCCATTTTATAAAGTAAGGTCCGATACCCTCATTTCACAAAATGAAACATAATTACATTAATTTTCATAAAACCATTCCATTTCATTTCTTAAAAAAAGGTCCCATACCCTCATTTCACAAAATGAACCATAACATAATATATTTCCCATTCCATTTCATAAAGCAAGGTCCCATACCCTTATTTCACAAAATAAAACATAAATACATTAATTTACATAAAATCCATTCCATTTCATTTCATAAAGCAAGGTCCCATACCCTCATTTCACAAAATGAACCATAACATAATATATTTCCCATTCCATTTCATAAAGCAAGGTCCCATACCCTCATTTCACAAAATGAACCATAACATAATATATTTCTCATTCCATTTCATAAAGGAAGGTCCCATACCCTAATTTCACAAATGAAACATAAATAACTTAATTTCCATTCTATTTATAAAGCAAGTTTGCATACCCTCATTTTACAAAATGAACATGCATAATATAAATTAAATTAGAAGTCTACCACCAAGGGAACCTTCTCCTAAGACGAGCTTCCTACTCGACTAGATCCTATAGGGGATTTTTACCCACCACCCTACAATCCTAAGATGATGCTTCTAATATTCTAAGCATACATTCCTCCAACATTGAATGCACAACAACAACAAACTATGCTCAGCTAAGACCAAAAAATTTCCTAGATTTAGCATGGTATGAGCTTCACTCGATCGCTACAACCTAGCTATAACATGATACAAGCTCTGCTCAGCCATTACAGAGCTTAAATAAAGATCAACGATAGCAATGAGCTTTGCTTGGCTTCTACAAAGCTTAAAAAATCTTGATGATAGTGACGAGCTTTGCTCAGTCGCTACAGAGCTTAAATAAAGCTTGATGATAATGATGAGCTTTGCTCGACAACTACAGAGCTTAATAAAGCTTTATGATAGTGATGAGCTTTGCTCAACCGCTACAAAGCTTAAAAAAGCTCAGCAATAGTGATGATCTTTACTTAGCCACTATAGAGCTTAACAAATCTTAATTACAGTGATGAGCTTCGCTTAGTTGCTATAGAGCTTAACAAAGCTTGACAATAGTGATGATCTTCCCTCAGCCACTACAGAGCTTAACAAAGCTTGATGATAGCAACAAGCTTCACTTGGTCGCTATAGAGCTTAACAAATCTTGAATATAGTGACGAGCTTTGCTCGGCCACTACAGATCTTAAACAAATCTTGATGACAACGATGAGCTTCGCTCGATCGCTATAGAACTTAATAAAGCTTGATGATAGCGATGAACTTTTCTCAGCCACTATTGAGCTTAAACAAAGCTTTATGAAAATAAAGAGCTTCACTCAACCACTACAGAGCTTAACAAATATCAATAACAGCGATGATATTTTCTTGACCGCTCCAGAGCTTACAACAAAGCTCAAAAATAATCTTAAAAACAATGATGAGCTTCGAGTACCAACCTATCGCCTACTCTGCTAGGCTTTGAGGGTCGTTCAATTGAGTTAGCAACCTCCACATTCTCGCTCCTTCACCTCCCTTTCTTGTCTTTTCCCTTTGTCTTTCCGGTCTCTCCTCCCTCCTTTTCCTTTCCTTCACTCCCCTTTCTCCTCAACTTCCATTTGCCAACCACTGCTATTACTCCTACGCACTTTCATCAGGTGGTAGAGAAGACGTCTCTTCCTCACCTTTTCACCATGCTCCACATTGAAGTATTTTTATTTACGTATATGTAACCATTCCCTCACTTCTAACATGGTCCATTATTGCATTAATGGATCCATGCTTTCTTTCCAGCTAGGCTTTGCTTTGGTTGGTAAGCAAGATAAATTTCATTGCTACTATTTTCTTCTTCTTTTTTTAATCTTCTATTTAAGAATACATCCAATTCATTTAATGTAAATATTACCATTTATTCAAATGAAGAGTCACCCAAATAAGGCATTCTTTCTTATACAAGAATAAATTTATTTATCCTTTAATTAAATTCACCATTTACTTAAAGGAATGACTATCTAAGAGATTATTTTATTTAAGAATAAATCTATTTATTTCCCAAAGTAAATTTACCAAGAAGCTATGAAGATAGTTCATTATTTTTAAATTTTCCATTGCTAAGGTGAAGTGCTAAAGTAAAATACAAATAAATGTCACCCATATCTACCTAAAGAATTTATGATAGCTACCAGGCCATCAGTAGAGGGCTCAATATGGCTATTTATTTATTATTATCCCTAATTGAATGCATGCCTATATGAAGGTATCTATCCTTGTTATCTTTGAGTTGTCATATAATCATTTCCCCCAATATCAAGTACCCTCATCTTCGGTGGAGGACTCAACTTCTTCCACTTACGAGTGCACTATTAGGACTATAATGAAATGAACAAATATGAGAGATATATTATTGATACAAATGGTTACAATATATAGGCATAAGCCTATATTCAACACATGACACTTGTCAAGAGAAACTGACAAGTGTCAAGGTGAAGGCATAGTGCACTTTAACTCTAACATTCCCCCTTAAAGTGCACTATCCTAACTAAAGAAGAAACAAAACAAGTCAACATTAGGTAACATTCCCCCTTAATGTTGATTTCTCTAAAACAACCTATCATCCTCTCTTATTGTTTATTGGGTCTAGGCTCATGCTCTTTGCGCTTGGCTCTCCAACTATGAATAATGCTAGATTCATTGTGTATACATCTCGATCTGTTGCCTCAGGGTCAGCCACTTCCACGAGTCTGTTGCCACTGGGTCAGTCGTCTAAGTGCCTTAGGGTCATCATGGGTGCCTCAAGGTTAGCCACTTCTGGGTCTGTTGCCTCTGTAGGTCATCCTCAGAGGATGTTGCCTCTCGTAGGTCACTGACTAGATCCACCATGAGTATGAAATCCCTCCTCATGGTGAACTCAATCTAGAAGGTGTCGATCTCTATCGAAAATGCACCTAATACAAAGGAAAAATGAGCCATATAAGAGTGTCGGTCTCTGCCGAAAATGCACTCAATACAATAAAATGAGCCATAGATCCAAATATGGAGGAGAAGAAGAAAGAAAAAAATAAGAGAATCTTCTGAAGTGTCTTCATCTGTAGTCTTCAGAAGTAGATCCGAAAAAACCTCGGATAGAGTCTAGGGTGTCTATGTCTATAGTCCCTAGATTAAGTGTCCTTATGGTGACCATGTCATCCCACCGAAATGCATGGGTAACCAGCCGCTGCATTCGCCAAGTGTATAGAAAATATCACTAGGTACAAGGATCACATATGAAATTACCTTGGGAGTGTCGGGTTCAACCGAGATTGCACTCCAAGGTAGAAAAACTTTGAGGCTAAAAAACTAAATTGAAACAGCCTCAAAATTACAATATGACACCACCATTGTGTCCGTCATGGAAAACCGTTTCCAACGACTATAAATACCCCTATATTTCACCATCAAAGGGGCCTTCATCATGTGGAAAAAAAAAACATCATGCCTATCTAAAGCAGAAAAAAGACATCGCTCAATAGCGGCATCGCTCTCAGGCAGAATGAACACAGTCTTAAAATTTCCCTCGTAGGGGAATTACATGGGCCTACAATTGGCAGTCAATTTCCCAATAAGACAAAGTGGTCCCCTCCACTTTAATAAAGCATGCACAACTATTTTCCCTCACACATTAAAAAAATTTATTAAAAAAAATGTATTTAAAATGCATAACACTTCTTTAGGCACTGCTATCACCTATAAGAAAATAGAAAAATTTGTGCTTCAATGTCGCAACCTCATGGTGCGTTGTGATGCGATAACACTCGTGGCCTGCGTGACCACATTCACTCTAATCACTGAGAAACTGGAAGTGATAGCGCAACGGTTAGCCAACACCCAGTTGCACGATCCATATGTATTTTCCAGTGCACCGAGCAACTAAAAGTCACGAGTTACGATGCCATCATTATCGTGGCCGTCAATGGTATTATTGCCTTCTTGCACGAAGATGTAGAGATGGCATGATTGTAGGGATTGCAGTGGGTGATAATGGGAACATCGTATGCCCTATCAAGCCTTCTTGCAGGTCACCGCACAGCCGCCTCCTCCGATCAGGAAACCCTTCAAAAATTGTATTGGAGAGATACACAAAATGCATTGCTCGCATCATTTGCACATGGGAAAAACAAATCACGGCTCGTCTCATCACGACGACAAGCATGATGGCCACTGCATTTTCGGAGATCGGGCAGGGAGGGCGCTTAAGTGTCCAATGTGGAGTATCTGAAGTTGAATATGATTTGGAAGCTGCAACCAGTGTGGCATATTGTTAGCAGCAACACCACAAGCACCACAACGATTAAACATAGCCGACACCCCATATAATGGTTTAATGCCCTCTCCAAAGAGACCTCATCTAGCTTTGCAACCCTTGAAAGATGAAACCCCGATGCACCATGGGGCACAAAATCTGAGGGTGAAAAGTTCTCAAAAAAAATAGCGTTCTGCATAGATGGAATTATGCAAACCCCTGCACGAAGAAGAAGGCGAGCGCAATGAGCTATGATATTGGGTCCTCGAAGGCCGAGAATGCCACTATGAACATCAGGATCTTGGTGAGCATCGAGGTGCCCAACCCGATTAGGGCAATGGCTCCCAGTGGAAACGACTGCATGATGATGCCCATGATCGTGGTCATGAAGATCACCAGTAGCTACCATGCATTCCACATCATGCCCATAGGGGCGAGTATGAGCCAAAGTAGGAATACTCTGCCATGCTGTTACATCAAGAAAAAAAATAGTGCACCAAATCCTATGGTCAAAAAAAATATCTGTAGGCCACCTCCGTGCACACATCGACCTCCTTAACAATTGAAATGTAATTCGTCCGCTGTTGCGAGAAATACACAGACACATAAATATTTTTGTTATATTTTAGCCACCTACAGATAGTGGATCCACCCATAGCGTAGACCTGCAACTTTTGTCTTTTTTTTTACAGCCGCTGATTTGTTTTATTTCAAGAATTTGATTTTCAGCAATCAAACTCTAGACAGCGGAAATGGTTCACGGCTCGATCAAACCCTCGACCGAAATACTGCCTTACAACCCAATGAAGTTCCATATCCGAAATGCCTCGGTAGACCTATAATATAGGAATCCCTACTGGACAAACACCTGAATCTTTGACTGGAAGCCCTTGTGATCAATTGTAGACGTAGTAGGCCAGGGTTAACCTGCCAAAAAAAATCTCACTCCAAAAAAAATGGACAGCCATTAATTTTTCAAAGCTTCTGGTTTCTGATCCATCACATGGATGGAGAGCATACTCCCTAGCTAAAGAAAAAAAAAGGAAAAAATTGGGGGAGGTAGTGGGGGAGGTCGTGGGGGAGGGAGGATTTCCATGAGGGAAATCCCCCTCAAGCTCACAAGGCCAAAGAAAGCCTTGAGCTCTGATACCAAATGTTAGGACTATAATGAAATGAACAAAGATGAGATATATCTTATTGATACAAATGGTTACAATATATAGGCATAAGCCTATATTCAACACAGGACACTTGTCAAGAGAAACTGACAAGTGTTAAGGTGAAGGCATAGTGCACTTTAACTCTAACATGCACCTGATCCTACACATTGCCAATTTGTTAGTAGTAACATATCCTTCATTATCTAGTAACATTGCATAACTATTGTATTGCACAATAATTGAGTATTGAAGCATCACTCTTAAATACATTATTTCTTAATTTCAAAAGTTCACCTGGGAGGGTCATGATTCATAATAGAAATGGCTCATATGGATTCTCCAAGACACTTTTGTTGGTCCATAATTGGACTGGATCACCGCCAAGACTGCTACAGCTTCTCTCGTGATCTTGATTTTGCCTCTGATCATTATCTTGGTGTCTTTGAGCTCCTCATAAGAGTCCTCCAATTTTTTCTCCACTTTCGGCTTCCCCATTCTAGAGCTTTTTCCTCAGACATTGTGGAGCTATCGAGAGCCAAAAAAATTTGATACTTCACAAATTTTGAACCAGACCCTACTATCCCTGCTAGTTCTACAATAGAAATTTAGACAAGGCCGGGAGAAGTTGGCTAGCCTCTCCACCTTCTAATTTATAGCATGTGATTGGGGTTGTGTGTGAGGTGGTGACAAGATTGTTGAAAGGATTTCACTCACACCAAAGCAAATCTCTTGAGCCAAATTCCTTTTGATGGTTAGCATTCATCAAATTCTATTGGGAGATGAGCCAGTAACCAATTAAATGGTAGCACCTATCACCTTCACCATCTTGGAGTGGTGGGGATTGGATGTCCTTATAAATTAGTTTTTTCTTGTATACTTTACCATCATATTTTTTCCATCACCTCATTGGTTATGAGTTATTAAGGCCTAAGATCTATTGGGCATGTCAGCAAACAACCTGCCTAGAGAAGCATACTTTACTTTTGCAATACCTTAAATACCTGTTAGTATGTGTACCCACAGTCTGCCCACTCGACTAGCCTTCATATTTTCTATTTGTCATTCCATTGGTGGTATTGGAGTGCAATCTGACACATGCATTTAGCAATTATTATGGCCTTTTCAATGGGTATCATGACCATGAATGCTCCCATGCTTCTTATTAATGACACCAGTCCTTAGTTGGAATGTTTGAAGGTACTCCTATTCTTTGGTTGGCGTGTAGAAATTTTGGACCAGTGTTTCTTTCCAAAAGAAGGAGATAGTTGTACCCCAATATTACTGGGTGCAAATCTTTGTGATGGGACTTGAGACTTTTTTGGGTAGCGGGTCATGATTTAGCTATCTTCCCAACTTTGAGCAAGGGCATGTTTTATCAGAGTTCCCTTCCTTTTGTTACATATTTTTGCCTCGTCTCACTACCATATTTTCATCAAGACTGAACTTTTGAATTCTTACTTAGCTCTAAGCCTCTTCTTTTCTCCATTTGAAGTGGGTGGGTCTTTTGAATTTGTAGGTTACATGGTTCTTTTACCACTCTATGCCCCACTAGACCCTTTTAGTTTGTATTCTATCCTTTTGATCTGCCCTAATGATCATCCACTACTATGGTTGTAACTAGGTTGATATCATGATTTTATAGGCCAAGCTCAGGCTTGGATCAAAAAATTACTAAGCCATCTAAGTGCTTTAATAAGAACAAAACACAGAGATACAAGATTATTTACATATGTACACTCTTGGGCATATCTAATATCAAGCATAGTGCTTGAGATATTGACCATTTACAGGAATGGGTAGTTGTCTCCCCTCCAAATACTATATTTGGTATACATTTGAATGTTTACAGCTCTGGATAAGATATGGGCTTGACTAGAAGGAATTAAAATTATCATGCACCCCTGGTTTCACCTGTTTAACATCCCATTTTAGGACTAGGTCTCCTTCATAGAATGCTCTAGGTGTGGCTTTTTTGTCAAACCAATGCTTGACTATTTTTTGATTATGACATAGGTTATTATATGCCATGTTTCATTCCTCCTCCAATTGGAATAGTTGGGATAGCCTCTATTCAATAGCAGAGAAGTAATCTGTCTCCATCTTGCTCATGAACCTCAAAGCTAGGAATTCTATGTAGATTGGAAGAATTGCCTCCCTCCCATATACTAGTGCATAGGGAGATGTCTTTAATGATTTTTTAGGTGTAATCCTATCCACCTACAATGCCTTATTAAGCAAAATATGCCATATTCACACTTGATTATCTTCAAAATATTTTTATTGGTAGATTTGACCAGACCGTTTCCTTGTGGATAATAATTTGAGGATGCACTACAATATATTCCATATTTTTTGGTAAAATCCATGGTTTTGGATCCTATGAAATGAGTACCATTATCGGATACAATTATGGAAGGGATGTCGAACCTGGTTACCAATATCTCCAGGAAGTCTATCACTTTATGTTGGTCAACATGTTTAGTGGCTTCTACTTCAGTCCACTTCATGAAGTAGTTAGTGGCCATAAGAACATACTTGTGGCCATATGATGAGTTTGGATTGATTTCACTAATGAAATCCAATCTCCAGTACTAGAAATGTTCCTCCACTACTAATGGTTGTAGAGGTATTGCAATATGTTTAGATTTTCCAACAAACCTTTGACACTTGTCACATCATTGTACCCATTTGAATGCATCTGAGAACATAGTGGGCCAATAAAACCCAAATCTCAAAATTTTGGTGATAGTGGTTTATCCTAAATATTTTTCTCCCAATAATCCACCATGAAATTCCTCCAAGACCTCCTTGGTTTTGTGTGGTGGTACACACCTATAGAGTACACCATCAAATTTCCACCAATAGAGGGCATCATTAAATAGTATATAGTTTCTTGATTGCAATTTTTATCTCCTCCTCTATGAAACTGTCAATCCTTTTGGGTATTTTCCATAATCAAAATAACATACCAATTCATCCATCCATGTCATAGATAATTCTTGAATTACATCCTATTCTGTAGGGCTATCTTATTCTATGAATGCATTTGAGTGCTCAGTAGTAGAGTGAGCCAGATGCTGACAAAGGGCCCTTCCTCTCACCAATTTTGTCGGTTTGATTTCCACATCAAACTTCTAATAATTTGAAGTCTAGCATGTCCTTCCCTTGCCCAGTTCTCCTCATGTGATGAAATATCTAACGTATGAATGCACCACATACACAAGGATTTTGACTTGATATAGAAAATACCTGAATTTCTTAAGGGACTTCATAATGGCATACACCTGTCTTTCAATGAAATTATATTTATCTTCATGTTTTTATAGGGTCTGACTGAGGAAGGCGATTGGTCTTTCATTGACATATTCACCCATTTGAGTAAGCATCATGGAATAGGTTTATTTCACCCCAAATACATACAGGATAAATCCTTAAAGTAATCTAGGTTGATTAAAATTAGGGCTCTTGCAATTGCCTATTTTATAGCTTTGAAAGCCTCCCACCGTGCTTCCATCCATTCAAAATCTGCATTCTTTTTTAACATTTTGGTCATGGGCTTGACTATCTGAGCAAAGTTGAAAACAAAATTTTGAACAAAATTGATCTACCCAAAGAAATATTAAATTCCTTTCTTGTTCATGGGAAGGGGCAATTCTAAGATTATTTTTACCCTATCAGGGTTAATGGCAAGGCCCTATCTTGACACAATGTGCCCTAATAGCTAACCTTCTTGAACAACAAACACTAATTTATTTGGATTTATAGTGATATTCCAAATTCTCTACATTTCTCAAAGACTTGAGCAAGGTGTTCTATATGCTCCTCCTTGTGATAAAACATTGTCATATCATCTAAGTTTATAACAATCACTTTTTTGACTAGCTCTCAAAACACTATATCCATTGCTCTCTAGAAAGTATCTCCTACATTAGATAATCTAAATGGCATGCGCTGATAGGGTAAGGTTCCCCATTTGGTAGTGAAGGTTGTTTTGTACTGATCCTCATCTCGTACCTAGATTTTATTGAAACCTAAGAAGCTATCTAGCAGAGAGAACTTATCTACTCCTTCTACCATGTGTAGTATCTAGTCAATTTGAGGCAATAGGTAGTGATCCTTCAGAGAGACTTTATGTAAGCTCTGAAAGTCAACACAAAGCCTGATGTACCCATTATTTTTTTTTATCAGGACCAGATTGGCCACCCAAGTTGAATTTTTAATGGGATAAATTATTTTGGCATTAAGCAATTTTAGGAGCACTTGTTTCATCAGAGCTTCAATTTTTGGGTTAAACAACCTATTTTTCTGTCTGAAAAGCTTTGAATATAGATATAGCTTAATGGTATATTGAATGGTATTCAAATTATAGACCTTTAGGTCATCATATGTCTAGGCTATAATGTCATCATAACTCCTACACAGTTCTTGGATTGAATTTAATTCCTCTTCATAGCATTCTATACTCACTTTCAAACATTTTCCCAAGCTATTGAGATTTCCTTGGATCCTTCGACATCAATTTTGATCATGTTGTTAGAAATAGATTATATTACATTATTTGGGTCATGTAAATATATCTACCAAGATACATACTTAGGACATTAGATTACTTTAGGTGGAAGTTAGTTTCTTCATGCAATGTAATAAATGCACGTGTCAATGTGCAAGTTGTGCATGTGCAAGTTATCCCTTGCACATCTAGATAGAGTGTTGGCCAAGGAACCTATCTTCCTATATAGTCTTATAGTCATAGTCATAGATATAGACACCAATCCACTATACAAGTTCATGGACACTAATCCACAAGAGACACAAATCCCCTCTCAAGTTCATGGACATCAATGCATAGGAGACACCAATCCCCTCTCAAGTTCATGGACACAAATCCACAAGAGACAACAATCCCCTTGCTCACAAAACCTACTCAAATCTTCTCCAAAAATTTCTCAAATATACTCTAAAACCTTTCACAAATATACTCACAAATATTGCTCATCTACTCCCAAATCCAATCATAAACAATGCATAAATCTACTCACAAATACTACTCATCTACTCCCAAATCTAGTCATAAACAATGCATAAATCTGCTCACAAATTTGATCTATAATTTTTCTTTTTGCTTCTTCAACTAACAACAATACCCACATATTCTACCCATAAATTTTCAAGAACATATAAAGGATGATATGCACTAATGTAGTAAGCTTAAAATGGCCAATATGTTCTTCACATTCATTACATCTATTGCTTCCATATATATCATATTTATTACATTTTAAAGATAGCTCAATTCTAGCATTGAATAACTTACTTGTGTGTTGACATGGAGATGCTCATACCTTGATCTTCTTCTAGTATCATGTGTACCTCTTCTTCTTATTGAAATGACTAAATTTTCCTTCCTTGTTAATTAAATGCTTGGGTGAATATGTGCATTTAATATTCTTTGACACCTTGACTTGTTCCAAATATGTGCCCTCCAAATCTGTCTGAGTAATGATGATATTCCTCTTTCACGTGCTTTTCAAATCTGGTCAATAATTCTCTTTTTATTTCTTGATTTAAATAGCAAACCAACCACTTTAAACCTATATCACTTAAAAAAAATACACAATAAAGCTTAAAAATAACACCTTATATCTCCCTTTTAAAACTTGCAAAACAAACTTTTATTTTAACATCATATCCCTTATATCTCCCCTTTATAAAATTTAAAAAATAAAACCTTATAACATAAATCCTTATATCTCCCTTTCAAAAATTAATCAAAAAACCTTTACCCTTACCTCACATCAAAACTTAGCAAGCGCAGATGGGATTTGACCTCTCTAATAGTGTAGTGCCTTAACGTGGCTCATGACCAATTAGGCTAACCATTCAAATGAAACCAAAATGCATGATAATAATCTTAACTCCTTCGTTGCACTTTTCCAAACAATAAAACCACAACAAAAATTGGCGTCGATGAGTTTCAAACCTCAAACCTTCTTCTTCGCAATGCCTTATCATATGCTAGGAAACCGACTGGGCTACCCTAGTGGATGAAATGCAAAGAGCACACAAAATTATTTACCTTCATTGTTGTTCTTTCTTAAACAATAAAATACAGCAAAACTAGAACCGAGAGGACTCGATCCTCAGACCTTCTACATCGCAGCACCTTATCACAGGCTAGGCAACTGACTGGGCTACCCCAATGGATGATATCAAAGGGCAGGATAAAATATTTAAATTCTCCTTCTACACTGTCAAACGTGTGCTCCTCTCCTCCTCCTTCTACTCCCTGCCGCTCGCACTCACCACGATGGATATTCTTCGAATCGTATTGCAAAATCCAAAGTGAATTACAGGATTTTATTTATATACTTTTTCATGCGCACCCAACGAAGTCGGTACATAAATTTGAATATTTGAAATTTTTAAACTTTTGCATGGTGTGTTTAAGGAGGTCAGCCCATCATTTGGATTTTTAATTTTAGTTTCTTTTGCATGGTGCGCTTAAGGAAGTTGCCCAACATTTAAATATTTAACCTTTAAATATTTAAACTATATTTAAATCCTTTGATTTAAATATAAACCTCCTACTTTAAAATTTTTATATTAAAGCATCCTTGAAGATATTTTCCTTGCACTTAGTGACAATTCAACATTTCATCCTTGAAGATATTTCTACTTTTGTTATCAATGACAACTCATGATTTCATCCTTGAATATATTTTTGCCTTTGAGATTAATGACAACTCAATATTTCCAACAATCTCCCCCTTTGTTATTAATGGCAACCCTACAATGAAACTGACCTTCACTTAACAGGATCACAAGCTTCTCTCCCTAATAAGCTACTCCCCCTTACTAAAAACTCTCCCCCTTTGACATTAGTGGCAAAGTCTCCTTGGGACTATAAGATAAGACACTTGACAACACCTCCCAATACCTACTTTTATTTGAGACTTCAATTATGAGATGGGAGTGAAACTCCCAAATTACTATGTTCCTCTTCTTGTTTTATTTTTTTTCTCCAAACTTTGGAGGTCATACCCTTTTGAACATTTTTATCATTCTCCTTTTTGCTTGACTTCATAAATTTAGGGAACATTGTTCTACACCATCTAGTTGTATGCCCAAAATTGTTATATTTGTAATAAATGATATTGTAGTCCATGAGGAGTGAAAATGAATTGAAATTTCTCTTGGTGACACCAAAATAATTCATAGCACGGACTCTACAATTTACATTTTTATGACCAAAATTATTACATGAGAAATAATGACTATGGAAGAAATTTTAAAACCTATCTGATTGCCTTGGAGAATATTGTTGCATGGTTCTCTCATTGTTATTTTTGTGATGGAATTTATTCCTTTATGATGATTTTTTTCTTCTTCCTTGATGCTTCCACTTCTCAATACATCAGCATAGGTCTTAGGTTCATCTTTAATAATTTTCTTTGATGCCTCTATTCCTTTTTATCTTGACTTCCTTGTTGTTTCTTTTGACCTTCTTCAAAACCAAGTCCAGTCTTTATAACTAAATATCTTTGTCTCTTGATAATTTCAAACATGAATTTTGAGCTTTTCTCAAACTCATGTAGCTTATCATTATAATTTTCAACTCCCTTCCTTAGAGGGACAACCTCATGTTCTAGTTTTTCATATTCCAACTCTTTTGCCTCTAACTACTCAGCCATACCTTCTTCAATTCGCCTTGTCTCTTCAATTTTAACTTTTAGGTCAATGAGTTCTTGTGAAAATTTTACCTTTGTCTTCTCATCCTCTTGTACTTGAGCCTTTAATATTGAGTTCTTCTTTCTAACCCTCTTCAATTCTTCAAGAGGAATAATAAGTTCCTCTTCTATGTCAACCATGTCTTCTTCTTCATTTTCTAATTCTTTCTCTTCTTCTTGGTCTTTGACAACAAGAGCATCTTCTTTCTCTTCTATGGTCAAAAAAATGATTTCTTCATTTTCACTATTGGAGAGGCTTTCATCATTGTTGTTGGACGATTTGCTTGATTCCTAAACATAGAAACTCTTCTTGTATCTTTGAAAGATCTTCTTCTCATGCTTGCTTTGACCATACCTATTTTTCTTTTCATGATAAACTTTTATTTCTTTCTTTTTCTCATATTCCTTTTCTTCTGCACTACTACTTCTTCTAGCTTGTGGTAAATTAGATGCATAGTGACCAAGGTTACCACAATTAAAATATTTCACATAATGCATACCTTTGTATTTTCTTGGACCCTTCTTATTCCTTTGCACAAAATTATATTCTTCTCTACTGTTTGATTCTTCACTTGATTTTGGTTCCTTATTATTTATCTTCTTTGAAGCTTTAAATGTTGCTTCCCATTTGGATGTTTGATATTTTTTAGTCCTCATATCATAGGTTGTGAGAATTCCATGTAGCTCATCCATGCTTAATATTTTAAGATCCTTCATCTCTTTTATTGCTGAAACCTTTGCATCAAACCTCATGGGAAGTGACCTTAATATTTTCTAAATAATATTAGAGTCTTCAATATTTTCTCCAAGACCACGAATGGTCTTGACAACCTCATCAACTTGAAGTAGATACTTAGCAATATATTCCTCATATTTCATCTTCAAGTCTTCAAACTTTCTCCTATGGGTTTAAAGTTTTGCCATTTTAACCTTGTCGTCTCCTTCATATGTTCTTTGTAACTTGTCCCATATTTATTTTGTTGAAATGCATTGCATGACCTTCACAAACTTTTATTCACATAACCCGCTTAATATTGCATTCATTACCCTAGCATTATTTTCAAATATTTTCTTGCCATATCTATTTATGGGAGGCGTTGTAGGTGGTGTGAACCCGTCCTCAATGGATTGCCATATATCGTAGCCATGTGCCATCAAATAAGTTTGCATCCTTATGCTATAGAAAGCATAGTTAGTCCCATCAAACATCAATGTACTATTTGATGAAAAACCTTCAAGATTAGCCATGTGTGTTCTTGTAATATCTTCCTTCAAGTTGTTAGGCTTTTACGAAGGAACCTACTCTAATACCAATTGAAGAACACAAGCTTATACTGAGAGGGAGGGGTGAACAGTATAAGATAAAACTTTTCTCTTTTCTTTCCAAAGCAATAACTTCAAATAATATCAATGTAATAATGAAATAATGTACAAATCACCATACACATAAGAGATAAATATTTTATGTGGAAATACCCTCTCAGGAGAAAACCATAGCAAAATATTGCTTATATATTTCTTCAATAAATTTCATGGGCACCAACCCACAGGAGACACAAATCCCCTATACAAGTTCGTGGACTATACAATTTCATGGAAACCAATCCATAGGAGACACCAATCCCCTCTCAATTTTGTGGACACCAATCCACAAGAATTACCAATCCCCTCTCAAGTTCATGGATACCAATCCACAAGAGACACTAATCCCCTTGCTCACAAAACTTGCTCAAATTTTCTCCTAAACCTGCTCTAATATGCTCCAAAACCTTACATAAATCTACTCATAAATATTGCTCATCTACTCCCAAATCCAATCACAAATAATGCATAAATATACTCACAAATATTGCTCATTTACTCTCAAAACCATTCATATACAATGCATAAATTTGCTCACAAATTTGATGTATAATTTTTCTCTTTTCTTCAACTAATAGCAATACCCACATATTCTACCCAAAAATATTCAAGAATATATAGAGGATGATATACACTGATGTAGTAAGATTTAAATGGCCAATATGTTCTTCACATTCATTACATCTATCGCTTCCACATATCTCACATTTATTACATTTTAAAGGTAGCTCAATTCTAGCATTGAATAACTTACTTGCGTGTTGACTTGGAGATGCTCATACCTTTCTCTTCTTCCACTATAATGTGTACTTCTTCTTATTGAAATGACTAAATTTTTCTTCCTTTTTAATTGAATTCTTGGGTGAATATGTGCACTTAATATTCTTTGACACCTTGACTTGTTCTAAATCTGTGCCCTCCAAATTTGCCTCAGTAATGATGATATTCCTCTTTCATGTGCTTTTTAAATTTGGTCAATAATTCTCTTTTTCTTTATTGATTTAAATAGAAAATCAACCACTTTAAACCTTTATCACTTCATTTTAAACATATATAATAAAGCTTAAAAATAACTCATTATATCTCCCCTTTATAAAATTTACAAAATAAAACCTTATAACATAAATCCTTATACCTCCCTTTCAAAAATTTAATCAAAAAACCTTTACCCTTACCTCACATCAAAACTTAGCAAGCACGAATGGGATTTGGCCTTCTGAAATCTAGTAGTGCAATGCCTTAATGCACCTTGTGACCAATTGGGCTAACCATCCGAATGAAACCAAAAGGTACAATAATAATCTTAACTCCTTCGTTGCACTTTTCCAAACAATAAAACCACAACAAAAATTGGCACCAACAAGTTTCGAACCTCAAATATTCTTCTTCGTAGTGCCTTAGCACATGCTAGGAAACCGACTGGGCTAACTTAGTGGATGAAACAAAAATAGCACACAAAAGTATTTACCTTCTTCACCATGCTTTCTCAAACAATAAAATCTAGCAAAACTGGCACTGAGGGGACTTGATCCTCAGACCTTTTGTATCATAGTACATTAGCACAGGCTAGGAAACTGACTGGGCTACCCCAGTGGATAAGATCAAAGGGTAGGATAAAATATTTAAATTCTCCTTCTTATATGCTTTCGAACTTGCGCTCCTCTCCTCCTCCTTCTACCTGCTACTGCTCGCACTCACCATGATGGATATTCTTCAAATCATTTTGCAAAATCTAAAGTGAATTAAGGGCTTTTATTTATATGTTTTTTCATGTGCGCCCAATGAAGTCAGCCCATAAATTTGAATATTTGAAATTTTCAAATTTTTGCATGGTGCACTCAAGGAGGTTGTCCCATCATTTAGATTTTTAATTTTAATTTCTTTTGCATGGTGTGCTTAAGGAGGTTGCCCAACATTTAAATATTTAACCTTTAAATATTTAAACTATATTTAAATCCTTTGATTTAAATATAAACCTCGTACTTTAATAGTTAAATATTAAAGCATCCTTGAAGATCTATGCCTTGCACTTAGTGATAATTCAACATTTCATCCTTGAAGATATTTTTGCCTTTTGCATCAATATTTCATCCTTGAAGATATTTCTACCTTTTACATCAATATTTCATCCTTGAAGATATTTCTACCTTTTACATCAACATTTCATCCTTGAAGATATTTCTACTTTTGGTATCAATGACAACTCAACATTTCATCCTTGAAGATTTTTCTATCTTTGCCATGAATGATAACTCAATATTTCTAACAATTCTCCTCAAGGAGTGACTTATTTTGAGCTTTTATTAGCTGTAATGTCACCTGAAGCAAGTTAATCTATTTTGGGATCATCAGGGCATCAAACATGTCGACCTTTGAAGGGGTCTTCTTTAGTTCTTCAACTATATTAAAGGTGAAAGCAACATGCTATCTCTCTTTGCCCTTATGGTAATATTCATACCTATTTCAATATTCCTAGGTAGCTTCTATCCGCTACCTCTTTGTCAAGGAAGGGTATTTCAATTTGTTCTTGGCCTCCTCTTGTGTCTTCATTTCCTTATGTTGACCTGCATTGGGTATACTTTCCCTCCTTTGAATAGGTAATTTTTGGATAGGAGCTACCTAAGGGATTTTTCTCCTAGCCTCTTCCTTTTTTTTCTTTTTATTAGGTACCTTCAATGGGTTGAGTTGTTAGGGTCTACCAGTAGTAGTTTATTTCCAAACCTGGTCATGATGGAGATTTGTTCATCTGTTGACATCATGAGGTTGTGCTCACTTTTTTGAATTATATGACCCTTCTATGCTTGCTCCATCATTTCCACTACTACTATTTGCACATAGTTCTAATGCATCGTGCATCAATTTTTTGCATGGGGGTCGTTGCACGTAAAGCACCAATAGTCTGATTGGGGAGTAGAAGAGGAGGGATCCTCTTCTTCATTTGTGAGAATCATACTTGTTCTTTTAGGAGGTTTACTAGTATAAGTGGCTTGATCTCTAGATACATAGAGGAATCTTCTAGGTTGAAAATTTTTTTCCACCTCTCTCCTTTTCATAAGAGTCATCTCATTGTTGATATTATTCATAGATGGAAATCCATGTTAATATTTTTCATAGATTTTTGCATATCCAAAAGGATGGTCATTTGGGAATCTGGCACAGGAAGTGTTGGTACCATAGGAGGGTTTGGAAGAGCTAGCAACACGGGTATTGGTGGGAGGGCAAATTTTGTTGGGGTAGTAGGCCATTATGGGATATTCACTAGGGGAGCATTTGTAGGGTAAAGTAGCAGCGAAGACACTAACTGCAACTTATTTTGGGCTAGCTCAAAAAAAATGGTATAGTAGGTGTAGGAGGCAGTTGACCAACCACTATTAGGAGATTTTTAGCTTTCATGGCTTTTTGAAATATCTGGGGAAAAGTTAGGACATTGGCTTACCTTATCATAAAACTCAAATCTAGACTAAATGCTCTTAGATAGTAATATACAACCTATTCATTGATTGGCCTGAGACCCTCAGGGACCCTATGCCAAGAACAACTAAATCTAATATTAAAATCACTTATCTCTTCCTGAGGATGTTTTTTAATAGCGGTGAACTAAGTATGTGAGGAGAAGGGATCAACTTACTCATTGAACTCAACAACCAACCTTCCTACCACGTATGCCCATGAGGTGATACTTCTATTATGGAGGGTTCTATACCAATATAATATCTTATCATTTAAGGAGATAACCAATAAACTAATCATGACATCTTCATCAGCAATGTTGTGAATAGCGGCTAGAGCTGCTACATCTTGGCAATGTTTGAATGACGTTCTTCCAGTACCATCATACACAGGTAATACCTTTATGGCTGTAGGGGGAATGGCATTCAGATTTGTAAGGTTGAGGGGACCTATATTTTTCCAAGTGGGGTATCCTAGATTTTGGTTCTAGTTTTGATTTTGAGCCATTACTTCCATAGGGATAATCAACTTCTTAGAGTCAGAATCAGAAGACTATTGATCCTTTGAAGGTGTTCATAATGAGATAGGCCCAGGGATACTGGCAGTTGTCATCTTAGGAAATTTAGCTCAAAGAAATAAAAATGGTCCTTAGATAAATCAACTTTACACCTTGTAATCATGAAATATTTCTACTACAAGGCTTTTCAAGTTTATGATTCAACAGAGTTACTAGGTAATTATTGGATAATTGAGTAGAGTAAATGTTGTGGCTATCACACAATGTACCCCATTTTTTAGGATCCACTTAAAATTTGGTGTTCATGTGACTTTTTGGTTTGCTTTGTTTGAGATCATAAAGAGGTTACTAAAAGCCAAAGATTCACCATCGCCATGGTTTTAGAGTTTGATTTTTTAATATTTGAAGGGTGTAGTTCCTTACCATTTATTAGCTTGGGTGTTAGGTATTTTTTTAGAATTTTATCTTTATGGTATTCATTATTTTCTATTTAAGCTTTTATGAGTAGAATTCAGAATCTCACTATGGTTATGGTAAAAATGGCACTCACTGCCTTATGATAATAAAAGTAAATTTAAACCATTTCCTTATGGTAGGTATATTCGTAAAGATGGATTTGGATGATGTTTGCAGCCTTAAAACATTATTAAATTGAAGTTTAATAATAATCAACTAGTTAAAATCTTCTCCGATCTTTAATCAAAGATTTTACTGAAGCATAGCAGGGTTTGCACTTCATTATGTTTATTAACCATGACTAGAGTTCAATTTTCAAAATGATGATATTGAGTAATTTTCTTTTGTTTCCTTTTTATTTAATTATATTTTCTATTTTAACTTTGTTATTGATGCAGTAAATGTTGATGGACATGCATCGGACCTTACTATCGAAAATGGAGCTCGTTACTAACGTGAAACTTTATAAAACGGAATACAAAGTGTATCACTAGTGATTATGCAGGTGGAGGTAGACCATCCTCTTCACCAAGGATTTCATTGTACTACCTGCCATGCCTACGTCACTCAGTTCTCATGGAGAGACATGAATGTGTTGATCTCATATCCACAGTTGGCCCACTGCTTCATCATCCTGCCATTTGTCTCGAAGTCCCCAAAGCGGATTGATATCTAGTGGTAATGTAGCAATTATGAACAAGTGTTGGAAAAATAAGTCTTATTCTACGTTTCTCATATGATTTCTTCACGATAAGTTTCATAACCACCATAGAAATTGATTTTAATATCATGATATTTAAGATTGATGGGAAATAAATTAAATCACAAATATGGGACACTACTAGACAAGAGTATTTTTACACAATTATGATAGCATACTATCGTAATGCTATGGACATGCTTCTGGTGTGTGATGTTACAAACGATTCATTCTTTAACAACATTCAAATATGGATAGAGAACATTGAACAACATACCTCTAACAACGGAAATAAAATATTGGTAGGCAACAATGCAAATATGGATGAGAGCAAGAAAGTTGTCTCAATTACTCGTGGTCAAGCACTCATCGATGTGTTTGGCATCAATTGTTTTTTAAAACTAGTGCCAAAACAAATCGTAATGTTGAGCAATCCTTTGTTTCAGTGGCAAGAGATATAAAGCGAAGGCTTTCTCAGGCTGATTTCAAAGCTAAGGCACAAACTATCAAAATCAATAATGGAGGTTTTGAAGTAATTAAAATATCCAAATAATTATTTCTTCAAGGCTAAAATATTAAATTATTTGGACACATTCAATTAAAGCACTTCCTAAGATTCTAAAATAAAATTCTTGCACCCCATATGTTCTATCATTTTAAAATTTGTTTAACAAAGCAAGATAGAAGTTGTAACAAAGCAAGATAAAATTTTGTTAATAAAGAAAAGAGAAAATAGATTAAATCATCGTTTCGGGATTCACATTTCAAAGTTAGATTTAGTCACTTTATTTCATGCTCAAACAAATCTTAACAAAACAAGATAAAAAAAATTTAACAAATCAAGATAAAATATGTTTAAGAAAAGAAAGATAAAATGAATTAAATCACCGTTCTAGGATTCACATTTCAAAGTTATATTTAGTCATTTTATTTCATGCTCAAACAAATCTTAACAAAAGAAGATAAAATATACTTAAACAATTTGAGATAAAATGGATTAAATCACCATTTTGGAATTATTATTTCAAAGTAGATAGTGGATCAATAAATACATATTTTTAACAATCATATGATGGTGTGAACTCAGATACAAGAGACCGACAAAATGGACTCCAAACATAACACAAATGCAATATAATGGAATAAACCTACAAATCAATATTCTTCTCATTTCTAAATTCACACCCCTTCTCCAAAAGAGTACAATCCATCATATAGCCACCAAAAACCAAATAAACCCTAAAAACATATTTTTTCTAAAAACTGCTAAAAATAGAAATGACTCGGATTGTGCAAAAATTTGGTGCAAATATCCCTCTTACAATAATGAACCTTACTTTAAAATATTAGGTCTCAACTTAAGGTATAACAAAAAATAAAATTCTAACATTCAAAAAAACCTAAAAAACTTGAGAACCTATTCTAAAAGCTAATTTTGGGACACTATATGGAGGATTTAGATCCTGAAAGTATGATTTTTGGAGGATCAGGTGCGTCATATATGAGATTGATGCATAACATGCATGTGTAACCACTTGTTAAATTTCAAGGCAAACGGGCGTACGGTTCACAAGTTATGGCTTTGACAAGGTGCATCATTCTCCTCTGGTGAAAAAGAACTCAACTCCTATGAGTTCAGATGAATTGAAATACTGTAGCTTCTAGTTATCAACTTTCTTTAGCTCTAACTTTGAAACCCAAGTGTTATTTGATTGTGGTAATCCTTCCCATTAAACTAGGTATCTATTGTAGCTCCCATGTCGGGTGGTGATCACCTTCTTATCGAGCACTTGTGTAACTCTGTATTTTTTCTTCTTAGGTATCTATCGTGCCCAATTTACTATCTCTTGTAATTCACCATCATCGAAAGTACCAGGATACTGAAATAAATTAGAAACATTAAAAATGGGTGAAATATCAAATTCATCCAGCAACTCTACTTTATAGGCATTATCATTGATCTTCTTCAAAATCCTGCATGGCCCAATTTTCTTAAGTTTTAGTTTGTTATATGTCCCCTTAGGAAATATTTCTTTCCTAAGATGAACCATGACCATATCACCCTCTTCAAACACTTTCACCATTTTGTGTGCATCAGCAGACTCTTTGTAGTGAGCATTACTACTCTACAATTTTTCCCTCACTAACTCTTGCACTTTCTGGATATGCTCAGCAAATGCTTCTACATCATCACTAACTTGTTCCCCAATTTGTAACTCAACCAAATCTAATACACCTCTAGGATTTGGACCATAAATAATTTGAAAAGTAGATTTACCTATGGACCTGTTAACTGAACTGTTGTATGCAAATTTGACTTGTGACAAAGCTAAATCTCATTGTTTTGGTTTTTTTCCAACTATGCACCGTAAGAGGTTTCCCAAGCTTCTGTTCACTACCTTTGTTTTCCCATCGGTATGTGGGTGGTAAGCACTACTGAACTGTAGCCTAGTGTTCAACTTCTTCCACAATGTCCTTTAAAAGTGACTCAAGAACTTAGTATCCTGATCAACAGTAACAGTCTTTGGAACACCATGAAACCACACAATCTCATAAAATAATAAGACTGCAATCCTAGTTGCATCATTAGTTTTCTGGAAAGTAATGAAATGCACCATTTTTAAAAATCTATCTACCACAAAAAAAATTGAATCCTTATCCCTCTGTGTCTTGGGCAAACCCAACAGAAAATCCATACTCAGATCGGTCCATGGTCCTATAGGAACTGGCAGTGGCATATACAACCCTGTATTTTGCACATGGCCCTTAGCCATTTGACATAGTTTACATCTAGAGACAAAATTGATTATGTCTCTCTTAATTTTCAACCAATAGTACTTCTCCTCTACAAGAGGGGTAGTTTTGGCTACTCCAAAATGACCAACCAAACCCCCACTATGTAATTCCCTCAAGATGTTCTCTCTCATAAAGCCATTGGGAATGCATAATCGATTACCCTTAAACAAGTAACCATTCTATAAAAAATACTCTTCAAAAATAGTATGGGACTCACCCTCTATCGCACTTTTACACTGTTGCATAATATTCCCAAAATTTGCATTAGATTCATACAGATCTTTAATCCCCTCAAATCCTACCACTTCATTATCTATAGTGCTCAACAACAAGACTCTCCTACTCAATGCATCAACAACCTTATTTTTTTTGCCCAACTTGTGCTTCAGGAAAAATGTATACTGTTGCAAAAATGAAACCCATTTGGCATGCCTACTATTTATTTTTATTTTAGATTTGACATACCTCAATGCTTCATGATCAGTAAACAACACAAACTCCTTTGAGAGTAAGTAGTGCCTCCAATGTTGCAATGCTTGCACAATTGCATAAAATTCCACATCATATGTAGAATAATTCTTCCTTGTGTCATTCAGCTTCTCACTAAAAAATGCTATAGGTCGGCCCTCTTTACTTAAGACACCACCAATTACAACAAATGAGGCATCACAATCAACCTCAAACACCTTATTGAAATCTGGTAACACTAGAACAGGGTCTTCGGACACCTTCTTCTTTAAGAGTTCAAAACTCTTTGTTGTTGTCGTAGTCCATGCAAACTCTTTCCCCTTCATGCACTCAGTTAAAGGGGTAGCTATACTACTGAAGTTCCTGATGAACTTTCTATAAAAGGTAGCTAGGCCATGAAATATCCTTACTTCTATTATAGTTTGTGTAAGAGGCCATTCCAAAATCGCCTTCACTTTCTTGTCATCCACCCTCATGCCATTTCTTGAGATTACAAATCCTAAAAACACTAAACTATCTTGAAGAAATCTACATTTCTTTAGGTTGACATACAAATTCTCCTTTCGTATCATTTCTAACACTAATTTCAGGTGTAACAAATGCTCTTCTTCACTTTTACTATAAATCAAAATATCATCAAAATACACAACCACAAACTCACCATTATATTCCCGCAGTACTCTGTTCATCAACCACATAAATGTATTGGGTGCATTATACAATCCAAATGGCATCACCATCCACTCGTACAACCCATATTTTGTCTTAAAAGTTGTCTTCCATTCATCCCCTTCTCTAATTCTGATCTGGTAGTAGCCACTTCACAGATCAATTTTACTGAGGTATTTAGCTCCAGCAAATCCATCCATCTTGTCATCCACTCTCAGCATAGGATACTAATACTTTATTGTGATATTATTTATGGCTCTACTATCTACACACATTCGCCAGTCACCATATTTCTTTGGGGTCAGCAATTCTAGAGTCGCACATGGACTCATACTCTCCCTAACTAATTCCTTCTTTATCAACTCTGTCACTTGCCTACTCAACTCTGCATTCTATGTCGTGTTCAACCTGTAAGCTACCTAATTTGGGAGCACTAATCCTGGAATCAAATCCATGTGATGTTGGATATCCCTCTTTGGTGGTATCCCATCTAGTAACTCCTCTGTTGTGACATATTTATATTCACTTACCAACTTAGCTGTTGATGTAGGCATAACCACTTCCTCTATTTCTATCTTCCTAGTTGTTAAGGCATTATAGAAGCTAGTGTCCTTGATCTCTATAAGAAACTCCTTGATTGTCAAAAATCTCTCACTCGGCCCATCCTCCTTTAGAGGTACAAGAAATACCTTTACACCATCCTTCCATAATGTGTAAGTTTTTTTTCTCCCATTATGGTTAGTATCTTTGTCGTACTGCCAAGGTCTTCCCAACATAATGTGACATGCATCCATCGGGATCACATCACACCACACTTCATCCTTGTAAGTGCTCCCAATTGAAAATTTAATTAAACACCTCTAATCTATTGTTACCTCATTCCCCTTCTTAACCCATGAGATGCAATATGGATAAGGATGCTTTTCGCATTCCAAGTTCATTTTATCAACCATGACATTTGACACCATATTCTCATAGCTACCACCATCAATGATAATGTTACATACCTTCCCTCCTAATGTACATCTTGTTTGAAAGATGTTCGTTCGCAGCCTAGAATCATCACCATCTATGGTCTGCCCCTTCGCTTTTCTCTACACCTTCTCTTTATTAGGAACAATTAGCATTCTCCTTATCATAAGTACTTCATCCATGTTAGCAATAAATTCATCCTCATCCTGCTCTTCCATCTCAACCATATTGACCCTTCCTTGTCCTCCTTGACCCCTTTCTTGGACATCGCATTGGGGACACTCACATCCTCTCTACCCCTCCTCACCACATCCATAACAAGTATACGATTTTCTTGGATAATTTCCATTTCATCCACCACCGTAACCTCTACCTCGTTGGTATCCTCTTCCTCTCATATTATGACCATCTTATTCTTGTTTAGCAGGTATTGAGGATTCTCCCTTGAGAAAATTAGATCCACTTTGACCCCGACCTGAAGAGGGTGTGAATCCCTTCTTACCTCTTCTATTAAACCTTTTCAATTTCTCCTCTACCTTGAGGGCCATTTGATACGCATCCTCCACTGTAAGAGTGCGATGCATGCCCATCTCATCTTGTACATCAAAACTTAGGCCATTTACATACCTGGCATCCTTTTCTTCCTCCATCTCATTGTGCTCCACTCAAATATATAGCTTGTAGAATTCATTAGTATAGTCCTCAATGCTTTGATCCTTCTGTTGGATATTCTGAAATCTATGAAATAGGGTTTGGGAGTATTCTACAGGTATAATTTTTCTTGTAACTTCTTCTTCATCTTTGTCTAATACCTGATATTTTCCTTTTCATTCCTCTATCGTGTAGTTTATAAATGATCCCACCAAATCAATGAATGTCCCTTAAAATTTATGCATGTGAGCTTAACCTTCTTCTCTTCAGCAAGGTTACTCCATTCAAAATATTTTTCTAGGCTATTTATCCAATCAATCAACTCCTCTGGTTTCAACCCACCAGCATACTTGGGAACCTCGATCTTGATCCTATATCGATTCCCCTTAAGCCTCTCTAGAGCTCGTATCAGTCAATTTTCAAAACTGTGCCCTTCTTCCTTTGGGCCCTCTAGTTCTACTTTTGCATGGACCTTAGATCCACATTCTTCAGGTATGTTTTCATCATCAGATCCTTGATCTGTACGTGCCCTGGGATATCTCTCTCCCATGCGATCAATCGCAATAGTCATCTGTGCTATTTCTGCATTCAGATCCTCAATATGCCTATTCATCTGGGTATATCTTCTAGGTGGCATCTTCCCTTCACTAGCGAGATCACACCCGCTCTAATACCAAATGGTGTGAACTCAGCTACAAGAGACCAACAAAATGGACTCCAATCACATAACACAAATGCAATATAATAGAAGAAACCTATAAATCGATATTCTTCTCATTATTGAATTCACACCCCTTCTCCAAAAGAGTAAAATCTATCATATAGCCACCAAAAACCAAAGAAACCCTAAAAACATATTTTTTTCTAAAAACTGCTAAAAATAGAAATGAGCCAGATTGTTCCCAAATTTGGTGCACACATCCCTCTTACAATAATGAATCTTGATTTAAAATATTAGGTCTCAACTTAAGGTATAACAAAAGATAATAAAATTCTAACATTCAAAAAAATCCAAAAACCTCGAGAACCTATTCTAAAAGCTAATTTTGAGACACTAGATGGAGGATTTAGGTCCTGAAAGTATGATTTTTGGAGGGTCAGGTGCATCAAAGATGATCTTGATGTATAACATGCACATGGAACCACTTGTTAAATTTCAATGAAAACAGGCGTACGGTTCACAAGTTATGGATCCGGCAAGGTGCATCACATGAGCAACAAAATTATTGTAAACCAAATCAATACTAAGCCACAAGCCCCTTGTTAATAATTACTTGCACCTCTAAGGTATTTCAGCACTTCTTCATATTTTCACAAGCATTCAAGCAGATATTAAGCAAGCAAGAACCTTAGAGAAATTATGAATTTCTTTGCAAGAGAGGATTTTCTAACAATACCCTGACTATGATGGTGACTTTGCAATTGGGTAAAATTGTCACCCAATAGAATTGGTGCTAGAAGGAGGGCCTATTTGAAGATATTGGTTTGGAATAATGAATTTTTTTTGACAAGTGATCACATTCATTGATTTGAAATTTCTTAAATTGATGATGCATTGATGCTAACCTTTTTACAAATTGAGAATATTTTGTTATGGTTTAATTGATGCATTGTTAATGAATGTTTTTTGTTATCATTGTTAAGCTGGAGTGTAAGGCTATCATTATTAGATCTAAGGCTACATGAGAGACCATTTTCCAAATCCTATCCCCTACTCATAAGTAAATAAAATCCCAGAGTGAAACAATTGTCATTCTGCCTAGTGGGATTTCAGTTGAACCACCCGTTGTTCCTATTTTTCCTTTTGTACCTTTAGTCACACCCCCACCAAATCCAATGGCTAGAAATGCTACTTGGATGGGAGGGTGTAGTAACCCCTTGAACATTTTTGTAAATGCACATGATATGCCCAAGAACATAGATAAATTATTTCCCAAATATAAACATGATGGTAACAGATTAGTTGAGGAACACATTCAGGCTTATAAAGATACCTTAATCAGATTGCAAGTGGAATATGAAGATGTTGATAGTAGAATATTTCCTTTGACCTTGGATGACTTGGCATATGACTGGTACATTAGTCTACCTTCCAACTCTATTATGTCCTAGGTCCAATTAGAATTGCTTTTTTTGAATCAGTTTAGGTTGCCCTTAGATCCTACCATTATATATCATCATTTTTCTTGCAATAGGGAACCCAACAAGCCATTGAGAGTGTTCAACACAAGATTTCAAAAACTATATTCAATACTAACTACTCCCTATGCTCTGTCTACTGATATTTCCATTCAGATATACTTCAGGGCATTAGATCCCATGACCTTCATGTTTATTAGGAGAAACCCTTTGGTCACTACTCTTGCCTTAGCATACACAAAAGTCATAACTATTGAGCAGTAATTGATGCCATAGGGTTATGGTATAGGATAGTTATCTACTATAGGATAACCTAGATCATACAATCAAATCCTAATGATAAACTAGGTGTTGTCACAATAGACTTCGATGTTGAACGCTTTGCCCTACAATTAGCTTTACCCTATCATGCCCGCTTATCCTTCCACATTCACGTATCCGACTACACCCACCCATCCAACCACTCCATTACTCTTATAGAATCAATTGGCCATCCACATAGACATAGAAATGAATTCTCAATTCTTACCTACATGCTTAAATCTAACATCCATACAAAGTTTGAATCCATTTTGAAACCCAAATTATAAAACTCAAGGCACCTTGCAAAATCAAAACGTGGTACCAAATCAGTACATTCCAGGTGTTTGGAATCCAACTAATTCTACCACTACTACTATTCAATATAATGAGTCTAATTCAGAGGTAAAATACCTATATAGGGTTCTCTAGAAGGTAAGTAGTGACATGGTCCAGTTACAAAAGCAGGCACCACAAAACTCACAATAAAATATAAACTATATTTTTCAAAGAAAATAGTGGAACACACAACCAAACAATGGGGGTGTACCTACCCATATGGTTAAGAAAAATAATGCATCTACTAGTTCTATTCAATCACATACAATTGTTAATATTTCATATTTTACTATGAACAACTGGTGTAGGATGCATTCCACTAAAGAACACAATGAAAATGAATACCCAAATTTTAAGGTGACCTTAGATATTTTGCAACAAGAGATGGATGATTTAGAATTAGTACCTAATTAGGACTCTTCTCATCAAGATAGTTCAATCAAAGGTAAGGGAACATATTTAGTTATTAAAACTTTTCATCCAAAATATGATGAAGAAGAGGAGGATGATGATCCCATAGAAGAAGAAGTTTAGGCCTTTAGTTAGTTCAAAAAGGGAAATCACAACTACCAGTTGAGAAGTAAGAGTAAGACCCTAAATACTTCTTCTACTCCAAATAATTCCATTATTCCACCAGATACTAAGGTAAATAATAATCCTACACCTCCATCTCGGATTGATTCATCCAAACCACCACAAAAGGTGTAAAATCTTGATAAAATTGCTTACAACATTGTTGAATATTTAAATAAAATGAAAGCTAATATCACTTTGTTTAAATTTGCACAACTGAAAAACTAGCAAGATACTTTGATTAAGGCTTTAGGTGGATCAAGTAAAACTGATGCTAAGAAAACTACAAAGGCACATTTGGTATTGCAAAAATATAAAGGAGAAGCTCCTCCCTTCCTGTTAACCATCAAAATTGTAAGAAATATATTATACAATTACCTCATGGATTCAGGTGCATCAGGTAATGTAATACCTCATGTTGTTTATCATAGATTGGGATTGAAGCCCGTTCCTTCAATTAGGATTGTGGTACAATTGGATAAGTTTGAGGTAAATATCGTAGGCATGCTTCAAAATTTTCATATTCAACTTTCATTAAAATCTAGAATTCAGCAATACGTTGATACTCATGTTGTTGATATTCTTGGCAAATATGGTATGTTGTTGAGTAGGAACTGGAGTAGAAATTTGAATGGTTATATGGCCACTAAATTTTTGCACATGTGGTTACCTTAGAAAGGGGTAGCCAATCAAATCCAAGTTGAAAGAGAACCCAAACTCAATAATTTAATCACAGAATATAACAAACCAAATGAAGTCCTTTATAATGAGTCTGAGTTGGGAGTTTATACTTTGGATACCAATTTGGTTGCAAATAAATCTAATGCTGAAATTCTATCTTGTGACCCGTTTAATGATGATAATCTTGTTTGGACACTTAAATTTAATGGATCTAAATCCAAAAAGGATAGTGGAGATGGGGTTGAACTCATTAACCCTAAAGGTAGGTCTTCCTTTGTTGTATTTATATTATAAAATTCATGTACTTGCAATGCAGTGGAGTATGAAGCATTAATTTTTGGATTACAATTAGCTCTAAATAAGAACATTAAATGTTTTAAAGTTCTAGGGGATTCAACAATAGTTGTTATACAAGTAAAGGGGCAATACACATGTCGTGATGAAAGGCTAATTCACTACAGAACTAGAGTTAGAGACTTAATAGATGAATTTGAATCCTTTAACACTTTTATAATTTCTAGAAAGAGTAATCGTATTGTAAATTATTTTTTAGTCACAGCAGGTACATTAAATATTATTGATAAAAGAAAATTTAAAAAGTTTTCAATAGAATTGATTCCTTTTTCTTCTATACCTGACAATGTTAAAAATATACAACTATTTGAAAGTGACAGACACATCTTTGACTTTGTAACTAACTTAGGTATTTTTGAAAATTAGGTGATTGACGAGGACCAACAGTTACAAGAGGATGAAGATGAATACAATGACGTAATGAAGAAAACCAATGCTATCCCAAAAGGTTTTGTCTCCCTTGAAAATATTTTTGATATTGACTATCAAAGCAAAAGGTGCAACAAAATATCACCTTCAAATGATGCATATGATGTAGTTAATATTGGAAATAACGAAGATTTACATAATGTACTTATTGAGAAAGCATGTACACATCATTAAAAAGAAGAAATAATACACGCGCTTAAATATTATATGGATTATATTACATGGACTTATAAGGACTAAAAAACTTACAATCAAAACATTATCATGCATACTATTCCTTTGAAACCTGATTCTAAACTGTTTAGATAGAAATAGTCACCAGTTAACCCAGTGTTGGAACCTCTCATAGAGAAGGAAGTTAAAAAGTTGTTAGATGCAAAAATTATATTTCCTATCCACCATTCCACATGGGTTGCAAACATAGTTCCTGTTTGAAATAAAATTGGAGAGATTCGGTTATGCATTGATTTCAGGAACCTTATAAAGCTTTACAAAATGATAACTACCCTCTTTCTTCTATCGATCACATTTTACAAATGGTTAATGTATCTAAAATTATGTCTTTCCTTGATGGATATTCTATATATAATCAAATTCTTATTGACCCATGTGATACAATGAAGACTGCATTTACTCCTAAATGGGGAACATTTGGTTACAAGAGAAAGTATTTTGGTTTGCTTAATGTAGGTGCTACATTTCAGTGTGCCATGGACTATGCTTTTAGATTCCACATTGGTAAATGCATAGTCATTTATGTATATGATATCCTTATTTTCTCAAATAAATGAGAAGATCATATTAATGACTTGAGAAAAGTTCTTCAAAGGTGTAGAGAACATGGAATTTCACTAAATCCTAAAAAGTGCATCTTTGGAGTAATGGAGGGAAAAATTTTAGGACATGTAATATCAAAAAATGGTATTTCTATAGATCCTTCAATAATAGAGATAATTCAAAATATTCCTCTTCTAGGTAGTAAGAAGGATCTTACATCATTCTTTAGGAAAAATAATTTTGTTAGGAAATTCACTTATGGATTTGCTGAAGTTGTTAAACCATTGAATGATATGGTAAAAAAGGATGTTAATATTAGTTGGACATGTGAGTATAGGACTGATTTTTAGAGTGTTAAGGATATCATTTCTAATGCACCTATTTTAGTAAGTCCCAATTACAAGAAACCATTATTCATTTATACTTTTACATATGATCATTCATTTACTATCATGCTAACTCATAAAAGTGAAAGTAATTCTAAAAACCCTATTGCTTTTATGAGTTCACCTTTAAAATATGCATAGTTAAGATATACCATTTTGGATAAACAAGTGTATGCCTTATTAAAAACTATCAAAAAGTTTAGGCATTACATTTTGCATGGTAGATTTTTTGCCATTGTACTTGACCCTATTGTAAAAACTATGTTGATGCAGAATGAACTAGGTGAAAAGTGAGGAAAGTGGATGTCTACCTTACAAGATTTTGATCTTGAGATTCATCCAATGAAGCTAGTTTGGGGACAAGGCTTGAAAAAAACACTTGCAAATATTGACCCTCATTTATATTTCCAACAGTATAATGTAGGAGATGTCATGCAAGATGAATGGTATATTGATATTTTTTATTTCCTTTTGAATGGTAAGTGTCCTTCAAATTTTAATTCCAAGAAAAGAAGAGCTCTTCATTTAAATTTTGTGAAATTTATGATTAACGTTGGTGTGTTGTATAGGAAAACCCACGAAGGAATTTTTTTTCGTTGCTTGAATGATGAAGAAGCCACTCACATCTTACACAAGTTTAATTGTAAGTATGGGATGGGGTATGGTTCTGCAAATGCCACAGCACACCAGATCTTGATATCTGGTTACTATTAGCTACACATATTTAAATATACCCATTCCCATGTATGTGCTTGTCATATTTGTTAGCTTACAACTAATAGGGAGAAACACACATCTATGTCATTACAACCTGTATTTGATACGAGGTATTTTACTTAGTGGGGCTTAGATTTTTTAGGGGTCATAAACCCTAATTCCTCATCTTCCCATAAGTTCATTCTTACCACCACTGACTATTTTACTAGATGGACAAAAGCTATCCCCACAAAGCATTGCACTACTAAGGTTGTTATTCAATTTTTGGAAGAAAACATTGTGACTAGGTCTGGAATACCATATTCAATTGTTTGTGATAATGGTCCTACTTTTACTTCACTTCATTTTGCAAAATGGGCATACGACAACAAGGTGAGCATCAAATTTTCTTCTAATTATTATCCACAAGGTAATGGCTTAGCTGAATCATCTAATAAGAACTTATTATCAATTATTAATAAATTGGTTGAACATAATCCTAGGGATTGGTATAATAAATTGCAATTTGCATTATGGGTATATAGGATAAGAATTAAAGAATCCATAGGAACATCACCTTATCATTTAGTATATGGTCAGGATCCAATTTTTCCTTCAAATATTAAATTGTAAATTTTACAATTCATGAAGGAATACCTTGAAACAAATGATAAAATTGAAGCTCATCTCACTCACCTTATGTATTTAGATGAAAAATAAGAGGATGTTTTACTTCATTTTAGTAAACATCAGGATATCGTTAAGAGGTGGTTTGACAAACGAGCTAAGAATAAGGTATTTAAGATATTTGATTTGGTTTTATTATGGGATAAGGCATATGAGAAAAAGGGTGAACATAATAAATTTGACTATCTTTGACTTGGTCCTTTTCAGATTTTAGAATTTCTTGGAGAAAACACTTTTCGATTGAAAACTTTGAGTGGGAAGGACATTCATTTTCCTGTTAATGGGGATTTTCCCAAGCATTACTTTCACCCATGAAATAGTTGAATTCTTGCATCATTTGTACCATTATTTTATATTATTGTTTATACCTTTTTGGATTTTCATATTTTTACGTTTAGTTTTTCTTTGTGTGGCACTTTTGTTCATGATCTCTTGTTTTGCAAGATTTTAATTTTTTCTTTATTGTCAGTTCACATTAGGTTAGGTTTTGGTTTATTTTTTCTTTTTTCTTTTCATTTTCACAAGTGCTCTTCAGGTTGGTTCCTCTAATTGAGGTAGTGTTTGGTGATAGCTACTAACTCCTGGTTTCTTTGTTGATAGTGTTCCTTTGTCATGTAGGATGGATGCCTAGTTTGGAATCAAGTGGAATTGGAGAAAAGGAAATAAAGTTATTTAGTAATCATTCTTAGATTTTGGACTAATATGAGGGATTTTGGAACAATGAGACATTTCACTAAAGCTCCACATGTAACTCACTACATTAAAGGGGTATTCTTTGAAATCTTGTGTGAAGATAAAAATATAACACCAAATATATAATAGAAAATGAACAAACAATGATACAAGATATTGCACAATGATATAGATATTATATTATTTATGCCGATGGATCTCAATACAATAAAATATATCCCAAATAGGGGTTTACACTATTTATTATTTGATACAATGAATACAATATGCTGGGGTTATTCGAAACCCTAGCCAACAAAATTGGTGATATCTTCAAAGCATGTCTTTGCTCCCAATAGAGATTAGTGGGCTTCAGATATCCATTGATCATACCACTCCAGCTTAAAAAACTGCTCAATTCCTATATATCTCCATATATACATACAAAAAAATGAAAAAGAGGATTAGTAGTAACTGTGAGGGCTCCACTATGTGAGACCCTCAAAAATCAATAAAAACCCTAAGTGCCAAATAGTAATACTGTAGGAAAATATATAAATAATGAAATCAATACAATAATGGAAGATTTACCTTGTAAACTTATTGCTTTTTTATTTTGTCATTGTTGTCATTGTAGGAAATAGGTGCGCAGATTCCCTAGTGACACCTGAGGGTTTGCTAGTCAGCAAACTATGGTTTGAGATGCCTGTGGACACTCAATAGTAGCAAGAATCATCCAGAGGCACTCAAGGATGGTGAAAAGCACCCAGAGGTTCTCATAAATGGATGGAAGGCACCCAAAGGCACTCAGCGATAACAAGAGATACGCAAAGGTACTCAAGAACTAGAACAAAATCTATAGAAGTAGATCTGATTTAGCAAAGCAAATGACGGTGGATGTTGAGGCTACAGAAAGCAAGGGAAGATGGTGAAATGCTTGGATGCTTGAGGACTTCAAAAACTTAGGTAAATTTTAGGGTTCAAGGGTGAATTGATTAGGGGTTGAGACATCAAAAGTAATCCTATTTATAACCTTCCCTAGGGCACATTAGGGTTTCAACGACACAATTTGTGTGGTCAAGATTAAAATGTGATGGAGGGTGGAGATTAAATATGGGCAGGTGGTATGGATTAAGGCGGATGAATGGCTAGGATTAGACCAAGATGGATGGATAATATTAATTTACATATATATACATTTATTATATATATATATATACAAAATATTAATATTTAAATATATATTAAACAAATATACATAAATATATGTAAATAAAAGGTAAAAATGGTGGGAAGACTTGGATGGATGACAAGTGGCTAGATTTTGGTGTCTGCAGATGCCCCTTTTTGTATCGCGTTGCATGAAACACAATGCGGTGCAAAAATATGAGACACCTATTTTGGCTTGATGGTGAAGCAGCTTTGTTCAGATGTGGACATGAGCTTAGAGATAAGAATTTTGATTATGTAGCTTACCCCCTCAATTGGCGAATGAGTTTGCTGATGAATATCATAAGCCAATTGAAAAATGAGTGCAAATGATAGTATGTATGAATGATGTAAAATAATTTTGTTTTTGTCCCAATGGTGGAAGGGGGTTATTGAAATATGCAAGTGGTTGATTCTATTTTTGCCCTAACAGAGAAAGGGGTTTTTACCAAGTGTAGATGCCATGATCATGTAAGATGTATTCCATTGTGTAAAATTCAAAACCAAATGTGGTTACCCTAAATTTAGGCTGATTCGATGTTTTTGAATAATGCGCTTTATGGTGTCATTGATATGCAAAGATGCAAATGCAAAAATAAAAGAAAAATAGTCTTACCCTCGGAGCCACTCATGATTGTAGCAATTTCTAAATGAAATTCCTAAATGGTTGCTCAATCACTTTACATGGCCGATATCCTTGAAGACTGGTCTAATTTCAAATGAAATGATAGAATTAGATATTTTATCCATGTTTTAAGCCCCACGAACAAGGCCATCAATGATAGTTTTTGAGCAAATTGGTCTTGGCATAGTCTCACTCTAAAGGTAGAGTACTAAAAGTGATTTTATTTTCAAATAATGAGCTATTAGATGATGAAAAATGGTCAAGTGTCCTTATGGTGGTTTATTCATATTACTGAATTGTATGGATAACCAATCACTGCAATCGTCAAGGAAATGGAATAGACCACTAGATACGAGGTTCACTTGAAATTGTATGTGAACTTGAAAAATATTGAATGTAAATGCAATTGTTGATGGATTTGATGGTGACATGAAAATGTGATGATGAGAAATGTATTGATGGATGCAATTGGAGTGATTTTTTGGAGGTAAGCTACATTTTTAAATATATGGATTCAAGTGATTGAGTTTGTTTTTACCCCAAAAAAGATGTTTTGTGAAAATGTAAGTGATTTAGTCTATTTTTGCCCCAATAGATGAAAGGGGTTTTTGACATGTGAAAATGCAATGACTGATTCTATTTTTACCCCAATAGAAAAAGGGGTTTTTGAAAATATAATATGATTGAGTCTATTTTTACCCCAACAGATGAAGGGATTTTGTGAAAGTGTAAGTGTCCTTATGGTGATTTTTCCATCCTACAAAATTGTATGGGTAACCAATTGCTGCAACTTCCAGGTTAATAGGATAAACCACTAAATACAAGATTCACTTGTATTTGAAAATGTATTTGGCAAATGTTGAATGAAGATGTAATGATGAATGAAATTGATGATGTTGAATGCAATGAATGTAAATATGATCTATTGTTTCCCTGACAAAAAAAGGTTTGTGAAAATGCAAGTGTCCTTATGGTGATATATCCATACTACCATATTGCATGGATAACCAATCGTTGTGACCCCCAAATTGAGGTACAGACGATCTAAAGATACTGCTAGGAGTTCATCCTGTCCTCCAAGATAATATCCTAACTCAAACCTATCAGTCAACAACTGATATTGTGGTTTGTAAGGCCTCATATGCCCCTTCTCGAATAATTTGAGACCATAACCATGCTAATGGTAATGCTCAAAATATTGTAAGGCATATTTTGGGTTAGAGAGATAATGAAAATTCACAGTGAATGGTTCATCATCATCTTCATCCATGGCAATGTGAAATGTAATATGGTTGAGCCCTCCATAGATAAAATTGGTTTGGTTAAGAAGTACCCCCAGTGGTACCACTATCCCTATGGGAAGGTGATGGGCTTATGGTCAGCCCATATCCTATGTAATCTCAATGATCGATGTAAATATCACATTCTGCATAATATACTCCCCTAATCTAAGATTAACCAAATGAATGGTCACCTACGATGCAGATGATCCTGCTGAAGATGTAGGTGAAGTAGGCTTAAGTGCCTCTTTGACTTCTCCTTGAGCATCCTCTACTTCCATGGGAGTAGGGACCTTGATGCCAACTAGTTTGGATGCTTATTTTATCTCTTTTCCATCCATATTTACCTTTAGCTTCTTATCATCCCAGTGCATTATGGATGCAGATGATCTGGTAGACACAGCTGTCATGTTCTCCAATCGTTCAGATGCAGACATTTTAGGTTTGGCACACACTTCACTTTACCTCCTGGATATTTGATTGGTGATGCTGATTGTATGTCTAGGTGTGTTGAGGGGAGCATGAAGTCCCTTGGAAAATTTGCTAAATTCACATATTTGAATGGTTCTTCATTTGAAGGTACCATGTGAACCTATCCCTCATGCATGTATTTAATACACTGATGGATAATGGAAGGGACACAATGCATTTATCTTATCCAAGGTCTACCTAGAAGTATATTGTACTACATAGTACCTTTAATCACATGATACATCATTGGGATCATCTTAATTTCCACCTGAATAGGTAATACTATCATGCTGATAGTTGAGCATAATGCATCATGAAAAGCTCTCAACGTGAATGTAGAAGGTATGATATGCATCTTTGGCAAATTTAGGTATGTCAATGCCTTGGTCATGATTATATTGATTGATGATCCTATATCAATCAAAACCTGCTTGAAAGATTTATGATTTACACATACAATGATATGGAGCGGCGGGTCCACTATGATAGTGGAAACCATTTTGATTTCATGATCATAAAATTGTATTATTGGTTCCTGACACTGTTGCACGTGTCCCACAAAGTGTGTGAATGCTTTGGAATCCTAGTACTACACTTCTATGGACCTTAGAATATCCATAAGTGTCTCCCTGTGCTTGGGATACTACTGAATCAGTTCATAAATTGATAACTTTTTTGGAGTCGTTTGTAGGTTTTGAACTAACCTACTCCTGATTGTCACCATCGGTATATTTGGTGGGCCTAGAAAATTCTAGGCTAGCCTTGGAGGAGGTGTAGCTTGGACCCTAATAGGCAATGTAGGTTGATTTGGTCTTTCATACCTCACATGTTTTATAATGATGTTGACCATTCTGATGAACCTATGGATTGGTGGTTTGATGCGTAGTTGATTAACTTGGCCAACATTATTCCTTGGTACCTCATGGTTGGGTAGAGGATTTTTGTAAATCCCCATATTCTAATTATCTAGAACTTGTGGATTATCCACAAGAAGTGTACCTCTTTCAATCATATTTTGCACTAAATTTTTGAAATACCAACATACCTCTATGTCATGACCTTTCATTCGATGAAATATGTAATATTGATCATCCTTATACCCCTTAGGCTTGGGTTGATTAGGGTCCACTAATTTTATTTTTGGTAAGTTTATTGCCTTTACCTCGCATAATTGATGGAAAATCGATGTCAACTATTTCAATAATTGAGTGAATATGCAAGGAGGGTGTCTTTATTTATCCTTACCCTTTTGATTGTTGTTGCATTACTAATATTATGTAGGAGGAGGTTGGGCTTGATAATTTTGTTGTTGTTGCCCCTTATCCCCTTTTTGAAGGTTTAAAACCACCTGATTAACGTGGGTCGGCTTGACCTTTTGTTTCTCGATGCTCTTCTTATTCCATTCCTAATTGCTTCTCAGTTTTGAGTTACCCTCCTATAACTTGATATCCTCTATCACTTTGGCTTGCACCAAAGCCTCTTCAAATGTTTGATATTGTTGTAACTACAACAATAATGAAATGTGCTTTGCATAACTCTTCATAAACATCCAAGTTAATTTAGAGGTAGGGACGGAGAATGGCAGATTTTCCATCATATTTCTCCATCATTTCCTATAATCCATAACTGGTCCATCATCATGTTGCATTAAAGCAGCCAGATTGGATAAGTTCACCCTTTTCTTAACATCGAAGGAGAAGCATTCAAGAAATGCATTGGCTAGTTTCTCGAAGCTGATGATTTTGTGCCTTTTGAGTTGATTAAACCACTCTCGAACTGGGCCTGAGAGGGTTGTAATGAAGGTCTATAGGAGCAAGGTATCATTGCTCTCAATCTGAAAGCACATGTCTGGAAAACCTGTGATGTGCTCCTAAGCATCCTCCTCTCCTTTAAACTTTTCTAGCCTATGCATCTCAAAATGCTCAATATAGGTAGGAATAGGCACTGACGAGCATAAAGGTTCATTATGAAACTTATTCAAGGTAGGATTTTGATAAGCCATTCCTTGCTTCTCGATAGCTTTAATATTTTTTTCCAAGGCCTTATAGGCCTACGAATATATGAACTCATCTTATCTAGATTGCCTTTGAGGCAGATTCCTCTTCAGTTAAGGTGGAGGACTAGGCTCATCATCCACTTTGATTTGGAAGATTTTAGGATACTCTTAATCTAATTCATCTCCCACTTCTTCTTCATACTGCCTATGCCCATGATGTTCGGATGCGGGATGTTGATCTCAGTGTTGGGTTGTATGGCAAGTATGGATGTCTATATGGTTAGGGTACAACTTGGGCTATGAAGTAGCTCGTCTGTCAATGCTCTCCTTGTGCTCACTATAGGGAGGTAAACTAGCACTTGCTAATCGGTCCTCCCTCTTAGCATGCTCCTTTTGATCAAGGATGTGTTGCTCGTGCATACACTATTCATATAAGTGTTATCTTATGAACCTTTACCTTTGAGTGTCCTCATTTTCAAGGTGTTCCCACTCTACATGAACATATTCCAATTGGTCTTGGAGGATCTGACATCTCTGCTCTGACACTAGCTTATGAGATCTATTTATGCGATCAGTCGTATGAGGTCTCTGGTGTGTGTGCTCTATTCGAGCAGCTTTATGGGTGTATTCTCCAATAGACTGATTTACTATGCTCTTGCCCTTATTAGTGAAGACAGTATTTGTGTTCAGTTTTTTCCTAGGGGCATGCATATCACAAGAAAGCTTGGATCATTCTCCAGGTTCTTTGATGGTCCTAATTGTACTTTTTCTATGCACACTCATAGAACGAGAAGGTGCAGGTAAAGTTTTATAACCTAGCTATCCTAAGACTCTATCCATACCATCTAACTATCTACTACGCCATGGTTGATGAGGTGGTATACCATTTGCTCCCACTTTAGACATGTCTATGGTGATCCTACAAGGTTCACTTCTATTGGAAGTTTGCATGGGTCTACGCTCAAAAGCAACCCTCTCTGTTTACCCTTGAATAGGTGGATCTTGAGCCTGTTTATACTTAGATGGTGGGGGCCTTGCACCTCCCTTAGCTATAGGTCGAAGGGGTACCAATATGGATCCCTCTATGACATACTCTTCAGCAGATCCCATGTATGCACGCGGAGTGCAATCGTGGTAAATGTTGCCATGTTTGAGACCCCCATGCTAGGAAGTCCCATGCTCTAATATGTGTCTTGAGGAGTGTCTATTGGATCCTCTAACTGGGTTATTCTCAATAGAATCCCCACATGTAGAATTGTCCCCTCTAATACTCGTAAAAAAATGTTCAGGAGGATTTTGTGGTTGAGGGTTTTGCGCATCTTGATGTGCATTAGGTGGAGCTTCGGCCTTGACCTCGATTCTATGTCCATATAAGCCTCTCCGTGTTTGCACCATGATATTATATTATCTCGTATGTAAATTTTAAGGTAAATAAAGTAAACAATGATGATTATCTCTTTTAAATTTTTGTTTGTGAGCCCTAAACTATTTGATGATTTTTTAAGTTTATTGTATCAAAAAGTAACTCTCATCGTGTTTTCAAAATGTTGATGATATACTCAATTGTTTAAGGGTTTTCACCTGTATACTTGTAACTCAACAACCTGGCAATGAACTCCAGGCCGTGTAATACCACCTATAATGTGTGGTAATGAAGTCCACATATGGTCAAGGATCACAGGTCCTCCCGGTCCTCACCCTATTCACCCACAGTCAGTGATACACATATTCTAAGAGAGACACATGCAAATTTTCCATGGGCTATGATGACTTCTTGGATTCAGTATTGGTCTAGTAACAAAAGGATTGAGGGAGTTGGGCCAACGGATGGAAATCACTGCCACTATCGTTGAACCCTACTAGTGGTTGGATGTGACTTCCAACTCACTAGCATTTAAAATATGGCATGGTGTGTGTGGTTATTTTTACTTTGAATGAAATAAAAATGCATAAACCAGCATTCACATGACTTTCCTACATGCTTTGAAAAAGAATGTTTCACTTTTAAGAGAATGGATGATTACACTAGATGATGTTCAGAGAATGCAACTATCTATGAGGAAAATGGCCACTGATTGGGCCTCATACATGCAAACTCTAAACACATAATGTCCTAGACCATTGGCGACTAGGGTGAACTGCAATCAGAGATACACTATTCCTAGCAATGGCTAGTATAAAACTAAAAAGCATTTATGAACTTTACATTCTACTTTTCGCTATGTTTTCTAATTAACATCCATCCATTACATTTTGCTTTTATAAAAAAAAATAGATAGAAAAATACAGACAGGAAAAAATTAACCTACCTTAGATCCAAGTCTAATGGTGGTGTTTAATATCTGATAATGTTTTATTTTCTACTGATCATGTTTGTCAGGCATGGCTGCAACTGTTGCTCGTGGCTCTGTAGCACAGCGATAACAACCATGGATGTCATCCATCATAAAACATAGTAAGTTAGTATTATGTGGCATAAAATGTAGGGTTCCACTATGATCGCATTTTGTAGCTATCTAAGATGCATGCACTTGAGCTAATAATTACTGAAAGATCACATAAAGCATAAAATAATGAATGAATTTGCATATAACCACAAATAAGGGATCCTTTTATTGAATTTCCTTTAAAACTAGATTACAAATCCATCCCTCTTAGGGATACCCAATGTGATACAATTATTACAATCATATAAAATCCCCATGCAAGGGTCCGCAAGCTTCCTAGGTTGACAAGAACTGCTCCAAGTCAAATTTGATCTTCTTCTCCATGATTAGAGGTATTTTTTGCTTTGAATTACAAGACCCTATTAACCCTGCATCCAAAAAATAACAAGAAATATATTAAAAGCAAAGGTAGCCTCTCTTGATGAGGCCTTTAATCCAAATCTTTCAAAAAAAATGTTATAAGAAACATGAAATCAAGAAAGCATGTAAAGATAAGAATCTATGTTAAAACATGGTAAATTTGCCATAAAGAATATAAAGGAAACATATATCTAATCAACTAACATCCTGATTAAACATTGAGAGCATACATGCATGAAAATAACAATACCTAGTCTAGAATTGATTAATAATTGGAAATGAGAGGAATCTACCCTAGATCAATGATTCTAACAATCTAATGAGAAGACAAAAAATCAATCTATAATATATCTACCTAAATGAACAAATAGAAATGTAAACCTACTACTAAAACCAGTTGAAAAGAGGATTAAACCTTGATCGTGGGTCTGTGAAGCGGTTGGCACTATTAGTCGTGGTTGAAAGCCATGACTGAGCTGTGAATATCCTTATTCTCTAAATCAAGGCTTGATTCCTCAATTCAATTCATGGAATTGATGTTCAAATGTTGCCTTGATATCCTCTGATATATTTTGTAGTTGAATTGCTCAAATTGGTGATGGATTGGGCCCAATTGGTTTTCTTTATTTCTCCTAGCCCTCTATAGTCTTCTTGATTCCAAATGTCATGTGATCTACAAATGGGTAGCAAAAGTGTTCCTCTCAATGGATACAAGTGAGTATGCAATTTGGCAGGGCTTCGTTGCACTTCAACTCAAGATTCTTCCAAACTTATTCCTAATTTGGAGGGGGTTTTATAGCACTTGAGAAGGCCTTATCTTAGCTTCATGGAGAAGCCAAGATCAAGAAAAGGCATTTGGGGCAGTTGGATGGACGCTTCTGGAATTTTTCACCCTTTAACCACTTGGATCTTTAACCAATTAGCCGTTATAACTGATTTTGGGTCGGTTGAGGTCCAACTAATTTTGAAGGCTAGCTGCAACTTTGAGGAGAAGTCAGCTCTGTTAACTGCAAGTGTCAATTGCGACCAACATTGATTAGGCAAAAATGCCTAAATGAGTGGTTATAACCATTGCTTCACCTTGGAATTTATCCAAGATCTTTCATATGGTCTTCTAGAAATTCCCATATGAGTAGTTGCCTCAACATGACGCGTTTTAGGTTTCTACAATGATATGGAGGAATATTGAGATGATAATAGGATCCTATCCTAAACCTAGTTATTAAAAATAATTATAGAATACCTTTAATATCCTAAGGTTGTATACTTGATAATATAATAATTAATGAATAATTAATTATTATATTATAATATTAGAGTTAGGCTTAGCATAAGTCATAATAATTAATTATATTAATTATTATGAACCATCGTGATGAAGAGACGTAGGGTTTAGGGTAGATATATATTATTATCCAAACATTCATTCAAAGGAATCCATGAATATAATATAAAACATATGTTTATATGAAACCATTGGAGGGATCCCCTATCAATGCAACAGTGATTCTCTTAAATTAGGTATTATTTTATTTATTTATTATTTAAATATTTGCTAGAACCTATAGGTTTCTACCATCTAGTATCAGAGCATGTTGGATCCAGCCATATTGGACCAAGAAGTTCAGAAATTGAAGGAAGAATTTCGGGGATGGAGGGAAGCACACTGGCAACGTTTAGAAAACATTATTAGTAAGATCATTGAGGATTTTATGGAAAAATAAATTGCCCATGAAGAAAAAGAGGAAGTTGCAAATGAAGATGATAACCCTAGAATTTTTTTTGTTGGAGGAGCCCATAGCTATGAATTTTAAAATGGTACATAATGCACTTTCGAAAGAAAATAATTGAAACCCTAAAAATGCAAAAAAAAAAAATTAAAATAATTACATCGGGAAGAGGATATCAAGGATGAAGGTTTGCAATATATTGTGAAACCTAGGAGCTTTCCAAAAAAACAAAAGGGAAATAAAGTGCTCTCACAAATATCAATAAAAACAAAGAAAATCAATTTGAAACATGACCAAGCTTTAAATCCAAATTACCAAAATCAATCTATCATTATATATCATTTTTAGAAAAAATGAAGTAGCCCTTGTCTACATTCAAATTGTAAATAAAGGATTTTCTACTTTAATCAATTATTACTCTAATAGGAAAAAAATAGAACTGGATGGAAAAGGTGAACGTCCACCAAGAGAAAGACTTAAAACTTAAACTAGGTGGCATCCACGCTCCTCTCCATTTCGTTAAAAACTCACAAAAAAGAGGGGAGATTTCTAATTCTGCTTATGTTCTTGATTGCAAGGTTGTATCCACCACAAATACCTTATGCAAGGAAAATTACTTGATGCTTCCATCATTGATGGTATTTTGGATTACCAAGCCCATATCATCATGCAGCTTGGTAGCCTTCTGAGCACCAATACACAAAGAGAATTTATGAAAAATTATCCTTACATATTGAGATGACCCTATTTGGTACAACCTCCTACTCTTCTATGAAATAATCTCATTATTCATTGCACATGAATAGTCTTATACAAAACAATCCATAATTAAGTGAATTCAAGTGCGATGGACCAACAGTCATCCAACTTTCAAAACTTGGTTTTCTATCCCTTTGGGATTATCATTTTTAGTGCTGGAGTTGTTGGTGGTGGTTGATTTTGCTATACTAGTGGTCCATGATTCATTCTAGTGAAATCACGTGTAACAAGAAAATAAAATCAGATCGATCCTTTTACTATTACCTTCTCGTGCCTTATCCATATAACTTCATATTCACTACAGTACACCACTAAACATTAATTAAAATATCAACTTGCCTTCAGTTATATTTTCCTTAACATGGAGCAAAAAGGACAACACATTGTTCATGCTGGGATGATTCTCTGGTGTAGCTTTGTACACAACTATGATATTTTCAACAAGCTCACCACTTTTTTCCCACTTGTTCCTTGTCAGATGTGTTGTTTGATAGGGCTACATAAATCAATTTATATATGTCATCACTACCATCCATACCATTTTTAATCCACTTCCACAAGCTTATTCTTTCACCCCCTTCAAAAAAAATTAAGTTGGTAGGTTTTCTCCTCGTCGGCAACTCCATCAGGATTATGTCAAAACTAAAAACATCTGCCTTGGGGGTCACACATGCTATGTATACAAACTCTTGTGTGAAATAGCCAATGGTCCCCTAGAAATCAGAAGACCCTCCATTCTCTTGTTGATAATGGATATCGAGCAAACATCTTTCCCATCAAAGAACGCAACTACCGATCTACCAAGCTACCGAAGAGCTACCAAGCTACCAATTTTTGTCACAAGGAGGTTCATCACTAATTCAAACACAAGGAGGACTATCAAAATTTAAATCAAACACATAACACCAAAGTTATTTCCATCATTGATAGGTATTCATTGATTGAGAAATATTTATCTTGGAGTATTCGTTTCAAAATATAGATAGTTGTTACATATTAAACAACATCGTGTGGAAGAAAAGGTCATTTTTGAAACCACCATTAGCTGCAAGCTTGAGTTTCCTTTCTAGGAATAGTTCTTCAAGACTATGATTTAAAAAGAGGTTCAATTTCATGAACTAAAAAGTGATATCAAGAGCAGACCACACACAGGAGTCCATTACAAATATGTTATGCATAACGGAGACATTAAGGAATAGGGACTATCATATATCATCAGTCAAATTGATCCGTTACAGTTCAAGAAAGAGAATAAGATATTATTGGCTATAATCAAAATTATGGTGCTCTTAAATTTGACATTGCTCTTTGTTATATTTGATCTCCACATAAAGGAAGACACCATCACAACAAGGAGATTTGGGAGAGTTTCCATCCAAAATTGTTAGTTTATCTTGATAATATCGACTACCTCTTCTACATATTTTGAAAATTGAATGGGATGTGTTCTATCATTATAGTTATCATACTACTAGATTTTAACTGCACACGAGTCACATTTGATTAGAAATTTAATTAATTGTTGGTGATGCTACACCTTTTAGGCCTATCACTATTGAACACACCACTGAATAGTTGCACAGTTGTGGTCATCAATAGTGGGTAAAATAGCATATGTATAATGGGTGGATAGGATGCAAAATACAATCAAATATTTTCATTGGTCCCACATTTTATCATAGACTCATACATATGTTAGAAGACGTATTAAAATTTTGGAATAATGACCCTATACATCCATTAACATGACATCCAGTTGTTGACAAAAAGCACTATGAAGGTCTTAATTTTGGTGATATGGAGCGTGATTGTATGCTAGCACATGTTTACAATAGTTATTCTTCGAAAAGGTACAAGAGGACCATATTGTTCTTTGTGTAAAACTGCAAAAACATGTTGTAAAAGTTGATGTTCCTTATGCATGTAAATTTCTCTATCAGGAAAGCATGGGAATATGTCTCAAATTTTCAACCCAGTTGTGTTGACTTGGCATTTAGCTGTGTTTTACACAAATTTAAGAGCAAAAATATAAATGTCAACATTTATGCAATGTAAGAGGAAGGGAATTAAATTATGTGTTGACAAGAAAATAAACATTCTCTGGATCTATGAAAAATTGTTGATAGCACAGGGAAAACTAAATCTATTTTAGTGAAGATGATCATTGAAGGTCCAAAGAGTTGTTTTGAATCTAATAGTAGAGACGTGTGCACGTTGTATGAAAAAATATTTTCGTAGGACCCACGATGTGTTCAGGTAGAAACTTGCATCATGTACAATAGTTATTGGGACTGAGATAGAGCTACACATTTTTAGGAGGATATCAAAGTCTTGACCACACTATTTCAAGTAAAGCACCCTAATTTAAAATTCACAGTTGAGGAGTGTTAGAAGAATTTAATGCAGAGAGACAGGAGTTACTGGGATCTTATTCATACCAAAGTTCCACCTTGAAAAAAATAATATATATATATATGAAGCTTGATTATAATGCTCCCCAACACTACGAAGCTTGATTCAGCTATGGTATGATGTAACACTAAATATGACATAGAGGATATTATTGAATAACATGACATCGTTGTTTTTTGCTTTGGCTATCTAGAATCATTGAAAAGCAATTTTATGGTTGGATCATTGCAAATCTCACAAGATGCACTACCTGTCCTGCAGCACAACTGTCGGTTTTCCTAAGGGCCATGAAAATTAATAGGTTTTTAGCGTTCTATTCATCCTTTTTAGGGTACGGATAATTACCGGACAAACTTCACACTTTTTTAACACACTTAAAACCTATTCTCTTGACATGTGGCTTCTAAAATTTGTCCTATGAAAACTACATTGTGATGTCACAACTTGAAAATTCAATGTCCTTTATTTAATTATTCGTTTATATATCAAAATAAAAGGGAATACATAATAACAATTCAATACCAAAGGAAGCAACTTGCACCAAGTCAAGACAACTATAGCTCGACAACAACAATTACATTGCAATGAAGCCCAAACCATGTAGACAATAATTTTTGCATAACAATTGTGGCCACAAATTGATGACAATTTTTTTAGTAATTTATGTGACGATTTTGGATGACAACTTTTGCAGCAACTTTTTCCGATGATTTTTACAACTTTCTCAATGACTTTTTGCAGCAAATTATTGTGATGACTTTTTGCAGTGATTTTTGCAACATTTCTTCCATTCTCACTTTGAGGACAAAGCTATTTTTAGGAGGGGTGGCATGTTAGGATCCTATCCTAACCCTAATTATTAATAATAATATAATATCTTTAATATCCTAAGGTTGTATAATTGATAATATAATAATTAATGAATAATTAATTATTATATTATAATATTAGGGTTAGGCTTAGCATAAGTCATAATAATTAATTATATTAATTATTATGAACCATCATGATGAAGAGATGTAGGGTTTAGGGTAGATATTTATTATTGTCCAAACATTCATTCAAAGGCATCCATGAATATAATATAAAATATATGTTTATTTGAAACCATTGGAGGGATCCCCTATCAATGCAATAGTGATTCTCTTAAATTAGGTATTATTTTATTTATTTATTATTTAAATATTTTCTAAAACCTTCAGGGTTCTACCAGATTATGGAGGGAATATGTGGTGATGATGTTAATGGAGGAGTCAATATCAATTAAGACTCATTTGAATGGCTCCCTATCAATTTTAGTTATTATATGCAATGGAGGGTCCACCGATTCTAATGAGATTGGTTTAATCTCAAAGTCATAAAATGTGATGGTAAGCTCCATGCATGTTTGAATACTCAATAAAAAATTATTAAAGGCATTTGAATCTTGAGATTGGAGTTTTATGGATTTTAGAATATCCATTAATACCTTATGATATTGGGGAGATTGTTGAATTAGGTCATAAATAGACAGTTTTGATGAAGCCATTTTAAAACTTGTGGTTAACTAGCTACTCAAAGAAATGATTGGCTTTTGGGGGTGGTTGATGGGATGACTTAATGGATTAGAATGGTTGGGAATGTGGATTGGTGGAGAAGGAATTGGGGAAATTTGTATGGGAGGTGATGAAACATGTTGAGACTCCCTTTCTTGTGAATTTATAGGTTGTTGAATAGGTTTCTACCGTGCATTTGTTGATTGTTTTATCGTTGTTGACCTTGGGTTACCAAATGAATGGTACCTACAAAACCTTGGTACTGTTGAACATGGTTAACTTGATTGGGAGTGGTCTTGATGTTAGATCCTCCTATTGTGGATTGCACATCCTCATGATGAGGAAGTGGTATTTAGAAGATACCAATATTTTGGTTTTGTTGAGCTAGGGCATTGTCAAGCTTGATGGCCTCCAAGTCAATGAGGTCTTGTACTATATCTTTAAATACATGGTAGTTATTTATGTCATGCCCATTTTGTCTATGATAAGGACCAAACAAATGTTCCCTATATTTTTTACCATGTCTTGTGGGATCATCTAGTTTGACCTTAGGAAAAGTAAGTATATTGGTGTCATACAACCTTCTAAAGATGGAGGTATAAGATTTATATAGAGGGATGTTGACAATTTTATCAAACAGATTATTGATGTTGGTGATTCTCCACAGTTGGTACTATGTTTTGCATAGATTGGGTTACTGAGGGCATCGCATGATAGGTAATTTATTGCAGCAGTTGTTGCATTAGTTTTTTTGAGCCATTACTAACTGGATCATGACCACTTGATTGATGTGATTGGCTTGATTTTTCGTATTGGTCTGTGTTAATTTGGTTTGGCCAGAATAATTACTTTTGTATTAGCCCTTATTTTGCCATTCCTTATTTCTTGGCTTAAGTATACCCTCTTGGATTTTTATCTCCTCGATGACACTGACCTGGGCAAGAGCTTCCTCAAATGAGTGATATATTTGCAATTGAAGCATCTAAGAAATAGATTTTAGGTAAATATTATTAAATAGCTTAATTAGATCTTCCATTGGTAGGGTAAATGGCATTTTGTTTTAATGGCCCTCCAATGGTTGCTAAAATCATAAATAGACTCATCATCATGTTGTCTTAGACCATAGATACCGGACAATGAGATTTTTTTTCTTACATTAAGGGCAAATCATTCAAAGAATTGCTCAACCAATTATTGGAAAGTAAAAATACTATGATTGGGCAATTGGTTATACCACTCTATGGTATATCCCACCAATATCTAAGGAAATGTGTGGAGCATGAGAGCATTATCATTTTGAATTCTCAAGCATGAGTGCATGAATGTATTGACATGCTCTTTAGGGTCCTTAGTCACTTTGAACTTGTCAAACCTTGGTACCATGAAGTCTATCGAATATGGTAGTGATGGTACCGAAGGGTGAATTGGTTGATTGATAATTAGCATAAGGTTGGATTTTGGTTATTCTAACTAGGAGTATGTTGTATCAAATTATAAATTTGTTGTTGCATAGCTTTGATTCTAGGGTCTTCCCCAGGAATATGAAAACCTCGAATCACTTGATGATTCTATTTTGGGGTAGAAAGATGTTGTGGAGTGACAATATGATGATGGATAGGCAGTGTATTGGAATTAATGATATTGATTGAGAAATGATGATGACTATTGAAAAGGGGTCAATGCATGAGGATTGTGGTTGGTCTTGCCTATGGGAATGGAATAGGTGTGGGATATGGGAATGGAATGGGTATGGGATATGGGAATGGAATGGGTATGGATGGATGGAGGTATAGGGATGGAAACCACGGAATATTATGGTACCCAAGATGAGATTTATGTGATGAAGGTGGGTTGAGTGGAAATTGATTGAGGTCTAGGGTTCACTTTAACTTGTTGTTGAGCTATTTGTCACTTCTTAAGAATTTTTTTCAAATGTTCCCATGCTTCATTAATTTCCATATCATCATTGGAAGGTATGGATGAAGATGGAATAGATGATGTGGATGCAAGACAAGTGGTAATGGGAATTGCAACTTGATTGGATGAAATAGGTGCTTGTGAAGCAGCATTGACTTGTGCTTCATACAAAGGTTTGGTATAGGTGGATACATACGAACTGCTAGGAGCACATGATGGTTGGGGAATGAAGAAATTGGATTAAGGTGTAAATTATGCTTCAAAAATAGGGTTAGTGTACACTTGGGTGAAACTAGATGGCTGAGAAGGAATAAGTTCCTACTATAAAGAAGGATCTTGATCCAGGTCATTATGGATAGGCTACAAGACATAATTATTTGATTTGTAGAAAGACTCTACTTTGGCCATGTCTATGTGGGTAGTATTCTGGTCAATTGTGGGTGAGGATGATTCAATTTATAGAAGATATGTGGAGGTGTATCTATGCAAGATATCAGTATTTTGCACAGCATGTGATGGACCCATAAACAAATATGTGCAATCTGTATGAACCACACTGACGTGATTTACCACATAAGTGGTAGGAAATGAAGATGAATAGTCCATAGATGTATTGTTTTGATTTAAAGTTTTTTTCTAATTTCTTGTTAAGACCATAAGCTACTAAACCAAATGTAAAATGTGTTGTAAAGGAAATGTAGAAATGGAAATTCACAGAAATCAAGTGAATACAATCAATGCTATGTTTAACAATTGTGTCTTGCCTCATTCATTAATTATCTCCTTTTAATATTTTTTTCATTTTTTTATTTTTATTTTGTGTGTTTGGATGCACTAATATGAAATTACAATGGGTGAATACTATGACTAGGAATGGGCAACGAGATTCAAACTGGTGATGAAATCCAACAAGTTTGCTCGAGAGTAACCTATGGTGTCTATGGGTAGATATTGATGGATGGATATGAAGTCCACTATCACGAGATCTCAAGCAATGATTGATGATGAAATCCAATCATTATTGTTAAAAGTGCCACATGCAATATGTTATTCCTTTTAAAAAGTTTTTAGTTTTCTATTGTGCTCATACAATGTTATAAAATAACTACTTTCATCAATCTAAATCAGAATCCAACATCAAAATATCAATTTTTCCAAAGAAAGTAGAGTACACCACTTAAATCCCTCTCTGAACAATGGGGGGTTCATCTACTCCTCCACCTTGAATAATCATATGCAGGGGTAATTTTTTTATTTTAAATTTTGTTCCTACTTAGATTAATAAAAACAAAAATTTCTAACCCTAGGATGCACACTACTTTATGCTTTTAATATTTCATATGCATACAAAATATGCAGCACACCAAAAAGCATGAATTCTTTTTAAATAGAAATGTGTTATGTGTAAATGCAACTATATGCAACAACTACTTTGATGCCTAAATGCACACTAGAATGATTTTTTCTAACAAATATATTATTATTTTCTTTGTAATCCAATATCTGAAAGAATATAGAGAAATTTAAAATGTAAAAGTGCGTAAAACAGATATTATGGTTTCAAGGTAATCTTACAAAGAAGCCTACGTATTTTTTCTCTTCTTTGTAAAATGCACCTAGGCACTTGTGACACCTGTGAAACACACTTGGGTGTTTCTTGAATATCCCATGAATGTCATAGGGCTTCTATGCACTTTCTACAACTTCTATGTTGTTCCAAAAATCCAAATTCTACGAAAATCGCACGATTCGTGCTTCCGAAAACCTATAAGATAAAACAAAAACAAGAATTTAGATCACAAGATAAATCAAAGTAAGAAACCCTTAGAGGGTCCCACCGTGATCGCCATTTCTAAATACAAAAATGCAACAATAAATATATAACAAAAAATGAACAAACAATGATACAAGATATTGCACAATGAAATAGATCTTATATTATTAATGTCAGTGGATCTCAATACAATCAAATGTACCTCCAAATAGGAGTTTATATTATTTATTCTTTGATATAATGAATATAATATGCTCAGGTTCTTTGAAACCCTAGCCAACAATGTTGGTGGTGTCTTCAAAGTGCATCTTTGCTCCAAAGAGAGGTGAGTGGGATTTAGATATCCATTGACTAGACCACTCTAGCTTAAATAGCTACTCAATGCCTGTATATCTCTAGATCTGCACACAAAAATGACAAAATAGGATTAGTAGTAACTATGAGGGCTCCACTGTGTGAGACCCTCAAAAATCAATAAAAACCCTAAGTGCCAAATAGTAATACTATAAGCAAATATGGAAATAATGAAATCAATACAATAATGGAATATTTACCTTGTAAACTTATCACTTTCTGATTTTGTCATTGTCATAATTGCAATAAATAGGTGTGCAGATGTCTTGGAGAAACCTGAGGGTTCGCTAGTCAGTGGAACTAGGTTTTGAGATGCTCACGAGTGCTTGATAGTAGTAGGAAGCACCCAGGGGCACTTAGGGATGGTGAAAAGCATCTAGAGGAACTTGACAATGGAGGTTATGTGTCCAAAGGTGCTCAGTGGTAACAAGAGACACCTAGATATGCTCAAGAACTAGAATAAAATCTACATAAGAAGATATTCAGTGAAGCATATGGTGGTGGATGCAGAGGCTACGGTAAGCAAGGGGAGATGGTGAAAATGCTTGGATGCTTAAGGAATTCAAAAACTTAGAAAAAACTTAGGATTCAAGGGTGAATTACTTAGGGAGTGAGCCATCAACCTGACTCCTATTTATAAGCTTCCTTAGAGCACATTAGGATTTCAACGATACAATTTGTGCGATCAAGATTAAAACGTGATAGAGGGTGGAGATTAAATATGGGTAAGTGGCATGGATTAAGGTAGATGAATGGCTAGGATTAGATCAATATGGATGGCTGATATTAATTTACACATATATACATTTATTAAATATATAAATATATAATATTAATATTTAAATATATATTAAACAAATATACATAAATATATGTAAATAATGGGTAAAAATGGTGGGAAGACCTGGATGGATGATAAGTGGCTAGATTTTGTTGTCTATATCTTGAAGGATGAAGTTATTTGGTTTAAAAATTAAGGCAAAAATCTAATACACTCCATATTTATCCTTAAGTGGTCTCTAACCCAAATGGCATACAAATTTTGCAAAGCAATTAAATGCTTAATGAAAATAAAAAAATTTAAAAAATCAATCTCATGCCTGGGTGATTCAGACAATCTCTACCGGGGTTATAGACGCTCGGTTGGTAGTATATCAAGGTCTAAAAGAGATCAAGGTCATCTCCACCAAGGCTATAGATGTCTAGATAGCAATGGAGCAATGCACAGGTACAATATTTATGAGTAACATTTCATAGCCTAAATGTAAACCAAATGATGGAATCTAGATTATCTCGAGAATACAAAATGAATCACGGTTCACACACTGAGCAGAAGCAAATGGTTCATCTATTTTTATTTGATGATATTTACCTTACTATCTTTGGATATTGCTAGATGATGTTTATTCCTTTGATATTTGGTTCCCTTGGTTTTAGAGCAGGTTCATCATCTGAAATGCTTAGGAGAATTTCCTATTAGATTCGCCATTTGTTGTGACGACGTACCCCAATTTTGGGGACCCACTTAATATTTGGTGTTCATGTGACTTACTAATAAGAGGTTACTAAAATTCGAAGATTCACCATCGTCATGGTTTTAGAGTTTGATCTTTTGTTATTTGAAAGGGTTTAGTTCCTTACTGGATGTTAGGCATTGTTTTCAGAATTTTATCTTTATGGTATTCATTATTTTCTATTTAAGCATTTATGAGTAGAATTCAGAATCTCACCATGGTTATGGTAAAAATGGCACTCACCACCTTATGATAATAAAATCAAATTTAAACCATTTTCTTATGGTAGGTATATTCCTAAAGATAGATTTGGACAATGTTTGTATAGATGATTTTTGTAGCCTTAAAATATTATTAAATTGAAGTTTAATAATAATAAATTAGTTAAAATCTTCTCCGGTCTTTAATTGAAGATTTTACTAAAGCATAGCACAGGTTTGCACTTCATTATGTTTATTAACCATGACTAGAGTTCAATTTTTAAAATGATGGCATTGAATAATGTTCTTTTGTTTCCTTTTCATTTAATTATATTCTCAATTTTAACTTTATTATTGATGCAGTAAACGTTGATAGACGCGCACCGAATATTGCTACCGAAAATGGAGCTCGTTCGACATGGAGCTCATTATCGACATGAAACTTTGCAAAATGAAAGACAAAGTGTATCACTGGTGATGATGCAGGTGGAGGTAGACCATCCTCTTCACTATGGATTTCATCACATTGTCTGCCATGGCCTACATAGCTCAGTTCTCATGGAGAGACATGAACATGTTGATCTCGTCTCTGCCACTAACCCACTGATTCGTCGTCCTACCACTGGTCTCAAAGTCCCTAAGGTGGCTTGATATCTAGTGGCAATGAAACAAATATGAAAAAGTGTTGTAAAAAGGTGTATGCTTCTATGTTTTTTAGATGATTCCTTCACGACAAGTTTCATAGCCACCATAGGAATTGATTTTAAGATCAAGATATTTAAGATTTATGGGAAATGAATTAAATCATAAATATAGTACACTACTAGACAGGAGTATTTTTGCACAATTACAACAGCATACTATCATAATGTTATGGGCATGCTTTTGGTGCATGATGTTACAAACTAGTTATCCTTTAACAACATTCGGAGCTTGATAGAGAATATTGAATAGCATGCCTATGACAATGTAAACAAATTATTGGTAGGAAATAAGGCAGATATGGATGAGAGCAAGAAAGTGACCTCAACTACTCGTGGTCAAGCACTCATCGATGAGTTTGACATCAAGTTTTTTAAAAAACTAGTGCCTAAAAAAATTGTAATTTTGAGCAAGCCTTATTTTCAGTGGCAAGAGATGTAAAGTGAAGGCTTTCTCAAGCTGATTTCAAAGCTAGGCACAAACTATCAAAATCAATAATGGGGGTTTTGAAGTAATTAAAATATCCAAATAATTATTTCTTCAAGGCTAAAATATTAAATTATTTGGACACATTCAATTAGAGCACTTCCTAAGATTCTAAAATAAAATTCTTGCACCCCATAGGTTCTATCATTTTAAAATTTGTTTAACAAAGCAAGATAAAATATGTTTAACAAAGCAAGATAAATTAGATTAAATCATTGTTCCAAAATTCACATTTCAAAGTTAGATTTAGTCATTTTATTTTATGCTCAAACAAAGCTTAACAAAACAAGATAAAAATTATTTAACAAAGCAAGATAAAATCTATTTCACAAAAACAAGATAAAATGAATTAAATCACCATTTCGGGATTCACATTTCAAATTTAGATTTAGTCATTTTATTTTATAAATATTAATAAAAGAAGATAAAATCTACTTAAAAAATTTGAGATAAAATGGATTAAATCACCGTTCTAGAATCATTATTTCAAAGTAGATAGTGGATCAATAAATACACATTTTTAACAATCACATGAGCAACAAAATTATTGCAAATCAAATCAATACTAAACCACAGGCCCCTTGTTAACAGTTACTTGCACCTCTAAGGTATTTCAGCACTTCTTCATATTTTCACAAGCATTCAAGCACATATTAAGCAAGCAATAACCTTGAAAAAAATCTGAATTTCTTTGTAAGAGAGGATTTTCTAACAATACCCTGACTGTAACGGTGATTTTGCAATTGGGCAACATTATCACTCAATAAAATTATAGGGTTTTCTAAAAATACCCTAACTATGATGGTGATTTTGCAATTGGAAAAAATTATCACTCAACAGTAGAGAATCACCTAACTTTATACTACTCAAACTATGAGACTTTTTGAGTCCCACCGTATGCCAAAAATTGTTGATTAGTAATCTGCACCTAATGGAAGGATTGTGTGCCTTGCAGACTAGATCAACATTGAGAGGTCACAAGACGGTAAAACCCTACAACCAATCTTCGAAGAAGGATAATTTATTTTGGCTTGATAACTATTTCAGTGGAGCTTAGAAAAAATAAGAAATAAATTATAACTAAGCTAACACGATTGAATTAAAAATAGGCAGATCAGTTGCATCAAGATATATGCAAGACAAAAATAGAAATACATTCACACACATAAACCATCTAATAGGTCAACCAATTCATTTCAACTTTCACTATTGACATCCACCATATGCTCGTAAATTCCAAAATCGTTAAATCAATAGTTAGAATCTAGATTGCAGAATAACAACTAATTCATTTACCAATTTTGGCAAAAAAGCACAAACATAAAATACATACATACTTGAAATGATTGGAAGGCCAGACAATGCTTTGCTTGTATTAATGTGTTTATTTTCTTACATAAAAAATGTAATGGCTTAGATTCAACCCCTTGAATTGGTTACATTTCCTATTTATAGCCAAGGAATGGGTCCTCCTCTTCTTCCATTAGATAGCTTCATTATTGCATAATGTAGCACTCAAGTGATGGGTAATCATATTTCTGTATATCGTTGCATTTGATGAGACCCCTCAAGGGACATAACACACCATCATATGATCTTCATTAATTGTATCCGCTTTCCCTGGTTAAGTCTTCATCGGCATTGTTGTACTTATTACACTTATAGCCTTTGCTGTGGTGGCTAATCATTAATTTTACCTATGACCTGTCTTATTTTGACTGCATCGTATTAATGGGAAATATTATTCTTGGGTTCCAATGTAGGATTCGATGGATCTCTTGAATGATATAATATCCAACATTAAATGTGCATGATGATATCCCAGAGATAGACCTGAAATCTAGGCTTACACCAATTTTGACCAGTCATCACCTTTCTCTATCAGGTACCAGTCATGGGTGAGATATTCGAGGACCTTCATGGGTGACATCTCACTTTTCACCCTTATCACCCCCTTCAGGTGGTATATTTGGTATACCTCCATCCTCAGGGACCTTTGAAACAACCACCCAGGCTAGGGCAAATATTTTTGGATGATTCTACCCTAAAGGTTCTTCAAACCACCCACCCAAGTTAGGGTGAGATTTTTAGGATGGTTTTACCCCTTCTTGTCTTCCAAACTCCTGCCCTGCCTAGGGTGGTGATATTCCAAAATTCTTTTTGATTTGCACTTTCCCACTCATCGTATCTTACCACCTCATCTTAGATAGTGATTTGGTTAGGGCTGATCATATTTCCATAGGTAAAAATTTCACCCTAGCATAACCCACCCGAAACATGACCTTGCTTCTTAGTTGGGACAGGAATCTAAGTGTGCTGAATTACCCACCCCACAATCACCAATCTGTATGGTGATCTACCCACTATATCTACTACTACCTATAGCAATACATAATCACTCACTAAGAGACCCTTTATATAGGAATATGGATTCCTTTGCCAACACTCTAGCTAGTTGTACAAGGGGATACCTTTAACATTTACAACTTGCACATTGACACTTGTACATATATTACATTACTTAAAGTAACTAGCTAACTACCCCCTAAGGTAATCTTCCACTCTAGCTATGTACCAAAAGTGGTACAGTTACATGACCCAAATGATGTAATATACTCTAACACCCCCCTGTATTACATTATTTGGGTTTTGAATACTTTAGTCTCCAATATGGATCTTCTTCTCTTTTTCTTGTACCTTGTTCAAGCAAGTATTTAGTGTCTTCATAATATGTTACTCTTATTGTAAGAGCTTTGACTTCTTGATCATTGGTAGTATCTTCCAGTTCTTCAATTTCTTAAATTCTTTGAGCTAGATGTCCTTTTCTATTCCCTTCTTGATATTCCAATTGTGTATAATTGTTTTGATGTTGAACTTGTTGCTATCGAGGATTATTTTGATATTGCCTTGGTTGGAATGCTCTATTTTGTTGGCTTCCATAGTTCATCTGGTTTCCTTGAATCTGATATCTTGGATTGAATCTATAGTAACTGGTGCTATACCCTTTTCTCCTGCATATCTAACAATATTTTTTTCAATGGTATTTGACCTTTTGAAGATGAAGTAATGTTCCCTTATGGATTATCTTTTGAGACAAATGCATTGTTAGTCATTTCATCCTTCATAGTATTTTCTACCTCATATTCTTGAATAATGTTGATTAGTTCATCAAATAATGTATCTTTTCTTAGAACCTGTAAAGATGTAACTAGATGCTTCTAGCTATCTGGAAGTGCTCTCAAGGTTACTTGAACAAGAAATTTATCTTTAACCTCTTCTCCCAAGGTTAATAATTTACCTTTGATATCTACTATATTTATTAATAATAGTTCTATACTTTCACCACTATTCATTTTAAGGGAATGTAATTGAGTTTGAAGATTCAAGATGGTGGCTTTATTCTTCCCTTCAAATATATTCTCTAAGTTTGTCCAATTATCCTTATATGTTCCTACTTATCTAATGTAAGCCTATATCTCATATTTGATGGTGAAGGTTATTATCATTACCTATATCTCATCTTTGATGGTGAAGGTTATTATTATTAGTGCCTTAGCATCACCCTCCTCAAACTTCTAGATTTCTATCTCCTGAAGTTGGTTTAGTTTTTTTCCCTTTGACAATTTTCCAAAGTTTTGCAAATATCAAAATGGCTCTCACTTTATTCTTCCATGAGAAGTATTTTGGACCCTTAAGCAGTTGTGGTTCTAAAAGGATGAATTTGTTTGTAGTCATGATGGTTTTTATGTGCTACCTTATGACTCCCTAGATATGTGAACTAATTCAATAAAACCTTTCTTGGAATTTAGGTTTTGTAGGCTTCCTTATATCTCCCAAGTAATTTAGGATATGCTATAGACTTTAATATAAAGCTTAGAAATAATTAGTTCACCTTATGAGTTGATTTTGTAATATTTTGAGAATAATAATCAACTTCCTTATCTTTCCTAATGAATTATGCACTTATTAATTTGAAGAAGTTCTTTAGGTTGGATTTCTTTTGTCCCTCTAATGTGAGTATGCGACAATTGTTCTAATTAATTCCAACTCTTAATAATGCTTAATGAACTTATTTCAATAATTTAATTTTCTAAATTCCAATATGCTAAGGTTTGATGTAGTATACCTTATAACTCCCTATCTTTGTAATATTAGAAAAAATTATATTTGCAAATTAATATTGAATTAACCAAGTGTTGGGGTCTGAAATTACATAAAAAAAATATTGAAACTATGACTATCATATGCTATGATCTAGTATGTGAGCACCCACTAATCATAGCTCAAACCTCGATATTGGTTGGGTTAAATATTTATTTAACCCAACCTCTAGAGTAGGCTGGTATACCTTGTCAACTAATCCGAGTGTTGACTCATTTAAGCTTAGTTAAATGTATAAAGATAGGGATAGAAATGGGGTAAGGGCTAGAGAAATAATGAATGAACTGTGGCTATATAGAGCTAAAAGCATAGGTATCTACAAGAAAACCCTCCACTATTCAAAACTAGTAATATTCATCATTATAGTATATAACATACTTCAAAGACTATTTCAAACATCTAGAGTACTAATAATACAAATAGCAGAATTATATCAATACCTAGACTAACAAAAAAAAGTCCTCTTCAAGCATATATTTAAACATGAAGTATTTCAAGGTGCTCTAAGTTAGCAATCCAATATCAATAGAATATACTAACCATAGCAATAGTAGCATAAATGACTTCACAAATCGAATCCTCACAAAAGTAAAGAAGATATAGGTTTGAGGTAAATATACAAGTAATGCTCCTTCTATTAATTTGTGTAAAATCTATAGTAGTAGGGCAAGAAAATACTCTAGATTTGACCCTTGAAAATGAGGGTTCAACCTCTATTTATACTTTTGCATATGTTTAAAATATTTGAAATAAATAGAACATTACTAGAAATTTGATACACCAAATCAGCAACGTGTTGAGGTGGAAACCTCTTGTTTAATTTGGAGGAAGAAGAAAGTTGTGGGATCCTTCGCTCCTTTCCAACTTGACTTTACAAGTCACTCAGCTTTCATGGCTTCTAGATCTAGATTTATTCAATCCATAATTGAGACCAACTATCATTCTTGTCGAGGCTATCTCGTCATAAATCAAAACACATGGCATATGGGTCGTTGATCTCTTTTTGAATGGTTGAGATTAGAGCATTAGAATTTTGGCATACTAATTCATGATATGCAACACCCCATAGTATAAAAATGATAACATCTCTTCTTCTTACTCCTTTCATTTGCATAGAATGTGTTCTGGCCTACTCCTTCAAACTCTTATTTTAAATTGGAAAGTGTATTGATTGGAAATTGTGTTCTATGTTGCACAGCGTGGGACCATGTTCTAGTCGATTTCTTTTATCTTCAAGATCATCCCATTGTTATTTTGGGCCATGGCATAGAACCATGTTTCAAAAATATGTCTTAACCCATGATTTAGAATGCCAACTTGCAAGTTTAACCAATGTTGATCATAGCGTAGAACACTGCGTTGAGTCGCATGGTATAGAACCATACTATGAGCCATGATTTGAAATACCAACTTGATAAGTTTGACTGTGTTGACTGTAGCATAGAACATTGCATTAAGCCACACAGTATGGAACATGTGTTGGCTTGCATGGTAAGGAACCGTGTTGTGAGCCATAATTCATATGGTAAACTTACTAAGTTTGACAGTGGTGATCGAGGGGTAGAACCATGTTTCGGGCCACGCAGGATAAAAATTTATTGCTAGCCACTCCATATTGCTTGTGCTCTAATAAAAATGCTAAGCACGAGTTTGATTTAGTTGACCACGGCTCAGAAAATATTGCATTACATCGTTGTCGTGGTTTGGAGCACTCTTTAGGACTTATAAAATTTTACAAAGTGTTTTAAGTATGTGGTCTTTTTGGGCCTACATTCTATACCTCCTATGGGATTTGATCATAAATCCTAAGAACTCAGAGTCTTATCCATTGGAAATCAAGATTCAAAAATAGTCTGATTTAATGACGGTGGAGTGAGATGAATGAATGAAGGGGGATTTTAAAATAAAGTGTGAATGAATAAAGTGGAGGAAAAAAACTATGCAGTGAATGGAATGAATGGATGAAGAAAAATGAAGAAATGGATAGACTCTAGTCATCTGCAAGTTTTTATTTCATAGAATAACTTCCATATGACCATCACTCTGTCAAGTATTTTTGAAGATGCTCAAAGAGTAATGGTTCATATAGAAGTCATGTGAGAGGCAATATGTAGGTCATAGAAAGTTATGCTTCATAGAATGATCTTTGGGTGATAGCCATACTTTCAAATATTTGTGAAGATGCTTAGAGCATAACTATTCACAAGGAAACCATGCAAGAGGTAAAGGGTAACTTATCTTTGCAACTCCTTCTTCCATAAGTTCAATATTGCTCTAGTTACACAAAAATGTACCCGTTTTATAAACTCAGTTTGATCATGACTCTCCTTGCAACTCAACATCATGACTTCTTCATGTTTTTCATCGGTTCATGCTTTATGACTATCCTATGATATTTTTAGGATCAAAACAACTTACAAAACATGCATATATGGCTCTTCTACTAGCTATGATATACAAAATGCTTAGCTTATTTCATAGCAAAATTTCCTTACTCCTACACCTTTTCCTATTGGTCCTATTCTTCAACCTCTTTTTCTTGCACCTTCTCAGTATCTTCTTTATTATTTTCCTCCTGGTCACCCTTTTCTTGGTGCATCTCTTCTTCATTTCTTTCATATTCCTCATATTCATTAGCATCTTTCTTCTCCTCCTCAACTTCTTCTTCTTCTTTGACCTCTTCCTCTTCTTTAACCTCAGGCTCTACTTTTGTTCCAAATAGTTGAATCATCGAATTTAGTGTTATTAATTCTTGGTTCCAATATGACTTAGTGGGATTGGTCATTTCCTTAAGCTGCTTATGAGTAAACTCTAGTTTGGTAGTTTTCTCACAGGACATGGAATGTCCTTTATTTACCAAGTCTTCCATTAAATATTTGAGATTGGTGAAGTCTTTGATTAGTTGAGAGACTTGATATGGATTGATTGGGTCCCCCAAGGCATCAATTTTAAACTCGTCCTGTATGGTTGATCCTATGCTAATCTGGAGGTCTTCCTCTGACTAAAGGATATCATTTTCATTCCAAAATAATCCAAAACCATACTGCATCATTTCTTTGTTGACATCCACAATCTCCTGTAGCTTACCTTCAATTCTATATGACAGTAGCCATCCCTTTTGGAGTAGCTTATTTTTTTATTACAATCTTGGCCACCAATCTCGTAGTATTCCATTCCTTACTTACGATGGGCTTGATAGTATCATTGAATCTGCTTTTAGACAACTTATATATCTACTCTACTTGTATCACCATGGGTTGTAGATCTTCATTAAACTTATCCTTGTCTTCCTTGGTTACCTAAAATAAATGATTAGCCTCATCCATATAATCAATCATAGGCTATATTTCTAAGCACTTATCTAATATTTTAGACCATATTTGCTTCCTAATATGTTTGACCTTATCTTTGGAAAAACCTGCAGCTCTAGCCTTTTCAACCTAAAGCTACTACTTTAAGGCTTGTATTTCTTTGACCTGGGCCTCATTCTTCTTCTTCATCTCTTAAGCTTGCTCCTTGAATTTTATGGTCTCTTGTTATTTATTTTTCCAGCTCTTGGCTTCATTTCTCATAGCCTTCTCTAACTTCTTCTGGTTGCTGATTTTTTTCTCTAAATTTTCAATATTTTCCTCTAGTTTTTCATATTTCTCTTTGCAAATATTATTCTGGACATAAATGGTCTCAATATGGGCCTTAGCTACAACTAATTCATACTCCAAGGAAAATTGAATGATATCTTGAGTATGTTATTCCAGCTGATAATCTTTCAAAGTCGTATCTTCCTCTGGTTTGCTGATAAGGGGGGTAAGGGAGATAGTTGTTCTTTGTCTAGCCATCGGATCAACAATCATGGTATTTATTTGTCTAGTAGTATGTTTTGAAGGCTGGGCCAATTTCTTGGCCTAGAAAATTTGAACCTTCTATGAAACATTCCTCACCTTTTACAAAGAGGTTGTTGTAGGATGATTTGCAAGAGTGGAGATAGTTATGAGTGAGGGGAAAAATGGACCTAGCATAGATGGAAAGGAAGTGGTTGTAATGATGGTGGAATATGTGCTTATTGTAGAGGTTGTAGATGGTGTTGAAATGGTAAAGGATGTTACGTCCATGGGATAATGTGGGGATGATGAAAGGGGTTTCCCTCTTGCTATTACAATAAATAATGATTTTTGGGGTGAAGGAGTGCGAGTAGGTGATGATGATACTAATATTTTTGGTGAATGTGGGGGAGATGGATTGACTTAAGATATTGTAATGACTGGTGAGGTGGGTGGTGAACTATAATGTGGGAATGATACCTTTTGTCCCACTTGTTCTTGAGAATGGGAGGGAGACATCTTTTGGGAAGGATAATGAGAGGTAGAAGAAGGGATAGAGATCATACCTCCACCTACCAAAGTACACTATTGCAAGATGTCATCCACACCTTGTTGTTGTATTTGTTGGGTTGATTTCTCTATAATTGGCATCGAATATTGTTTAACTACTCATGTTTAATCCATATTTTGCTTCTTATTTACCTCTTTCTCAGTCTCCCCTAACCTTTGTCTTCCTTTTTAATATGATACGCACTATATTTTTATCCTTTTTAGCATCATATTTATGTTGTGTCTCTTACAATGCAAATTCTAAACCTAGGGATAACTTTGCATGGCATTGTAGCGATGAATTTCATAGGAGTAAGCACAAAGCTATCCTCTGCTTCATCTCCCACTAGATCTTGTAAAGAATCTTTCTCTCCTAAGGCAATATGTTTTGACCTTTTCCTTGCCTGGATATTCTCTACATCTTCTATTTCATTTTTACCTAGGCCTCTACTAGAATAATGCATCTTTTTCATTATTACAGCATCCAAAGAGTATTGTCGCAATTGTTCTTGCGAAGGTTCAAAAGTGGTATGAGCTTCTTCAGTTACTAGTGGAGAATCCATTATAGTTTCCTCTACCTCTTATTGTAAAGGTAGAGAAGGGGAGTTTGAATTTACTTGGCCTTTATTTTACCCTTTTACACCTCCTTTATTTTAGCTCAACACTAGGCTTCTATTGTTCTTGGCCTTCCAAGTATTAATATGTTTATCATATAACTCAAAAAAATTAGTATCTGCTTGATGACCAAACCTAGCCCTTGCAATACCCATCTCTACTCTCATATTCCACCATTCCACAATATTACCCTCATCCCAATGATATTTTTCCTCTCTTTGATTTTGGATTCTTTCAACTGATGGGTTTTATTCTTTTCAAGATCATAATCGACTAATTGCTCATAAAAATATCTCCAAGGAGGGAGTTGCTCCATCTTGCTAACATTCCACTCTAATGGAGAATTTTCCTTGTTATTTTTGCCCTTCTCAAAGTGATACCTTGAAGTTCTTTCAAATTTAAGGGCTCTCTCCCCATTTAGGGTAACATTTCTCTCTGAAAACTTATTATCTCAAGCATATCTCTATCTTTGATAAATATACATAAGACTAAGCCTTTATAAATACTGTGTGATTTGTTCATATTGACCCTTTTTTGTTATTATAATATCATCCATATTATGATGGTAAATCAATGTCCCTTTTCTTCCCTTACCAATGTCGAAATTGACATTGATAAAATTAGCTTGTCTCATATATTCTAAGGCCAACATTTTTTTGGTGATAAAGTGGGGTAGTAGAAATGATTTTCTGGTGAAGCCATAAAGTCTTATGATTTTTACCTCAGTTAAGATGTACCAATATCATTTCTTAGCTTCCTCTATTCACAAAAAATATTTGGCTAGAGGAGGTATTCTGGGACTTTGGCCATACATAATATTTAATGCTAGCCCCATAAAATTAAATGTTGAATCTATAGTAAGACTCGATGTTTCTCAGGTGGCTAGTCCATGTGTAAACTGGTATAGGATCCCCATTATCATTTTTATCTATTATTGAAATCCAAGGCATCTCTTGATTTACAGCATTGAGGAACATCCATATCAGGTTTGAACAATTTTTGAAAGAGGAAACCTCTGAATCTCTCTTCATGCTCACCAAATACTCATGTATTCTCTTGGAGAGGTTGGTTTTCCTATCAAAGTAAAATGATCTAATATTTTCATCTCTCATTGATGTTTTGTACATTTTCTCATTAGATATGCAGTAAACGATGGCTATCTACCAAAACCTTATATATTTATCAAAATCTAGACCCTCTAGGTAGGCTAACATGGTAAAGAGTTCTAGGTGAGAAAAATGCTCAATGGCACTTGGGGTTTTAGGTAAAACCTCCCTAGATTTTATAATTTTAAATTGGTTGTAAACCCATTTTCTAAAAGGTTTGCCATTCTAAGAATAACCCTGTAGTGAATAATATTAAGCTTGGCCTTAGAGGTCGAAGGGTTTAGGGTTCACAATAGGGTCTCTACCCATAGCAAAAAGATCTTGGTAATCTTGGGTGGTTATATTGAATAGAGTTTTACCTTTAGTTGTTTTCACTACTTTAAACCTAGGGTTGTAGAAATTTACTATAGCAGATATTAGCACTGGGTAGGTATGTACTGAATCATAGATATAGAATGACAAAAATAAGTGGATGGCGTAAATACCTTGAACTATCATTGATTCCCCTTGCTAGAATTTTTTATCAATTTCTTGTCTAAGTTTATTTCTTGGTTTCCTTGTCATTATCGTATTTGTTACTACTTGTGCTTTATCTACATAATGTTGTAATTCACCGCTCTCTTGTTGAACCATTTGCTTTATAATATTTTGTGCCATATCTAAGAAAATTTCTAAAAATTACCCTTCTTCATCACTCTACAATCTCATCTCAATACTCTGTTAGCACTCTTCAGGAACTAAGTACTATTTGTGAAGTGAGCAACAATCAACTTTTAAGCTTTAAATATCTTGCATGTATGGTTTCCACTATTAATGTGGTAGATGAGCCACTACCTTGATGCACACTTCAAAATTCAAAAATGATTGAACTAACAGCACAGCTTGTGAATGATGCTTCATTCGTTGATTGGTCACGGTGTAGAACATGTTGTGGCCCGTGACTCATCCTTATCATATTCTTCTTGGTTGTGGTGCAGAACACATAGTGTTAACTCTTTTGACTTCTGTCTAGGGACATGATGTGAGCCACTGCTCTTCTTTTTTCTTTTTCTCTATACAAAAATTGAAAGAAATAAAATATAACACAAATATGTACATATATTACATGAAAATAAACTTTTACTTGAAGTAAAGCTTTAGATGGTATCCATTAACTAGGATCGGTTGTATATTTCCTTTTTAATATCAAAGCTAGAAATAACTATTCTCCTTAACTTCTGCTACTTTGAATGGACCATCTTAGAAAGAATCAAAATTTTGGTGGTTGCTTGGTTTGGATTTCTCTACATTCCACCTTAGGACTAAATTTCCTACTTTGAATTTTTTGAACCTAGCCTTCTTATCAAACCATTCTTTGGTGCCAATGGAGTGCTTCTAAAAATTATCATATGCTTAGGTCCTCTTTTCCTCCAACTGTAGGAGATGCATTAATATGGCTTCTATTGGATTATGATATGATTCATCATCCTAACTGGCCAATATTAGAGCTGGTATCTCCAGATGAGTAGGCAGAATAGCCTCTTTCCCATACACTAATGCATAAGGAGATATCTTGGTAGAATTTTTTATAGTAATCATGTCAGCCCATAGAGCTTGCTCTAGGAGAAGATGCCAACTTATTTTATTGCTTTCTAGTGCTCTTTGCATAATTCAGAGTAATTTTTTGTTAGTGGATTTTGCTAACCCATTCCCTGAAGGGTAATTGATGAGTTTTGTTATTGTCATCATTTAATTTTTAATATTTTTTCAATCTAGGGTGATGTCCAAGGTTGTCTATGATAGAAGGCTTTGGCAAGTTACATTTTAGGCAATTAGTTTAAAATATTTATTCTATGAAATAGATTTTTCTTTTATTTTTTAAGGTTATATTAATCCTAATTTACAAAATGGAAGCTAATTTAATTTTACATAATTGAAATTGCAAAATTCAACATTTTTTTTTTTTATTTGTGGAAAATATCCCAAAAGGGATGTCACTTTTGGGTAAGACCCAAGGAGGCAAGGGTATCCATTCCGCCAAAAATGCAAAATTCAACATTTAAGCTATAGTTGCAGGAATTGATAATTGCATAATTGAAAGACCTATTTTACTCTTGCTAATTGAAATGGCAGCAATGAAAATGCTAAATTGAAATCAACTACATTTAATCATGCTGAAATTCACAATGCTAAAAATTGTCAAAACAAAATGCTACAAAAACTTGTCAAAAAAAGTTACTATAAAAACTTGTCAAAAAGTTGCTACAAAAATTAAAGTACAAAAAAATAGGGGTGTTAAACACATTCAAAATAGAGGTCAATTGGATTTAAACATTCTACACAAATCACACTTTAAAACATAAAAATAACTATGCTAGAACATGGGTTAGGTTTGTTACACAAATTAAGCAAGAATTTGATAAAATTACTACAAAACAGAATTTATTAAAAACTTGCAAATTTTTCTCCTTCCAGTCCTTATATTGGTCCCTTGCTTCTTGGTATAGAAAAAATAATATTCACTCCAAAACTAAATATAATCACTCATATACTCACAAATTCACAAATATAAAGAAAACTGCACTTTATTTGAATTCAAAACACAAAGATTACAATGACTTTTTCTACTTCTAAATTATGGACTTCTACTCAGATTAGCACAACCAATAAGGGAGTAGTCATATTTATATTATTTTCTACATGAATACTTGCAACTACCAAATCAATACTATGTGTTGTCTATGCATGATTTTCCTAAGTTATTGCAGTAGACTTGGTCTAATTTAGGACAATCTATTGCAGCAACTTATCTGTGCATCCTCCAGCTAGTAGAAATGATTCAAAAATAGTTTAGGATCAGTTGTTACACCTGTTTTTACCCTATTCTCCTTCAATCCTCCTGAAATGGATGTAACTATACTTTTTTAGTTGAAATAGTTTGTTTCTACCCTTCATTCCGGAGAGCTCCAGAATGTAAGGCATAACTGTAGGAATGTATTGTTGCCACCAATTCAGATCAAGTGTGAGCACTTCCAAATGTGAAATTAGTTCTTTCTTGCCCTTTTATACATGTTCCAACCATTCACACTTACCACATTTGACCTGGTCTGTGACTTCCTTTAAAGTTGCAAAGGACTGGTTTTTGTATGTTGTTTACAACTATCCCTGCATTTTTTGCTTTATGCCTTGTTGCTCTTATTTGGACCACGTGGGAATGCATCTAAGTGGATAAAAATTCTTTTTTGGCATCAATGAACACATTCCATAAATTTTTAATTGCCCTTTTTTATTTTTTAATCTCCCCTTAAATATGATAGTTGGCTGGTTTTTGTATGTTGCACAGAATCTATCAATACCCTGTTTTATAGCAGAGACTATTTTGGCACCAAATAAACTTGAAAACTTAGTTTTAAGGTAGGATGACACTTCAAATATGCTTAAGTTAGCCATAAACCATAACATGCTTATTTGCTTTATTTTTCTATGCTACTTTACCAATAAAAATCATGCAAAAATAGTCATAAAATGCTAAAAACAATCAAAAATACAGTGTTCTACACATTAAATCATGCAAAAAATAATAAATAATGCATTCTAATCACACATTTGGCATAAAATAATATTATATTTAGTTTTTATGGTAGTATTTTAATGTTCAAAATATAACAAAAATAAGGTATTTTTGGGCCTCATGAGTAATAGTTAGAGGAATTTTGTAAACTTATACTATATTTACTTTCAAACTCAATGTACTTTGCACCTATAAAAGTAGGACCATTATCACTTACTATGGCTTCAGGAAGACCAAACCTTGTGATTAAGCTTTCCATGAATTCTATTACCACCTCTTGGTTGAAATTGCCTTAACCTATCTTGTGAAATAATCTGTAGCAGTCAAAATATATTTATGACTTGCTGAAGAGTTAGGATTTATGACTCCAATGAAATATAATCCCCACTACTAAAAATATTCTTCAACTTGGACCGGCCTGAGGGAGAATGAAATGTTCCTATTCCTCTCTACATATCTTTGGAACTTGTCACATGCTCTTGTTACCTTACAGGTATCATAAAATATAGTGGTCTAGTAGTATCCTTCCTTTATTATTTTCATAGTAGAGACATTTCCTAAAAAATGCCCTAAAAATACTTCATGGAATTCCTCAATGACCTTTTTCTTTTGGTTTTATTTCAAGCATCTTAGAAGAACTCCATCAAGATTCTTCCTATATAACCCTTTTGGCAATATAACATATTTTAATGCTTGAAACCTATACCTTCTTTTTGAAGGATTAAAATCCTGAGGACATACACATGTCTAGAAGTAACTTGTCATCTGATCAATCCAATATAAACCCTATGAATAATTGTCCTCACTTGGAACTATTGTTGATGGTTGACAAGCTGATAACTGATCTGAAAATATTTTTTCTATCATTCCCTAACATAATCCTCTGCCTATGACCAACTTAGTAGTATGTATCTCCACATCATATTCCTGGATTTTGGTAATCCAACCATCTTTTTTATCTCCCAGTTCTCCTTGTAATATGAAACTCCTAACATCTAGGTGTACCACATAAACAAGAGTTTTACTTTGATCCAAGTATTTCCTAAACTTCTTTAATGACTTCATGATCACAAATATTTGTCTCTCAATAAAATTATATTTGATATGGTACTCATGAAGAGTTTGGCTTCAAAATATGGGGTGCTCTTCTCCAACATCATTCTTCTATGTCAACACTATTGCATAGCTCTCTTCAACTCCATAGGTATATAGAATAAAATCCTTGCTAAAATCAAAGTTCACTAGTACTAGGGCAACAACAATGGCCTGCTTGATTATTTCAAAGGCTTATTTTCTTGCTTCAATCCACTTAAATTCCATACTCTTTTTTAGCAGCTCTAAAATTGGTTTAACAATTTGGAAAAAATCTGAAATGAACTTTCTTACAAAATTGATTTGCCCAAAAAAAGATTGCAAGGCTTTTTTATTTATAGGTAGGGAGAGAGATATAATTGACTTCACTCTATTAGGGTCACTAGACATTCCTTCCTTAGAGACAATATGTCCTAATAGCTTCCCTTCATGGACTGCAAATAATAACTTCTTTGGGTTTAGGGAGATGTCAAACTCTATATTTTTGAAAAAATTGCTCCAAGTGTTCTAAGTGATCTTGTATCTTGTGAGATAACATTGTCATATCATCCATATATATGAGAATGACTTTTTTGATCAAATCCCAAAATGCATAGTCCATGAATCTCTATAAAGTAGCCCATGTGTTAGATAAACCAAAAAGTATTCTTTGGTAAGAAAAGTTTCCCCACTTAGTAGTAAAGGTTGTATTGAATTGATCTTCGTCTTTTACCTAGATCTGGTTGTATCCTGAGAAACCATCTAACAGAGAAAACCTCTCAGCCCCTATAATAATCTACAAAATATGATCAATTTTAGGGAGAGGGTAGTGGTATTTCAGTGATGCTCTATTCAGGTTCCTAAAATCCACACATAAGTGGATGTCTCTATTCTTCTTCTTGATAGGAACTAAATTAGCCACCCATCTGGAGTGCTTTATGGGGTAAATAATTTTAGATTTCACTAGTTTGAGCAACTCTTCTCTCATTACCGATTCAATCCTAGGATTCATAGGCCTCTGCTTTTGTCTGAAAGGTTTTGCATAAACTTCTATCTCAATAGTATGTTGAATAATTTCTTTATAATATACCTTTAGATCTTCATATGACCAGGCTATGATATCTTGGTATTTAAAGCATAGGGATTTGATTTCCTCTACCTCTTCTAGAGAATACCGGATACTAATTTTGAGCCTTTTAGCTTTCTCTACTTCGATCTCCTTATATATTTCTTCATTGATCTCCACGGCTCTTGGTTTCTTCCTCTTCCCATACTTATTATCAAAGAGATTTTCTAGGGTGATCAAAACCTTAGGGATATGATTGTTCTTAAACTGAATAACATCTTGCTGGTCTATTTTATGAGGTAGCTCTTCATGTACATTATATAAGCAAGTTTCTCTTACTAGAAAGTCAATAATCTGATCATCACTCTCGAAAACCTGCCAAACAATTTGTTTGTCTAGCACTACAGCCCTAAAAATCAATTTAACTCTCTTATGCTTTGATGATCTAAGATCTGAGGAAGGGCTAAATTTGGAGCCCTTAACGGCCAAAGAATAAGCCAACATATTCTATTTTCTAGGAATAGAGTGGATATTAATAGCATCAAAGGATTCCATCAAATCCCATACCCTATTCATGTATGATTTTAAGTAATGGTATTTTTTGTTGCACTTTTCTCTAACTTAATTAACTATGAGCTCTGAGTCACCGTATATGTCTAAAATTTTGATCCCCATACTTTTTTTGCATCAGTCCTAAGCATAGAGCCACATACTCTACATCATTGTTAGTGCAAGACCATGTTATTCTGTAAGAAAAAAATTTCACACCTTCTAAAGCGAATTTCAAAATTACACCGACACCAACTCCATTTTTGCATATTGCCCCATCAAAATGTATGGTCTATATTTCTATCTCCCTCATGTGTTGATTGGATATGGCAAGGATCTTCTTTTCTACTTAAGAGGAGATGTGGTAAGTGCTCATACCTATACCAAATATGTTGTAATCTTCTCTGAACGGAAACTCATCCTCCACTTCTAACTCCTCAAATATCTCTACTAGTTCAACTTCATCTAGATTTGATAGGTTACACATATCCTCTTCTATTTTTTCAATGTGATATGACATAGGATTTTCAGGCATTATCCTTATCATCTTTTCTTTGAATGGAATCATTATGCCAGAATAGTCCAAATACATATAGCCTCCAAGCTTAGCAGTGAACTCTCTATAAAGACACAGGCCAAAGTAAGGCTCTAGGTCTACCACCACAATTTCTTATACAATAGTTACTTTTGGATCCCTGTGTAGTCTCATTAGTACATATTTTACCACTCCAATTGTCTTAACTAGTGTACCATCCAACTATAAAACTCTGAGCTAGGAACGGGTATACTTCATACCCATCTCATCATCGACTGCTTTGAGTATGATTGTGGTTGAATCCCCTGAATCAATCATATAGTTGTGGCCTATCCAACCTTCCATTATAAAGGAAATATAAAAATAAGGGGGTTTGTTCTTTAGGGTAGTCGGAATCATCTTCTCCTTACCATAAGGTATACTAAATATTGTGGTAGTCTATTTTTCTAAATAATTCTTACTTAAAGAAGCCTTGAGAAGATCTATCTAACATGGGATAAAGATGGTATCATAAAGGCTTGCTCTGGAGGGAATTCTCTTCATCTCTTCCACAATGATATATTCTAACTTTTCCAAAGGGGGCTTCTCATAACTTTTCTCTGGTTCACCATATCTTATCATGTATTTTTGTGTAGCTTCAATCCTCTACATCTTAGTGATGGAAGTAAATTTTAGCTTTTCTTGTGCTTCATCCTTAGAATGAACTTGTTCTTTATCATTTCCCTTCTCATACTATTTTTGAAAATTGATTCCCTTTTCCTGGCTCTTAGGAGCCACATCTCTCCTCTCATTTGCTTGAGGAATAAGGAATTTATCATTACTTTGCAAATTTGATTCTCTCTTTTTCTAAGAGGGAACCTAAAACTGATCCATCTTCTCTGGATCAACCTACAATATCTTCTTTTATATCTGGTCATGACATAAACATATTTTTATTCGTAGATATCTTGTTCAACCATTATTTGTTCTAGTTGCCACAACATGTTGACTCTTCCATTTTGATTCCTCTCAGGTTTCTCCATGACCTGTTGCACATGGCATTGGTACATGACACAATAATTTGAATCATGAGTATATTTACATACAACACACCAAACATTCACAATACTAATCTCAGGGGTATACTCTTGATCTTATTTATTTATGTTAACCTTGGCCCCTGCACTATTACTAGTACCAAGCTTATAATATTTGTTAATGTATAGAAATATGCTCTACTGAGACCTCTCCATATCTCTCTTCTCCATTGCATTCACCTTATTATTTATTATTTTCAAGGTACTGTGTATATTGAGCAATAGGGTGGATTCTTGAGGCACTTGATATGGGAGTGGTGGAAAGTAAATTGAAGCAGATGTTGCTTTGGGAGAAGTAATTGGAGCCACATGGGGGAGTGGTGATGACAAAGGAGGTGGATCCATATAGGAGAATGTGGATACTTTAGCTTGAAACTAAGGAAAGGTAGTTACCCCTGATTGTTGAGTTTGTAGCCCGAGGTCTAACCCAAGAGATCTGATATAGTACATGAAAGCAAGGGGGCTAGTTGGTCTAGCTTCAAGGGGTATCCTTTTCCAGGTCTTGCTAAATCTTACGTTAAAATCATAGACTAATTTTTATTGATGCTTTTGCATAAATATAAATTTGTTTAGGAGTGAGAAAGGATTAGAAAATTCATTAAATTATTCCATGAAAGGCTCAGCTAATGCAACCCACGAAGTGATGTTGTTGTCTTCCAAGGTTCTAAACCAATGTAGAATATTTCCTCTAAAGGATAGGGCTAGAATCCTGATAATAACATCTTCATTTTTAATATTGTGAATGGTTTCTAAGTTTACTATATCCTAGAAATTCTCGTAAGTAGTTTTACCTGAACCATCATATGTGGGTATAGCTTTGAATACAACTTGGGAAATATCATGCATTTGAGCAAGCCTTAAAGGATCAACAGTATCCCAATTAGGGTATTTTTGTGGAACTTGATTTGGATTTACATTCTGTTGTGCAACCATGTTTACTAGGGTTTTCCATGGAGTTTGAAGAGGGGTGAAATGGCTTCTTTATGGTATTTATATCCCTTCAAAGAGTGATTCTAGATATAAACTTCTTGTATGCCTAGATCTTCTTGGTAGAACCTCAAAAAATGGAACAGGTTCTTGACTATTTCTAGAAAATGACCTAGTAAACATGAAAGAATGAGCTATTAAAAGGGCTTATTAGGTTCTTGATCTCAGGGATTCTCCAAATGAATTTACTTCCATCGCTTTATGAGGTCAAGACAATCCACTAAATCTTGATTCCTCCAAGAAGAATAGAAATGAAATCTTGTGGGTGAATGAATGTTCTTATAAACAGAGTCCCACCAAGCGTGCCAAAAACTATTGGGGTTTAAAATGACATCAAGGAAATCTTGAGACTATGACTATAATCTACTATGATCTGGTAGGCGAGCACCCACTAATCACAACTTAAACCCCAATATTGGATGGGTTAAATATTACTTTAACCCAACCTCCAGAGTAGTTTTATATACCTTATCAACTAAACTGAGTGTTGACTCATTTAAGCTCAGTTAGATGTATAAATATAGGGATAGAAATGGGGTAAGGGTTAGATAAATAATGAATGAATAGTGGTCGATTAGATTTAATAGCATAGGTATCTATAGGAAAACCCTCCACAAATCAATTTCCAGTAATCCACACTTGAGACTAACAACATTCGAAACTAGTAATCTTCATCATTAGAGTGCATAACATACTTCAAAGACTATTTCAAACATCTAGAGTACTAATAATCCAAATAGTATAATTAGATCAATACCCAGACTAATAGAAAAAGAAGTCTTCTTCAAGCATATATTTAAACATGAAGTATTTCAAGGTGCTCTAAGTTAGTAATCCAATACCAATAGAATAGACTAACCATAACAACAATAGTAAAAATGACTTCATAGATCGAATCCTCACAAAGTAAAGAAGACACAAGTTTGAGGCAAACATCCAAGTAATTCTCCTTCTATCGATTTGCAAAAAAACTATAGTAGCAAGACAAGCAAACACTCTAGATTTGACCCTTGAAAATGAGGGTTCGACCTTTATTTATAGTTTTGTGTATGTTTAAAATATTTGAAAGAATTAGAATATTACAAGGAATTCGATACGCCAAATTAGCAGGGTGTTGAGGTGGTAGCCTCTTTTTTTATTTGGAGGAAGAATAAATTTTTGGGATCCTTCACTCCTCTACAACTTGAAAAATTCACTCGAATTTCATGGCTTCCAGCTCTAGATTGAGTCAATATAGAATTAAGATTGTCCATCATTATTACTGAGGCTATCTCATCGAATATTTGCAACTTAATCCACTCACATTTCTTGATCCTCTACCACTTCTTTTTCTTACTCATTTTAGCTTAAAGTCTTCAGATAACAATATAATACTTTATGCCAAGTCAAAATATTTCTTTTATACATGGCTCAAAATACATGGCATATGGGTCATTGATCTCTTGTTGAACGGTTGAGATTAGAGCATTAGAAGTTTGGCATACTCATTCATGATCTGCAACACCCCAAGGTATAAATATGATAACATCTCTTCATATTACTCCTTTCAATTATGTAGAATGTGTTCTGGCCCACTCCTTGAAACTCTTATTTAAACATATTGACTGCTTTGACCATGGGCTGGAGCAAAGAAGCCTTATTACATTGATTGGAAATTGTGTTCTCATGTGGCATGGAACCATGTTCTATCATGCTCCTCTTATGTTCAAGATAATCTTCTTGTTATTTTGAGCTATGACGTAGAACCATGTTTCAAAAATATGTCTTAACCTATGATTTAGAATTCCAACTCGCAAGTTTGACCAACACTAACTATGACATAGAACATTGTGCTAAGTCGTACGGTATAGAATCATGTTGTGAGCCATGATTTAAAATATTGACTTGCTGAATTTGATTGTGTTGACTATGGCATAAAATAATGTGTTGAGATGCATAGTATAGAACATGCACTGGCTTGTGCTGTAAGGAACCGTATTGTAAGCCATGATTCAAATGGTGAACTTATTAAGTTTTATTGTGCTAATCGTGGGGTAGAACCATGTTCTGGGCCACATTGGGTCAAAATTTGTTGCAAGCTGCTCCATCTTGCTTGTGCTCTGAGCCACACTTTGAAAAATGTTAAGCATAAGTTTTATTGAGTTGACCATGGCATAGAACATATTGCATTGTATTGTTGCTATGGTTTGGAGCACTCTTTAGGACAAAAAAGTTTGCAAATTTTTCTAAGTATGTGGCCTTTTTGGGCCTACACCAAGGTTGACAACCTTATATCTCCTACTTGGTTATTTGCAAATATGAGAATATTATAATGTCTTCAATTTAATATTGCTTTATAATTTACTAATGCTGATAAATGCTTGTTATTCCAATGCAATAGTAAATTGATTATATCCCTTATAACTCCAAATGCCTTTTAATTAAAGCAAGCAACTTTAGTATTGATTTTACCTTATCAATGTTGCATGTCGTGTTGCTTGAGGCTTTGCTCTTTTTCATTGGACCTCAATATATTTGGTCGCTATGTGTATACGATCATTCAATGCTCCTACTTTGACCTTAATTAGTTGTAGAATCTACGTGATTCTCCTTCGATATTCAAGCTTCAAATTTTCTATTCTTACTTTATATTTCGCTTAATCTTCTCTCCAAATGGTGTTGGTCTTTGCTTATGATATTGAGCATTCAGTTCTCCCTAAAAATGCTAGTTTATGATAGTCCTTTGCTACCTCCTTTGACTCTAATTACAGTGTTTTTTGGATGTTGTAATATTCTCTTTAATTACGTTTTTCTTCTTCAGGTTGGAGGTGAACATTTATGTAGCTATGATCTCATTTTTATGACTCTCACATGGAATGAGTTTTTATAATGTTTAAGATACTATCAACACCTTTTGATACATGTGGCTTGTGATATTCAACACTCTTTGAAATTATACTTTCTTAGCTTCAAGATGTTATAATGCTTCTTTATGATAACAATGTCTTGTAACACTCCTCTATGGCAATGATGAATATTATAACACTCAAGGAGTGAGAATTTTCTTTCTTAAGGGTGTTATATAATATGAGTGCTTATGTTAGTAGTGACAAGTGGTGGTTTTGCATGAGATACTTCTCCAACATCTTTCTCCCTACATATTTCTTTTGCCAATGTATACCTAGTTATTTTCTTATTCTTCAATGCTTTCTTCAGGCATAACTAAGTGATATTCTTTCTCAAGATATTGGATCTTGGTTTGATGGCAATTGTGGGGTGCTTCGAGGATGGTTCTATGGTGCTACTCTTGGCTGGTAGTTTGCCTATGGTAATGCACCTTTTGTATTGGCTAAATCTCCTTTTCTATTTGATGTAATTAGTTGTATTTTGGTACATGATAGCTACCTTAATATGTTGTCCTTTTTTTTGTTTTGACACTTGTAGATACTTGATTTTGTGGATGTCGATTGAGATCATTTGCTTCTATGATTTGAATGGTGTTACTAGACACCTAAAACTCAATGCTTGTGAAACCTAGACTGAATTATTTTCTACCTTTATTTATGTTCTAGTAATAGACGTAGAACACCTACTATGTTAAGTGTCTTGAGACACTCAATAATTTATCCTCTTCTTAGAGGTATATGGTGCTCCAATGTATTATTAATAAGAGACCTTATTTTGCACCAATTTTTAGTGTGTTTCTTGTCTCTTTTAGATGCTATTTCCTTCTTTGATATGAATGCTCCTCGCTATATAGCTTGAGGACTTATATAGAGTGATATGAAGCTTTCCTTTATCTTCTTGGATATGGCTACTAATTTCTCTTACTTCTTGAGAACAATGTGTTGTTGCTTTTCTTATTAGACAACACTAGTATCTAACTCTTCCACTATGATAGTTTAGTAAAAATGAATCCAAGCTAATAAATATATAACCAATATGGTAGAGATACTAATACTTTTTGCACTAATTTTCACTTTCATTAAAATATTTAGCACACTTCTAATAAGGTTTAAGAGAAACTAATATAGTGTAAATCCAATCTTCTTATTACTCTTTAACAATAACTTGTAATATGCACTAATTCTAACTCTTAAAGAATCCTCTATAATATCTACACATTGAATAGGAGTTAGATACATCAATGTGTAGGTAATAACCCTTAACAATAACCAACTTATGAACTTCTTTTGAAGACTGCTAAATTCTAATTAGGTATTTAAAGAAGCTAAGTTTTAATCCAAACAAGTGTTCGAGTAATGAACCCTTTTTCACCTTATTTGCTTACCTTTGACGACCTTTAAATATGATGAATACCTTGATGAGTTGATTCACAAATTTTCTTTTTGGAATGGTGGTTTCTTGCAGTTGTGAACCCTTATGGTTTATTATCTTGAAATTGTAGTAGATGGCTTCAACTTCTCCTTAAGGATGTGGACTGAAACTCCAAAGTTTCATATCTAATAATGTTGTCTTGATTGCTACCTTCTAGTAGATAATTTATCTACTAAAATATTATTGTTCAAGAATCCTTTCAGTATTTTTGTGTGAATCCAGCAAATCCCTATCTTCTAAATGTACCTTCAACCTCCAAATATTCTTGGATTTGGTAGGTTTCTTCTATTTAAGTTCTCCTTCAACATCCTCATTAAATTCTAACTTCAAACAGAGCTTTATTCTCAAGAATTTGAAAGTCTTGAGTTCTTCAATATTCTCCTTCGATATTTGGTACTCCTTGCCAAATTCTTCTCCTTTTGGTCTTGTTGTCAGATAGCAACAATTTTTCCAAATATTTCACTATCAAGAACTTCTCTTTGGTAGTGAATTTCTCCAATGAGTTCTTATCATAACTCCTTCGATGATGCTTCAATGAGATCTACAATGAGGATCTCCAAGCCTTCTCCTTGTTTCTCCTTGATACCTCTCCAAGGTCTTCAATATTGTAGCTTCTTTGGTCTTTCAAATGATATCTTTCCTTAAACCTTCTATTATGGAAGTGTTGGTAATGGGATCTTCTTCTTGGATCTCTAAAATCTGCTACTTCTAGAATCAGGTACAAGACCTTACTAGTCCTTCTTCAATCTTCCAAGAATGGAAGTTTTTTGATGAGACCTTTTGTGGGTCTTCTTTAGCTTCTTCTATAAGAAGTCTTCAATCTACTATATACAATATTTTATGGAGATCACTAGTCTCCTATATTCTTCTAAAATCTATTCTAGAGTCTCTTAAATTTGTAATAGGGTTACTCTAGACTTTTTCTTATCTTCTGCAATCTACAGGTCTTTAGTATTCTATGGAGATAACCAACCTCCAATATTCTAGGACTCTTATCTGGAGTCTCTTTCTCAAATATGGAATAAGGCTTCTGTGGTCTTTTCTTCTACTACTTGTAGGTCTACAATAGGACTTTCTTCATGTTCCTAAAATCTCCTCTTTGCTTTAGGTTTTGGACTGATTCTAAGAAGATATTCTTCCTAGATCTCTTGTAGGAATATTCCAAACTTTATTGAATGTCCTTTTCCTACAACAAAGTATTAGGACAAAAATTCTAAATTTATCAATGATGAATCATCACTAGTTGACTTGTCAATCAAGGAGAATGAATGTTGAGTCCTAGTCTTTAATATTTTTCTATAACTCTATGAAAATACTCTAGCCAAATGCAATCTCAATTTTTGGAACTGATATTTGCTTCTTCTCTCTATCTCTCTTGTGGCTCTTCCTAATCCTATTGACCTACCATATATTTGATACGACTGTTAGCTTTTGATAATGTATGCTATGGGATAATGTAATAACATGATGTAAGATATACAAAAATGTAAGATAATAGAATTCTACAATAACACTGAAATATTCTATTGATGAAAAGTGATAGAAATGTTACAATGCAGTATGGAGTAATGGGCACTCCATTACTAAAGCTAAATAACTACATTGTACTCCATCACCAATCTATATGGTGATCTACCCACTATACCTACTACTACCTATAGCAATATATAATCACTCACTAAGAGTTCTTTTATATAGGAATATGGATTCATTGGTCAACACTCTATTTAGTTGTACAAGGGGACACCTTGCACATTTAAAACCTGCACATTGACACTTGTGCATTTATTACATTACTTGAAGTAACTAGCTAACTACCCCTAAGGTAATCATCTAATCTAGCTATGTACCAAAGGTGGTACATTTACATGACCCAAATGATGTAACATACTATTAACACTTTTTTATTAGACTTCTAGGCAGTTCAAGTTTTTCATTCCCTTGTGCTCATCTCTTTGAAACCTCAAGGGGGAAAATATCCAAGCATTACATCATCAAATATAATTCATGAGCTTCATAACCTAAATTAAATCAAGAAAAATAAGGAAATCAAAATGAATTTAACCTAAATAATTAACCATCATTAAAAATTTAAGCCAAATTTGACTTAACTTGTTGAGCTATGTTACGGAATTTATGATGCTAATTTTAATATTCTCATTTAATGATAAGCATATCAAAAAGGAATAAAATATAGATATCATAAATATATCATCAAAATATTTGAATCAAAATGAACCTTGTCAAACATCATTGAATTTCACCAAGATCAAAGTCTTTATCTTTACATCCTTAGTTGGTAGACCACCTATGCTTCTATTCATGCAATTTTTCTATTGTTTGAGTTGCATAAGGGTGATAACACTATACAATTAGGGATTATTGTAATAGTATTAAAATTAAAATGATCAATTAACTAATTGCTCCAATTCTATGCAAGTCCCTTAGCACCCTATCTCTGATTATCCATATGTTTTATCATATATTCTTTGTCATTTTCCTCCCTGACTAATATTTATCACCCTCTCTAGTTTCCACTACCTCTATTACACCTATCAACTCTCTAGTTAGCTCTAAAAATGGACATCCTATATTATATCTAGCAATATATCCTCCTTATAATGGCTAATAACAATTTAGATTATAATCTTAAATCACTAATCATTGATCACTAGATATATCACTAAGTCAATCACTAAGAAATCACTAACAAGTAATCCAATTGGAACACCTTCAAAGGGTAGGATCAATCATGTAATATTATAAAGTAATCCAATTGGAACACCTTCAAAGACTATGAGGTAAGCTTATAAGAAAGTTCAATAGTAGTAAATATTGGATTATCTTAGAAACTCCATGATAAAGTGATATTTGTAAGAGGGAATTATTTCAAAGTCTTGTGACCTATAGAACTTTAGGTCAAATAATATCACAATAATATTTTGCATCTGTGATTTTTTGGAAGGGGGCTTTCTTGAAATTCACACCTATTTTTAGAATTTAACAAAAGCAATCCATCCACTCAAATCTTATACAAAATGTGTAAAAACTAATGAAAGATAAAAATCTATAGTGGGCATTGATAGGCACCATAAATAATCACTATATTATCTATAAATAAGAATCACAATAGCCTGATACAATAGATGAAGTGGTGGGGGTATTTATACCAATACCAAAACCCCAATTACATAAATGCATTTAATCTGAGCTAACATAATAAGAGGTATTAAAGGTTAATTACAATTTATAACATGGGTTTAACTATAAAAATGTTAATTGTGGTCCATATGGATTATATAATAAAATAAGATAATAAATTAAATACATTTATATAATGATTGCCTATAGGTCTATATAAAATTACATCATACAACGTCAACCTTTTTCCATAATTCATATTAAACTTCCAAAACCCTCTCATAATCTAACCTAAGAGGCCAATGAGAGAAGACATTATTGACAATAATATCTTCCTTTCCATAATGGATGCTCTAATGGATGCACTTGAGGAAGATGCATCTAGATCCCCCTCATTATCCAGAAGTATGTTGATGCAAAAGTATCTTTGCATAAGGATCTCCTTAGGTTGGATCATAAATATCACTATCAATATTAGATACTTCCATACCTATTTAAAGAACACCTCCACTAAGGCACCATATGAGGAAGAGAAACCAAGATTACTCCATCTAAAAATAAATACTTCAATCTTCTATAGGCACATAATGTAAGACTTGGAAGCATACATTTCCCTTTTACAATACACATCACCTTGTTTGGAAACTTCAACTTGATCTTAGGCCACTTGATTTCCATCACCAAAAGAGGCTTTGCATGGACTTATTAATGAAAATATTCATTACAAATTTCTAATAATAATTGGATAAAGAGTAGAAAGAAGAGATCAAAAAATATTAGATCGTCATGAATAATATAAATCAATAGCCCATACAAGGAAGAGGGATTGACTATAGCATATTCTAAATCATTTTCCTATTTTCCTCCCAAAGATAAAAAACTACTACAATTGTAACAAATCCAACTAAATCTCCCATAAATGTATATGAAATATTAGGATTTCTTAACATATTATAACTTTACCCTTTTGAAATAGGGCAATATGATTTGAATACAGACACATAATGAGACATTTCTCAATTTATAGTATGTCCTTGAACAAATATCATCAATGTAAAGGGCTCAAAATGGTGTGTAATTTGAAATAAAAAAGTGATATCAAAATGCTTTTGTATGTAAAATTTATGGCCTTTGGAAGTTTGCTCTCTAAATTAGCCCTAGAGTGACATTTTGAAAAATATCAATTTTTCAAAATTCCTTCTAATTTTTCTACAAGGAAAATAAAAAGAAATAAATTTCTTCTTTTGTTCCTTACATCAAAATCTATATGCTCTTATGCCATCTGCATCTATCTTTATTTTTGTCATCACTACTTGGGTCCAAAGGTGTGAGATATTTGAACTAAAGCAAATGAATATACCTCCTTTTTACTTTTTTGGTCAAGGCACCAAAGCTCTCGAGTGGGATGAAAACATCTCGATTCTTCCTCCTTTTCAATGAAACCAAGTCCTCTTTGTAAGGAAATAATCTTTGACTACATGAATAAGTTAAGTCACCCATATGAATTCAAAGTAACAATACTTCTACTATGATTGGTTTGGATATGTGCAAAATAGGTGTAAAATATTCCAATAATATTGGAACATAATCTAGAGTAGGCATAAATTCTTCCAAAAAATAAAAAAATGGAGAAAGAAAAAAATTGGATATTCCCTTCACCTCTTTTGTCAAAGGTATTTATGAATATCTCAGAAGTAATTCATCCTATAAGTCATAAGAAATATTAGATACTCCAAAAAATTGTGTGACCAATCAATGAAGCTCCATACCTACTCTAATACAATGTTGAAATTCACACCTATTTCCAAAAAAATAACAAAAGCAATCCATCCACTCAAATATTATACAAAAAAAATTATAAAAACCAACAAAAGAGATAAAGATATAATGGGAACCCATAGGAACCATAAAAATAACTATATTCTTTGTAAATAATAATCACAACACCTTAATATAATATGGAGTTGTGGAGGGTATTCATACTAATACCAAAACCCCAATTACACAAATAAGTTTAACCCAAGTTAACATAGAAAAATGGTTTAAAGGCTAATTACAAGTTATAAGGTGGGTTATACCATAGCAAGGTTAATTGTGTTCCATAGGGTTTACATAATAGAATAATATAATAAAATAAACATATTTATACAATGATTGTTGTTAAGCCTATACAAGATTACATCATATAATGTTGGCCTTGGATATAAGTCAAATTACACTTTCAACATGCTTTCCTCTTCTCATCCTTTGCTTACACATTGATCATATTTATGCTTAATGCATTTAATTTCAAGAATTTTGTCATTCCAATATCTATATTTTGATCTATTTATTATAAATTAATGCTTTGACGATTTGCATTATGAAATAGTAGATATTTAAATAAATAGAGTGCCTATTTTTGGTATAACAAACCCCTAACTAAACTTACAACTACCTTGTCCTATTGTGCATGCATAGACCTTATGATGGGTGGTTATACCATGTGCTATTTCATATGGACTATGATGGATGGTTATACCTTTGTCCTCTAGTAGATCTTAGATACCATGTATTGAGTAGTTACTCAACTTACATACACATTAACTATGATGTAGTAATTTCTAACATTACGGTCTTTATTAAATTATAATCATAGCTTTGGATCTATATTCACACTTTGGCTCGTGGCTTTTAACTTGATGAAATATTCTAGGCTGATGTTGGAATTTGAGAGAAAATTTCTCCTCAATGTAGACTTTCTATAAAGAAACTTAGGAGTGTCGGGTTCCACTGATCATGTATTCAAAAACACACTTATTAAAAATACTCATTCAATACTTTCTAATACTTATAGAATTCAATGCATGAATTATGTGTCTCCTCCAATGTCTTCATGTGAAGTATGTGCTACCATGCATCCTGTGTCGACTATTAAATTGATTTGTTGCTAATTTTTATCTTGTATGTGATGGGAAGAAAGTAGTGTATGGATCCTACTTCATATTATTTTGATTTTAATTTCTTCTATCATGATCAAGTTTTGTATTCTTTGCAAGTTTCACTTTTATCATAATTTCTTTGATTGATAAATAGGATGTATATTTTGAATTAAATCTTTAGCAATTCTACATACTTGTTTCAACGCCTTGAAATACCCCATAACTGCCATAACTTTTCCTTAAACAATAATTTAACAACCTATCAAGTACTCAATAGTATTTAGATTTGAACCATTAAGGCCCAGTAGATACTTATATTGTCTAATAAATATCACTTTATTACATGTTATGTTGCCAATTTTGATGATATCACAATGCATCTTATCATTTAGTATCTTGATTGCTTATAGTATAGGTGCACTCATTGACAAGAGTTTTATGGGATATTAGGCTTTGATAATTATTTATGGATATCTTGTTCGAGTTGTAAAAATAGATTATTATCTTAAAAAGGTCAAGTTTTTTGGGCTATGCCATGCTTCTTTAAATCTCTTCTCACAATAGGCCATTCATCTTGTAAATGTTTTTCTCTGTACTTGGTAAAATGAGTGGAAAAATAATTAACTTTGTACATATTATCTTCATTCCATGAACTCTTGTACTTCTTGTATTTCCCATGATCAATGTTAGATGCATTACATAACTTGGGCTTCTCATATTTTCCTTTATATCTCATTAATTTTTTCTCTTGCTTGATGTATTTGAAGTTCAATTTTATCTCTTGTTGGTTCTTGAGTGTCTTGGAGTGATCAACTAATGCATTATTTCTTGTATAATTAGAACAATTTGGATTAATACAATTTTCTTGACCTATCATATGTTTAGTTGCTTCATAGTCATACCAAACATTATTGTGTCGTCTCAACTATGCTTTGTGCAACAAACACTTCTTCTCAATCTTTTTCTTCTTATTTATTAACTTGATTTTCCTTGGCTATATTATTTTGATGCTCCTTTATCAAAATTTTATTTTGCTTGTTTTATGATGACCTATCTTACTTTTGGTTAATCTCTCATGAAGGGAACCCATCTTTAAATGAATTATGCCAACATTCCTTCACTGTGTGGCCATTTCTACCATAAATTTCACACAAATTTTTTGGAATTATTTCTCTAATTTTGATATCCTTGAATATTATTTCTCTATTCTTGGAAGTGTTGTTGAGGTCTTATACCTCTTCTAAATGGTTTTTTCCTTTTATATTTATAAGTACTTCTTCTTGTCTTGAATGTGAGGCCTCTACTTTTTGAAGTAGGTTCACCAACTTTTCAAAGCTTGGTGTTTTTTAGTGATATTTAATGTTGTCACAAATACATTGTATTAAGAAGGGAGAGATCTTAAAATGATAGGAATAATAGTTTCATCTGATACCATTTATCCCAAAGCTTGTAGTGATGCTTGTAGTTCAACAAGTTTTCTCACGAATAAGTCAAGTCTTTCTCCACTTTTCATCTTCAAGCAATGGAGCTAGCTCTAGAGAAATAGAATTTGATTTTGATTCTTTGCTTTATAGACTATTTATAACTTCTCCCATACATATTTGGTTGTGATTGAATCCTGAATGTATGCTTGTACTTCATCTGCTAATTCAAGCATGATTATTAATCTTGCCTTTTTGTCTGCCTTTGTCAAACTTTGATATTCACTTTCTATAGTAGTACGAGTAATGGTTTTGTCTTATTTGTCATTCTTATTCAAATATGAGCTACATTCTAAGTGTGGTCTTCTATGAAACATCGTTGTTCCCCCTTAATAGTTGGGAATCAAGAAACAATAACTTTGGTGCTCTACTAAACATAGTAAACTTTCAAAAAAATTGAATATTTTTCTTTCACTGAATCAACCTCAAAAAAAAAATTGATGATTAAATATAAGAGTATACTCATGACTTAATCGATGCCTCAAAATTTGAGAAAAATAGCGTCTCATCGGGCAAAAATAACTAGAGGAAATATTTTTACTCTAAGGAATATTCTTTAGAATATTCAAAATATTTTTAAGTTTTTATATGCTTCTTCTCGTTTTTCATTTTTATTAGCCAAAAGGAGTGAGCATACTTTCATAGGCTATAATAAACCTCTCCAAAAAATGTGTGGGATAATTGACTAGGCCTTTTGATGGCCATAACTTATGTTCCTCACTTTACTTTACTTCTGTGTTTGGTTCCTTAGGCCTTGACATCTTTGAAGATTTTGACTTAAGAAAATATTTTACTTCTATTGATTTTAGTTGATTTTGAGACTCGAGCATTCGTAAATCATTGAGACTCATAATAGCATTTGTATGAGATGTTTGATTATAGTTTTTCTCCCTTATGAGAATTGGTTTCAAGTATATTTCTATTGTTGTTGATATAATATTTGACCAAGATATTGATGTTATCACCTTTTTCTTTAATGAATTACCACCATGAGACTCTGATGAACATGTAGTGAGTTGTTTCATGAATTTTCAGTTGTCTGACATATTCATTCTTCTCTTAGATATTCTAAATGGTAGCTTCTTTATGCAAATTCAGATATGTTTGTTGAGCACTTACAACTCATTATTTATCATTAATTTGAATATATGGTTATTTCCTTCAAAAACATGGATTCCCTAATCTTGAATTTATAGGATCCTCAATCTAGATGGATGGTGCTAAAATTTTGTTGAGTAACAGTTGAGTGGTGTTGATGTGTCCAAACTTTAGACTTGTTCTTGGACTAGTGTTTTAATCTTTTTCTCAAAATAGGTGTGCACTTCATCTAACAAACTCTCATGTAATTGATATCTTTTGCTTGAAATGGAAATCCATATTCTACACATTTGATTCTATTCATTTTTATGATTATGATTCTCTTCACCATGTTCTTTTGAAATTTTTATCTTTTGAGAGTAGAGTACATAATATATGGTCCATGCCTTTGTTTTAGGTGTAACTAATTTCTTTTGCTACTTCAACTGGGATTTTTGCTTTTAATTCTTTTGAATATGTTGTTGTTTTTTTTTCTTTAATGATTTTATTGCAATAATTTTAATAAGCTTCAATGGCTTCCTTAGTGCCTTTCAAGTGGCAATTTATTTTATAGGGGATTCTTATGATCTCATTTCTTTTCTATTGATCTCGAGTTTGTTGCTACTTGCAGGCTATGACCTTACTGGTCTTTATTAGGGTAGAAACACTTTTCCCTTTTTAGATGTATTTTCCTCTTTGGTCTTTGGTAGGGATTTTTTACCCTAATACCTTTGATTTCTAAGAAATATTCCATGGAATTTTGCTTCATGGAGAAGATGGTTACCTCTTATTTTTTAGGTTAACCTTAATTAATATTTAGTAAGGTTGTATACCCTTAAAAGCTTTTTTTAATAGAGGGCCTTTTGATCTTCTCTAGATCAATGGGAGAGGAGGATTAGAAGGAGAGATTAATCTTTCTTCTACCTACTCTGATACCACATGTTATAACTTAATGCTTTGATGATTTGCATTATGAAATTGTAGATATTTAAATACATACAATACCTATTTTTAGCTTATACCTTTTGTTTTATTGGTAGGATAATTGGGTACTCATGCAACTATATCATCATTAGTCATCATTATTTCAATAAGGAATAAAATAATCACCATAAAAATATCATCATTAGAGTTAGGTTGTGATCATTTGATCCTTATCGTTTATCTTATCATCATAACTTGTTTTTATCTTTATTCAATATTTATCAAAATTTTAAATGCACTAGGGACCTAGCTTAGGAAAGCCTCATTTTTGTTCCCTTATGTGCAAGTATACCTATTATAATAATATTTATCAAGCCATATTAAATGCTCATGGGTTTACAAGAATGATCAAAACTTCTCTAAATGCTTGAATTAGTGTTTACTCTCTCTACTTTTGTCAGAGTCTAAACTGAGAAAAATATGATTATAGATTGTATTAGAGGAGTTTGAATTATAATATGTTCTATTTATTACATGTAATTTGATTCTATTTCAAGGAATTAAGATATCATATGTCACATTTAATCTTTGAATTTACTTTTAGTAACAAAATTAGTCTTTGCTTAAAGTAGATATCTATTATGTCCATATCTGGAATCTAAGTTGGGCATATCCCCTTTAGCTTGATCCTTCACTATTATCATTAACCCTATCTTTTGAAATGTGATTCCATGCACCTAGGAGTATAAATCACCCATCCTATATCTATGTTTAGTGTCATATACTAAGGCTTAATGACTTTTGCTCATTTAGAAAATTCAAGAAAAATTACTTACTATTACATGGTGAAATGTCCATCGAGGGAAAATAAAATCCAAGTGATGAGGTAAAAGGTTCTTAAAAGGATAGTGTACTTTGGTTTAGGATTTCCTTGCTTAGTGTTCCTCACTTGTTATTACATTTATTAATAAATCATGATAAAGTGTTTGCCATAATTTTCATATGATGGTATAATCTTCAATAATATTTCTTGAATGACTTTTTCATATTATTTTTGTACTAATAGATATATGCATGATCACTTCAACTTTTTTTAGCAGATGTAATATCTCATAAATTTATATCCATAATAATATATTAATATGGATATTCTTATCTCATGTGATAGAGAAGTCATATGTTGTTATCCCACATGCATTATCTCCCTATTTTCTTTCATTTTTTTTGGCTAAGATCCTTGTTGAGCTCTATTATCAACCCTCAAGATTAGTTTTATAGCTTTTAATAGAGTTATGGAGACACTTGAATAATATTAATAGCCTATAAAAGAGGTTGTGTCCCTTATTGAGCTCCATTGCCAATCCCTAAGACTATTTTCATAGTCATTATGAGAGTGATGGAGTTGGAAGAAATGTTACTAATATTTGCTCATTTTTTTAGATATAGAGGTAGCCTATGGCAATAGCAAATATATTCTAGAATGAATTTTAGCTAAAATATTTTGATGGCAAATATTTCTTTTGATTCATTAGGTTTTTTTAATTTTTCAACTTCACTTTATATTTTCTTCATAAATTTTTATTTAGATATCGTATCTTTTCTACGTAAAAAAAGACTTCACAAGTTTATCTTGGACCTAGGTGAAACTTCCTAGTAGTTTCACAAATATAGAACATAGAATTTTAGGGGATCATTTTATAAATAGAGAAAAATGATGGTATGATGATTAAAAAATAATACTTTGCAATATTTTGTAATCATTACACTTGGTCCTTTTGATGACGTTGTGTATGTCCAGAAGAGGGATTTTGTCATCGATGCTCACCTTCTTGCTTCCATCACTGGCCAACTTGTCGAAGGTGGTTGGTCCATCCATCACCACAAGCACAATTGGGAAGTTGAGTTGGACCATTTCAAAGGAAATGAAAAAATCATTAAGAAAGTCAAGGGGTTTGGCCTTTTCAGAAGTGACCTATCCATACCTTGGAATGTTGTCATGAAATCCATTATGGAGTTCATTTGCATTGATGACCCTGATAAACCCATGAAAACCTATCATTTGGCCTTCGTCAACCATTTCAGAGAATTAAACCCCTTGAGCATTCCTCTGTTCTTCCTAAACTCCATGAACCACTTAATTTCCTCCTGCAGAGACAAGAAGAACCACGACCTTCCCCGGCATCAAGGTATGTTTAAGGTTATTTACACTTATATCATTACCAACAGTCCTAAGGCTAACCCAGACCCTAGCAGCCCTGCCAAAAAGAATTCCCCTGTCGAACATCTGTCAAAAGTGGAAAAGAAGAAAAAGGCAACTGAAGCCCTTTCCAAATTAAAGGCAAGGAAAAGAATTATGTTTCATAGTAGTGAGGAACCATTGAGAAAGTCAGCACAAATTTAGAACCTGGTTACCAAGAGTAAGGTGATTGATATCAGATATGACAATCAAGAGAACAAGAAGCTTAAGTATTACATTATTGCCTCTACTATGGCAATGATGAACTACATGATGAGTTGTACTATGGACAAGGGAAGGATTGACATCTCCCACCCCCATTTTAGCGAGGGGAAAACCCAACCCCATTTTAGGGAAGGGAAGGGAAAACCTTATTTTTGGTGAGGGAAAACCAAGGGAGAGGGGATCTTGATCGAGGGAAATCTCTCTTTTTGAGGAGGGAAAGAAATGTCGAGCTGAGGAGGGAAAGAAATGTCGAGCATGGTTTTTATCTCGATTCCGATTCCCCTTTTATCGTTAATTGAATTTCATTAAAAGTAATATCCTTAATCAAATTCAAGGGAAGAGGAATATCGTTAATCGAATTAAGGGGAATGAAGATTATCGGAATAGAGGGAGGAAGGAAGGGGAGACCGGTCGTACTCACAAAAGGGAGACCGGGAAACCCGACCCTTACTCCTAAGAATAGATGAAATAATCCTCCTAAGAATAGATGAAATAAACTATTCCCGCTTCTCCAGAATAGATTCCATAAACTATTCCCGATAGAGAGCCTACCTAATAATAGATTAAATAAACTAATAATAGATGAAATAAAGTATTCCCGATAGAGAGTTTCAAGTTGTTAATACGTATATAAGAGAATCGACTACATCTCAGGGGCTCCACAAGCTATTCTACACTGATCAGATCACTCAAGCTAACATTGTTGCTGCTGAACCGACCTTGATGACTATCAATACTGAACCCAAGGATGATGAACCTAAGGCAATGGCTGAAGAGGACGATAAGGAAGAAGAAAAAGTTGAGGCTGAGGAATGACTTCCTTTGTCTCACCCTGTTCCCTTTGTTCCTTTTTGTTTACATTTTTCTACCCTCATCGCTTCCCTGCGTGGATCCTAAGTATTACTGGTATTTAGGTTTTTCTTGTTAATGTATGTCCTATGTTTATGTATTTTCTTATTTTAGACTTATCCTTCTATCTAAGTTTGGGTTTTGGTTTTGGCTTATGGTATGAGGTTGCATCCTCGCTTTTGGGTCTATAGGGTTGTCTCTAGTACGTCTAAGGCTGAGGTTGCGTCGGCTTCCATGGTCTTCACTAATATGGTCTTCTACTAGGATCCTCAGTCGTCCTTCCAGCATGGCACTACTTTTTTGATGCTTATGTAAATAGGTTCAAGGATCCTTAAAACCCTTTTTTTGCAATATAAATATTTTACTTAGCAAAAAAAAAAAATGGATAAAAAACAATTAAAGTGGCTATATGGAATAAAATAAATAGACAATATAATGCATGATTCCCTACTATTATAACCCTCTATAATGTGGAATGGTTCAAATACCTGTAGTTAATACACTACACATTAAATATTTTTAAGTACATGGAGTTGGCAAGATCATCAAGCTCCTCACCATTAAAAGAAGCTTAAAATTGGTATGTTCCCCATGAATGTAATACATGTTAGCCTATGTTATTTTACCATATGTTGTATATGAATAAGGTCATGTGTCAAATTAGGAACAAGTAGGAGAGTATTATATAGAATTATATATAAAACTATATTAGAATCATAATTTTCATATAATCATATATGTGACTATCGTAGAACATGTACTTACAAAAAATTATCAGAGAACAGTCAGGAAATATGCTTGTAAACCTTATAAAAATGGAAGGATGCAACCTTCATAAGGATAAAATACTAGAATCTATTATTGAGGTTTCCCCCTCGAAGAGGCAAGTGATAATATAATTGCTCTATTTTGAGTTTTCATGTTTTACTTATTTAATATTTCTATTATTAAAAACACGAAACTAATCCTACTTTTATTGTTAGTCCTTATATTTGCATTCAAAATTATCCTTGGTATAGAATTTCTTATCTCAATATACCTTAGAATTAGTAACTTCCAAGTCAACATATGAGGTCCATTCCAAGTGGTATTAGAGCCCTTTCGAGGATGTGGTAAGCTTCTGTTGTGAGTATTGTTTTTCCTTTTAAGCCTAGATCTATAAGTTAGAAATGGTGTTTTGGCCATTTTAAAATATCATGAAGGAGTTGTCATTTTTATTTAAGCTAGATTGTCCATAAAGTATCTAGTGAAGTTATGGGTGCTTAGATTGTAATACCTAGGTTGTCTACATGGAATTGAGCTCCTATATAGCTTGTGTATATCTAGAGACCATTATTAGGAACCCCAAGCCAAACCTTCAAATATAGTAAGCCAATCAAGTTAGCCATTTAATTATCCATAGTGCATTAAGAATAGCACTCAAGAATATTACCCTCATGTATTTATCAAAGGTAAGTAGTTTTCCCAAGGGTACGATCTAAATCATCCTTGGGTAGTGGCCTAAAATATTGGTACAAGCATTATCAATCATTGTTGTAGTATATTAGAGGGATATGATAAGTACACACACCTCAACCTATATTACCTCCCTTCACTAATTTTTACTTGTGGTAGTTTCATAACTACATTGGCCTTATCGTTAGTAGGACAAGAAACATAGAGAACAAAAGGCTAAAGATATTATTCTAGCTCAGGATAGTGTGATCATGGTTGAGTTTCTTTAGTACACAACACCAAAACCACTATCGAGTATAAAAAAAAAATGTTGGGGTCCAAAAAATACTTATCCAATATATATGTCATTTTTATCACCTCAATGATACGATCATTTTGGTATAAGTCACCACAACAAGGTTTTGAACCAAGACCTTTACTAAAAATAGTAACCTATTGAAAATAGCAATTATATTTTTGTAAATGCCACTAGAGACCATAACTCAAGAAATGGAGATCATAATGCATAATATGGAGGAAAAAATCACTAAGTTGGATGTCATAAATGAACTTACTACTCAAATGTCTACCATCACTAGCATAATCATAAATTTCAAGCATATACAAGACTTGATCCAAGATATCAAAATGCTTAAGCTTAAGGATTCAAATTTTGATGGACACACTAAAAATAGCCCCAAAGGTCATAAAGTAAAATCTCTTGATAGGTAAAAATTTTCCAGAGCTATTATTGAGTATAACTATCAATAGTTATGAAACCATAGAGGCATGGCCCCTAGACTCCCCAAGATAGATTTTTCAAGGTTTGATGGGAGAAATCCATAAAGTTGGTTAATTAAGATTGAACAATGGTATGAGTTGCATGATACTTCTATAAACCAATGGATTTTTGTGGTTTCCTTAAATTTTAACCTTGATCACTCCATTAGTATCAATGGTTGCAAAAACAAGTACCAAACATTGGTTGGACACAATTCAAGAATGAACTCCTTGGCCAATTTGGTCCTTCCAAGTTTGAATACTTTACTAGAGCCCTCACCAAGCTCTAGTAGATAGGTACAATACTTGAGTATATTATAATTTTTGAGAAGTTATCTAATAGATCAAAAGGTCTTCCCAACATTTTTTTTAATAGTTGTTTCATCAATAGCCTTAAGGAGGAAATCATAATTAAGGTGTAAATACTCAAACCAGCCACATGCATGACTACAATAGGGTTATCTAAACTTGAAAAAAATAAATAGAATGTTAATGGAAGTTCTCCAAACACATGGTATTTTAAAATAAAACCTTTGCACCCATAAATAGTAATGCTCCGAAGAGTTTGTAATATGAACACAACCTTGTTAGCCAAGCAAGCATGGAATATTTTCACCAACAGCAACCTTGAATGGGTCTCAATTGTCAATAGAAAATATCTTCAAAATCATTTTTTCATAGATGATGGCATTCCTAGAGAGGGCTCCACTTTTTGGAAATCAATTATCCAAATCATATCTCTAATTTAGAAGGGGATAAGGTGGTAATTAGGCATAGGGAGAAAAATTAACTTTTGTACTGACAGGTGGATCTCTAATAAACCGCTTTTAGAGAACAACGAAGTTGTTTTATAGCCTTTCCTGGACACTTTAATTGGTAGCAAGGTTGAAGATTTCATTGATGTTTCATCTTATTTCAAGTGTTGGAAAAAAATTTATATTCCAAATGCTAATGGCAAAATATTTGATGCCTTAGAAGTTCTCAAAACCATCCTTCATGCTACGGTCATCCCCACTGGTAATTCCCCTGACTCCTTTTTTTGGAAAGAGACTGATTCTAGGTTGTTCATGGTTAAATCTGCTCATGGTCTGACTATTGATCATCAAGTGGTTCAAATACCTTGTGATTGTGTGTGTATTAAATATTTCTTTCTAGAAGTTATTCATTTTAGTTGGTTGTCCATCCAAAATAAGATTCTAATGATTGATAATATTATGAAAAGGGGCATGATTATCCCTAACATATGTTATTTGTGCATGAATGCCTAGGAATATGTCAATCACATTTTTTTGGAGTGCTCTTTCTCCAAGTCAGCTTTGGATCACCTCATGTCCACTTTTCATATCTCATGGGTTCCTCCTAATTCATTGAGTCACCTTTTCATCCAATGGCCAGCTCCATTCAAAAATCTTAGATTATCTTCTTTATGGAAAGTGACCCTTCATCATATCTTATGGTAAGTGTAGCTTGAAAGAAACAACAAGGTTTTTTATTCCTCCTCTAAGAATCCCATTTCTATTGCCAATAAAGCTACTGGATTTGCTATCAAAAATTCCCAACTTTTCCCTTGTCCCAAACCTCCTAAGTCTAAATTGGAGCCTATTCTATTATCTTTCTTAAAAATTCCCTACACCTCCAATTCTAGTTTATCAACCCCCATCCCAAAGTGGGTTCCCATTGGATTCCTCCCCCAAGTGAGTGGGTAAAACTAAACTTTGATGGTGCCTCCAAAGGAAATCCAGATGATGCAGGTGCAGGTGGCCTTATCAAAGATCATAGTGGTCAAGTCATTATGGATTATGCTAAGTATCTAGGGTGTCAAACTAATCATTTTTCTGAAGGTCATGCACTATGGAGAGGGCTAGATCTTCTCAAGGATTATAAAGGTAACTTTTTATTGAGGGAGATTCTTTGAATATTATAAATGCTCTCAAAAACAACAGGGTGTCCTCTTGGAATGTCAGAACCATTGTTCAGGAAGCTAAGAAGTTGTCTCAAAATTTCAACGATATCTCTATCAATCATGTGTACCATGAAGCTAACATGCCTGCAGATATTCTTGCCAATTGGGTAGTTATCCATAAATCACTGTCCATTTGAAAAGAAAAATTTTCTCGAAAAGTTTTAAATGCTACTAATAATTATTTGGTTTGAAATATGTGGTCACAGATTTTGGCGGGTCAGCTTCTCCAATGATGACTCCAGGTTTTTTAACACAATTTGTTTCTTTGGTTCAAATTATTATGGTGGAATTTTTTTGATTAGTGTGACTCTTAGTCTTGCTATTAGTACTTGTGTTTAGTTATCATGTTCCCTTTCCAAGAAGTATGCAATGTCCAAGGTAGGCCCTGTTAGTGGGTTCATCTCATGGTGGTTTTTCCCAAGCATGTAAAGTACCGTAGTAGGTCTAGGTATTGTAATTGGATGTTGTTAAACAAGGTCAATATGTGTCAAATATTGAGATCCTCTTTTTTGTATCTTACAAATTTTGAGAATCATTTTTCAATCAATTGGCATTCCCAATCTTATCCTAGTCCTATACTTTGTGTAGTCTATCTTGTGCCATGTCTATTTTTTCTAGTGCCTATTCTCTATGGAGAATATCTAAGTGGTCATCCAATCACACCAACTTATCTTTTGAAAAGGTCATTCATTATGGTAAAATTTTCTATATTTACAATCCTAGTCAGTGTCAATCCTTTATCGTCTAGTTTTATCTGTTGTTGTGTGTCCTAGGCAGTAAGAAGCATAGTGTCTAGTTTCTATGGTCTTCCTTTTTCCTTAGTCCTACCAACATGGCCCTGCTTGGGCCATATAGCCTTCAGCTTGATCCCCTATATTAGAACTTTCTAGAATCTCATGATCTCATTTGTTTCCACAATAAGTTCAAAGGAGCTGAGCAAGATATCACTGAAGCCTTTGTCAATTCATGGAATAATAGATATGTTATTATGTGTAACCTTCATTTCAGAGATACTATTACATTTATGGCTAAGGTGATAGAACTACCAAAAAAAGGGTGATCTGTGTGAAGAGATCATCATAACTAGGAACCTAAGATCTAGGGCTTTCCAAATCATTCAAATATTTTTAGGTGGAAGGGTGTTGTTGTTGATAAAGATTCACTGCCTATTCCTTGGTCCATGGTTATTGTCTTGATCCTTCAGTACCTTACTATGGATGACCCTACCAAGCCCTTATATAGTTTCCATGTTGCTCTAGTCAATCATCTTAGGGGTTTCCATCTTGTTAATATTATCGATTTCCTTTATCGCTCTATTAGATACTCAATCCATAATTCTAGGAAACAAAAATCTCAAACTCCTCCTACTCACCAAGGCCTCTTCGCTATCATTTACCACCATGTTGAAGCCACCATCCCTCCTACCATTCCTACTTTGCTACTCCATTCCAATCCTCCTTCGAAGTCGTCCACTCACATCCTGTCTCGTTCCCCTCTAGAATTTGGTAGTGATGATGAGTCCCTTGATTATGAACCCTTCACCCATTTTTCCTCAAAATGCAAAGCCAAATTTGGCAAGAGTCCTCCTCAATTTAGGATGTCTACCTGGCTTAAGAAACCTAGGGTTGATTCCAATCAAAACTCCCCTTACCACATCTTGGATGAAGACAGTGATGATCCTTGCATTACTACTCGCAACACAATCCACATTACCATCATCAACAATAGAATCAATGCCATGGATAAGATCAGTGAGACTCTCAAGGTGCTACTTTCGACCATCCCAAATATGCTCCTACAAATTAATATGTTACAAAGGCCTAGATATGGGTCTATTGAGTACTCAAATTATTCTCATGTTGGGTCTCTCTGATTATTTTGATATTTCAATCCCCTACGTGGGACTTTAATTACTATTTTTGAGTTTTGTATTGCCCTTGCGTGGGCCTTTTTGAGTACTATGCTTCTTATTATTCAGGTTTCTATTATAATTTTTGTTGATCTTTTACAAGCATCCCCTACGTGGGTTTTTATTATAGCTCCTTTACAAGGTTTATAGGTAGTTACTTCTCTTAAGCAACCCCTGCATGAGTATTTCTTGGTTTATATTTTTGTGTATATGACTTTAGATGTTCACTTAGTATTCTATACTACTATTTGGTCCTTTTTGTTTAGGTTGCAACTGGCCAATATGTAGGCCTGTGTTATTTTATGCTATTATTTTAGCTACCAGTTCATGTACTTGGGTTTGGGACCCATTTAATCCTTGCACTTAATCAATTTTACCTACCAAAAAAAAGTAATGCTCCAAAGACTCTAGTAGTAAAGAGTCTAACACCAGAGGATATTATGAACCATAGAACCAAGGAAATTTGTTATAATTGTGATAAAAAATTGGCCACTGGACATAAATGTAGAACATAATACCTCTACCTTCTAGACAGTAGTGTTTCATCCTCTTTGGTAGAGAGGGAAATAATTTTATGAAGCTTTACTTGATGGACCCATAGAGGAAGAACCTATGCATTCCTTGAATTCCATTACAATAATATCGATACCTAAATGCATGACAGTCCACGGTTTCCTCAAGGTACACAAGGTGCTGATATTATTGGACTCTAGAAGCAACATGTAACTTCATAGATCCCAATATAGCAAAAATGGCAGATTGCTTCCTCTATGTCTAAGACCAAATTAATATCAATATTACTAATGGAGATATCATGACCTATAATAGATGGTGTCAAAATGCTTACCTATCCATAGATAATTACCAATTTCAAAATGATCTCTACACAATTCTCTTAGGAGGTGTGGATATTGTGTTAGGCTATAGCTCGCTAATTTTTGGACTAGTGTTATGGGATTTGTCAAAGTTTTGCATGAGGTTAATAATAAATAATAGGAAAAATTCTCTAGGGGATAAATTATGGGAAACTTAAAGTAATAACATCCCATTAAATACAATGACTAATAAAACAACTAACAAGGTAGTAGTTGGAAGATTTTATTGAATGTAGTTGTGTGTTATGTAGATTGAAAAGGTACCCCCAATTTTTCAATCATCCCCACTAATAATTAGAATATATTAAAGGATCCAAATTATCAACCTCCCAGTCAACCAAAGAACCATAGGATTAATTTGATACCAAGGAGTCATCCGCCAAACATATGGTCATACAAGTATCATTAGCATCAAAAGAATAAGATTGAGAATATGGTGAAGGAATTATTGGATGTAGAACTTATTCACCCAAGTACGAGTTCTTTTTTAGACCTAGTATTATTAGTATGAAAGATATGGATCATGAAGGATGTGTGTGGATATATATTGAACTTAACAACATCACCATAAAGGGTAAGTTTTAAATACCAATGTTCAATGACTTATTGGGCGAGCTACATGGGACCCAATATTTTATTAAGTTGGAACTCTGATCTAGGTAGCATCAAATACATGTATATAAGGAGGTTATAGCTAAAATGGCCTTCAAGACTCATGAGGGGCACTATTATTTCTTGGTTATACCTTTTGGCCTCACAAATGTATTGTTCATTTTTTAAGAACTGATGAACAAGGTTCTCAAGTCATATCTAGTTTACCTTGGTATTCTTTGATGATGTTTTGGTATATAGTAATACATGGTATGGACAAGTTTTTAAGTTGTAGGAAAATCAACTTAATTTCAAACAATCCAAGTGTACCTTTGGGGCAATGGAAGTAGAATACTTGGTAAATATTGTGGCCATAAATAGTGTGTGTGGACCCTACAAAAATTGATTCCATTAAGGAATGGCCCAAACCTAAAATATTGAAGAGTCTTCAAGGGTTCCTTGGACTCATAGGGTATTGTTATAGATTTATCAAGGATTATGGTAATATTATAGTGTTATTTATAGCTACGCTCTACAAGGATTCATTTATGTGAAATAATGAAGTAGAACATGTCTTCCTTACTCTATACATTATCATGTGCCACACCACAATTTTAGTAGTTCCTAATTTTTCCAATATTTTTATGATAGAGAGTGATGCATCAATGGTTAAATTGGGGTTGTACTCATACAAGAAGGTAGACCCCTTGCATGCATTAGCAAGACATTGTCTAGATATAATTTGATCAAATCAACCTATGAAAAAGAGATGATGGTCATAATATTTAGGTTCTTCATTGGTGACCATATCTGATAGGACAACATTTCATCACCAAGATAGATCATCATAGCCTAAAATATATTTTAGAATAATGGGTTTCATCCCCTAAGCATAAAAAATGGGTCATTAAGCTATTAGTGTTTGACTATAAGATTTTCTACCGCAAGGGTAAGGAGAATATGGTAGCAGATGTCCTTTCTAGACTTCTAAAAATATAGGAGACTCGCTATGTAACATCCACACTCTAGGTTGATTGGCTAGAGAAGCTCAAGTCAGAGTGGCAAGGAGACCCCGCACTTGCAAAAATTATTTAGGACCTCTAGACTCAAATAGGAGATCATCCTAACTACACATGGAGGGAGGGGATACTCTACTACAATCAAAGGGTTGTTATTCCATCCACTTCAAAACTTAGGTCTCAAATTTTAATAGAGCTCCATTCTTCACCAATAGGACACACTAGCTTCTTGCATACATATGAATGGGTCAAACATCATTTTTACTAATCAGGTTTGAAGACAGATGTGAATAAACTTGTAAACACTTGTGGTACATGCCAATGTCAAAAAGAGAAAAAAGTTAAAACACTAGGTCTACTTCAAACCTTACCCATTCTTAATTCACCATGGATATATATTTCCATGGATTTCATTGAAGGAATCCCTCAATCAGGTGTAAAAGTGGTTATTATAGTGATAGTAGATAGGTTGATCAAGTATGCTCACTTTTGCCTCTTGGGTCATTCTTATACTGTAAGGATAGTGTCATAATTTTTTATAGATGAGATATTTTGGATCCAAGGGATCCCTCACTCCATAGTCAGTGACTAGGACAAGGTTTTCACTAGTAAATTTTGGGAGGAAATCCATCATATTTAGGAGATAAAGCTAAAATAAAGTGTGTCTTATCATCCATGGACTAATGGTCACATTGAGGTGGGCAACTAATGTTTGGAGATATATCTTAGAAGTTTTATCTCTGACCAACAATCTAAGTGGGGCCAATGGCTTCCCCTAGAAAAATGGTGGTATAACACCACTTTCCATATAGCCACTAAGATGACTTCGTATGAGACACACTTACCTCTTACCTTTCAAATAGTTCAAATATCGAGGCAATTGATACAATTCTCACTTGTCAGTAGATCTTATCTACCTTGAAACAAAACTTAGTGATCACCCAAAGTCACATGAAACAATAGATAAATCAACACAATATAGAGAGGGAGTTTGTAGAAGGTGACATGGATTTCCTTCATATTCAACCCTACAAGCAGATATTTTTAAAATCTTGACTTTCTTATTAAATTTGTAATCCAACTTGAGTACTAGGTCATCAACTAAAAAAAAATCTAGGCTTGAATCTCCTATTGGATACTTTTATAAGTTCTATTATGTTTGAATTATTGTGATCTTCTTTCATTGAACATGGTCAATTTATATGATATTACATCTCTAAAATCTTCTTCACTAATGATGTCACTTAATGATCATTAGAGAGATGGAATTTAAGTTTGAAAAGGTAAGGCAATTTCACCCGATACAAATGAAAATGAATTTTCCACCATGGTGGTTCTATAACTTGTGCAATAAACCCATGAGAAAATATATAGCTTTATGTGTCGGTATTTATTATTTTATTTCACTATTTTTTGTAAATATTAACCAAAACTTTATTGGAGGATTTTTTTTCTCCATTAGATTGAGGATAGCATGGTGAAGAGAACATATGTTGAATATAAAATTTCTAAAATAATTCCTTTACATGTTTATTCTTGAAACATGAATAATTATCCAAAATAATTATAGAAGGTATTCTAAACCTATGTATGGTATAATAAAATATAAATATATAGATATTAAGACCTCTATTATATGACAAGGGCTTTGCTTCAACCCTTTTAGCAAAAATATCCAGTAGTGGTGATAATAAATCTATTACCATCAAATGAATTAGGTGAGTTATTTCATATAAGATCAAGTCCCTATATGGATAAAGGCTAGTATACATATTTAGAGTTTGGGAAGTATCATGCACAAGTTTAGAACTTTATTTATAAGGTTCACATTTCGATACAAATTCATGAAAATATCTTTCTATAGTTGGCCAAAAGTATCCTATGTCAAGAATCTTGTAATTAGTAGAATGTCCACTAAAATTATCACAACAAGAGCCAAAATGGAATTCATGTAAGATCTTAGGTACTTAATCTCCTAATAGTAATCTAATCAACATACCATCATGGTTCTTATAAGAAAACATATTTCCTAGGATGGCATGTCAAATGGCTTGCTTGTGAATGTGAACCTTATCTTCAGCATTGGCTTTCTCAGCATATGTTGGAGACTCAAAATATTGGATAATGTCTTTGTACCATGGTGAAGAGCTACTATATGATATGAGGATAAGATAATTTATACAAATACCATCTCTTTCAATTCAATAACCAACAATTACAAACTCATGGTTGACCTTAATGATATATTGATATCTTCTAAGTCTTGATGGGGATAAAACGATATAGTGGATGAAGATAAAGAATCAACAACTTGATTTTCTAATCAAGGAACATACTCAATAAAAAATACTCAAATGACTATGAAATTTCTTCAAGAATACCATTGTAATATTTCATATGCTCACTTTGGACTTGATATTCACCTTTGATTTCCTTAATTAATTTTGAATATTCTATTGATGTATCTTTTTTTATGAGAAGACTAAGGATTAATTTCAACCATATAATACCTAAGAAATATTTGTTTCATTTGAAATTTTTTTGTTCATTTTAAAAGTTTCATCTTTATAACCAACTATTTTTGGTGTGTCATATTTCACTTCATTAGAAGGAGAATGCTAGGACTCACAAGTGAGCACTTCTAATAAAGATGTAGCTTTTATTAGGATAACAACCATATCAACTATGTTGTTAATAGTAATACCATTTTTCTACTATTATTCCATTAGAAAGAGTGTCCTACTATTGGTTGTGTAAAATACTCACATTTCGACGATGAAAAGGAATCTCTTTGGTGTTATTCATCCAACAACTACTTATACTATCTTACTCTTTATTTATATAATCCACATACAAAAGTTCAATTGTGTTTATTTAATGTTATTTTTGTTATTTCGCCATTTGAATAAAGTTTCATGGGCTTGAGGCTTATAAATTATACATCCTACCTAACCCAAGACTCTATTTTTATTTTTCATCATTATCTTTATCCATACTAGCTACTTTCTTAAAAGATTAAAATTAATATTTTACTTATACAATTGCAGTACTCACTTCTTGCAATTTGATATCCTATTCTCATATTTGGTAAACAAAATTTAGTTTCCCTAAAAATTAGTTGGATCAATTATCTTCATATTTCTTTGTAAATAAATTCAACGATAGTGAGAAAATCACTTTTCCACTCTTAAAATCTTTACTACCTATTTGAAATTAGTGGGAAGCATATTATAACAAGGTTAAAAAATAGAATGAAATATATAGTAGCATTCACATAGGATGATTTAATGGAGATCATCAAGAAAGAATATTATCCTATGGGATCCTATGAAGAGAAATACATGCGATGGCAATAATTATGTTAAGGTAAAGACCAATATATCTAATATTATACTTATGATTTCCACTCCATGGTAGAAAATCTAGGTATTCAAGATATCAAAATACATCGAATCCTCAAGTACCGCAGTGGCCTATAATGGTACATTTGAGAGGACATGGACCTCTTTAAATTTATTATGAACCTATCTTCTCATTCCATAAATCATTCAACAATTTGCATAAATATTCAACATGCATCCACAAATAAATATATTGCACAATAAATTGCTCATAATAAAATAGATATTGATTATACCCTTGAGGTAGGGCAACACCATACAATGCTCCTTTTGTAAGGAAGCCACTCCACAAGATCTCTAGCTCCATGAGCCAAGACTTCTCCAAGAATACTTCATAGATCCTTTCACAATGGGGGTACATATCTCTTTATACAAGAGTGTTATGGTTCACCTTCCATGAGTTACAAGATCACACATGTGGTGGTTCACCTTCCATGAGTTACAAAGTGCATAATAATATAACAATATTCCTTGTCGTTACATATGACAATCCCCCAAAAGATACAAATATGATTCTATGACATACATATTTCTAATTTGACATATGGCCTTCCTTACTCAATAATTAATTAAAAGCTCATACCATTATACAATACAATATTAAAATTAAGTACCTATCTTGGGTACCTAATAGAATTCAAGACATTAAGAGGTGTATAAACTTGTCAAATTGGAGTAGAAGCACAAAAACAAAATAGAAAAGTATGAGAAGAAAATACAAAAAATTAGAAAACTAAGTATCAATAAAATAAATACAAGTGACTCTTCAAATAATTAAGATAAATGGGGTCAACCCCAAAGTTAGAATTGGAACTAGAAAAAAGCTCCCAAGAAAAGAATCCCTCAAATACCAAGAGCGAAAAATGATGCAATTATTACAAGAGCAACAGATATTTGAGGGAAGTGTCAAGCATCATTAATTGATAAGTTGAAACCCTCTACATCCACTACATCACCACTTCCACAATGATAAGTTAAGTATAGGGGGAAGCAAATCATGGAAGCTAAACAAAATGTGTTCGTTACCACCATACATGCTACATCAAAGGAGTCATAAGAGGAGGAACACCTACTTCACTCATAAATATGGGTTAAGGATAAGCCATTACATTTTATTATTGATAGTGGAAGTTAAAAAATCTTATTTATACTCAATCGGTGAAGATTTAAATTTATCTGTCACACCACATCCACAACCATATAGTGTTGGATAGTTACAAGGAACATACATTTGTGTCACTCAAAAATATCTCCTATCTTATGCCATCAAGCCCTTCAAAGATGAATTTTTATGTGATGTTGTACCCTTGGATGTTTGTGATGTGATTTTGGATCAACCATTATGTGGAAGAGACATGGTGTTGATGATTCTCGGCCCCAAAGTGTCATAATCATTGTCAAAGGTTAGTGCTTCAGGATCCTAGAGGTATCTTCTCCTACCTCTTTTCCTTAATCAATGATAAGCAATGCACAAAGATGATAGCCAAAACAAGAAAATTCATTTTATTGATGATTAAGCCATAAAATGAAAAGATATCCATTGCATAAATTATGGTCCCTACATAATAGAAACAAATAGACCAAATTGTAGCAAAATATGATTTTTTCAAGTCACCAACTAGGGTTCCACTTCATTATGTGTTGAGGAATATTACATTTTTTGGTACATGCTAATGTACTCCCATGGTGCCTTCATGGTACAATTGTAAATATGTAATAGATTAGGGTTGAGTCTATAGTTTTTGTGTATGATTTATATTTCCCTTTCATATCAGTTTTAATGTGTAGGAAATGCACAAGTGTCATGTAAGAGTGCAATGTGTAGGAAATGCACAAGTGTCATGTATGTAAGAGTGCAAATATGTAATGTGAGGATGTGCACAAGTATATTAGATTAGGAGTGCATGTAGAAGTGTAAGAGTCATGTAGATGTGTGCAAGTGTCTGAGAGTATACAAGTGGCAAGATTATAATCCAAGAGTCATGAGACTTTTCATATAAAGAGTAATAGTCAAGTACTTGAAGAGTCACGTTACTATGGCTATATTATGGAGATAATACTCCATGAGAATATAACACAAATATCAGATTATAGAATTGTAACAGGAAGAAAAGGAATAAAGCTTGTCTACAATTTTAAAGCAATTAATATTGTAAGTTTTCTTCATGCATAGTTCATGAATGACTTGGTCTATTTACATTCATATTTGATTATATAAGTGAATTTTATTTTATTTATTATATTGGCCTTGATATACATATTAATTTGCTCATATATTATTCTACTCTTACATTATTATTTTGACCTTTAATATTGTGGCTATTTTATATTGGGACATGTGATATTTTGTGGTAGTAAGGCTTAAAAAGCAAATAGTGGTATCAAAGATACCACCTGGCTCTATCCATTTTGATAGATTTATTTATTATCCACCATTTCCAATAATTAACTTTTTCCACTATTAATAAAGTTAATTTAGAGTATCTCCACTTTGAAGGCAGTGCAAACTTGGGCTCTAATTTTTAAAGGTCTTATTGAGTACAATTTAAGGGGATAAGGATTAGTCACCCTGATTTGGATGCTAGGGTCTTTCCACTTAGTTAAAGGAAAACCAATGAAGACTAGGAATCAACTAGACTAACAAAAAGGGCCAACTTAGAAGAGTTGGACATTGATAGAGATAACCAACTAAAAATATAGTTGAGAATTTTAGGGACATACAAAGTCACCCCGATAGAAAATTTGGATTCTCTAGAGAAGAAGAGAAGAATCACTATTTAATATTGAGGAAGAACCAACTCAAGATAATATTGGTCATTCGAGGACATTTAAAGTCATCCTAACTATAGACACCAAAACCTAGGCATTCACAAAACCACATTTTGCATCCCACATCACAATCCTGCATAATAAAATTATATACCTAAGTCTAAACTTAGGTGTATAAATCTTGCACATTATCCTATTTTCTAGATTTTAATAAATCTGGAAAATCTGCCTAGGATACCCTACCTAATCACTAGACATGTGTCCTAGCCACCACTACCCCATCCCTTGCCACATCTCACACACTCATGTCCCCCTTATCCCTTCACATGGGACATCCCTCACACCTCACTCCACTTGCACTCACCCACATCACCCTAGTTAAGTGAGACACCCTAGGTGACTCACTCTAACTGCCCCTTCCATTTGGTAGCCCTGGATTACCACTTGGTAATCCTAGCTTGCCACCTCCCTTTCCCTCCAAAACCTCAAAATGGCCTATAAAAGCAACCCAACCCCATCAACCAAAGGAGTAGAGAACATACACCATCAGGCTACCAAAATCACACTAGGAGCTCGCACGCATCTTGAGGAAACCAAAGATTTGAAGCCTCGAGTCATCTTTTGGAGCTTTCTACCATTCAACCTCAACCACCCATCCATGGTTACATAGTCACAACCACCCTCATACAAATTCCTAACCACCCATCCATGGTTGACTAGCCAAAACCACGCATCCATGGTTGCTCAAAACCTAAAAAACACAATAGACATGGATCAGTAAGTTGATTTTTAGCAAGGCATCTAGTTTTATTTTTTATGTTTTCTGCAATATTAGTTTGAGGGTTTTTTTATCTGCATTTATATAGGTGCTACTAACCCTTGTTTGATTTTTCATGTGTGCAGGAGATAGGTACTTGGAGAGTTATTGAAGCTGGAGTGGTCCCATTGCTGGATACCAAAAGCCCACTCACCCTTGAAGCTGTAGTAGAGGAACGAAGAACACAGAGTTTGTTGAAGAGTTAGAAGACCCCCCTCCATTATTAAATCATTGTATTTAGAAGAGAGAGATATCATTGTAACATTACCCCCAAGACATTGGGGTAAATCAAAAGCATTGTAAAATTGGGAGATTCAGGCTCCCTTGTATTAATATAAAAGAAAATCAATTTTTGCAATCTTCTCTTTTTTTTTTCATGTATATTTTTGTGTATAAGAAATGGTGATCATGGTGGGACCCCCTAAGGGTTCTATTTGTCATTGCCTTGCTAAAATTTATTATTGATCTGTATTTTCTATGATTGTAGGTTTTTGGAGCTCGATCATGCGAATATTAGAAATTAAAATTGATGGATCCAGATTTCGATTTACCTTACTTGAGCAACCATGAGGATGGTTATAGATCATAAAATACAATGGTTGGAATTCTATGAAATCATGCATCGATGGTTGGAGCACTACATAACCATGGATCAATGGTTGGAAGTATAGGAGGGAGTAATGAAAGGATACAGGTTTGTACATCTAAAACCCTCCTTCCTTTTCTTGCTTTAGAATTTCATTAGGTTAAATAGGAGTCTTTGTCCCTGTTTGCCATTGTTTGCATCTAGGTCTTAGGCTAGGCATATTTAAAAAAAAAAATAAATAAAGAAATCTGCATTTTAGTTTAGTCATTAGAGCATCTGCATAGCCTGATTAGGAATAGACCAGGCTCATTTAGGGTTTCAAACCTACTCTACCTTATTTTCTAGCATACAATTGAAATTATGGGTCCATGGTTGGGAACTCCCAAATGCGCATGTGTGGTTGGTTAACCGCACAGTCGTGGTTGACCAGACCTAACCACCCATCGGTGGTTGGCTCTGTATTTCAAAACTCTGGTAGATCTTACCTAAAATTAGCCATTCACCCCTGATCTATTTTTTCTACTACTGTATGTTTCTACTTTCTACATTTAGGCAATAAATAGAATTGCATGTTAGCTTGCATTACACAATAATAAATGAAGCCTTCACACACTTGCACGTGAACATTGGCAAAGGTTGGACTTCACCACCAACCCCCAATATATTACCCCATTATTTGGCCAAGGCCGATCCAAGAACCATCGTAGCCATGGAAAATAGCATGCATTCCTCTTCGAAGGGTGTATCACTACCCATGGTGAACTGGGTGAGGGTTGGTAGAACCTAGGCTCCCTCATCGGATTTGGGTTTCATCACCAAGTCTTGGTGGGTTTCACAACTTGGACTTCATCATCAAGTTAGTGTGTGAGAGCATCTAGGTGAAATCCATAGATTCATTTTAGGGTTAAACATTGCACATCGTTTACAAAAAATTAAAAAAAAAAAAAATAAAAAAAATCAAACTTTATGAAAACTTAGGAGCAAACTTGTTTGTTTATTTACTTTGCATGTTGTTTTCTTGTGCTTCCATCACATATTCACACACATACATTCATATTTTACACTTCATCCCACCCTTAGCATATGGTAACAACCCATAGCCAAGCTAGAAAGTTAGCCCAAATTCAGAGTCAGTTGCCTTCTTCCATGGAGCCTCCATCTCAGTCTTGTTAGGCCCCTAACACTTTGGTGGTAGGGCAAGTTAGTGTATTGTCCCTAAACTTAAATGTTGGGCCCTCTAGTGGTGCCCCTATCTTGGACATAGATATTATGTAGAGGGCTACTCATGCCATCCTTGAGACTCCTAGGAGTGAGCCACCTATGCCATCGAATGATCATGTCACATATGTGGACATGGATATCATTAGGCTATACCTAAATGTAGCTAGTATGGTCTTTCCATCATTACCTCCACTTACCATTCCACCCCACACCTTTCCTCCATCACAGCAGGAAACCATCTTCTCACACTCATAATAGTCCAACCAAATCTTCATGAATCCACTCTTTGAATCGATTGCTACCACCATAGCTCATAATCATCCATCATCATCTAACCAACAACCCTTCATCTTGCCAAATCAAAATATCATTTGTACTAACCCCCTCTATGAAGCGTAAGTCAATGCTACTTCATAGGTCCCTACATCCATCCCATCCACTACATCCATAGATCCCATACATCATAACATCCCCCATTCAATGGTAATACCTTTTACCACTTACCCTCCACCTACATCCACTAACATGGTTGCCACCCAACCATCCTAATCATCTACCACCTACATGGCCATACCATCTTCATCTATGATTGCCATGCAATAAGCCTTCCTACAATTACAACAATTAATCATGGATAATGCTAATCAAAGCATTAATCCTAACCCATAGCAATCATAGAGGATAGATCAAAACCAACCATCAACATCTCATCAACACACCTTCTTCACTCAAGATCCATCTTGGGTGTTGCATCCCCCAACCACAACCATAGCCACTAATCCACTTCATCAAATGTATGCTAACTCTTCAAGTCAACATGCCATCATACCTCCATCCCCTCATCACCATCAAAATCATCATCAACAACCATACCATAATCCATTTCATGCTAACATCCCACATCATCCAAACCCCACTAATAATGCACATTATTTCTAGTAGCAATAAACCAATTAGGGTTTTAACCCTCTAGAAGATCCAAAGTTTCAATTTTTGTAAAGTTAGATTGATAGCCTAGCCATGCAAACATTGGGTATGCAATACTAAAAACCTACTCTAAGGTAGCTACTCAATCATCCAATTCATGCTTTGGTACCATCATCACCCTATCTGATAGACTTTCAAATACCAAAGTTTGACAAATTCAAGGGGGATGAGGACCCTTAAGAGCATGTGATTGGATTCATTAATGTGTGCTTCAGAATAAAAAATAATGATGCACTCATGCTCCATACTTTTCCTCAGATGTTTGGGGAGATGCCCTAGATTGGTACAACCATTTACCACATCAAAGTATCTATACTTTTGAGCAACTAGCGGACCAATTCTTGGAGTGGTTCTCCTTGAATGTTAGAAAGAAGACAACATTGACCGATTTGCTTAATTTATGATAATATGATGATGAATCGGTCTATGATTTTGGCAACCATTGGAGGGTAATCATGACCAAATTACCATTCTCCCTCCCTATGGTAGAATTAACATGAATTTTCATAAGGAGTTGTGCCAAGCCTATCTCCTTGTTATTATAACTACAATAATATAGAACATTTGAAGAAGCACTCACCCAAGCTCGAGTAATAGAAGAGATCAAGATTCAAGAGGGCGAGATCAAACCCAAAAATAAAGAATGGTAGAACAAGAATCAAAAGGGGAATAACCATGACCAATCCAAGGCTACTCAGGTTAATCAAGTAGTCTTGGGCCAACCTTCACAACAAATCCAACAAGCCCAAGTCCAAGTACAACAACCCCAACAACAACCACAACAATAGAATTATCAAGTGGTTCCACCCCCACAATAGCTGCAGAACCAAGCTCAACCTACAGAAAGGCAACAACATCAATTCAGGCCCAAACACATTTACACCCCATTGCCTGAACCATATTCATCCATTTTCTAGAAGTTGTATGATGCACAAGCTTTCACATTGCTAGAAATGAAGCCTGAAGATCTGAATAAGCCAAAACCTAGAAACTATAGAGAGCATCTATATTGCATCTTTCATCGATAGAAAGGTCATGACATCGAGACTTGCTTTGGGTTTAAGAATATTATGCAAGATCTACTTGAAATGGGAAAGATCAAGATTGATAACCCCTTAGCCCAACCAAATCAAAACCTTGGAATATATCAAACACCATTACCTCATCATGAGGTAAATCAACAAGCAGTGGGAGCATCAACTTCTACAGTTCCTCCCAATCAAGTTAATCATGTGTCACAACTATACCAAGGTTTTATGGGGGCTATCAGTGTAGTCACCCGAGGGCAAAGAAAAATGAATCACACATAAGCAAATGAGCCAACCCAAGCAGCACCAACTCCTATAGCACAACCTAGTGTGCCCATACAACTAGGCCCAACCATTCCACCTCCACCCATTCATAATCCAAATCATCCATCTCGACCAATCATCACCTTGAGAAGTCGGTTGACATAGAGCCTAAGAATGACATCAACCAAATTATCAATATATGAGCTCATACAACAATCTCCCCCACATCATGAGGTATTTATGGAAATCCTAAATTCCATCGAACTACAAATAGAAGATCCTAATACCTTCAACACTTTTGTGGGGAGTGTCCAAAATTGCATGGAACCCTCAATAGCATTCTATGACTTTGAGGAAAAGAGTATATCATCGAAGTTACCTGATCCTCCATTGCATATTGTAGCTCATATTGATAGAAAACCATTTAAGAGAGTGCTCATTGATATCGGTTCCTCCATCAATCTCATCACCACCCCAACCATCAAACATCTCAACCTACCATCATCCCATATCACCACATCCACCTTCACCCTACGGGCCTTCAATGATGCTTTGTGTTCCACTATGGGGAATGTAGTTCTACCTGTAATAGTGGGGGTGAAGACCATCCATGTACTCTTCCACATCTTGGAAGGGGCTATGTAGTATAACATACTTCTTGGATATCCCTGGATTAGGGAAATGAAGTGTGTTCCCTCGATATTACACCAATGTTTGAAATATGTGCATGAGGGAAAAGTCCATTGCATTCAAGCTGACACTGAGCCATTCAAGTACTACAACTTGATATCCAATCCATATGAGCCATTGCTTCCATCCACCCATATTTCCATTTAGCCCCTCATTGTTCGAACCACCCCAACTAACAACACCTCATCCAAAGCACCCATCCTAGAGGCTTTGCCAATAGTTGATCCTACCTTTGCATCTCAAAGCATCAACCCAATTCAACCCTCATCCACTTCATATCATTTTTCCATCACACCTGATCATCCCGCTAACCAACCATCATCTTCATTAGCCACACCTCCCACTTCACAAACACCCTTCACCTTTTCATCCCAACCAAATCCACCAACCACTAACAATCCCATCAAACCAAATCCACCTCAAACCTCACCACCCATTGTCTCGTAGATAGGGTCACCTATCCGAGAAGAACCATTATCGAGTGAACCATTACCTCCATCTGAGCCATAAACCACCATTGAAGCATCCACCTCAGCACCTGAATCATCTACATCCCAACCAACTCAAGTTGTAGTTCATCTCACCAATCTAGGTATTGGTGAGTACATAGTTGAGAGTGTCATAATAACACCACCTATCTAGTCTATCAGATATTATGATCACCCATGTGACCCACCTTTAGCTATAGGTGTAGTGTACAGAATGGGTTTCAAGCCAAATAGGATCAAATTTGTATATGGGGGAGTGGATTCTTCATCCAATCCACCTCCTCCTAATGAGGAACCCATACAAGAATTTTGTGCCAACCTAGAATATCTATCCAACCTAGATTTTCCCTTGTGATATTTTTGTAGGGTTAACTGGTAGGGATTTGGTCTTGGATGACATGAATAGGGTCTACATCACATCATTGAGCCCCAATATCGAGAAGTGCATGATCACTCTGGCTTAGGATATAGGCCATCAACCTCAAACTCTTCTTTCGAGCATACATTTCAATGACTCACCTTAGAGTCCGAAGAAGAGGATGAGGAGAGCGAAGTGATGATAGTGATGATGAGTATTTGGACCCTAACTTTGCACCTTATTTAAATGAGGCTTTTTAGAGATTACATTGCATACAACTATGATTGATTATATTTTTGATGATTACATCTTCGATGAGGATTTTGAGGAATTTCAAGAAATGGGACCAAACCTAGATATGATCAATCACATTTTTGATGGTCCCCAAGAAGATGTGGCCCCTATAGAGCCCATCGAGAGAGATGAGTGCTACACTACAATGTTTCCTATAGATCACTCCATATTTCACTTCAATAAAGAGTATGAGCGACCTGAGCTAGATCTACCACCACCACCTTGGTTGCATTCATAAAATCATTATTCACCCATCATAGGTCAGTTGCACCCTAGAGAGAGTGAGCAAGATAGTTCACTCCTCAAATCATAGCCACCTCATTTCCACCAAGTTAACATGATTTTTGTTGACTTGTTCACCCCACTCTATAACCCATATGATTTGGTGAAGCTGATTCTAATCGATGCTAGCCTTATCACCATGGATAGGATTTCATCCCCACCATCCATCACTGAATTTATCCTATATGAAGAATTGCTAAGAGCTTCAAATGCTTATATCCCTCAACAATCTTCACCTTTGCCTGCTTCTATTTTTCAAATTGAAGTAGAGGAGGTGTTACCTAAGTCCTTTGAGCATGTGGAGGATGATATCCATCTCATCCCTACTCCACATCAGTTGGAAGAAGGTTCTCATATGCTTATCGAAGAATCCATCGATGTGAACCTGATTCAAGATGTGGATAATCCACAAATCATGAAAATAGCAAAATATTTATCCATAGAAGAGAAAGAGCATATGATTGATGTTTTAACAAGGAAGAAAGAGATTTTTGCATGGTCATACAAGGACATGCCTGGCCTTGACCCCAATTTGGTGGTCCACAACCTCACCTTAGCTCCTGAAGCTAAACCATTCAAGCAAAAATTAAGGAAACTTCATCCTACCATAGCACTCATTGTCAAAGAAGAGCTACAAAAATTATTAGATGTGGGTTTCATAGTACCCATTGATTATCCAGAATGGCTCTCAAACATGGTACCCATTCACAAGCTGAATGGGGGGTATGCGTATGCATAAATTTTAGAGATTTAAACAAAGCGTACCCCAAGGATGATTTTCTATTACCAAACATCGATCAACTTGTAGACTCCTGCGTAGGCCATGAAATGCTTTCTTTAATGGATGGTTTTTCAGGATACAACCAGATTCAAATTAATCTTGAGGACCAACACAAAACAACATTCACTACACCTTGGGGGACTTTTTGTTACAAGGTGATGCCATTTGGTCTTAAAAATGTAGGAGCTACTTATCAACATGCCATGACGTATATCTTCCATGACTATATGCACAAAATCATTGAAGACTATGTGGATGATCTTATTGCAAAATCCAAAACACGTCTTGAGCACATTGAAGTACTAGAAAATGTTTTTGATCGATTGCTTGAACATAAAGTGAGGTTAAATCCTAAGAAGTGTGTATTCGGAGTCACATCAGGTAAACTTCTAGGATTCATTATCTCCAAGTGAGGCATTGAAGTGGACCTTGATAAGGTCAAGGCCATTATTGAAATGCCACCTCCAACAAATCTTAAAGAGTTGCATAGTTTGCAAGGAAATATTCAATCCATTCATCGATTCATTGCACAACTCTCAGATAAATGCAGGCCTTTCAATCACTTGCTATAGAAGGGGTGACCTTTTCTTGGATAAAATAATGTCAAGAGGCTTTTGATGATATCAAGAAATATCTAGCTTCACCGCTAGTACTAACATCACCTCATCTAGGAGTCCCTTTTCACCTTTACATTTCTACAATAGATTTTGCATTAGGGACAATGCTTGCGTAAAAGAATGAAAATCATAAAGAGCAAGCAATTTATTACATTAGTCGAACTTTGGTGAGTTATGAAATAAGATATGCTTATGTTGAGAAGTTGTGCTTAGCAGTGGTTTTTACCACTAAGAAACTCAGACATTATATGCTAAGTAACACTACCTATGTCATAGCTAGAGAAAATCCTCTACGTTATATGATGACTCGCACATACAATAATACTCAAACCATAAAATGGATAATGCTCTTAATAGAATTTGATCTTGAATTCATTAGCCAAAAATCCATCAAAGGTCAGGTGATAGTCGATCAACTCGTAGAAGCTCCACTTCCAAATGATCAACCTCTTCTTATAGAGCTTCCAGATGATTCAATATTTTCCATCACTGAACAAGAAGAACTAGTCCCTCCTGAGGATGATGTTGACATCACTCTCTTCTTTGATGGATCAAAGTGCAAAAAAGGACAAGGTGTTGGAGTCATATTTTATACACCCAAAGGAATGCCAATTCCTTTATCATTCAAACTTGACTTTCCATGCACAAATAACAATGTAGAGTATGAAGCCTTAATATTGGGGCTTCAATCAACATTAGCTATGGGCATTAAGTGTATAAGCATCTTTGGTGATTCCCAACTTGTCATTTGCCAAGTGAAAGGAACTTACCAATGTAAAGAGCTAGTCTTGAAACAATATCATGAAGTAGCAATGAAATTGCTAGCAAAGTTTGATTGGTACGAGATTGACAACTTGCCTCGTTCGACTAATAGATTTGTGGATGCGATGGCTTCTTTAGGATCATTGATTCCTAAGAATAAAAATGGAGAAGTCCAACCACTTATCATCACAACAATGTCCAAATCCGCAATTGCATGAGCAAAATCTGAAGGTGAGAAGAGTGTTTGTTTAATCCATGTAGAACCATATGAATCTTGCCTTGATCAAATAAGAGACTTTCTCAAGTTTGGGACCCTCCCATCAGATTTGATGAACTACAAAGAGAATATTCAAACAAAAAGTAGCTCGTTACACTCTCTTGGGGGATGTGTTGTATAGACATGGCTATGATGGAGTCTTACTTCGATGTCTAGATCTCGTAGAGGCACAAAGAGCCATAACTGAAGCCCATGATGGTACTTGTGGTGGCCACTTTAGTGGAATGGCCATTGCAAAGTGTATTTTGTGCATGGGTTATTATTGGCCCACCATGGAAAATGATTGTTGTCAATATGTGAAGAAATGTCAAAAATATCAACATCATGCCAATTTGACTCATGTACCATCACAAGCATTACAACCCATTCAAATCCTTTGGCCCTTTTCACAATGGGGCCTAGATTTGATTGGTAAAATTTCACCTACCTCTTCGGGACAACATAAGTTCATCATAACTACCATATAATACTTCACCAAATGGGTCAAAGTAATCCCAATGACCACTATGATTGGACCTCGAATTGTGGAGTTCATACTTTAGCATATTATCTATCATTTTGGGATTCCCTCAAAGATCATTTTTGATAATGGCAAGTCTTTCAAAAATAAGGATGTTCGAGCATTATGCAACAAGTACAATATCCAACATAGTTTCTCGACTCCTTATTACCCATAAGCAAATGGATAAGCTGAAGCGACCAATAAGACCTTGATAGCCATTCTCAAGAAACTTGTCAAAGAAAATCATAGAGATTGGCATACTCAACTCCCCTTGGCATTATGGGCTTATCGAACAAGCATCTGAATGCCAACAGGGGCAACTCCATTTTCATTGGTCTATGGAGCTAAAGCAATCATACCTCTTGAGCTCGAGATCCCTTCTTTATGAGTTGCATTACAAGAATTCATGGATGATGACATAACTAGACAAGCACATCTTGACCAACTTACACTCCTTGATGAAAGGTGAATCAATGCCTTAGAACATCTACGAGTATATCAAGATCACATCAAGCATGCCTATAATGCAAAAGTCCATCCTCATGAATTCCAAGTAGGAGATCTCATTCTTAAAGAGAATCAATAGAACACCAATGCATTGTCGCACTTGAGAGATAAATTCATGGCTAATTGGTTAGGTCCATACATTGTTAAGCAAAAGTTGGGTCCAGGAACATATAGACTTGCAAATTTAGAGGGAACATTGGAACCTGAGCCATTAAATATTATACACCTAAAGGTATTTTATGCATAATGCAGATTATAAATATGTACATATACATGGCTAAAAAATATTCATTGCATTTCATACATCCATCCATGCATTCCACCTACATTACATAGATGCATTTTAGGCATTTGTTCATACCATTCATCATATTAGGGATCATTTGGTTAATTTGGATGATCGCTAGTCCACTAATGTCTTGTTACCTTAATCAGGGGCACCTTACATCAAACATTACTCATCACTCCATCAATCACAATAATTTGCAGCTTTCCTTATAATATTTTGATGATTAAGGGGTTCACATAAACTAGGATAGATATCGTATAATCATTAGCAATAATGATTATGCGGCCACTGACTATTTTGTGTGCACCTTTTAATTTTCAAAAGCTTGTAGTGAAAGTATCACAAAATCTTACATACCACATTAATCCATAAGCAAAATCCAAATGTTTTCAATCACTCAACCACTCCTAGTGTTTTGAGCAACCTCAATTAAAAATCAAACAATATTTAGAAGCAATAAGTTGTTCCTGGTCAATCAAGTTTCCTCTTGGACCATGCACATCAAAACACATTAAAATATTGTGAATCTTAGGAATGATGAAGTCATGAGTTGCTATTGCCATAAAGTGAAAGGTTTCCCCTATTCATCCAATTATGTGCATGGTCTAGAATGCTAAGAGTTGACAAAAGGACAAGCTCCACCTTCATCCCAAAAAAAAAAAAAATCCCTTGCTCTTCCTCAAAATGAGCAAGTATCCCAAAAACATTACAAAAAAAATTCCCTTGCTCTTCCTCAAAATGAGCAAGTATCCCAAAAAGCATTAAAAAATCCCCTTGCTCTTCCTCAAAATGAGCAAGTATCCAAAAAGCAATAAAAATGCATGTTGCTCCATTACAAAAATGAGCAAACTCAAAAATAAAATCCCCAAAATCCAATGCAATAAAATAAGGGAAAGGAGCTTGAATCCTTGGAACTCTTAGTGTCTCAAAAACCATGGGGTGATCCTCATTACAACAATGGGTTGAATGAAACCCACCTGGCAATGGGGTATCCTTACACATGGTGCCATGTCTATCACATTAGTGACCTTATTTTGTATAGACCTATGGATACTCATGGATGAGCTAGCTTATTGGCATAAGTTACAATTGATCAGTCTGACCTAACTCATAATGAGAAATGAACAATCATTGCACACACAGTTGGTCCTTGAGAAATTTGAAACCACTAGGACAACCTTAGCATCATGAAGATTTGTGAGATACATAGATGAGTTTGTTTGAGATCACTAGGATGTTTGAGTCTTTGCAAAACAACCATAGATCATCTATCCAAACCATCTAATATCATTTACATTATTACATCTCATTATACATTTCATTTATAAATACCAAATGTTAGTGCCCCTGATTAAGTGATGAGAATAAAGTTGATCAAGCAAAAGTCTATAACATACCAAATGATCATTAGAACATAAGCATTCATCATTCATTCCATCTATCACTATGACATCTCATATGCATCCATACATACAATAAAGAAAAAGTGCAAACACAAATGATCACAATAAAAGCCATGTATATATATGAATCACATAGTACAAAAATACTCAAAGGTTGTATACATCAGAGCATTAAGGCTCATAAGAAAAATAAAAAGTATAAAAAGAGGTAATAAAGTGCTACTAGCTAGCACCACCATGACTCCTATGAGGCCCATGAGTTGATCCCTGTGAATTAGATGGAGCATGGAAGCTAGGAACCTGAGATCATGAACCGCTAGGTCTAGACTCGCTCCCCTGCTAGAGCTTGAAATTAATGATGTAGGAGGTAGAGGTAGTAGAATATGATGTTGACCTAGAGTGTCCTCGAGCATCACAATATAAGTAGCCTACCTTTAGGTAGTAGCCAAATCTATAGCCTGCCTCTCATCTAGGATATCTTAGCATGAAGAGATGCAATAGTAGTAGCATCCCCACCTCTACTAGGTCCACTCCATAGCCCATCCACCTCACTTTATAGCAATCTCACCCTATAGCCTCATGATATCTACATCATGAGACTTTATAGTCTCTCCAAGCTATCCTGCTCACCTGGAGAATCCCCCACTCCTCCTTAGTATGGCATGGAGGAGGATCCTACCCTCCATCACCCCTGCCTCCACTTATACTACCACCACCTCCATCTCCTCCAACCCCAAAATCAATATCTATAGGCTACACATCTATCTACTCACCCCCTACTACCACTACCCTGATGATGCTTCTACCATGAGAAGCTTACTCACTAGCATCATGCTCATCACCACTAGTTACATCATCCATAGCCTAGCTAGGTGCCCATGGAGGCTATGCAACAAACCAAGTATCATACTCAATCATTGTCCTAACATCATCTACATCTGGGACATCAATTACCTCATCATCTATGGCATCATCCACTATCTAAAATTTAGGAGTGACTAGAAGACTCAACTCATCACCTCATCGCCTGTACATCATTAGAGCATCTAGAACACCCTATGTCAACCCAAACTATCTCATCACCTATGAGAACTAGATAAACTCCATCTCTCACCCATGCCTACCAACCACCCATCTACCTCGCCTAACCTATCAAAGTTGTGCTGCATCACTATCCCAAGCTAGACCTCACCAAGGCCACCAATAGATATCACTACTAGTGAGAGACCAAGCCTATCCCGATACTCCTATCCACTATGAATAGGGTGACTTGATGAAGTCTCCTCGTTGGTCCACCAATGGAGAGCACAAGGTAGTGAGTGATCCCACTCATATGGTAGACCCTCTGGATGAGCTATGCTGATGTGCTCCCAAGCCCACAACTAAAGTAATAGACTACATCCAAGTCCCTTTTGCTCTCGCCTCTTCACCTCATATAACTCCACATACATCTGGCATAGAAGAGTGGGAGCCCATGCATAAATCTGAGGCTCAACAATCAGATGTAATACAAGCCCCACCTGGTTCCAAGGGAACCTAGAGCCCATGTTGTTAGGCAACAACATGTTGCCTATGATGTACATCATAAATGTTTGAAGTGCACCCAACTTCTCATCCTTAAATAACTGAATATATGGGATCCCTCCCTTGCTATAATCTACATCCCAATCATCTCCATAGATGGGTCTCAATGCCTCCTCCTTGTCGTGGCCCACCTGGACTGGTGAGCCCTTGATAGGAACATGGAAGATGTGGTAAACATCTTCTAGGGTGATAGTAAGCTCCCCTATCGAAAGCTAAAATGACCCCCTATCAGGGTCCCATCTCTCCACTAGGGCCGATAAGTACTCCTCATCCATCCTCACGATCTCCACTCACCCACACCCTACCAACCCCATAGTCTCTAGCCACTTCCAATCATCATCTGTGAGGGCCTTCCGCACTCGAGATAATGTGAGGCCATCTGTGTCGAGCCTCAATGAATTTCACCTACAAGCACAAATAAATTCATATAAGTGAAAAAAAAAAAAAATTCATCAGCTTTATTTTCATTCAAAAAAAAAAAAAATTTCTTTCATTTTCAAAAAAAAAAAAAAAAATAAAAAAAAAAAAATTATTAAAAAAAACATCCACTTAAAAAAAAAAAAAAAAAAAAAAAAAAAACATAATAAAACTAAACTAAGAGTTTAGACCACCTACCTCAGCATAGTGGACTTTAGCTTCTGCTCCATTCGAGCCTCCAGCCTCTACAGCCACACCTGCTCCACTCGTCTCACCAACTACCTCCATAGCTCCACTCACTTCTCAAACCGCTCAAGAAAACTCAACCATAAAAATGAAAAACTATTTGTGCCCTATTTATAGCATTTTAATCATGAGCTTCACCCATGTTGGTGGTGCCAACCATGGATGCGTGATTGTAGGAAAAATAATCTCTGTTAAAAAAAAACATTAAACAATCATCAACATCACATTAACAAAATATCATCATCATTTAAGTGACCCTTGTATTTAGTGAATTATCCTACACACATTGTAGCGACTAGTAATCCATGCAATCCGGTAGGATGGGTAGCTCACCATAAGGACACTTATTCACAATCATCCAACATCATCACATGTGGCATTAAATCATCGGATACCTCAATCTTTGAGTATGGCTCTGTTCAAGCTAATTTGCACAAGGTTATCCTTAAGCCCTTTCGTTGGGTTACAAAAGTGAAAAAAATCAAATCATAATTTGGTAACAATCACCGAAATCACTACGAGTATCGAATTCCTAGTGTGCTGGTTCCTAACAACAGGAATTGCTAACAGTCGCATGGGCACCCAAACTCCCAATGTGGTTGGTGATTTTACCATGACATTTTGCGCATCATCGAAACCAAAGGCAAATTTGCAAAAAAAACCATCCCAAACTTGGGGTATCAAGTTGATCTTCAATGTCATACATTTGCATCCATCACATCCACCCCCTTTCATCATCCACATTTGGTCAATTGGCTCGTGGGTTTCATTCTTTACCCATTCACCAATTGAGGGGGTAAGCAAACAAAATCAAAATTTTCAAAAATCATTCATTCTTGAGCGTCGAGAAGATTTGAGTCCATTTATCCATCCAATAAGGATAGGTGTCTTTTGTTTTTGCACCGCATTGTGTTTTACACAACATGGTACAAAAAGGGGCATCTGTAGACACCAAAACCTAGGCATTCACAAAACCACATCTTGCATCCCACCACACAATCCTGCATAATAAAATTATATACCTAAGTCTAAACTTAGGTGTATAAATCCTGCACATTATCCTATTTTCCAGATTTTAATAAATCTGGAAAATCTGCCTAGGATACCCTGCCTAATCACTAGACATGTGTCCTAGCCACCACTACCCCATCCCTTGCCACATCTCACACACTCATGTCCCCCTTGTCCCTTCACATGGGACATCCCTCACACCTCACTCCACTTGCAGCCACATCACCCCAGTTAAGTGAGACACCCTAGGTGACTCACTCTAACTACCCCTTCCATTTGGTAGCCCTAGATTGCCACTTGGTAATCCTGGCTTGCCACCTCCCTTTCCCTCCAAAACCCTAAAATGGCCTATAAAAGCAACCCTACCCCATCAACCAAAGGAGGCTAAGAACATACACCGTTAGGCTACCAAAATCATACCAGGAGTTCGCACGCATCTCGAGGAAACCAGAGATTTGAAGCCTTAGAGTCATCTTTTGGAGCCTTCTACCATTCAGCCTAAACCACCCATCTATGGTTACACAGTCACAACCACCCTCCCACGGTTTCCTAACCACCCATCTATGGTTGACCAACCACAACCGTGCATCCACGGTTGCTCAGAACCAGAAAAGCACGACAGACATGGATCAGTAAGTTGATTTTTAGCAAGGCATCTAGTTTCATTTTCTATGTTTTCTACAATATTAGTTCGAGGGTTTTTATCTGCATTTTATACAGGTGCTACTAACCCTTGTTTGCTTTGTCATGTGTGCAGGAGATAGGTACTTGGAGAGCTATTGAAGCTGGAGTGGTCCCATTGCTGGATACCAAAAGCCCACTCACCCTTGAAGCTGTAGTAGAGGAACGAAGAACACAGAGTTTGTTGAAGAGTTGGAAGACCCCCCTCCTATCAAATCATTGTATTCAAAAGAGAGAAATATCATTGTAACATTACCCCCAAGACATTGGGGCAAATCAAAAAGCATTGTAAAATTGGGAGATTCAGGCTCCCCTATATTAATACAAAAGATCAATTTTTACAATCTTCTCTTTTCTGTTTCATGTACATTTTTGTGTTCAGTTCTTTTGGTTATACTAACATTGATATTGGGTTCTCTAGAAAGGAGAATAATAATATTGGATTCTTAGATGTGATCTAAGACATTGAAGATTTCAAACATCAAAGTTATAGTACAAAAGATTGGGAAGCTTCCTACAGAGATAGAGAAGAATTTCAACTTCTAGAGATAAAGAGAGAAAAAAATAGTAAGCAGAGAGGAGAATAGCATCAGAGTGCAATCTATAGCAAGGAAGAAGATTAGTGTGGAGTCATCATCCACATAGAAGAAGCAGCTAAGCTTAGTGAGACAAATCTAACAACCGATCATAGCAAAGAAAAAGCCTAAGTGGCCTTGTAAAAGGATATTTCCCAAGCGGTCTTGTAGAAGGATAAAGCCTAAGCAGCCTTGTAAAAGGATAAAGTCCAAGCAATATTAAAAAGGATAAAACCTAATCAGCCTTGTAAAGATACTAAGTAGCTTTGTAAATATTATAAAGCCTAAGAGGCTAAGAAAATATACAAATCCTAATTTAGTCATCATATAGAAATAAGATAATAGAGAGAAAGGCAAGAAGCTAACCAGTGTAGTATGTGAGGTAGACAACAATATCTACAAAAAATATTATATTAAAGGTTTGAAGTGGCTAGACATAAATGAAAGTCTACATTTTAAGCTAAAGGTTATAGAAGCCAACGTGTGTAGATGTACAGTGCAATGCTACCTGAGCACGAGAAGCAAAGCAAAAGTGCTCGAGTTGAAAGGAAGCAACAACACTTGAACCAAAAGTGTGTGAGCTAGAAAGAAGCAATAGTGCCCAAGCCAAAAGTGCTCGAGCTAGAAAGAAGCAACAACACCCAAGCCAAAAGGAGTCACAATGCCCAAGCTAGAAGGAAGACACAACACCTGATTTGAAAGCAAGTCACAATGCATGAGTCATAAGGAAGTCATTACACCTGAGCTAGAAGAAAACTAAAGCACCTAAGCCAAGAGGGAGCCAAAGCGCCTAATCCAAGAGAAAATGAAAAATGTTTGAGCCAAGAGGGAGCCAAAACATTTTTCCCAAGGCACCTAAGGTAAATTTTAGATGAGCAAGAGGATAATAAAGTTTTCACAAGCAGGTCATAGTGGAACGTTTCTTTAGAAGGACAAGCCAACAAATATAAGCATTCAAAAAATGCTTACTGAGGTTACACGTTGGACTTACGTGCAAATTAGTTGTAGCGCCATTCAAGTTGATGATATTATGTAACGTTCTTTATGTTACTCTTTTTTTAGCACTAATCATTTTGGAGGGAAAGTTTTTAAATTTAATGTTGAGAGAAGTTATAAGGTGTATTTGCTTTTATTAATTATTGGAAGATAAAGTTAATTCATAAGGTTTGGAGTGGTAAGGAATGCTACTAGGTTAAAAAAAATAAAAAAAAATTGAAGTATTTAAATTTAGAATATTTAGAAGTTGGAAGTTAAAAGGTTTTTAAAGTTTCTAAAGTTTTTAAAGTTTTTGAAATTTTATTTTTTTGGTTAATTTCAAATTTTAGAAAAATAAAAATAAAATGAAATTTAAAATTTGAAATTATCCAAATTTAATATTAGGGAGTTAAAATATTAATTAAAAAATATATATTAGGGATTTAAAAGGCTTTCTACATCAAAGGATTAGAAAATTAAAATTTGCAAATTTCATATTTTTAGTACATATTTAAATTTGGGAGATATAAGGTTTGCTACTTCAAGATATATTGAATTGCAAACTTCGATCATTATAGAAGGAAATGTGAATTCCATAATCAAAAGGAAAGATCAAAAGTTATAAAATCTAGCATTAGAAAATTTGGTTGAAAAAACTAAGGGTAAGCTAGATATGGCTTTACACTTCATCTATAGAGAAGCCATGAATGAAATTTTTGAGAGATTTGAATATTATTTACATTCAAAACTTGTTGAAGCAATTGGTAATTCAAAGGATGATATTATGATACCTATTGATATAGGTAGTCTAATGTATATGGCATTGCTTTTGCTTAAACTTCATAAATATAAAAATTTGAAACAAAAGGAGTTGATTAAAACTCTAAAAAAAATGGTAAAAATTAATACAATTGAATCAAGTGAATCATCTCTAAAAACAATGTTTCATTTTTCATGTAATATTGACATTCCAAGTTCATCTAATTCAAGAAATTATTATGATGCTCTAAGTGAATGTTCAAAAGATACAAAACAATATCAAGATTATAAGAAAACTAGATCAAATGAAGCACATGATCTAGAGATCAAGGACAAAGAAAAAGTTCAAGCTATTCATACACATGAACTGAAGTCAAAGAAGAAGTTCATGCAGTTTGTGAACCAGACACAAAGTTTGAAGAATCAAAGAATGAGGATAAAGAACTTGAATCAAAACTCAAAGAAACAAAAGAAGAAGACAAAAAAAGTAAAGAAGAAAATGAACCTAATGGATCTCATGCAAAAGATCATGAACAATGCAAGTTACTTAAAGATTGAAAATAAATATAAAGACCAAGATTGAAGACTAAAGTCTTCAATAACCAAATAATGTAATATAAGGGGGTGTTGAGAAATATTACATTATTTGGTATATGCTAATGTACCCCCATGGTACCTTTATGGTACAATTGTAAATATGTAATAGATTAGGGTTGAGTCTATGGTTTAGGTGTGTGATTTATATTTCCCTTTTATATAAGTGTTAATGTGTAGAAAATGCACAAGTGCCATGTAAGAGTGCAATGTGTAGAAATTGCACGTGTCAAGTAAGTTAGATTGCAAGTGTAGATTGAGAGAATGTGCACAAGTATCATGTATGTAAGAGTGCAAATATGTAATGTGAGGATGTGCATAAGTGTCTTATATTAGGAGTGCATATAGAAGTATAAGAGTTATAAAGATGTGTGCAAGTGTCTTAGATTCAAGTGAACATGAAGAGTCTTGTATGCAAGTGGCAATATGGTAAGCCAAGAGTCATGAGACTTGCCATATGAAGAGTAATAGTCAAGTACTTGAAGAGTCACATTACTATGGCTATATTATGGAGACAATACTCCGTGAGAATGTAACACAAATATCAGATTATAGAGTTATAACATGAAGAAAATGAATAAAGCTTGTATACAATTTTTGAGAAATTAATATTGTATTATTTTATTCATGCGTACTTTATGGATGACTTAGGCCATTTACATTCATATTTGATTATATAAGTGACTGTTATTTTCTTTACTGTATCGGCCTTGATATACATTAATTTGCTCATATATTAGTCTACTCTTTTATTATTATTTTGACCTTTAATATTGTGGCTATTTTATATTGGGACTTGTGATATTTTTGTGGTAGTGAGGCTTAAAAAGCCAACATTATGAAGTAAAGAATTCCATTGATTTAGTTCTTGATTCTTCTTTTCCTAATGAACCTATTTATCATAGATCAATCCTTGAAAATGATGAAATCAAAAGATAAATCCAAGAATTGATTCAAAAGAGGCACATCAAACAAAGTGTTTTACCATGTGGTAGTCCAATTGTCTTGGCTCTAAAGAAATATGGAACGTGGAGACTCTATATTGACTACATCGCTCTGAATAAAATGACTGTGAAGAATAATTATTCACTCCCTCGGATATATGACTTGTTGGACCAGCTCCATGGTGCAACGTTCTTTGCCAAAATTGATCTTAAATCCAACTATCATAAAATACCCATAGAGTCCAATTGTCTTGGCTCCAAAGAAAGATGGAATGTGGAGACTTTGTACTGACTTTAGAGCTTTGAATAAAATATTGTGAAGAACCATTAGTCACTCCCTCAAATAGATAACTTGCCATACCAACTCTATAGTGCAAAGTTTTCCAAAATTGATCTTAAACCCAACTATCATCAAATACCCATAAATCCCAATGTCATATGGAAGACTCCAATCAAATCCAAGGAGGGTTTACTTGAGTGGCTAGTTATACCTTTTGGATTGACCAATACATCTACCACATTCATGAGGATGATGGATGACATCTTGCATCCCTATACCAACTCATTTGTGGTTGTCTACTTAGATGGCATTCTCATCTATAGTAAGACATGGGAGGAACATTTGCAACATGTTCAACGGGAACTTTAGATTCAATTATGACACAAGCTATATGTTAATTTGGAGAAGTGCTCATTTGGCATGACAAAGATTCAGTACCTTGGGTATATTGTTGAAAAAGAGGGATTCCATGTTTGATCCTAAGAAAATTCAAGTGATTAGAGATCAACCTACCCCAAAGACTCGAAAAGAGCTTTGCAACATTTTGGGTCTTGCCAATTTTATTGTAGATTTGTATTAGGATTCTCACACATTGCTTGGCCACTACACCAAGTGGCCAAAAAAGGTGCCAAATCTAAGTTCCATCATGGAGATACACAACAAAGGGCATTTGAGAGGTTGAAATACCAATTGTGTTCAACTCCTACACTTTCCCTATTTGATTGACATTAACCTTTTGAGGTAATGGCTTATGCAATAGCGTACGCATTAGGATCTATTCTCACAAAGCATGGGCATCTAATTTCTTATCATAGTGAAACATACAATGAAGCAATTTGAAAATCCCTCACATATGACAAAGAGCTCTATGTCATTTTCCAAGCATGTAAACAATGAAAGTAGTACATCTTGGGCAAGAAAATCATCACCTATTGATGAGGATTGATGTTAGATCTTTCATATGACCCCTCTAGTAGTTCCTAGCTTAGGTTTGCTTAGTTTATTTCTAGCAAATTCATATTGTAAGTGAGTCTCTTTCTCACATGCACTTGTGGGCACTAGTTGTCTTCTAGTTGTCTTTTAGAGTGTTAGTTAGCAAGTGTGAACTCAAAGTAGGAAGTGTGTGCTTCAAGTTAGCTAAAATGGATCTTCTAGTTAGCAATCTTAACTTAGAAGTTTACGTGCATTCTCCTTTGCACCTTTGTAGCTTTTGGTTGAAGCGTATTGAATCAAATCCATGATTTCATGGGTTGGTTATGTATTTTGGGCCATTAGTGCCTATATAATGATTTGTAAATAATAGAACACTTAGTTGGATTTTCAATCCTTTTCATTGGTATCAGAGCCTAGTTCATGTTTGCACTAGGGCTTGTGAGGTGAGAGGATAGGAGATAGAAATATTATGAGAAACGTATTCTCATTGAGGACTCGGTTTAAGCCCAAAGGGAGCTTGAAAACCATTCGGAGAAGGAAGTTCCTTCGCCGACAAACCCCTCGATCCAACTTTTTGCTTATGCTTAAGAGGTATAGGAAAAGTTTGCCCCGCAGTTCTTCATATACCGATCCTTGGAAGGGATTGGATCGTAGCTACGGTCCAATTAGGATTAGGGAGCCATTTGACCCCGCCGCCTCCCCCATTTTCGAGTACCGAAGAGCTCCAGGAGGACTTCCAAAGCTAGGTCGTGTGTCGACTTAGATCTGGGTGCCTTTCAAACACTGGTCGTGTGTCGACCGGATCTTGAAAGGAGAGCTACTGGTGGGAGTCTGGTTGCTCACATTTTCTTAATTTCAAGCTTTTTAAATTTTGGATTAACCCCCCTGGTTAATTTTTAAATTTTTTTAAATTTGTGTTAGAAAGCTTTAAAATTTTAGTCAATATATTATTTTAATAATATATTATTGTATAATATTGTAAAAATATATATATATATATATTAAAAATATATATATATATATATATATATATATTTATTTATTTGCAAATTACTGTAATTTTTACAGTAAGCAACTTTGGTCGCTTGTCGCAGTACGGCAGCCTTCGGCACTGTTGTCGGGCTTGTCGTCGCTTGTCGGCCGATGGCCGTCGGGCAAGAGAGCGCGGCCATCGCTGTCCGCAGGGACAGCGATCTCAGGCCAGTGCTTGCGCTGCCCTGATCACTGTCAGGCTCGACAAGGAACTTGTCGTTGCCAGTCGATGGCGCTAGCGCTGTCAGCAGCGTTTGTCGCTGCTCGACGCCGACGCAGCGCCTGAGCGAGCCGACGGTAGCTGAATCGCTCGCTGGCTCCGATACTGACTGACCGTCGGCGGCGTCGGCTCCGGTGTCGCGGGCTGGCACGCAGCGCTCGACATTTCTGTCGAGCGCTCGCAGCTTGCGGCCTGCGACGCACTACTCGACAGCTGCCAAGTGAGCGGTGCTGTCATGCGCTCGCAGAGCCTTGGGGCGTGGCCTCGACATTGCTTGTCGGACGTGTCATGGCTCGCGGTCGATAAGATCAGTGGCCAAGACTACCGAGCCAGGCGGCTAGCGCGTGCGTGGACCCCCATTGTGCACGAAATTGTGCACACTAAAATTTGTGCAGCTCGGGATCCGTGCAAAGAATTGAAAAACAAAAATTTGAACATTGTAATTTTTATTTTTTTTCTGCACATCTGCCTTGGGAATTATGCCAGGGAAGACTGGTGTCTCTGCACTTCGGGATCCGTGCAACTGGAGGTTGCCAAATTTTCATGCACAGTTAAAGTCCAGTTCAACAGCAGATTGAAGGGTAATTTTATTGTAAAATTTTAAATTTTTACTATTTTAAAGTTGCATGTTAAAAATTTCATTTTTATTAATTTAATTTTTAATAACTTAATTAAATTCATTAATCTTTGATTAATTGAAATTTAATTTTTGATTAAGTTATTTTTAAATTAATAAATGTTAATTTTGCACTTTATATTAGTTTAAAAATTTCAAAATTGATAGCCTTAGGAGTAAATTTTCCATTTTAAGCACCACTCCATTGTAACAAGGAAATTTGCATTGTACTTCCTTGATTTAGTGCTTTCTTAAACTTTACTTCTGGCTTATACCCGAGAACACATGGCTTCTGACTTGGCTGCCCAAGTGGCATAATTGGACCATGTTGTAAACACTTTGCAGATAAGGCTAATGACACTACCATGGCAGAAGTCCTTGGCAATCTTGCCATGAAGGTAAATGACATTTCTTTGCATAATGCCTCAACTTCTGCTCATGATTCTCGTTTGAGAGTTCGTTGTGAAGTTCCATTGTATGATGGATCCAGGAACCCTGATGTCTTGAATAGTTGGATTCTTGACATGAGTTCTTGGTTTGCTTTTTCTCAACTTTCATAAGATGATGTAGTGCCTTATGCTAAGCTTAAACTTTCTGGCTTAGCCAAAGTACTTGTGGAACGAAAACGAGGACAAGAACTCACCACATGGGATGAGCTTGTACAATGTCTTAAGACCAATTTCTATCCTTCAAATTATTCTAGAGAATTGGTTATTAAATGGTTTCATTTTCGCCAAGGTACTAATATGTCTGTACAAGAATATATTTTCCAATTTAACAGGTTCATAATACTTGTGAATGTGGAGGATGATGTTCCAGGTTTGATTCTCAAGTTTCAAAGTGGCTTGTTGGAGCATTTGTACATGGAACTAATGTTTGTTTCTATGGAAACATTGGATCAAGTTTTCAACCAGGCGCAGCTTGTGGAGGACAAGTTCAAGGCGCAATCGCAGGCATTCCGCACACCTGTTACTCAAGTGGTTGCAAACTCATCAAAAGGGAATAATTCTTTCTCACAAAAGAAGAATTTTGCTCAAAAGAAGAATGTGTCTTCTCCATCTCCTTCTTCTCCTTCCCCTTCCACTTCTACTCCTTCTTCTTCTTCTTCTAAATCTTCATCTTCTTCTTCTAAGAAATTCTGCAATTATTGTAAGAAGAAAGGGCATGAGAAAGCTGATTGCTTTAAGCTCAAAAAGAAGAGTTTAGTGATTACTACTCAAGAGGAGGATGCTTCCAAGGGTCCCCTTGAGTCTGTAGGAGAGAGTAGAGTATATACGGAATTACGAGGTAAGCTTAATGAAGTTACCTTAGTAAATGTAAGTTCTTCAGATGGGGCTCGTGATGCTTTGTTCATCACTCGAGCCCACTTACTTCACAACTTTGCAACTGATTGTATAGTGGATAATGGCTCGCAGAAAAATCTAATTGCGAGGTCCATTGTCGAGCGTTTGAAGTTACCTATGGAGCCTCATCCTCAACCTTATTCTTTGGGTTGGAAGGATAGTGGAAGAGGCTCGTAAATCACTCACACTTGCACTTTAAAATTTGCACTTGGCCCACATCTCATAGATCAAGTCACTTGTGATGTGACTCCTATGGATTGTTGTGGGATTTTGCTTGGACAACCTTTTCAATATGATAGGAGAGCTGTTTATGATGCTTTTAAAAGAACCTACACACTTCAAAAATATGGTAAGGTCTTTCTCATTAAAAGCACCAACACTCCTAATATCATTCTAAGTTCCAAGCAAACGAAAAGAGTAATTAAGAAAGGTGGTGATGTTGCTCTAATTTTCATTCGCTCTCAAAACACTTCTACATCTACATCCATTACAAAGCAACACTCTTCAATGGATAAAATATTGCAAAGTTATTCACACATATTTCAGGAGCCAAAGTCTCTTCCTCCAATTCGCACAATTAATCACAACGATTGAAATAATTCCAGTGTTCTTCTCTTCCTAATGCTCCCATGTATAGACAATATATTTTGCAAAATGAAGAAATAAAAAAGCAAATAGAAGATTTTTTGTCTAAGGGTTTCATTAAGGAAAGTATTGCTTGTGCCTCACCTATTTTGTTAGTTCTTAAGAAAGATGGCACTTGGAGATTATGCATTGATTTTCGTGCTTTGAACAGAATTTCTGTGAAGAATAGATATCCCTTACCCCGCATTGATGATTTATTAGATCAGCTTCAAGGAGCTAAGTTCTTTTCAAAAATAGATCTCAAAAGTGGATATCATCAAGTGCGTATCCAAGCCGAGGATACATGGAAGACAACTTTCAAGACGAAGATGGGCCTCTTTGAATGGTTGGTCATGCCCTTCGGTCTTACTAATGCTCCCGCAACCTTCATGAGGTTGATGAATGATGTATTTCGTGAAGTCCTTGACAAATTTGTCATTATATATCTTGATGATATATTGATTTTCTCAAAAACTTGGGAGGAACACCTTAGGCATATCCAAAGAAACCCTTGATCTTCTTGCGAAGAATCAATTATATGCCAATTCTTCCAAGTGTTCTTTTGGCAATACTTCAGCTTTCTTACCTTGGCTATGTGATTAGTGAGAGTGGAATTCAGGTAGATCCCATAAAAGTTGATGTTTTACTTAAGTGGTCCCCTCCTACAACTCTCACTGAGTTAAGGAGTTTCCTAGGACTTGCGAATTTTTATCGCAAGTTCATTCCTCAATATTCCACCCTTGCACCTCCATTGCATTATCTCACTAAGTCCAAAACTCCATTTCATTGGGAGAAAAGCCAAGAAGTTGCCTTTGAGAAACTCAAAAAGAAATTGTGTACAAGACCCGTGTTAACTTTACCCGACCTTTCTCAACCTTTTGAGATTGAAACAGATGCCTCTAAAGTTGCCTTAGGAGCCGTGCTCAAACAGTAATGGTCATCCAGCTTGCTTATCATTCGAAAACTTTTTCTCGCCGCTAAGTTGAACTATTCTACATATGACAAGGAGTTGTATGCTTTAGTTCAAGCCATTAAGTATTGGAGACACTATCTTTTGGGAAAAGATACAGTAGTACACACTGATCATATGCCTCTCAAGTTTTTACAATCTCAAAGTAAAATTGAAGAATCAAGACATATGAAGTGGGCCTCTTACCTCCAACAATTTCACTTGGTGATCAAGTACAAAAAGGGGAAGAGTAATATTGTTGCCGATTGTTTGAGTAGGCCTCCCACCGCTCTTGCCTTAACAGCTTATGTCCACTTCGCACTTGGGATTTCAGACTTGGCCTAATCAGTATTCTCAGGATCCTGATTTTGGAAAAATATTTGAGCAAGTGAGTAAGCCTTCTTCTTCCAATTTGCGTCCTTTCCAAGATTTCTACATCAAAGAAGGACTTCTTTACAAATTGGACAAGGTTTGTGTTCCTTGTGAGCCTAGAGTGTCACTTCTTAAGGAAGCTCATTCTACACTTTATGGTGGTCACTTTGGGAAGCATAAAACACTTCATCATTTGCAACGATTTTTCTATTGGCCAAAAATGCAGAGGGATGTGTTGAGATTTCTCAAACAGGGTGCAGTTTGTTGTCGCTCAAAACCAGCTAATAGAAAGTTTGGCTTAGGCATGCCTTTGCCCATTCCTTCCCGTCCTTGGGAAAGCATTTCCATGGACTTGGTTAGTGGTTTTCCTATGACAAAGTGCGCCAACATGATTGTGTGTTCGTGGTGGTTGACAGATTCAGCAAAATGGCTAAGTTTATTCCATGCCGCAAGACAAGTTCTCGCATCGACTTAGCTCAATTTTTCTTTGACAAGCATTTGGCGTTCCTTTGGTCTACCTACCAACGATTATCTCGGATCGTGATTCACGCTTTGTGGGTCACTTTTGGCATTCTTTGTGGAAGATTTTGGGAGTTTCCCTTAACTTTTCTACCGCCTATCATCCGCAGATCCGATGGGCGGATCGAAGTGGTAAACCGTACACTTGTGCAAAGTTTGCGAATCTATCATCACGCTTCACCAAGAAAGTGGGACTTGAGTCTCACGCATATTGAACATGCCTATAATAGGGCCCTACACTCTTCTACATGTCATTCACCCTTTGAAGTTTGTATGGGATTTCAGCCCTTGGCACCTTATGAGTTACCTTTGTCTTTGCCTTCTCCCCGTCACTTCACATCTTCGTAAGGAGCAAGACAAGGCACACTCTTTTGTTCAACACTTGCACAATCTTCAATCAAAGGTGGTTGAGATTTTGCAAAAGACACAAGCAAGCAGCAGAAAAAGGCCATGGATCGACATCGAATTCCTCATCCTTTTCAGGTTGGTGATAAAGTTTGGTTGCATCTTGACAAGCGGCGTTTCACTGATAAGACTCATAGCAAAATCAAACCAATTCGCTATGGGCCTTATACTATTCTTCAACAGGTGTCCGAGAATGCTTTCCGCCTTGATCTTCCCGCACACTTGGGAATTCATGACGTCGTCAATGTAGATCTCTTGAAGTTGTACTTTGACTCTACATTGGAGACTGCACCAGCTATCAGTCATCCTGTGGACGTGGTTCCTGAGCTACGCTTACCATTGGATGCAGATCAGATCTATGACACGAAGACTCGACAGACTCGCCAGGGGTCTACCACCTCATATCTTGTGGCTCGACGAGGACAACTGCCGCATCGTGCTTGTTGGATTTCTTTTCATCAGATGTCCCGTGACTTTCCTATTCTTTTGAAAGCATTGGAGTCCAATGCTTCTATTGTGGGGAGGCATGATGAGGATTGATGTTAGATCTTTCATATGACCCCTCTAGTAGTTCCTAGCTTAGGTTTGCTTAGTTTATTTCTAGCAAATTCATATTGTAAGTGAGTCTCTTTCTCACATGCACTTGTGGGCACTAGTTGTCTTCTAGTTGTCTTTTAGAGTGTTAGTTAGCAAGTGTGAACTCAAAGTAGGAAGTGTGTGCTTCAAGTTAGCTAAAATGGATCTTCTAGTTAGCAATCTTAACTTAGAAGTTTACGTGCATTCTCCTTTGCACCTTTGTAGCTTTTGGTTGAAGCGTATTGAATCAAATCCATGATTTCATGGGTTGGTTATGTATTTTGGGCCATTAGTGCCTATATAATGATTTGTAAATAATAGAACACTTAGTTGGATTTTCAATCCTTTTCACCTATATAAATCAAAGATCTTTAGAGTCCATTCAAATGCAAAGTAAGCTAAGGGATGGAAGACATCAAAAGTGGGCCATATATCTACAACAATTTCATTTGATCATCAAGCATAAGAAAGAGAGTGTCAATTTAGCAATAGATTATTTAATCCAATCTCCAATAATGGCACTCACCACCATTGTTGATTCTCGTGGACATTATACTTTCAATTTGTCCACCTTGTATTAAGTAGATTCCAGCTTTACAAATACATAATAAACTCTTCGCGTGGGTGAGAATGTTTATGATTTTTGTTTGCAAGATAACCCCCTCTGGCATATGGGACATATTTGTATACCAAGTAGTGAGCACTCAAATATGATTTGAGAAGCACACTTCAAAAAAGTAGCAAGTCACTTTGGGGTGGAAAAAACGTTGGTAATACTTCATAAGTACTATTGGCCTAAGATGAGGAATGATGTCAAGAGGTACATCAAATCATGTAAACCCTGCATTGTTTCCAACCCAACCAACAAGAAGCATGTACTATATACGCCATTGCTAATGCCATCCAAAACTTGGGAATATCTCTCCATGGATTTCTCTTAGGTTTGCCCACATCTAAGCATAGTAATGATTATGTTTTTGTAGGAGATCATTTTTTAAAAATGGTTATCATGATTCCTTGTAGGAAATCCATTTCAATGGAGGATACTACTAAGCTTTAATTTAGTCGTGTCACTCAATTTTGGCTTGCCAAAGTCCATTGCATCTAATAGGGATAAAATATTTCTAAGTATTTTTTGGTCCACTCTACGGAGCATGATGGACACCAAGTTCACCATGTCCACAGCCTTCCATCCTTAGAGTGATGGTTAGAAAAAAGTTGTGAATCGACTGATTACACATCTTCGAATGTACAATTCCAAGCATCCACACACATGGGATGAGTCTCCCCTACAATCAGCATGGGTACAATCCAACTCTGCATAGGTCTACCAAACACACCCTATTTCATGTTTTTGGATTTCAACCATTGGGTACCCACTAATGTAGCTTTCCCTATGCAACCCATGGAGTACTCACCTCATGGACAAAAGGAAACATAAAAGGTAGCATGGTTTGTGGAACAAATTCAACACATCAAGCAACAAGTCCATGACCTCTTGGAAAAGACCAATCAAAAGTACAAGCAACACCATGACCAACATCGAGTTCCACATTAATTCAAGGTTGGAGATAAGGTATAGTTATGTCTTAAGAAGAGAGATTTGCAAGACCCCGTAGGAAGATCATACCTCTTCACTATGGACCATATATCGTCACCAAGAAGTTGAGAAAAATGCCTTTGAATTGAAACTTTTGGTCCATATACCGTCACCAAGAAGTTGAGAAAAATGTCTTTGAATTGAAACTTCTATCTTATCTTAGTTTGCATCCAATCTTCAATGTTGAACTTCTTAGGCCCTGATCCATCTCTATTGGACACTTTCATAGTAGCAAAGCAATTGGACATTAAAGAACTCAATCCGTATAGCTTAGCACCAGTGGAGGAGGATCATATTATTGACACATAGACTAAGACCACTAGAAGGCAATCTACTTAGATATATAGAGTGGTCATGGCTCTAAAAAAATCAGATAAAGAAACAAGTTATGCACCTTATGTTAAAAATTTGACACAAAGGGGACCATTGCTTTTCAAAGGGGATGAATGATCTACACATGACCCTTTTGCAGCGATTTTATGCTTGAAAAATGCCCAAAAATCTATGTTTTTTATCTTGACCACATTGTTAGGGGCATAATTTCATGCTTGTGGCTCGTTTTGATCCATTCAAGAAGTGTAGGAAAGATTAGAGGAACAATAATTTCCGCAAGCAACTTTGTCATAGACAAAGTTGCTAAGTACTTTGTGGAAACCTTGCTCCAAAGGCCCTAAAAAATGCAAAACAAAATAATTACTAAAAATGATAATTTTCTATTTTTAGATTTTTGTAGCCAAAATACATTAGTAGAAGTCAAACAAAAAATGACAAGTCACATGTATATAATTTTCATTTAGTATGGACTTCATAACTCATGGAAGGTGAATCACCACATTTCCATATGGTTGACCTAACACATGGAAGATGAACCACCACATTTCCATGTGGGTGACCTTTCATATTCATTATGGGTGGATTTCCATCACACCAATTCTTGTATAAAGAGATGCACCCCTAACTGTAAAAAGCATGAGTAATGGATGCAATGTTATAGCTTCACATCTTTTCTCAAAGATTGTTTGCATTGTCCTGTTTATTGAACAATAAAATCATTGTCATTTTGCTTATATAAATGTGTTCTGATTTGTTATATTATGTTGATTTTTAATTACACTTTTTCGTAATCTTCCTTTACTCAGATTTCTGAGTTTTAAATCAGTCCAAATTCTAAGTTTCAAATCAAAATATTATTAAATTTGTGTGTTCCATTACCACCACTACATAAAGTAAGAGGAGGCTGTGAAACAAAGCTTTAACTCAAGCCACTATCATGGCAATCACTTCGTATTACAAAATTATGACCAATTCACATAAAGCTGCACTTAGGTCACAGTTATGGCAACCACTTCGCCTTACAAGACCATGACCTATTAACATAAAACTTAAGGTCAGGTTCCCATCACTTTGCCTTGCAAGACCATGAACAATCTAACATATGTTCTCTGTCTTTATTTTATTACAATCATTTCGCCTGGCAAGGATATCACCTATTTAATATATATTCTGCATCTTTATTTTAGGGCTTTTTGCGATGGTGATCAACATTAGTAGGTGGGGGGCAAATGAATTTTACTTATCAATGTAATAGAGTGAAGAGCAACTTGAGAGTTCCTTGTAACAGAGTTTTACCCTCCCTTATGTGAAAGGTTATGACACAGATTAGAACTAATGGTTGATTTGGTTATCCAGAACTATCAATCAAGTGTTGGACTGAACAAAGTCATGCCAGATATGTGGAGCATGATCATGCATTAAAATATAACTTTATTTTTATCATTAGAGTTGGTTATAAAGTTCCTTACCCATGCTCTCCGGGGTTGTAATGACTAATTACTTTGCTTGCTATGGATAATCATAATTACATTAAGAAGATTATTTGTTTTAGTAGCAAGTGCTTTTACTAACCATGAGAACTGTGAAGACGAGTGAAAAATTTGTCAGTCTAAGCATGAGATAAATATGGGCAAACCAATAGTGAAACCAAACATCAGTGCAGAGATGCTAAATTGAAAAAAAAAAAATTGTAAGACAAATTTATTATTAATTATATAGTACAGTTGAGTTCTGTATCAATGACTTGGTGAATAACATGTAAGGCATGCCTTTGTAGTTTTTAATCCTGAAGATCTCTCTGAGGGCTGAGCATCGAGTCTATATGTACAAGCGTGCAAGTACAGTAAGAGATTTGAAGTCTTTTACATTTTAGGACACTAAAGCTGTCACTAGATAGAATTGTGCCCGTGTTCTCTTTCTGCGGTATAATTGTGATTGAGAAAAGGTTTACTAAGCAGATTATTCTTGGTTGGGTTAGTTAATACTGTAAAACAATTTTTTTGTAAACGGTTTCAAATTCTTATACAATTGTAAGATATTGTACAAACCTCAAAGCAAGCTATAGAAAAACAAAACATTTAATAATAGCAAAAAACAATTATCGTAATCAAGTGTACAATAATCCTCGTGAGAACTAAATTCATTTGTTTACATATAGAAAGTATTCCCACACTGCTGCTCACCGAATTTGTTAGGGACTGTAGCATGAAGTTTGCCATTAACCTTAAAAGAAATAGAAGTAAAATATACAGTACTTAAAAACCATATTGTCCCATATTCCAGTCCAAGAAATTTGTGTACAAATAAAAAATATTGGAGTAATCAATGCTGTTGTCCCAGATTTAGCCAGAGGTACAACAAAAAGCAAGATTCTATACTTTCTCAAACTGCCATTTTCCACATAACCTTGTTCAAAAAATATTATTCTATACAAAGGCTGCCATCAATTTAGAAATAAGAATTAATTATTCATGCAGCCAAATGGTTTTATTGGTAATTGGATTGCAACTGTGCTACTTTTGTAGCTGAATTCAGGTTAGAAGAGGTTAAATCTGAAATGTGGGACCAATGTGTGAATTAGACTGTACATGTTTATGAGAAGATCCGAGCTGCTAAATGTTGTTCAACTTCTTGCCAACTATGGGCTTTTGTGATCAAGGGATGTAAGCAAGTATCAACAGTTTTGCACCATGGGTAGCTGTCTTGATAGTCAAAAAGTAGAGCTTCAATGCCATTTTCTGCACAATCCAATGCATAGAAAGGATTGTCATCTATCAAAATCTGAGCTCCAAATGACCTGCATCATTATAAGCAAAAATATCATTTTCAGCACAAAGAAATTAAAAATTAAAAAAGGAACCATTTGTTGCTTGCCAGGAAATAACCAAGTTGGAAAATCAAACTGATTAGTTTCAGAACTACAAGACTTATTAGTCAGGATGTTGAACATATTAGAAACAAGGTCATGCATAAAACTAGTAAAACCTGTCCTAACCCATATCAAGAACGTGAAAATTTGAATCAAGCGACACTATAATTTTCGTATAGATCAGGAGAATTCATCCACAATGAACATTTGGACTGAGATTAAAACTCTCACCATCCTAACAGAAAGTAACAAAAAGCTTTTTGGTGCATCTGGTTGTTTAATTAAGCATTCTACAAGTGACATGATAATGACTCTTTTAATGGATGATGATCATAATCAACCCCCTTAACCACTGTCATTTAATGACTTTGCTCAACCTCAAAAAGCTTTATGTGTATAGTTCTAATGTTTGAAATTTGTGATCCAGGTTCATATTGGACTGCTGATTCAGACCATACATTTGTATATGAGATAATGTCTTCCAAGCCCATGCATCTAGAACAATAGCATAGTCATTAAAATTCCTTTTTCCTGCACCAGTTATAGTGGATAAGAAATCGCTTTCTCAGTTACTCATGGTATATTTCATCATCAAAGGACTAATTTTTGGGTTAGCACTCTCTTAACTATCATGAATAATATTTTGGCTATGACTTAAATGTCGCCATGACCATCTCTTTGACATGGTATAATATTTTCTTCCAGCATATGTAGACATACTATGGCTTGACACTGACCATCAATTTGGATCAGGAATCTTGTTTCTGAACCATTTCTGGCTAACCTCATCAAGGTTGGATGGAAGTCCATTGTTCTCCATTGGATTTCATGCTCAAATTAAAGGCCTAACTGTAACTCATAAATAAAACCCTTAGCAATGCCTTGATAAGAAACAATCAGGTAGACAAATATCTTTACATGATCCAATATGACTATAACAAAGCCAAATGATTCCATCAGTTACCTGAGTTCTATAGCCTTGCACAATATGGACTCACAATTGCAATGTTCACTGCTTCCACAATACATAATCAAAATGTGCAAGATAAAGTTCTTGATTTTGAAGAGCATCTAACAAAAGTGCATGTCAAAATCAACAATATTTTGCTATAGACTCTAACAAAATATAAAGCTCGATAGAACAGACATAGGACTCATCTGCATTTCTAGATGGTACACAAAGTCTATCTCCACTTATAACTAGAAATTAAACAACAATATACAAATTAATACACATCAAATATTAGCCTCTATGGCTTCATGCATGCCATGGGATCAAATGCATTTTGCTTGAATCATCGACAACATCAAATTCTACAGGCCATTACATTTGTAAGTGGAGGTATGCATAGTTTAAAATCAAAATAACATTCAGAATTCCAGCCACTTCTACCAAGGAAATGCTGCTTAATGCAGCAGCAAGAACCACTCAAAGCAGATTAAAACATGCCTGATTAACAAAATGGAAAATTTGCTTTCAGATGCCAAATGATCTCACTATCCATATTTCCGAAAAGCTTTCCCACACCTATACCAGAAACTGAAGACAATTTCCTGCTAAACAAATGTTCTTATTAAAACAGTAAATCTTAAAAAGTTGCCTTTGATAGTGTTGTCTCAAAGGGCATTTGTCCTTAGTTTCATATTTACTGAAATTTGTCATGCAGCATGTTTGTAATATATAACCATCTTCAAGTTCCTTAGTGGGCTATATATGGTGTCATTGATTTAAGAGAGACCTTCACCTGTAAACATGTCCTCCGTTTTTTCTATTCTCTCAAGCAGTTATACCTTCACTTGTGTTTACAAGCCCAAAATACAGTCAATTTTCTGTGTTTTTGGACCTTAAGTTCTACTGTTTTGGACTTGCTTTGGATCTCTGTTTAGGGTTTCTTCACTGTCCTCAAATATCTGGAAATGTCAAGGAGAAAATTGTTGAGAAAGCATGGCCCATTTTTGGTTGCTTTTGGAAGTCAAACTTAATTAGATTCTTAAAAATGGGTAAAAACATGTCAAGTGTCTTTAGTGAAACATAAGCCTTGAAAAGCATGTTATTTTGTAACATTTCTGCTTTAGAAGCATTAGCAAAGTAAGAAGCAAAACCCATTTTGGCAGGTTCTACAACATTTTTTTTTTAAATTAATATTTGGGAAAATAAAAGTTACTTGCACTGAACTGGATAACTTTACACTGCTCAACTCCAAGAGATAATGTAACATTTTCTTGACTTGATAGAGCCTATATTTACGTTGATGTCTATATTATAATTTTCAGTCTCTAAGGTGTGCATATGAATGCACAATATCACATCTAAACATTTCAAATGTGCAAAGTGATTAAGGTACACATTACCCAATAGGAACTAGGGTGAACAAATAAAACAGAATATCAATTTTAACAAAGGATGGATCAATTCATATCCTGCAGTTACAATAGAATTGAACACAAGATTATGCAATATCCTGAATAAAGTTTGTCACTTGGGATACTTGACGGCTCTGCAGATCATGATTTCTTGAACCATTCTCAGCATCGTTCTTAAATAATGCATGCATACAATTTTGTCTGGAAAAGGAAACAAAAAAGAGCAGCTGCAGCAGCCAAAAATTCAAAACAAAGAAGAAAAGCTCATTTGTCATCCCAAGATTATTTATTGAATAAAAACAAGACGGATTTCAAAGCCATAAGTTGCCTTGAGAAGACAATATATATCAGATTTTTGGGAAACAATTTTCTATGGAACATCTTAGGATGCAAAGAACATGAGAAAACCATTTCTTTTCTTTTCTTTTTTTCCTTTTCAAATTAAGATTAAAAAACCTCTCAGCAATACAAATATTTAAAAGCTACGCTGCCGCATTTGCCAAATAAATCTAAAATCTTTTTAAATCGTCAATTTTTTTGGGCAACTGAATAAGTTCAGAGAATTTAATTTAATTTGCCCTTTTAATTATGGATGCCTTTTAATTCTGTTATTACTATATTTAAGTTTTATATGTTCTATTATACTTAATTTTTATTATGTTTCTATAATATATAAATATAAAATAAAAATTAAATAAATCATATTGTTATTTTTATTTTAATAAAATATTATAATAAAAATAATAATATGATATATATGTTTCTCAATTTTAATGCCAACTTTTATAGCCCTTATTTGTTGTGGCGAATTTTTCTTGATTTTTATTATTGTCAAACTCGAGTAATGTGGCAACTTACTTTAAAAGTAATGTTCTTAAGCATGGAACAAAGTTCTTTGCAGGGGACATTGCATCTTTTGCAAGACAATAAACTGCTCATTGACCTTTATTCGGCTACTGACATTGACAAGGTAGGATGTTACATCAAAAGAGAAGATACTAACTGAGAATTCTGATATTTGACTCTTATTTTGGCACAGTGGTTGAGCTCTAATATATGTAGACTGAACTATAGGCAGAGTTGACTGTCTTTTGATAGAATTGACTCACTAAAGTGCTCTTGGAACAAAATGAGGAGTTTAAGTGCTTATTATACTCCCTTCAGTCATGGTACCATCTTTGGTTGAAGATTGCTTTCTGTCAGTGAAAGGCACTTCTTTCTTTTGCATTTGTGCATACTTGGCTTGAAGCTTGACTAACACCTCCTCCTCTATGGACAATTCATGTCACAATGCCTTAAAGGTTTGTCGATTCCCCTCTCCTAATTTCTTTTCACAGGACTGGACAAATGTACACATTTTGTTTGTGCCTCTCTAAGCTTTTTTATCATGAAAGCAAGGAATTCTTGTGTTCGGAGTGTTTGGTCCACCTCATGATTCTGTTTCTTCGATTTCACAATCTCTTTGGACTACTATTGATTTTCCTCAAACATTTCTTGGGCCTTGTAGTTATTCTCTGCCAGCTTTTCTTTTAAATTTGCTTTCTCATTGGCCCTAGCTTTGATTAAGTTGTGTAAAACTTTCTTTTTCTCCTGACCAGTTGTATTAATGATGGAAGCAGATACACACAACACCCTTAAGGTGTTCAGAAGAACCTTCATAACCCAGAAAGAGAAACCACTATGATACAGAAGTGATCTAAAATCACACCCTTAAGTGATTCATCAGTACATATTTTAAGTGGATTATGCTTTGAAATTATCACCTATCTGTAGAACTCATGTGTGAGGCATTGTGCAGCAATGGTAAATGGAATGCAAGAATGTGAGTACACCCAAGTTCAAGTCCCCGCATTGTGATGGACACCCCAGCGATCGGGATACTACTGATAATACGGTTTGTTATAATACCACGGTAATGTGGATTTGCTGAAATACCATGCTAATATCATAATGATATAATACTGGTGGGGCCCCTTTCAACCCAAGCAATTTTCAAAAAGCTGTTTGTAGAACTCCTAAGAAACTAAGCTTTGTTTAAGCAGCAAATTGACCTTTTCCATAGTTTAGCACAGAGTTAAGCTATTAAACTAGACCACATACAAAGATATGGAGATGTACATGAAACACATATAAACACGTCATTTAACATGAAGAAACCCTCTAGGGAAGAAACACTAGGATTGGTTTTTTGTAGGCTCTACTGCAGCTCATACAATGGAAGCAATATGGCAAATATAATACTTCTAATTGTTTCCAGATATCTTAAAGCCTCTGGACTCACTTTTGTACTCTTCTATAGTACTTTGCATAGTAAAGAAACTCAGCAATTTTTGTCAAGTCCGAGTCCAAGTCTGCCTTGCCAAGCCACTTGGGCTCGTGACTCGCAAGTTTTCAAGGCTCAGCCAAGTTTTTCAAAAACTAGCAGAGTCCCGAGCAAAAACTTGGCTGGCACCACACAGGTTGAGGAAATGCGACAAAACAAAAAAATTGTCCATCAATGAGATAATAATGAATCCTGGTTTTACTGTGGTCTTCAAGAGTAATCAGTGCATGATTAAGAGTCTTAAGACCATGCACAATGAAAAAGTGATTTCCATGAGAATTGGAGATAAAGGGTTGTATACATGTATTGGCTCTGGTAAAGAGAGCTCACAGGCATTGGCACAGTGGGACAATGAAAGTGATTCTCATGAGAATTGGAGATAAGGGGTTGTATACACGTATTGGTTCTGGCAAAGAGAGCTCACAGGCATTGGCATTGTGGGACAATTGCAGTTTCCTTTGGCATGAACAGTATAGGCATTTAAGTTTTCAATTTTTTCTGCACTTAGTCAAGCTAATATGGTTCACAGGCTGCCTTCCATTCAAGAAAAACAGGATATGGTGAGTGTCTAGCTTGGAAACAACACAAGACAGCCATCCAATACTGGCCAGAGGAATCTTGCAGTTGCCCCATGTTTATCTTTGTGGATCAATGAAAACACCCAAAGTCTCCAGGGCAAAGTATTTTCTTTTGTTGGTGGATGGATTTTGCAAAACATGTGTTTATTTCCTGAAGAACAAATCAAATTTTTTGCACGGTTTGTCAAATTCAAACATTTCACTGAAAATTATAGTAAGAGGCATACTAGGGCTCCAAAAACTTTCAAGTTTTTGTGCATAGGAGGGAATACAAATGTGATTTACTGCCCCTTACACCCCATAAGAGAATGAGGTAGTGGAAAGGACATATAAGACAGTTGTAGAAATGCTCAGGTGAATGTTGCACAGGAAGGCAGTGTCTTATCAGTGCTGATTATAAGGAATAAATACAGCAATACATCTTCCAACTGCAATCCAAAAACTCACTCCAAAGGAGTCCTGGTCCAGCGAAAAACCTCAAGTTTGTAGGCAGTCAGACAGATCAGCAAAATCAGTAGAACATGGTGCCAACACAGTGAGTCAACATGTTCATTTTGTATTATAGATAAACAGTTTTGTCATATGTGTATTGATCAATAGTTGTTATAGATGTTATGTGCATTCATCAAGCATCATTATGAATTGTCATCTTGTATGCGTTATAGGTTGTCACATGCAAACCTGAACATAAAGATGTTTTGTGGTAACTAGTTGCAATCAGTTGATAGTTTGGTAAGCGGGTGACGATTGGGCTGTAAATGTCCACCCTCTTTTCAATTTTGTATATATTCCATAGGAATGGTATCACAGTTAGTGCAAAAATATATATCAATTGCTACTTTCATGTGTAGTTTAAGCTTGTATCACTTACAGTATTTATTTTTTAATTGCATAATGTTATTTCATTGTGATATGCATGGAAAAAACATGTTTTCAATGAAAATTTGCATTTTCTTCTTCTTCTTTTTTGCCTAGTCCCAAGTTTTTCCAACTCTTTTGCCTTGCCAAGTCCGAGTTTCTCAACTATGGTACTTTGTACTACGCCAAACACTGATTGGTGCCTTTCACATTGAGCATAACCAACATACTGCCTGCTTATCTTGTTACAAGAAATCATAACTAGAGTTCCTTGTTCCTAGGGAACCTAAAAACATCAAAGGCATCGTAGACACGAAATGTTTTTGTGTTTCCCCCCTTGCCACTGTTAGGAAGTGAAGTCACTATGCAGTACAGGCAGCCAGGAAAAAGGACTGCAGCAGTCCAAAGCAGGCCAGACGTCTGACCTGCTAGACGTCTGGGTCAGACGTCTAGACAGCAGGCTAGACGTCTAGGCTGCCAGACGTATGACCTGCTAGACGTCTGGGTCAGACATCTAGACAGCAGGCTAGACGTCTAGGCTGCCAGATGTCTAGGCCAAACGTCTGGGCTGATGTTTGGGTTGTAGACGTCTAGGCCAAACGTCTGGGCTGACAGACGTCTGGGCTGTATACGTCTAGGCCAGACGTCTAGGCTGGTAGACGTCTAGGCCAGACGTCTGACCAAGTAGAAGTCTAGGCCAGACGTCTGACCAAGTACATGTCTAGGTAGACGACAGCTTGCGGAAGACGAACCGTTACGGTTCAGTATGAAGACGAACAGTTTTGCAAAGGTCTCCACGGGGAGAGGAAACGAACGGTTGGGGCCTTGCTTGTCTGCTCTATAAAAGAGACTTGATCCCTTGCATATTGAATAGTTGAAAAACGTTGAAAGACGTGAATGTAAAGTTTGCTGAAAATAATAAAAGAGAAATTGCCATTGCCCCGTGGTTTTTCCTGCACATTGTAGGTTTCCACGTAAATCTCTGTGTCACTTGTGTTACTGTTTCCGTGTTTTCTATTTTTGTTATTGTGCTTCCTCTTGCAGGTGATAAATCTAAAGTTTTTTCCTAACATCTAGTATCAGAGCTAAGGTTTTGTGCGAGTGGGAGCTGCAACAATGACAAAAGGTGTAACCAAGTTTGAGATTGAGAAATTTGATGGCAAGAACTTCGCTCTATGGAAAATGAAGGTGGAGGATTTGCTGGTTCAGAATGACCAAGCTCAAGCCTTGAAAGGGGTCGCGAGTAAACCGAGCAGCATGAAAGATGAGGATGGGTAACGCTTGACAAGAAGGCGGTTTCTACAATCCATCTCTGCCTAGCGGACTCTGTCTTGTTCAATGTAGCTGAAGAGAAGACCGCGGAAGCCCTTTGGCAAAAGCTTGAAAAGTTGTATGAAACAAAATCAGCAACAAATAAGGTTTTTTCGAAAAAACAGCTTTATAGCTTGAGGATGAAGGAAAGTTCATCCGTAGTAGATCATTTGAATGAGTTTAATACTCTAATCAAGAACTGGTTTCAGTTAATGTGAAGATGGAGGATGAAGATAGAGCTATCACCCTACTTTGTTCCCTCCCGGACACTTGGGATCATATGGTGATGACCATCAGTAATTCATCATCAGGAACTCTCAAATTTGATGATGTGGTAGCCGCTTTGTTGGCAAAAGAGTTGAGGCGAAAACGTCTCTGGAACCCTCAACCAATGAAGCCCTATCTGTGAGAGGTCGATCTTTCGAGGGGAGTAGACAAGGTAGAAAACAGTCCAGATCTAAGTCAAAATGACGTAAGCAGAAAGGGAAATGCTCGCTTTGTGGGAAGACAGGACACTCCAAAGACTGTTGGCAATTAAATAATGGTGAAAAGCAAAACCAACCATCAGCTGAGGCCAGTGCAACAGATTCAGGAGAGACGGCAACATGTGAAGCCTTCTGTATCAGTAACAACAGATCAGTTTTATATACCTGGGTTTTGGACTCAGATGCATCCTTCCACATGTCTCCCCACAGAGACTAGTTTGACAAATATCAGCCATACTATGGTGGAAAGGTTTATTTGGGTGATGATCATCCTTTAGAAATTGTGGGAAGAGGGGATATAAGGATCAGGCTGGACGATGGTAGAGAAAGGATGTTATGTGATGTGCGACATGTGCCCGATTTGAGGAAGAATTTGCTCTCAATCAAAATGATGGATAAGCTAGGGTATTTTGTCACCTTCTATAACAACTATTGCAAGATTACCAGAGGAGCTCTTGTAGTAGCAAAGGGAGAATCTTATGGGACTTTATACCGTTTATGCGGTGATACGGTGACAAACCATGCAGCAGCAGCAACAACTTCTGTTCAGGATGCAGTAATGCTATGGCATCAACACCTAGGCCATATGAGTGAAAAAGGTCTAAAAATTCTGCATGACAGAGGTATGCTTTCTGGGATTAAGTCTTGTAATTTAGACTTATGTGAGCACTGTATTTTTGGTAAACAGAAGAGGGTTCGGTTTACTGCAAGTACTGGTAAGAGTTCTGATTTTCTGCAACTTATACATTCGGAGATATAAAATACCAATCCCCACTCAGTCCTTGAATGGCGCCATCTATTTTCTGACTTTTATAGATGATTATTCTAGGAGAGTGTGGGTATATTTTCTGAAGAAGAAGTTGGAAGCTTTGCAGAAATTTAAAGAGTTCAAAGCAGGGGTAGAAAAGAGTTTGGGCAAGTCGATTTTATGTCTAAGGTCAGATAATGGGGGTGAATATTGCTCCAAGGAATTTGATAAATTTTGTATGCAGGAAGGTATTAAACACCAGAAGACTGTACCATACACTCCACAAAAAAATGGTGTGGCTGAGCGGATGAATCGCACAATCATGGAACGTGCAAGAAGCATGCTTAGCGCGGCCATGTTGGAGAAAAAGTTCTGGGCAGAGGCTGTTAATACAGTTGTTTATCAGACATAGTTGAGAAAATCGGTATCGGGAGTCAATCGGCTGGGCAATAAGACGGGAGTTTTTCAAAAATCGACAAAAAATCGGTAAAACATCGGCAAAAAATCAGCAAAAAAAAACCCGAAGAAAACGAATTTTCTTTTTGATTTTTTTTTTCATGCATATTACAATGAATTAACATTATGCAAATCAGATATTGCAATAAAAACAACAATTCAAGTCAAGACATCATACAAGGCTCAAGCTTTAAGTACACATTTTCATTGAAAAAAAGTTTTTTTCATGCTTATCAAAATTTTTTAGGAAAAAATCGGCAAGATCAGGAGAAAATCGGCTAGCTTGTGAATCGGGAAAAAATCGGCAAAATCGGGATTTTTTGCAGATTTTCTCAACTATGGTTTATCTTATTAATAGGTCACCTACAGCTGCATTGGATGAACAGATTCCGGAGGAGGTTTGGTGTTGTAAGCCAGTTGATTACTCTCATTTGTGTACCTTTAGCTGTGACGCGTTTGCCCATGTACCCAAAAGAAAAAAGGTCCAGGCTTGACCCGAAGTCAAGCAAATGTGTTTTTCTCGGCTATGGAGATATAGTGAAGGGGTATAGACTGTGGGATCCTACTGCCCACAAGGTAATTATTAGTCGGGATGTAATTGTTGATGAAAAATCCATGCAAAGGAAGGAGGTACAGCAAAATCCTAATGTTGTACCTGTTGAAGTAGAATTGAGTGAAGATGAACATGCTGAAGTTTTTGATCAGCATGCAGAACAACAAGTAGAGCAGCCACAACGGTCACAAGACCAAGAGCCACAATCGACAGATCATTGGGTTAGAAGATCTACACGTCCACAAAAGTGTCCGGAAAGGTATTCTCATGTGTATCAGTCCTCATTTGCTTTGATAACTAATGATGATGAACCTAGTTCATTTCAGGAAGCTCGAGAGTCTGAAAATGCAGAAAAGTGGAGGAAATCCATGGAGGAGGAAATCGAGGCACTTCGCAAGAATAAAACTTGGGAACTTTTGGATCTCCCACCTGGAAGAAATACTGTTGGAAACAAGTGGGTGTACAAAGTGAAGAAGAACAACGATGGGTTGTTGGAACGCTATAAAGCTCGCTTGGTGGCAAAGGGCTATGTGCAGAAGTCAGGTGTTGACTTTAATGAAATTTTCTCTCCAGTTGTGAAAATGACTACTATTAGAGTTCTACTCGCACTTGTAGCTACATAGAATTTGGAACTGGAGTAGCTTGATGTAAAGACTGCTTTCTTGCATGGTGATCTCAAGGAAGAGATATCTATGGATCAACCTGAGGGCTATGAAGAAAGAGGCAAAGAGCATTTGGTTTGCAGACTGAAGAAATCACTGTATGGGTTGAAACAAGCGCCAAGGATGTGGTACAAGAAATTTGACACCTTCATGAAGAGCCAAGGTTTCAGCAGGAGTGAAGCTAACCATTGTGCATACTATAAGAGGTTTGATGATGGCAGTTTTATCATTTTGTTGTTGTATGTTGATGATATGCTGGTTGCAGGCCCCAACATGAAGAAAATCATTGATCTTAAGGCTCAGTTGGCTAGGACATTTGAAATGAAGGATTTAGGAGTAGCAAACCAAATTTTAGGGATGAAGATACACAAGGACAGAAAAGGAAGAAAGATCTGGTTAAGTCAAAGGCATATGTGGAAAAGATTTTGCAGCGCTTCAATATGCAGAATGCTAAACCAATTAGTACCCCACTTCTTCTACACTTAAAGTTGTCTTCCAACCAGTGTCCTAGAACGAAAGCAAAGATGACAAGCATGTCTCGTGTACCGTATTCATCAGCAATAGGAAGCCTCATGTATGCCATGGTGAGCACCAGACCGGATATTGCCCAAGCAATGGGAGTAGTCAGCCGGTACATGGCAAATCCTAGTAAGGAGCATTGGAATGCGGTGAAGTGGATATTCAGATATTTAAGAGTCACTTCAGATGTTGCCATTTACTTTGGATCGGCAGATTTATAAGTTACAGGTTTTGTGGATTCTGATTATGGTGGAGATAGAGATGGGAGAAAGTCCACTACAGGATATACCTTCACTCTTGCTGGTGGAGCGGTGAGTTGGGCTTCTAAGTTGCAGTCTGTTGTGGCTTTATCAACCAATGAAGCAGAATATATTGCAGTGACTCATGCCAGCAAAGAGGCAATTTGGCTAGAGCGATTGTTGGGTGACTTCAAGGTAATGCAGGAGAAAATTACGTTGCATTGTGATAGCTAGAGTGCTATTCAGCTAGTGAAGAATCCAACATTTCATGATCGCACAAAACACATTGATGTCAAGTACCACTTTATCAGAAATGTGGTGGAAGAAGGTAGGATCCTGTTGCAGAAAATCGACACTGAAGTGAATCATGCAGATATGCTTACAAAGTCGGTCAAGATAGAGAAGTTTGAATGGTGCAAAACTTCTCTGGGCTTGCTGAAAAAGTAACAAGGGCAACATTGGGCAATTGGCACTGGATGAAGATCTTTGGCAAAATAATTCCTGAATATTGACTTCAAGTGGGAGAATGTTAGGAAGTTAAGTCACTATGCAATACAGGCAGCCAGGAAAAAAGGACTGCAGCAGTCCAAAGCAGGCCAGACGTCTGACCTGCTAGATGCTGGGTCAGACGTCTAGACAGCAGTCTAGACGTTTAACCTGCTAGACGTCTAGGCTGCTAGATGTCTAGGCCAGACGTCTGGGTTGGGCTGCCAAACGTCTGGGCTGCCAAACGTCTGGGCTACCAAACGTCTAGGCCGCCAAACGTCTACGCTGACGTCTGACCAAGTAGACGTCTAGGCCAGACATCAAACCAAGTAGACGTCTAGGTAGACGACAGCTTGTGGAAGACGAACCGTTTCGGTTCAGTATGAAGACGAACAGTTTTGCGGATGTCTCCACGGGGAGAGGAAACGAACGGTTGGGGCCTTCCTTGTCTACTCTATAAAAGGGACTTGATCCCTTGCATATTGAATAGTTGAAAAACGTTGAAAGACGTGAATGTAAAGTTTGCTGAAAATAATAAAAGAGAAGTTGTCGTTGCCCCGTGGGTTTCCCTGCACATTGCAGGTTTCCACGTAAATCTCTGTGTCACTTGTGTTACTGTTTCCGTGTTTTCTATTTTTGTTATTGTGCTTCCTCTTGCAGATGATAAAACTGAAGTTTTTTCCTGACAGCCACATGTTTTTTCTGTTGGAATTTGTAATTAACTTATTGGCCAAGGCCTTGTGTAAGCCTACGGACAATCATTATGCAATGCAATTTTTATTATTTATGTATGGCCTACCAGCCAATGGTTAACCTTGTCATGGTTAAACCTTTAACCTGTAATTAACCTAAAGCCTATTTGTTATGTTGGCTTAGGTTATGTTTATTTATTTGGGGTTTAGGTATTGCTATAAATACCCCCATCCACTCCATCCATTGTATCGGAGTATTGTGATTCTTATCTACAAATAATACAATGATTTTTGGTGCTCAAGGGCACCCATCATCTGTGTCTATTGTTTTTCTTTTTTCGTCCTTTTTTACTTTCTATATAAGATTTGAGTAAGTGGATTGCTTTTGTTTGTTATTGAAAATTGGTGTGAAATCCAACATGGTATCAAAGTGGGTATGGAGCATCATTGCTTGATCACACAGAAGGTTTGTTTGGAGCCTTCAATCCTTCTTCCAACTTTAGGGAAAATTACTTCTCAAAGCTTCATAAGTGTTTTCGGCATAAGAGCCAAAGTGGAGATTTCATTCCAATCTGCACCATTCATTTGTCCAAAAATCTTGGAGAATTTGCGTCTACTCCAAATTCTATTCCGTTATCGTTGGGGTACTTTCAACCCTCTTAATGCAAGTTCAAATCAAGAATAGCAATGGCATGGTGAATGCTTTTTCAAAGGGGCGATTGTCGAGGAACCAAACTTTTTATCTCCACAACGGATTTCTTGCATTCCCATAAAGGAAAGAGAAGCGATGTGCTCCTTCTTCCCAATTAGGAGCTTTGGCACCTTGGCTAGAAGAAGAGAAGTAGGCTCTTACCATTTATTTCATCACGGGTTCAAACTCTCTATGTGTGTGTTGTTTTAATTTGAATTTTTGGCATTCTTGTTTTTTGGTGATGAGTGCAATGCCCTTCTTCAAGAAAAAGGCATGCACTCCCACCCATCCAAAGGTAGTGCCAAGATAGATAGACGGGCTCAGCTAAGGGTCTTTTACCATACAGATCATGGGTTCAAATTTGTGTTCATCCTTTTCGCATGCATGACGCAGAACAAGGCAGAAGATATGTCTTGGTCAGCTGAGCGTGGTTTTGGTTGTTGTGAAGGAAGGTCTCAAGTTCAAGTTGCACGCCCTTCCTTTTTGTTGAATTGCATCCATTGTGGTCAAACTGGGTGGCACTATCTACAAAGGCATCAACGGTTTAGTCACCATGGCATTCATGGACTAGTTGGCCATGTTGAGCTTGCAAGGATGTTGGTGGATGGCTGGTTGTGTTCAAATCCTCCCGTGGAACAACCTTTTTGTAGTGATTTTGGTTTGAGTGTTGTGGCATCCTCCCTCTTCCTCTACAGGAAGATGGCCTAAGCACCTCAACAAGTGTGTTGGTGCCTTGGCTAGTGCAAAGCGCCTTCCTACGAGAAACTCAGGTTTGAGCCCCCACGAGTCTTTTAGCACATTTGAAGCAAGTGAAACCTCAGCCTCACATGGCACACTATTGTATCACACAAGCATTTTTTCAATACTTATACCCCTACTTGGCAAATCACATCTCAAATTGTGCTAATCCCTCGTTTGCTCTCGATGTCCACTAGCAAATTCTTAGTGTCAATCATCAACAAACCCATGTGCGCAAAGTGGCAAATTCTGATTGGATACAAGAGTTCTATAAGGTTTGAGGGGCTAATTTTTCATTTTTTGAGGATAATTAGGGCAAATCTTCCGAAGAGGATATCTTCTACACACAAAAGTGTTTTGAGCCCTTTTTCATATCGCACAATTGTTCAAGCTCATAGCATTGGTGACATTAGTTCAAGGACCTTTTACAATGTTAGAGGCCAAATTGTGTGAGATGGATCCTCAAGCCTATTACCCGCCTCAATGGGCGAATTACAATATATGGTCAACTCAAATGACTGGATTATTGCACAATAAGAACCTTTGGTGCATCTTCAAAGAAGAGAAAGCAGCAGCCCTTGACGGAGAAACTCACCATCATAAATAGGAAGAAGCCCTTGGTTTGTTTTCCATGTTGATCGAACCAGAATTACTCTTCCACATTAAAGATGAAAATGATCCTATCAAAGGTATGGATAGGAATTACATAAGTTATTTGGAAAAGTAAATACAATAGAAATCAGTCCCTTGGTACTAGAACTTGCTTTCCTTAAAATAGCTGAGTTTAATAATGTCAAGGACTATAATGCGAAATTTAAGGCTTTGAGAGCAGATATTACATATTTTGGAGGCAACAAGAAATAAGATGCAGAATGTGTCAAGAGTGCCCTTTCTAAGCTCTCTTCTTCCTTTCAGATGCAAGGACTAATGCTTCATGTGGTTCCTCTGTTCTTGGAAACACAAAAAACTCTAATTCTTGATCAACCTTTTTCCCTTCTAATTCACTTCCAGGTGACGCTGGGGAATTGTGGTTTCTCTCCTCACATACAGGCTCATGCAAAGGAATTCAAATCTAAGGCTACAAAGAACTAGGGGCTCAACGGCCAGGAAAGAAATCAAAGACCATTTGTGGATGTCACATCCCCACTACTTACTAATATTTTTATTTAGAATAAAATGATTCTGCATCAAGTTGTTTGCAATGTAGGTACAAGTTCACGTGCTATAGTAGAAGGGAACACTCACCCCTAGTGGAAAAATAATTTGGAAGCATCAGGTGAGTGGGATATGATGTCGTGCTTCATGCACCTTGGCCCGAGGGTACATGGAAACCCTCCATAGGAACTACATAAAGATCATCCTGCTTGTCAATGCATTCATTGCATTCGTAGTTTTGCATATTGTATAAATTGTCGTTGCATTGTTTGCTTGATAATTTTTTGTTTGATTGCCTAATTAAAATATATAATCAAAGTTAAACTATATATAGAAATTGAGAAAGAATTTAATAAATAATATAAAAGTATTTAAAAAATAATAATAATAATGATAAAAAGATAAATAAAATATATAAAATATAGATAATAATAAAAAATATAGTATTTAAATAATAAGAAAGAAAAATTTAAAAGGGAATAAAGATATAGCGAAAATTCAAAATACCATGGCTATATTTATATTAGAAAATTTATAATAACTATAAGAGAATACAAATATTTTCCTACCACCTAGTCATTTGAGGAAACTAAAGTAAATACAAAACAATATTATAAATAATTAAAAGAAAAATGTCGGAGTATATGGTAGAGAAAATAAAATAAAAATATTAAATTACATAACTATGTTGCCATGCAGGCATTGAGGACATGCCCCACATGGCTATAGCTAAGAAGCAAAATGGCAATGTGAATTGTGAGGTGTCATTTACCCGCGGCTGAAGCAAAACCATAAATAGATGGAACTTTAGGAAAAACATATATCATCATCAATCTGGAACGTCTTCTCTCTGGTTGGTTTAGCTAGTACGCTTGGAGGCAATAGACTACATCAGGCTTCGTCTCATTGGAGAGACGAGGTCAGAATTTTATCGTTTTGCTGCCTGATAGACTGTGTTTTATTTAAAAGCTTTAAATTTAAATGTTTTAAAATGAATTCTAATAGTTAAGGAATGGTTTAAGCTTTGAAATAAAGTGCCTAGGAAGGTTTCGGGTGAGAATTACGCATTTAAAAAAAAAAAAATGTACAAATTAAAATATACATATGGTTGTTTCTCTATGTTTATTTAAGTTATGTGTTTTGTTCTTCGTTAAATCGTTAAATTAGAGTAAATTCCTGCATTGGGTGAGTAATGTTTGCATATAGAAATTACATGGGCCAAGCTAATTCCCCATACAAAAGCCTTTCCATACTCTATCTCCGGGTGGGTGGATACCCGACGTGTCAGGTTGTGCATTCTGGTGATTCGCTGTGTAGGCAAGGAAGTCGCGCTCTTGTGGAAGTGACGGTTTTCCCTTTTACCAGGCAAAGTTAAAAAAATATATATATAGCTCCCTGAGTCTGGAGGCCCTACGTCCGAGAGTATATATATCATGTATTAGACTACCAGAGCTTAGAAGAGCCTTGAAATTGTATTTCTAATATCAATTATAAATTGGAAATCCGTGTTAATTACTTGAAGCTTGTACTCCTATTTTTTGTACCCTGTTATCAATAGTTTAGCAGGTCTATCTTACTATTTTTATAATGGCATGTCTGTTAGGCACAAAATAAATGTATCTTTTAAATATACTAGAGCCAAATTAGAAGCTGGAAAACATAATGGGAAGGAAGCCTTCGTTTACGAGTTTTATTAGAGGCAATGTCTGTTGATCAGTATAAGATATTGGAAAACGTTTTGATTTCTCTATTATAAAATTAGAAAATTGGACAAAACATTGTATGGCATTTATTGGAAATTAAAAATTAACATTGCTTTCATTGTGTTTTCAAAGCATGTTCTTTTTCTAAAATAAATAGGTGAAGATACGTTTCCAAAGACGTAGATAATAATGTGTTTAAACATTTCGATTACCATTTGAAGAGTGAAAAATAAAAACGTATCAACTGGTGAATCCGAAGGAAAGAAAGGAAAACTAGAGGTTATGTGTTATATAGTATTTAGAGGAAATAAGAAATATTTTATAAAATTTTATGGATACTCTCATTGAATAAGACTCTTAATTTTACTTTCAAAGGTTTTTAGAAGTATAAAAAGTAACTCTTATTAAAATGTAATATTTTTAAGTTTGAGATGCTATAATATAAATAAAGTAGTTAAAGTCTGACATTTTTCTTTGTATCTTGGTTTAAAGAAAATCTTATAGGCATAAGATTATAGAGGTTTGGAAGTTTTAAAACAATGTATTATTTTTATTATTTATTTTGGATGGTTTTAGAGAATATTTTTAAGAAATGATATTATAGTTTACATAACAAGTAGATTACTACGTCTTTATAGCTCAGATAGCCAAATGAAACACAAATATACATATATATATTTCTTATTCTAAGATTAGAAATTAAAAAGTGAGTGAATTTGCTATTCGGAAGTTTAGGATAAGAGAATATTCATTATTTATTAGTTAAATGTTTTTAAGACTTTATTAAAATATCAGTCGAAATCTTATTTCCTGGAAGGGGATTAGTTAATCAATAGCATGAGATATTCACGTCACGTTTCAATGAGTAAAGGATTTGATTATGTATATGTTCTATGTTACTTCTAAGTTATGTATGTTTAGTAGAATGCCTCATTGCTTTTGGGGACATGTGCTTAAAAGGAAACTATGGGATAAAACACGATTTTCATTTTAAATGACACTATATGTTTTAGTTTAAATGTAATGTAAAGAGCCATGTATAAAGGTATTGAGTTTTTAAAAAAAATTCTATGCTAGGAATTGCTTTGTAGAAAAGAAAAAAAATGTTATATTAAGTTAAAGGTTTATTTATTTATTTATTATTTGAAGCAAAAATTAAGTTCCATTATTATTCTAATTTGATAGTTAATTGACATAACTGAAAAGCCTATTACCTTGAATCTAAACACTTCAAAGGACCTCTTATCATAAATAAACCTTATTAAATATTCTTTGTTGCTGTGTTGAGTAAGTCGAGTGAGGACTTACTCTACCCAACTACACTAAGTCACGAGGTGACTTATGTGTGACTGCGCCACTACAAATCCAACTGTTCAAGGATAGGATCTTGTCTATTGAGTGTAAAGAGTGACGGTATGGGACATCGCTCCAAGTGGGTTGTCCGTTAGAAGTGAGGGTTTTCAACTTTTTTCTCAATTTGGGGAGGTGCAAATAAGAAGCATGTTTAGAGAGCTACTCATGTTGTTGGCAGATCCAGTGGTAGATGGTTGTGGGGAGCATTACCATCAACCTAATATAGGTATTGAATATCGAGTCCTTAAACCATGCGATGGTGGGCTCTAACTAAACCTTAGCAGAGGGTCAAGGGCTAGCACTAGCATATCGATGTTGGTTCCAAGCAATTGAGTCGAAGACTCTAAAGTTTGCAAAAATTTCCAAGGGAGATAGTGTTTTCCTTTCAGGTGTTATGGGCCCTAAAAGACAACCCTTCACCGAATTTCATATTGACTCAATGGAGGAGTCAGAATCCTACATGGCGACTTGCGGGATGTGGCCAGTCCCGAGCACTTAAGACACTAGCTGCAGGGGTGAATATTCTTGAAGTGTGTTTTAGGTATGCCTGAACTAATAGAATGTTGGGTTATTAAGCAAATAAATGATGTTTTTATATAAAAAAATTTAGTGTATTTAAGGGGACAGATTAGGGATGTGACAGTGGATACTGTAAGAAGGATGGGCATCCAACCATAGACTGTCCAATGAAGTTGAAATGGGTTGAAGCAAAATTTCATAATATGGGTGGTTGTCTTTCAGATGATGCCAGCGGATTCAGTCGAATCTTCCTCAACTGCCGAGGCCCACTAGAGTTTCCATTGGCCCTTCAGTTCGGATCATGAGGGGGTGTTGGAAGTTGTAATCTGACTCACTGGACAAGGCTGACATTGTATCTGTACTCTTGTGTAAGCCTATGGGCAATCCTTAATCAATGTAATTATTTAATTTTTATGTATGGCCTATGGCCCATGGTTAACCTGTCACAGTTAAACCTTTAACTTGTAATTAACCTAAGCCTATTGTTATGTTAGCTTAGATTAATATGTTTATGTATTTGGGGTTTAGGTATTGGAATAAATACCCCCCCATTCACTCCATCCGTTGTCTCAGTGTTGTGATTCTTATCCACGGATTATACAGTTATTATTGGTGCTCAAGGGCACCCACCATTTGTGTCTATCGCTTTTCCTTTTCCATCCTTGGATTGCTTCTATTCATTACTGGAAATAGGTGTGAAATCCAACATTTTCAGGACTCGACACCTCATGACACTTTGGAACACATGCCACATCAAACAAAGTGCAAACTCCAGGTACTGAGTGTTTTTTAATTTTGGCATTTTGGTGGACCAAACACTGGAATTTTGTCCCGATATCTGGTGAGTATCTAGGCTCTGGAGTAAGATGCTGCAAATATTCTCCCAGAATTTAACTCAGTTCAACTTCATATGGCCTAGTTATTATGAAAAACAGCAAATACATTTTCCAACATTTGAGGGGTCTAATGGATTAACTTTAATTTGAAAAATCAGTGGAGACATTAAGGACTGAAATTCAGAACAATGCAGTATCATATGATCAAGCCATAGCCAAGATACAATCTCCTGGATCGTGTTTGGCAGGTCAAACAATGAGATTTGAGCTAAAACTAGATGGAGATGTTCTTTGTTCCAGACTCTTCTGTGTCAAATTTCATCGCACTTTGATTCCATATGACAAATTAAATTCCCAAAAGAAATTGCATCCCTGCTTGTAGAAATTTTCTTAGATGTCAACATCAATCGTCCGTTCTTGCTTAGATTCACCCCAAACTGACCTATATAATTGTCAACACCTTCCAACATGCATAGCAATCCAACATTTTGGTGGACCAAACACTGGAATTTTGTCCCGATATCTGGTGAGTATCTAGGCTCTGGAGTAAGATGCTGCAAATATTCTCCCAGAATTTAACTCAGTTCAACTTCATATGGCCTAGTTATTATGAAAAACAGCAAATACATTTTCCAACATTTGAGGGGTCTAATGGATTAACTTTAATTTGAAAAATCAGTGGAGACATTAAGGACTGAAATTCAGAACAATGCAGTATCATATGATCAAGCCATAGCCAAGATACAATCTCCTGGATCGTGTTTGGCAGGTCAAACAATGAGATTTGAGCTAAAACTAGATGGAGATGTTCTTTGTTCCAGACTCTTCTGTGTCAAATTTCATCGCACTTTGATTCCATATGACAAATTAAATTCCCAAAAGAAATTGCATCCCTGCTTGTAGAAATTTTCTTAGATGTCAACATCAATCGTCCGTTCTTGCTTAGATTCACCCCAAACTGACCTATATAATTGTCAACACCTTCCAACATGCATAGCAATCCAATTTGGTTGATTTTCCAAGACTATAGTCTACAAACAAAAACTAAATGGAGATGTTCCTTGTGTTGGAATCCTCTCTGTCAAATTTTATCGCATGTTGACACCATTAAGGAAGTAGCTGACGAAAGACATGGGGTCCCTGCTTGCAGCAGTTTTGTTGGGCATCAACATCACTTGACTGTTCTTGGTCAAATATTGACTTAATTGAAGATTCATTGGATAGCTTTGACACATAATGTGATTGATTTTTTTTTTTTTAAATGCAAGTATCCTGAATATTAGAGAATTATCCTTTCATTCTAGATAACCTGCCAATCATGATAGTTAATGCCTACGTCTGCATCAATACTTTATATTTTACACATTTCATTGATCTCAAAAAGATGATCCTCTGCCACTAGCCTTTGCAAGAACATTGTCCAGAATGTCCTTGTAGAAGTACCAATTTCTATTGTAGCAACATTTGAAGGCTAGGTGACAGTTGCCATAAAATAGGCATTGTAAAAAATGTCCAATATCAAGAACATTGTCATAATTCATATAAGTTTTATACAAATATGCAAGAAGTCTACCCTTAAAACATTCCCAATAGTTTTTACTTTATCAAACTTTTATCTCCCGTATCTTGATAGCACTTTAGTAGTTCAAAACCTTCGAAATGTCTATATTATGTTTTGCCAGTTCTAGTTAATCTGAACTTATAAACACCAACTTCCACTACATTCATTCACTTAGATCACTAAGATTAGATCTCATAAATTACAAAAGGATTCTGTATCTAAATGTTTTAGGTGGTTTAGATCGTTTCCATCTTTTCCACATGTTGTCTGAGTAAAATACTAAGTTTGTTGATGAGAACACTTTATATTGCCTGCTAAATCTAACCAAGTCTACCAGACCTATAAAATTAAAAAACACTATGTCTTGGTGCATTGGTTCTATGCAAGTTTTTTCTAGTACCTGCATGATTGTAGGAACTGAAGAGGAAACAAAAATTAAAGAAAGAAAGATATGAATTAGTTTGCCTACTATCCATAAAGCTTTACATCTTGAAAACCATCTTCTTTTTTCATAAACACAGACCAACATACGATTGAAGCTCTTTGTGTTAATAAAAGGAATAAAAGGTAATATTTTTCAATATGTAAATCCAGACAGATTTATAATTAGAACAATAGGAAGGAAATTAATAGTTTGACTGACTGTTTCCAATTTTTATAGAATATGAAGATTAAATGATGGCATATTGAGTCATCTCACCATTAATGGGCAAAGCATACTTAAAGGTAAGCAAACTAGTACGAGCCTATACAACTAGTAGTTGAGATTAGTCCAAATTAAAACTAGTTCACTATTTACTTCATAATCTATTTGACAGGCTCTAAAACATGCAATTTTGGAATTAAAAAAGCCATAGCTATGTGAGGAAGCATACAATGCAAACAAAGATGCAGCAGCAGCAATATGTTAAAATAACCATATACTTTAAACTTACCGGCAAATTTCTGATTTTGGTCTTGCTATTCCATCCAAGGCAAAGTGATTTCCAAAATGAATTTCTTTGAATAGACCTGAATAATGTCTCTCAACCCATTCAATTGTATGCTGCCTAATTATATTTTGCCGTGACCTGTATAGACAGACCATTTTAAGAATGGGCATTGATGATAAGAAAATATTCAAGACACTGCCCAAAGACTTACGTTACAACTGAGAAATGGCAAAATGGTGTCAGTCGAAGAAGCGTTTGGTATGCACCCGGAATTGGATGGATCCCCTTTCTGAAGTGATAGGAATTATAAAACTCATGAACACGAGTTCTAGCTGCCAAAAAACAAAGAGCTCTTTTAAAAAGATTCAACTCAACTAGGATGGTATTAAACGAAGCCAATGCATGATAATTCCTTTAAAAATGCAACAAGACTCCTTATTCTGTGCCCTAATGTCATGGCCAAGTATATGCCAATCAAGTGTACATCTTTTGCCTATAATGTTGCAAAGAATAATTGTGAACAAATTCACCACATAGGCACAAATCTAATCTAGCATAAGATATGTCCGACTCCTATTACAAAGCACACAAAATTTGACTGTGAAAAACTATGAAGGACTTAAAACCTTGGGTATGTAGCTGCTAATAAGCTCTGAATTATTTGTCTTTCCAGTCTGACATATTAGCAACATTGATGTCAAATGGAAAATGATTATATCATGACCACAGGAATGATATTAAACAGGAAATACGAGCAATAGAAACAGGAAACTCACATTCAAAAGTTGGAGTAAGTCCCATTACCCTTAGCCCTTGTTATACCAAGAGACATACATTAGACTTAAATGCCTTGAGAAAATCTAATACACTACCCTACAAATCATAAGTGGACTTAAACGATCTTTGGAGAAAATAAAACTGAAAACCCATACAGAATATGAATAAAGAGTGGCAGCACTAAGAGACATGCTTTTATAGCTTTTCAGTAATATATATAACATGCTTATATTCAATGAAATAGTGGGGCAATATCACAAGTTTTATACTGAAATACTCATTTTGGTCCAACCATGCCATATTTTTGGCCATCATTTACTATATATACAAGTCAGCTTGGCATTCTTCATCACTCTCGTTTTGGAGATTCATCTCTCCAAAAAGCAGCACATTTGTTTTAGGAGTATCTTTAGTAGACAAATGAATTTCATTCTTTAAGGCCACCTTGCACCTCTGGAGGAATTTCTATACTCTCCTAAGCCAGAAAATCCATCTTTGTTTGTTTTTCTTTCCTTTTGGGATTTGCACACCCGAGAAAGAGGATTGTATGATATGTTTAAGAAGTCATAGGGGATTCCCAGCCATGAGACCAGCAAACCTCTACAAGAGATTATGAATTATAATTACTCATCTAGGCCAGTGAAGGCATTGTAAAGGAATTCTCTTGTTGTATGGACATATCATTGTCTATCCTAAGGTGTTTCAGATTTGACTTGTACCAGTATGCACTTCTTCTCCCTGATGAGCTAGGCATTATCAAATTGTCATTATATTCAGATTTGGGCTATGTAATTATGTTCTATTTGCTTACTAAACCGCATAATCCAGCTGATGTTTATTTAACCCGATCAGGCTCCCTTTAACCTTCTTAGGTCTATTTAACCCTGTAGAGGTCCTTCAACCCAGCTAAGGTCTATTTAACCGAGTCAAAGTCACTTAATCCTGCCAAGGTCTATTATTCAAAAGGCAGACCTCTATTTAAGAGGTCTATTGACACTGTTTTAATCTCAATAGAGGTCTCCCGCCACAAATTGGATTACTGTTTGACCCAGTTCAATTTTTTTACTTAATTCTAAAGGGTCTTTTAAGGCAACCTCCTCCCCCCGACCCCCAATTTAATAATACCAAATCTTGATGGCAGGACACCAAAGAACCTCAACAGATGCATATCTTCAAATGGGTTTAGTAAGTCACTTTGCACTAGTCCACATGGGTCTCACAGGAACCTCCAAAGTCAACATGCTTAAGATTGTCCTACAACCATGATAACAAAATACGGTGGATTTTTAACTTGTTTTCCATATTTACGGAAAACGGGAAAAGAAAAGAAAATGGAGGGTAGCACGGGAGGACAATACAGAGACTTGAAGGATATGGCAAAATCCATAAAAAAAATCGGTGAAAGAGAAAGACCACAGCAGTACTAGATTTTATAATAAATCAGGAAGGGAACAGCAAAATATTTTTATTTTTAATTTTATAAATATTTTATAAAAAAATATTATAATTTATTATATTTAAAATTATTTAATTTATCAAAAATTTCCACATTTTTCCATGTGTGTTTGTAGGCACCGTTTTTTCCCTGTATTTTTGGTGGGCTGATTTGAACATTCTGTATGAAAGTCGTGACCTTGACTACTCTCACTTGTCTAATTTGTTTGTCTTTGCAGGCGAAAAGAAGATTGTAACATTATCCTATTTTCTTTAGAATATAGATTTCATAGCAAGAGGCTTGTAAGCATACCACAAGAAATAATAAGGAAATAATCTTGCTGTAAAGAAATGAAAAGCGGGCTAAAGTAGAGCCTACGACTAATTAGGTATTTAAGGATATTTTGACTGATAAAAATTTTAGAAATTTCTATACCTCTGTCCAAACTCCAAGCAATTGGATAAATACTACAAAATGAATTGAAGGCCATTAAATGGCATATTAGATTGAAAACTATTTTATCTTAGTTATACAGTACTCCATAAATCATATGGGAGATCTATATAAAACAGACTGAAACTAGGAAACAAAGAGTTGATAACAGGTCTAGAATTGCTCACAATTCTACATGTACTTGTAATTTATGGGCAGTGCAGTTGTCCATGTGGCACATAGTACTACTGCATGCTTCCAGAAACCCAGGAAGAACAAACCATGAAAGCACTAATATTGCAATGGAAAAGAAAAGTAATCTAGCAGTCTTGTTTAACAAAAAGAGGTAAGCTAATTTGCAACCACAATGAGATGCAACCAATTTAACATCAAACCAGACATAGCTGTCCCATACACAAGAAATGAATAATATCTCACTACTTTAATGACTATGACAAGAAATGCTTAATTCAGAACTAGTTGTTGAAATAGTACCTTCTGAAAGAGAGCAATTCCAAACCTGCAATTTAAAATAATTCAACCCACCATCAATTTATTGATTTGGATTTAGTGGTAAAATAGAAAAGAAAAAAGTTTCAATTACAAAATTGATTTAAGGAGATGCACACCTTATCAAAGCTATAGACATTGTATTCTGCAATTGTGTGGTTTAAAGAGTAACGCTCCGCAATGAATGTGTTCAACGCTAAGACAAAACTGCAAAGAACTGCATATAGATAACAGATTTCAACAGAGATGAATTGATAAAGACAATATTCAACATTTCATACCAAGCAGCATAGAGGTATGACACCCAAAACTTTGGAATCGTTCCTGTGGTTCCAAACTTCCAAAGATGTGACCAATATCTGAGAAACAAATTGACAGTTTCTACGAACTTCACCCTGTCAGAGTAACAGAATCTTAACCAACCAACCAACATTGCGGAAAGAGAGAACCACTACACTCTGTTTGATAAAATTTCCCTTGACAAAAACTGAAATAAAGGCATTCCCTCCAATCAAATAATTTTGAACAAATTGAAAAGTTATGTAACATTATTTGCAATCAATATAAACTTAGATTGAAATATTTTGCACATATTTTGTCTGCAAAGCCAACAGACTAAAACGTGCATTGCTTCTCTTAACTGTAGAATTAGCCATATAAATGACTGTGCAGTGTTTTGGGATTTGCACACAAGTAAGAGAATGACTCTGCATTGCATTTGCACCTGTGTCTTGATATTTACTGGATGAATTATATTTTATCCTTAATCGGTAGAATTAGAAGCAGATTATTTGTAGCTAATATTGCTTTTGTACCCAGACGTATAGTTGTAGACTGTTGTAGTTTTATTCACTGTTAATGAAGTGGTCTGCTTCAAATTTATAGACAACAGCAATGTCCAAAATTATTGTAAATTTTTATATCAAGTCCATGATATAGTGTTCTAAAATTAAGAACAAATTCACATGAACAGCATAGCAAAATTGACAACAGATTGGAGTAAAAGACAATTTGTAACTTGCACAAACCATATACCTATGTCTTTTCATGTAATCTATTTATTATAATTTTTGTGGTTAAACTTGTCCTTCAGGAAGGAAACTAGCAATCCAGATTTGGTAAAGGGGACTATGATAGTACGATGTTTTGGAAATATTACTCTAGTAAAATGCAATGCATAGATAGTAGAGGTGAAGTTTTGGTATTGTGAAGGCTGCTATAGGAAAATGTCAAGAAGGATGCTGAATCTGAAATATTTGTATTCACATAGAAAATTTAAAAAAATCAAGAAAATGAAAATCAAGAATTCAGATATTTTATGTAAAATGATGTAGGTTTCTAGCTATAGCATCTCAATTGAGATGAGAAAATAATTTACTTGTAAACTCTCAAACTCTAAAGAAGAGAATTATGATTTGTCAAGGGTGGGGACCTGAGTACAACCCCTTGTTCTCTAGCCAAAAAAAAACATACCTAAGTCGGCAATAGATCAAGTAACAAAAGAAAGCACTTAGGAAAACAGAATTTGTATAGGGTATAAGGATGAATCATAGTCCTTTTTAATTTAAAGGCTAATGTGTATTATTAGGCACCATTACATATACAGTTGAAGTCACAATCTAGTACGTAGAATCTTTTTACAACTGAAAATTTATCTAGACAAAGAGACAAACTTTGGTAATTCCTAAAGATCAGTTTGTTTAAACCTGTTAAAATTCATCATTAAGATCAAATTGTAAAACGAATATTGTATTCTTTTTCTAATAATTGACTCATAACAAAACAACCGGCCCAGATCCCATATAGAGAATCTCTTTGATAGATAAATCCTTTCAAGGAAATAATAAACAAGCCTGAGGTGGGGTAAAAAAAATTCCACATACCTTCATCTATGTCAACAGCAACAGTAAGCTTCCCAGATTGCAACTTATTGCTTTGAGACGTCCCATGAGCTAGTCTCTCTAAATCATAACTAGATACCGCAGACTCATCTTCATTGGCCTCTAACGCACCAATAATTGAATCTTCCAAAGCAGTACTCGGATCAGCTGCTACTCTACCGATCGATTGTTCAAATAAGGGAACCCTACTATGCTGCTGCCCAACTAATGCCTTAAACGACTTGTTCTCCAAACAAGCCCTTGGAGCCTTAAACGACTTGTTCTCCAAACAAGCCCTTGGAAGTACAGAAATCCATGTTTTTTGAAAGTGGGAATTATTATTTACTGAACTAAATCCTTTGTTGAGTACACCCAATGGCATAGGTCTAGTACCCAGATGGGGATGATGTGCAGCCATTATCATTGGCCTCTGCAAAGTGTACCGCGAGGATTCCAGCACACAAAAGGCCACCCAATCAGAGGCTACTCTCTTCAATATCATGCTACCACCAAGAATAAAATTTAAAATTTAAGGCAATGCAACGCGGCCAAATAGGTTATGGAACCACTTGGGTTCCAACCCTCAAACAGATCGATACTACTTAACATGAAATAACAGCAACTTAGAATCAATTGGCAGATGGGCAATGGGAGATGTGGGACCTCTGATGTTCTCCTCCACCTAAATTGGGCATGTGACCCACAAGCCGAATGCATATGCGTAGTAACCTGTGGGTGAACCGAAAAGAAAAAATATCTCTATAAATTCCAGTGGCTCCTATACGGTGAACAGGATGACATAACTAGCAGCAGCATTTATAATTTCTTCGTGACATATATAGATACAGATAATGAGAAAGGCTTCCCGGGAGGGTTGCTTCTCTTGCCGGGAGGAGAATTTGGAATTTAGAGAACCCTCCTCTCGTAGAGTTCCTTAAAATATGGGCTTTATGTCATATGAATATACGTCATAATATTCCCTTTAAGGTCCTCTTAGGTTATCACGCATGTTTCTGTTTGCATATATTAAAATATAAATACGTTTCTAGTTTCAGTAGTTCTTTTTAGTCAGGATTTTTAATAAATATTTTGGTTTACAATTATCTGAACCTTGAATTTTTCAAAATAAAACCAAACCTTAAATTATTATATTAGTCCTCCAAAATGATATTTACAATATTAATAAAATTATAATTTATAATAATTTACTCAAGATATATATATTATGACAATCTAATCAAATAATATTCCAAAATATTTGAAGAGGTATATATATATTTGAAGTCTCTGCCTAAATTTTTAAATATTTTGAAATTTTAAAATGTCATTCGATATCTATTAATCTTATGAATTTTCCTAAGCCATTTTTTATTAGAAATAGAAAATATGATGTGATATTATAATAATAAAGTGATTTTTTTTTAATGTTTATTTGTTTCAAAAATTGGATGACAATTTTTTATTAGATTTTAATGTTCTTAAATTTTTTTATTGAATTTATTTGTAAGGTTTATTTTAGTCATGTTAGTATTAGTTTTATTAAATATTATTTTCAAAATAAGCTTTTTAAAGATGTTAGAAGCTTCATTTCTTGATTCTAGCATGCAACATGAAACAGATGCCTCAACACATTAAGAGTCAACTATTGTTTGTTGTCTTCATTTGGTTTATGTGGTCATTGTCTTGCTTGTTTGCTTGTATGAGTAGGGTTAATCTTTCAAGGGAGGGAAGGGGTGCCTTCCTTGGCCCCTTCCCTCATTTCCTACCCAGATAACTTTGTATGCCATACAACCTTGCTTTTGTAGCTCCTTACATCCTTGTCCATGTCATGTGAATAGAAGTCATTGCTTCCAGTCATTTGGGGCAATAACTATGTTGAGTCATCATTTTGTCACCTTGTTTCTTAGCCTCTTATACCATCATGGAGTGAAATTGCCAATAGTCTTACAGTTGACTCCTTTAACCAATTTAAAAAAACTAGGTCTCATCATTTGTCAAAGCCCTAAACCCACGAAAGGGCCCATACTAGTTTATCTAAACAAACCGAGATACAAACTCAAATATATGCCTTAAATAAACCTCCAAGATAGTAGTTCTTGACTAGAAGAGAGGAGAGATCATAGGACATAGCATCAAGTCATAATCCAAGCCTTAACCTACAAAACCAATAGTTGAGAGATGAGGTAAGACACCCATATTCTCTTTTTTGTTTGCATTTTCTTCTTTAATTGAGGATATATCAAAAATACAATTGTTATTTTCCTTTTGAAGGGAATGACGTATAATGTTGAATTCTCCAAGTGGGTTAGATTTGTTTGGAAGTTAGGTAGAGGGTGGTTATTTGATTCCATAAGGGACTTGGAGATAGGGTATATAGTTGTGACTTTCTTGTACCTACTTCATGCATACTTCATGCATAAACTGCCCTACATTATGATACATGGGTGATTTGCAAACAACTAGCTTACTTATAGAGTTGTTCACTACTTAAAAGGGTTTTTTAAGGCTCAATATTTAATCTTGGATGAAATTGCCCAATCTGAATCTCTCATTTTGCCTTATTTGGCCAAAATCACTAAGCAATTGGGTCATGTCATCTACTGTAGACCTAAGAGGGATAATGTACAAGTCTCGTAATGCATCCCATGATTTGTGTCAAAATGGATAATTCTAGCATCCTTCCCTCATCCATCAATATAATTGATCCAAGCTTCTCATTGTTGAAATATGTGGTTTTAAGCTTCACTTGAGGCCATGACTGATTTTTGTGTTATATTCTTTGTATAGCTTTTTGGACCCTTGTACACCTTGTATGGGTGAATTTAATGTAATGCTTTAATATTTAACCTAAAGGTCAATTCTTTAACCTTGATCTAAAGGCCTTTTGTGACAAGGTATTTACACTTGTTTCTCCAACCATTTCATCATCAACTATAATGTAATTCTATTCTTTTAGTAAGATATTTTTGTGTTTATAAACACCCTTCATATTATGTGTAATCTTTCTATGAGTTATTTTTGCTTATCTAGGCAATGCATTGATTCCATTCATTTATAAAAAGTATTGTAAAATTCAACATGGTATCAAAGTGGGTGTAAATCTCCATTCCTCAATTACTTATTTTGGAAAGTTGTTTTCTATAGTAGTTCTAAGGAGCAACATATTTTTGTAGTAGTTAGTGAAAGCTTTGTGTGTCGTTGACATATTCTTTTAAGAGTTTGCTTGCCAAAACCCTAGGTGGACTTGGATTGTGAGGATCTCACTAGGTTGCAATAGATTTGTTCTAGGAAAAATATTCACTAACAAGTTCCTTTTGCCTCTCTTGATATTTAATCTTTTTTTTTACGAGATGAATTCCCTAACCACCAAAATGAGCTCTTCAAGGTTATTTGAAAAATTCATATGGCTTTTACAGGTTTTTTAAAGAAATCCATTTGATTTTCTCCTTTGAATTTTTTCTCTTGGTGTTTTTTTTGGCTGGATAATAAGGGGTTGTACTTGGTTCCCCACCCTTGATAAATTACAACTCTCTTCTTTAGAGCTTGAGATTTTATAAATAGATACACTTCACATCTCAATTGAGATGACATAGCTAGAAATATACATCATTTTACATAAAATGTTTGAATTCTTGATTTTCATTTTCTGGATCTTTTAATTTTTTTGTATGAATACAAATATTATAGAATTCAACATCCTTCTTAACATTTTCTATGGCAGCCTTCACAATACCAAAACTTCACATCTACTATATATTCATTACATCTTGGTAGAGTAATATTTCCAAAAGATTGTACTATCATAGTTCGCTTTACCAAATCTGGATTGTTAGTTTTCTTCCTGAAACACAAGTGCAACCACAAAAACTATAATAAATAGTTTATATAAAAATACACAATTGCTATAAAAAAGGAAAACATTAAAGTAAATCTTAATCATTATTTTATTTAGGCAATCAACATTTTCTTGTCAGCTTTAGCTAAACTTACTACTTCCTCTAACCATGGAAAGGAGAATTTAACTTCATGATTCTCAATCAAAACCCCTCTATTGGCTAGCATATCAGCACATTTGTTTCCTTCCCATTATGTATGTGTAAACTCGATTTCTTCAAACTCTTTAACAAGATCTTGAATTTTCATAATTATCTCTTGTATGTTCCATGGAGCCTTTTCTTTCCTCAAAATTACATTTATTACTATGAGAGAATCACCTTCCATCCATACTATGTTCCATTTCATTTGTTTGCATATTTTTAACCCTTCTAAAGTTACCCAAGCTTCAACTTCATTATTTGTCTTAAATCCACTATTGAAAGTATAATGAGACAAAATATTTTCTCTATTATTTCTAATTATTCCTCCTCCTCCTATTGGTCCTAGATTTCCTTTAGATGTATAATCAAATTTCTATTTAACCCACTCCACATCTGGTGGTTTCCACTTTATATTCGTTGCTTTCTTTTTGCTTCTCTTGTATCCAACATCATAATTTTATTTAATGATTTGACTCCATCTATTAAGGCTCTCTGCTTCCATATTAGGGACTGGGTGAGTTGATAGAGTTGGTTTAGAGTCCTCTATGGCTAAACATATATTCCTTTCATTACCTCTAAACTACCATTTTTTTTTCTATAAATATTCTTCTATTCCTTTCTAACCATACAATACAAAGTATTGTATCTTTTGATATATCCCGTATTATATATAAAGCCTCACTTTTATAAGTGTTATGTCATTGCTTTAACCAATCTTCAATTTTGTTATTCATCACCATGCATTTACCAAACATATTAAGAATTGGTTGTCATAGTTTCCAAACTATTGAACAATGTCCCAAGATATGGTCTATACTCTCCTCCTCCTTTTTACAAAGAACACATTGAGAGGGGTCATGAAAACTCCTTTTCATAAGGTTATCTTAGGATAAAATTCTTCTATGATCTACTAGCCAAACAAACATTTTGACTTTAGGGATGCTTGGGCTATCCCAAATATCTCTCCATATTTTAGTGATATTTACTATTTTGTTGGTGCTTTACATTATATCCACTTCTTGTTGTGTATTCTCATAAGCTATTCAACTCCCAAATCAATTTATCCTTGGCTCCCCTTGAAATAATCATGGTTGTTATCTTTCTACTCAATTGCCTCCTAGCATCAATGTCTTGTATACTTGCAAAAAAATATTCTTTCCATTTGTATCTTCCTTCCTGATCCTTGTACAAAATATTTGAAACCCTATCACCATATTTGTCTTGAAGAAATCTCATCAAAGGTTTCAAAATTGGATCTAAATTGAGTGGTTTTTTATCACACCAAGTATCCATCCAAATATAAATATTTTCTCCAATTCCTACCACCCATCTTAAACATTTAATCATTATATCAATAGATTTTTTTAAACCATTCCAAAAATTAGAACCATTTGGTAGAGAGAATGTGGTATATTAAACTTGGGTCATTGGGCTCAACATACTTAAAAGAATTCTTTCCTATTTTCTTTGAATTTTTTTGTACAATATCCAAATTACTTTTCCCCTAAGAGCTAAGTTTACATCTATAAGAACTCTTAAACCAAGATCTCCCCTAGTTTTATCATCACACACCTTGCTCCATTTCACCAAAGAAAATTTTCTTTTATCATGTAAATATAACCATAAAAAGGATCGCTTAATATAGATTAAACTTTTTTCAACTAATTTTGGCATAATATACAATGACATATAATATGTTGTTTTCTCTAGGTGTTTATTTCATTACATCAAAATATTTCTTAATTTCTCTCTTATTTTCAAAATTTTGAATTTAAAAAATATAATATTCCTATGAATATTCCAAAGAGGGGTAAAAGTATGGAATAATATGTGCACTTAATCTATATGTATATATATATATATAGGTAGATAGATAAATATATGGATATCATGCATGGTAGTGGATGGACTAAATGGTACATAGAATCATTTGAGGTGCCTAGGACATTGGTTCCCTTGATGGCATGTATATATATATATATAGGTAGATAGATAAATATATGGATATCATGCATGGTAGTGGATGGACTAAATGGTACATAGAATCATTTGAGGTGCCTAGGACATTGGTTCCCTTGATGGCATGTATATATATATATAGGTAGATAGATAAATATATGGATATCATGCATGGTAGTGGATGGACTAAATGGTACATAGAATCATTTGAGGTGCCTAGGACATTGGTTCCCTTGATGGCTGGGCTAAGGTGCTCATTTAAAGGGAGCACACTCTTGTATCTTATTTGCATAAGCGCCTATGGCACTGTCTAGAGGGATGTATTTATCTCATGCTCATTTTTAAATGAGCATCTTAATGATATCACTCATTTTCTTGACATGGTGCATAATGACGTCACCATAAGTGACATGGCATACAATGATGTAACTCTATATGACATGTGCATGATAATATTACCCCTTATTTAACATAGTGCATGTTGACATCATTCCTGATGACATACCTTCTATTTATGACATAGCTCCTATTAATAATATGATAGTTATTGATGTGGCACCTAATGATATGACATCTATTGATGTGGTGAATATTATGGTAATGGTCGATGTGGTAGAATGGACATTAAATTGTAGGTATAAAAGGGGGTTCAATAAATCATATTTTGCCAACTCATCGGATCACCTATTCCAATATCAAATGGTGATAGCTTAATTGGTTAGATTCCTTAAGATTCAATAAGGAGACCTAGATTCAAATCTTGACAAGTGATAAAAGGATAATATCCAAGCTATTGTAATACCATTATGTGGTGGTGATGTAATATGGGTGGGTCATATTTCAATCCCATATAACCAACCAAAAAAATCACCTATTACAACACTCACATAGTCAATAATAGATGTAGCAAATTATAGATTATAGGAGGCACTAGAAGGTGACACGCGGCATGTTTTAGATTATCGATACCCTGTCTAATGTCCTACATACTTAGTGTCCTAGTGGCACCCCCTTGTATAGAACAATGATACTTGTCAATAGATAATTTATTATTCCTCTATCTAGTTAGTATACAATCAAAACTCCCTTAGTCGCTTAGTCAACAACACATAGAAATCTCCCATTCATTAAAAGTATAAATTATTTTTTTGAAACTGTCTAAGGTTTTGGAGGCACTTTGTATGATTTTAGGGCCAAACTTGTGGAGGCCATAACTTTTGCATACAAAAGTGTTTAGAACCCTTTTTTAATTTGCATGTTTTTTTTAGATCTCTAAATTGGTAGTATTATTTCTAGTCAAAACTACATGTAAGAGATTATTATTTTACTATGAAGTTAGTGACCAACATATTCCCTTACTAAATGGGACCAATTATACCACTTGGAAAATCAAGATTTGAACTTTTCTCTATAGTAATGGATTGTTTAAATATGTGAATGAGGTCCCTTGAAGCATTAATTATGATGAGAAGAAGCAATTGTTCAAGGATGAGAAGGATGAGGTAGTTGGTGTAATATATCTCTATGTTAACAATATCTATGCCACTCATGTTAGTAACACTTTAGATCCTAAGGAACTGCTTGATAAAGTTCAATATCTACTTGATCGCATTGACTCTACAAAAATTAGTATATTGAAGGTAGATCTAGCTACTTTGCACATTGACTCTTTTGAGATTGTTGATTAGTACATCAATTAGTTAAAGAAACTAGAAAATGATATTTGCACTACCAAAGGGGTTAATACTAAGGAAAAAGAACCTAATGATAGTAGCAAGGATATCAAACTTCTCAACATTGTGTTTAATGATATATCCAATACATATGAGATGGTTGCTATTGTACTTGAGATGCTTTGAGTTTCCTTTCCAAATAATCCTCCACATTCCCTTGATGATGTGTTCAAGTACCTTCTATATCATCAGGTTCAAAGATAGAGACATAAGAGTCATTATCTTACCATTTAGGCTTATGCAAAGGAAGTGATCAAAACAAAGGTTGATAAAAAAAAACCAAAACAAAAGTGAGAGAAAAGCTAAGAAGCTCTTCATGATTCTTGTTTACACCTTTTGTAAGAAAAGGATGCACAAAATTTTTTTATTAGATAAGAATCAAGAATCTTGATAAAGCAAACATAATGGGGTGTTGATGTTGCTCTCTTCTATGCTTAGGTGAGGACAACCACGATGGAAAAACCTATAAGCACTTGTAACTATTCATTCAGTATATTGGGCATCTACTTCTAATTTGTGTAAATTTTTTAGGGATTATGTTGGCAACTTGAGTTATTTTATGTTGTCATTGATGTCACATGGATCACATTGAGTTTTGGTGGCCAAATGATATTTTGGAAAGCATGGATAAATACAGGGTTTTTGTGAAAACCAAGGCAGGCAAAATAAAAGTTTTTATTTAAAACCATGGATGGCAGATTTGAATTGGGTTTTTCTTAAAACCCAAGTTGGCCTTTCGTTTCATCAAAAAAGGTGCCCCGATGATGGATATTTAATTTTAATATTTAGTTTAAATTTTAATTATTTAAAATTTAAATTTAAATTTAAAATTAAATATGCAAGATTTTCGTCAACATCATAAAAAATAATAAGGAAGCTATATAAAGGGGATACCTGAGGTTCATAAACTGATACTTACTCGTGGTTAATAATCATTGGCTAAGCATCCGAATTGAGCTCGTGCGAAAATCTTTTAGAAAGCAGAAGCAGTAAATAAACAAAGGTTGGTCGAAGTCCAAAGTCATCGTGGGTAGAGTGGCGCATTGGCAGTTGGATTTTGGCTAAGGTGTGTGGTAGCACAAACATCAAGGTTTTGAATTCCCTTGACTATGTTTGGAAGGCATTGGAAGAAAAGTGCTCGAATCGCTTTTGATTTACGGAATGGGAGGAAAGGTTTTAAGGCATGTTGTGCCTTTCCATTTCAAACGAGCGGCTAGCTCATATGGCAACCTTAGCCGCGGCTAAGGCGTTCGCGATGTGGGCAAGTTGGGGGTTTGAATCCCCTTGAGGAGGTAAATGTGTTTTTGCTTTAATTAATTTATCAAGCCCTAAGTTGGAGTTATAAGGTGGTTAGAAATAATTATAGTTTTTAATTAAACTTTGTTTTTATAAGGGTTGTGATTATTATTTCAAAAGTGGATGAGTTGTTGATTTAATTTGATGTTCATGAAATTGATAATTAATATTTAGGATAAATAAGGAGTTGTTATAAAATGATTTTTTGAGAGGTTTATTGATTATTATTTTGATAAGGGTTTTTATTAAAAAAAAAGACTTTGGTGGATGTGTTTATTAAGTTGGAGTGAAAAGGTGTAAATTGAGTTATGCTTTATCTTGTGATTATTATTTGAAGTCCACTAACCCTTACTGAGATTGGAAATGAAATTTGTGTTTAGTGTGGAAGATTTTGTGGACAACTTCTTAGCATAAAAAAGGTATGGCACACTCTCCTATTGATTGTTAATGGTGGTTGATTTCTGAAATATCATTGGAGTGAAAAGGATTGATTGTGGTTTCCTTTTTGAAAGTGGCTGGTTGAATGCTTCAAATTTTTATAGTTTGAGAGTTGTGTTTAAACCTTGTTTTATAAGCATAGTTGTTGAAGCCCATTGGTTATGTAAAGAACTTGAAAAGAACATGAGTATCATTGTTATGTGAGATTTGTGGTTGAGCATTGTTGGAAACATTTGAGTTGGTTGATACATGCTTGGACTAGGGTTTTGTGAGAAAGAGTGTCCCTTGTGGTGATTGGTTGAGTTGAGTTGATTGAGCCTAGTCAAGTGATTGTGTGAGGTGATTGTTCAAGTCCCATGAAACAAACTATTCTATAATTCTGATTTGAGTTGAGATTGAGCTTAGAACATATTGAGTCTCTAACAATTCTCTTTATGCTTCTATGAGTTGACTTGAGTTGAGATTGATTTGAGTTGAGTTGAGTTGAGATCATTGTGGATTATTGTTGTCATCCATTGTAGAGTTCATTGCCATTCATTGTTGAGTTCATCTTTGAGCCTTGTCTTCATAGATTTTTGGATGAGATTTGAGTACTACTTGAGCATGATTGATTGAGCCTTTGAGAAGGCCTTTGGGATAGATTTATAGACAGATTTGTGGTAATTTGTGTATGATTGATTGAGCCTTTGAGAAGGCTTTGTGGATAGTTTTTGGGATAAATTTGTGGATAGTTTTAGACATATTTGTGGACATATTTGGGACAGATTTTGATGAGGTTCTGAGTGAGCCTATTGAGCAGAGTTGACCAAGTTCTTGGTGATCTTGCTAGAGCAGTTTTGGAAAATTTTTTAGTGAGCTTGTTGGATAAGATTTGAGCAAGTTCTTGGTGAGCTTGCTAGAGCAGATTTGGACAAGTTCTTAGTGAGTTTGTTGGAGCAGATTTGAGCAAGTTCTTGGTGAGCTTGCTAAAGCATATTTGGACAAGTTCTTAGTGAGCTTGTTGGAGCAGATTTGAGCAAGTTCTTGGTGAGCTTGCTAGAGCAGATTTGGACAAGTTCTTAGTGAACTTGTTAAAGTAGATTTGAGCAAGTTCTTGGTGAGCTTGCTAGAGCAGATTTGGACAAGTTCTTAGTGAGTTTGTTGGAGCAGATTTGAGCAAGTTCTTGGTGAGCTTGCTAAAGCATATTTGGACAAGTTCTTAGTGAGCTTGTTGGAGCAGATTTGAGCAAGTTCTTGGTGAGCTTGCTAGAGCAGATTTGGACAAGTTCTTAGTGAGCTTGTTAAAGTAGATTTGAGCAAGTTCTTGGTGAGCTTGCCAGAGCAGATTTGGACAAGTTCTTAGTGAGCTTTTTGGAGTAAATTTAAACAAGTTTTGTGTGAGCTTGTTAAGCAGTTTTGGACAAGTTCTGTGTGAGTATGTTATGCAGATTTGGACAAGTTTTGTGTGAGCTTGTTATTGCCTAGCTTTGGGCAGATCAAAGAAATTTGGACAAGTTCTGTGTGAGCTTGTTGAGCAGTTTTGGACAAGTTATGTGTGAGCTTGTTATGCATATTTGGACAAGTTTTGTGTGAGCTTGTTATTGCCTAGCTTTGAGCATATCAAAGAAATCATTGTATTGGATAAGGATCCTTATTTCTGTGTGAAATATTGTAAGGATATTATCTTGTGGAGTACTCCACATTTGGGAAACCACATTAAATCTTGTGTCTCAGTTGTGTATGGTGACTTGTGCTCTTGCTTACTATTATTATCTGAGTTATTAATGCACACTACTATATTTGGTTATTGCAATTAAGGACATTAATTGATATTGGTTTGGAAATAAAGTAAAAAGTGGTCTTATACTGTTCATCCCCCCTATCAGTATAAGCTTGTGTTCTTCAATTGGTATTAGAGCGGGTTCCTTCGAAAAAGCTAACAGCTTGAGGGTAGATTATACAAGAACATAGATGGCTTCACAAAATGGATCATCTACAAATAAGGCTCCATTGTTTGATGGTAACAATTATGCTTTCTGGAGCATGAGGATGAAGAACTACTTGATATCACAAGGATATGAGGTATATCAAATGGTTGAAAAAGAGTATAGGGTTGAAGGTGATCCCGAGGTAGATAATACTATCAGAAAATTGGTTGAGATCAATGAAAGAGTAATTAATTGTATTTTGAGTGGGCTACGAGAGACATATTTTGCAAAGGTTATGGTATCTAATTCAACTAATGAGATGTGGACCAAGTTGCGAAATACTTATGAAGGAGATTCCAAGGTAAAGTTGGCAAAACTACAAACTCATAGAAAAAAAATTGAGGAATTAAAAATGGAAGGTTTTTAATTTGAGTTGATGAGATTACTAACACCATGAGAGGTCTAGGATTTGAGATGAAATAATCAGAAGTTACTCAAAAGGTTTTGATATCACTTCCTATGAAATATGAAGAACACAAGCTTATACTGAGAGGGGGGTGAACAATATAAGACCTCTTTTTACTTTTTCCTTTATACTTCCAAACAGTAAAGCAATATACCCAAAGCAATATCAAAACAAAGCACAATATCATCCACAAAGTGACACCAATTTTAACGTGGTTCACCCGAATGCCCGGGCTACGTCCACAAAACTTTTCTCTAAAAGTTATCTCAAAGTTCTTTGGGAAACCTTCCCAATTACAATGTTTATGAGCCTCGGCCCAAAGGAGATACCTTCCCCCAATCTGAATTTATGAGCCTCTGCTCAAAGGAGATACCTTCCCCTCTCGCTCTGGAAATGATCCCTCGTAAGATCAACTCGCCTCTACCTCTTGCTAGCATGTGGAACTCCTTTCCACCGAAGACCTCCTGTCCTCAATGCTTAGCCTAAGAGACCTCTGCCTTCTATGATCACGTCCACAGTAGCTCAACAACCTGTACCAAACACAGTCAGTCGGTCTAGTACAAGTCTTCCTCTTCTCTGTCAGATCTGTCCAACTCTTGAACAAATCAATCCTCTACATACAAGCCTTCTCAAAGACTTGCCAAATCTGTCCTCAGGTTCTTCTCAAAGAACCAATGCACCTCTGTCCTCAAGTTCTCTGATAGAACTCTCAAACTCAGCTCACAAGTCCTCTGCTAGGACCTGTCCAAATCTGCTCACAAGTCCCCACCGAAACCTGTCCAAAACCTGCTCACAAGTCCCCACCGAAACCTGTCCAAAACCTCAGCAAGCTCACCAAGAAAAACTTGCTTAGCATGAACCCACAAAGAGAATTGTTAGAGACCCAATGTGATTCATCAACCTCATAGAAGCATAAAGAGAATTGTTAGAGACTCAATATGTTCTATACTTAACTCCCAATATCAATCTCAACTCAATCTCAATCTCAAAAGAATAAGATAGATGTAGTATGCTTTTCTCAAGAACATGAAACACAACCCAACAATTGCCAACCATGCAATATCTCATATAACAATGATACTCATGTTCTTTCCACAACCAATTAGGGTTTTAACAACAATGCTCATCAAACAAGGTTTAGTCAACCAACACCATTCAACTCAACATCAACCTTGAAGCATTCAACCAATCATCACAAGAAAAGGAAACAAGTAGAAATCCTTTTCCCTCCACACTTATTTTTAGAAAACCATCAATCAATAACAACCATGGAAGAATGTGCCCATACCTTTACTTTGATGAAGAAGGAGAACTCAAAAATTATCACAACATTAACTCTCAATTTACCACCAATTAGAGTTAGCAACTATACAATAATACACAATAATAAAGATCCAAAATAACACCTTATTACTCCAACTTAATATTAACCACCAAAATTATAATATACATACAAAGTAAAATCTCTTTACACCTTATTACTCCACATAAGCATCAAGCATTAATAATAACAATGTCAAAACAAAGATTACAACTTAACCTTATACCTCCATCAATAATTCTTGATCAAATCAACTCAAATATCCCAAGTCAACAATAAAAAGATTTACCTTGGCAATACTTAGTTCTCCAACCTTAGGAGAAATGAGGAGCCACCACTATAAGCGCTAAAGCGCATTCTCCTCTACTTACGTAGCCCAATCACAACCGCTCTCCTTCGTGCATCGCAACAAAAGGAAAAATGCACTCGACGTGATTCGAAACTCTGTATCTCTCGCCTAGCGAACGCCTTTACTCAAACTCCATCGTCGTTGGAGCACAAGTGCTCGACAAAGAAATATTAAACTATCCTTTGTTTTATCTTCACTTGATCGTAGGATATGGAAAACGTATTCGTTTTCCTAGCACTGTCCAAAACATAAGTCACTGAATGCTTGCATTAATCATCTCACAGCACAGTCTGGAAAAACACAGTTCAGGTGCAATTGCCAATCCACTAACGTCAAGCAAAAAAGTAAGGATGCAGCCCAAGCTCAAATTCGAGTATGCCAAGCACGGTTTCCAAGACACAGATCAAGCACGATTTCAAAGACGTCAATTGGAGATTCGAAGACACAGAGCAAGCACAAATCGAAGACACCAAGCGCTATTCGAATGATACAGAGCAAACGCAAATCGAAGACACCAAGCGCTATTCGAATGATACAGAGCAAACGCAAATCGAAGACTCCAAATAATCGGTGGTGCACTTACTTTAGAAAATCATCCCCACTTATATAGCCAATTCTCCTTAACTGTTTGACGTCGGCGCTCCTCCAACGATGGCAACACGTCGGCGAAAGAAAACTTTATCTACGTCGCTTAAGGGTTAAAAGACCCTTTAATAATAATTAAAATAATAATAATTATTATTTTATTAATAATAAATTAAACTTAGACCTTTGTCAAAGGTTTGAGTTAATTTAATTATTAATAATAAACATGGACCTTCAAGGTTTTTCAAGAAGCAAAAACCTTTGCATTAAGTTAAGCTTGGTTTTAATAAAAACCCTTAATGAGTCCAAATGGTTTTAAGAAAAACCTTTAACCTTGTCACCATGGTTTTAATAAAAACCCTTTAACAATATGAAGCTTTCTCAAGATATTTTTGACATCACACTCTTTTTGATATCAACACAAAAATGCCTTTTGACATCAATGACAACTTATACACTTGAGCAAAAGCAATGTACCCAAAGTACCCAAAATTGCCAACAATCTCCCCCTTTGTCATTGATGGCAAACCTTTACTAAAAACACTTCTCAAGAGCCAAAACTGAAACCAACTGTGCTAACAATCGACCAACTATGCCCAAACTAGAATCTTCCTTTGAAGTTTTGCTCCCCCCGACTTGAAGCTTTCCTCTTCACTTTGAAGCTCTCCCCCTTACTCATATCTCTCCCCCTTTGTCATCAATGGCAAAGGGTCACCTTTGGGGCTCGGGACTAAGAATGAGCCTCTTAGCTTAGTCCCTCCCCCACCTCCCGATGAGGTGATTAATTTTGGGGTGGGAGTAAAACTCCCATTAGGTATCGATCATCATCAGCGTCTATAACTTCCTTGTCGGGCCTTCTCTTGAACTCTTTGTCCATATTCCTGTTCTTGTCACTGTTCTTGTTCTTGTTCTCATCCCTATTCTTATCCATGCCTTGATCCTTGGACCTGTTCATACCACTGTTCCTATTCTTGTACCTTGGAAGTTCAGCTCTACACTGTCTAGATGTGTGACCTTCATTGTTGCACTTATAACAAGTAACAATGTTATTTCTTTTAGGCATACCTGTTCTTTGAATCCACCTGTTCTAACTAAACCTGTTCTGACCAAACCTGTTCTGACCAAACCTGTTCTGGCCAAACCTGTTCTGACCAAACCTGTTCTGACCAAACCTATTCTGACCAAACCTGTTCTGATCAAACCTGTTCCTGATATTTGCCTTGCAATAAACTGCCTTGTGCCCAAACTTTTTACAAGAGTAGCAATACCCTTGAAAGAAATTACCACCTCTGAAACTGTCATTTACCTTCCTTACTTGAGTCATGCAATGTGAAGCCATGTGACCAAACTCGTGACAAGCAAAACATCTGCCATTAAACTTTCCTCGTAAATGGCTTTCTAGGTCCTGTAAACTTTCTCCCCTTTTTTTGTTTCCTATTTTCTATTTCTGTGCATCTATCATTCAAGGACTCATGATCTGAAATACTTTCCTCATCAGAACTCTCTTCCTTTTGGAGTCTCTTACTAGACTCTCCAGCTTGTTCCTTGTGTGGCTTAACAAAACCAAGGCCTATTTTATCTGTTGTCTTTCTTTGACCTTTGATGAGTGACTTAACCTTTTTGGAGCTATCTTGAAACCTCGTGAAGCTTATCCTTGTACTCTTTAGTTTCCTCTTTCAAAGAAGCCATTTTCTGTTCTAACTCACTATACTCAAGAACCTTAGACTCTAACTCATCCTTGAGTTCTTGTGTCTTAGCTATAGAGAAGTCAAGACTTTCTATAAGATCATCTCTCTCCATACAACATTCATCTAACTTATCCTTGAGTCTAGCATTCTTCTTTCTTTCCTTTTTCAAAGCACTAAGAGCACTAATAAGTTCACCTTTAAGATCTACTTCACCTTCCTCTATATGTTTGCTTTTTGAATCATCAAAGCCTTTTTCAGATTTCTTATCACTAGAGGTGCTACCCTTTTCAAAAACCATACATGCATCTTCCTTATAGTTTTTTGAAGCATCCTCATACATACTAGAAACCAAATCATTATTTGTGCAATCATCCTCAAGGTGACCAAAATTTCCACATCTAAGACATTTCATGATAATGAATCTATGTTTCGGTTCTTCCTCTTTTTTTGATATGAACAACATCTCATTTTCATTATCACTTGAAGAACTTTCACTATCACTACTAGAACACTTACTTGCTTTGTCTAGGTAGAAACTCTTCTTGTGCTTGTGAGAATACCTCTTTCCTTGATTGTTGTGCTCATCTTTGTTTTTCCTGTGATGCTTGTGCTTTTCTGAATCCTTGCTCTTAGAATCCTGTTTATCTTCATCACTTTCATTCTTGGGAATAGTACAATCAGTAGCATAATGACCAAACTTTCCACAATTGAAACATCTTATATTTTTCATACTTTTGTGCTTTCTAGAGAACTTGCCTTTCTTGTTGTAATATGCCTCTTCATCACTAGAAGACTCATCATGAATAGGTGCTACATTGCCACTTGAATAATCCATTGTGTTCTTTACTAGCTTTTCCTTCAAGTTGTTAAACTTTTCGAAGGCACCCGCTCCGATACCAATTGAAGAACACAAGCTTATACTGAGAGGGGGGTGAACAAGTATAAGACCTCTTTTTACTTTTTCCTTTATACTTCAAAATAGTAAAGCAATATACCCAAAGCAATATCAAAACAAAGCACAATATCATCCACAAAGTGACACCAATTTTAACGTGGTTCACCCAGAATGCCTAGGCTACGTCCACAAAACTTTTCTCTAAAAGTTATCTCAAAGTTCTTTGGGAAACCTTCCCAATTACAATGTTTATGAGCCTCGGCCCAAAGGAGATACCTTCCCCCAATCTGAATTTATGAGCCTCTACTCAAAGGAGATACCTTCCCCTCAATCTGAATTTATGAGCCTCTGCTCAAAGGAGATACCTTCCCCTCTACTTTGGAAATGATCCCTCGAAGATCAACTGCCTCTACCTCTTGCCAACACGTGGAACTCCTTTCCATCGAAGACCTCCTGTCCTCATGCTTGCCTAGGCTATTTCCTCTATGCCTCGGAATCCGTTCCTCTTTCAACACGTGGAACTCCTTTCCACCGAAGACCTCCTGTCCTCAATGCTTAGCCTAAGAGACCTTCGCCTTCTATGATCATGTCCACAATAGCTCAACAACCTGTACCAAACATAGTCAGTCGGTCTAGTACAAGTCTTCCTCTGTCTATCAGATCTGTCCAACTCTTGAACAAATCAATCCTCGACATACAAGCCTTCTCAAAGACTTGCCAAATCTATCCTCAGGTTCTTCTCAAAGAACCAATGCACCTCTATCCTCAAGTTCTCTGATAGAACTCTCAAACTCAGCTCACAAGTCCTCTGCTAGGACCTGTCCAAATCTGCTCACAAGTCCCCACCGGAACCTGTCCAAAACCTGCTCACAAGTCCCCACCGAAACCTGTCCAAAACCTCAAGCAAGCTCACCAAGAAAAACTTGCTTAGCATGAACCCACAAAGAGAATTGTTAGAGACCCAATGTGATTCATCAACCTCATAAAAGCATAAATAGAATTGTTAGAGACTCAATATGTTCTATACTTAACTCCCAGTATCAATCTCAACTCAATCTCAATCTCAACAGAATAAGATAGATGTAGTATGCTTTTCTCAAGAACATGAAACACAACCCAACAATTGCCAACCATGCAATATCTCATATAATAATGATACTCATGTTCTTTCCACAACCAATTAGGGTTTTAACAACAATGCTCATCAAACAAGGTTTAGTCAACCAACACCATTCAACTCAACATCAACCTTGAAGCATTCAATCAATCATCACAAGAAAAGGAAACAAGTAGAAATCCTTTTCCCTCCACACTTATTTTCAGAAAACCATCAATCAATAACAACCATGGAAGAATGTGCCCATACCTTTACTTTGATGAAGAAGGAGAACTCAAAAACTGTCACAACATTAACTCTCAATTTACCACCAATTAGAGTTAGCAACTATACAATAATACACAATAATAAAGATCCAAAATAACACCTTATTACTCCAACTTAATATTAACCACCAAAATTATAATATACATACAAAGTAAAATCTCTTTACACCTTATTACTCCACATAAGCATCAAGCATTAATAATAACAATGTCAAAACAAAGATTACAACTTAACCTTATACCTCCATCAATAATTCTTGATCAAATCAACTCAAATATCCCAAGTCAACAATAAAAAGATTTACCTTGGCAATACTTAGTTCTCCAACCTTAGGAGAAATGAGGAGCCACCACTATAAGCGCTAAAGCGCATTCTCCTCTACTTACGTAGCCCAATCATAGCCGCTCTCCTTCGTGCATCGCAACAAAAGGAAAAATGCACTCGACGTGATTCAAAACCTGTATCTCTGCCTAGCGAGCGCCTTTACTCAAACTCCATCGTCGTTGGAGCACAAGTGCCCGACAAAGAAATATTAAACTATCCTTTGTTTTATCTTCACTTGATCGTAGGATATGGAAAACGTATTCGTTTTCCTAGCATTGTCCAAAACATAAGTCATTGAATGCTTGCATTAATCATCTCACAACACAGTCTGAAAAACACAGTTCAGGTGCAATTGCCAATCCACTAACGTCAAGCAAAAAGTAAGGATGCAGCCCAAGCTCAAATTCGAGTATGCCAAGCATGGTTTCCAAGACACAGATCAAGCACGATTTCAAAGACGTCAATTGGAGATTCGAAGACACAGAGCAAGCACAAATCGAAGACACCAAGCGCTATTCGAATGATACAGAGCAAACGCAAATCGAAGACACCAAGCGCTATTTGAATGATACAGAGCAAACGCAAATCGAAGACTCCAAATAATCGGTGGTGCACTTACTTTAGAAAATCATCCCCACTTATATAGCCAATTCTCCTTAACTGTTTGATGTCGGCGCTCCTCCAACGATGGCAACACGTCGGCGAAAGAAAACTTTATCTGCGTCGCTTAAGGGTTAAAAGACCCTTTAATAATAATTAAAATAATAATTATTATTATTTTATTAATAATAAATTAAACTTAGACCTTTGTCAAAGGTTTGAGTTAATTTAATTATTAATAATAAACATGGACCTTCAAGGTTTTTCAAGAAGCAAAAACCTTTGCATTAAGTTAAGCTTGGTTTTAATAAAAACCCTTAATGAGTCCAAATGGTTTTAAGAAAAACCTTTAACCTTGTCACCATGGTTTTAATAAAAACCCTTTAACAATATGAAGCTTTCTCAAGATATTTTTGACATCACACTCTTTTTGATATCAACACAAAAATGCCTTTTGACATCAATGACAACTTATACACTTGAGCAAAAGCAATGTACCCAAAGTACCCAAAATTGCCAACAAAATATGATGTTAAGGTTTCAACTATATAAGAAATAATGGATATCAACAAGCTAACAATGGAAGAATTGCAAGGAACTCTCATGGCTTATGAGATGAGGGTAAGTAAGCATCAGGTTTCAATAAAAGAGATTGCATTCAAGGCTTCAAAAAAAGAGAAAGGGAAAGTTCCAAAAAAAGATAGAGTTGTAGATAATGATGAGGAAGCTAACTTCATCAAAAGGAATAAGGACTCAAGGAATTTTAGGGATATAAGGAAAGTCAGATGCTACAAGTGTGGTGATCTTGGTCACTATGCATACAAGTGTCCACAAAAAGAAAACTGTGATGATAAAAAATAGGGTCACAAAAGAAAAGAATATGGAAAGCATAAGCATGACAAAGATGACAGATGCAAGCAAAACAGGTATGAGAAGAAGAAATTTTTTCATAAGATAAAGAAATCTTACTACATTGTAGAAGCAAGTGATAGCTCAGATCATAGTGATAGAGACAAATCAGATGATGAAAAGAAAGAACATCTATTCCTAGGACTAGAAGGTGAAAGAGAGCAGTGCTTTGTGTGTGGTCAAAGAGATCATAGATCAAGATATTGCAATGGTTTCAGTGATAGTGAAGATGAGATGACACATCAAGGAAACAAGCATGGTCAAAGAAATCTTGAGAGTTTGTTTGCTATAGAAGATTATAATGATCTTAGTGATAGTGAAGATGAAGAAGGTTTTTTCTATGGAATAAAAGAAGTAGAAGAAGAACATTCACTCCAAACAGAAGAAGTTAAACAAGAGGATAATGTCTCAATTGATCTAAAGGAAGACTTCAATGTTATCCATGAGCAACTACAAGAGGTTAAAGAGAATCTAAAAGAATTGAAATGTTCCTTACTTGAGAAGTTTGATCCATCACATGACTCAAAAGGTCAAGATATTTTCACTAAGAAGGAAACATGTATTTCAGAGGCTATAGATATGGATGCCAATTTACTACTTGACACAAATGAAGAGAAAGAAGAGGGAGATTCTAAAGCACCAAAAGTTTCATATTTCAGGTTTGGGGAATCACACTCAAAAGGAAAGGAAGTTCTTAAATATGAAAGCAAGGAAGCACCTAAGTGCTATGAATAAAGTTCCAAAGTTCATATGGCTCCAAATATTCAGTTTGGTTCTTATTTTGAGATAGGTGTATCAAGTTCAAAAGGAAAATAAATACTTTAAGAGAAAAGCAAGGAATAAACTAAGGAAGAGTATTTAGATACTACAAAGAAGGTTCGAGGATGCAATGCACAAGTTGAAAATGATCATAAGGATAATGGTCAAGAAAGGTATTAGGAACCAAGGCATGAACAAAGGGATTTTCAAGGACATTGTTTTTCTTGTAATGGATTTGGACACAGGGCTATACACTGCAGGGTCTATGGATCAAAGAAGTTTGATTTTTCTAGAAGGAACATCAAAGGAATAAGTATGGTTTTCAGGGACATTGTTTCTCATGTAATAGGATTGGTCATAGAGCTTCTCAATGCAAAGGAAATGAGCAACATGGTTTTGGTTTTAGAGCTACACAATTCATAAATCATGGTCATAATGGTCATGAAAATAGAACTTCACAATACAGGGTTTAGGAAAGGAAATGATATGGAAATTATTTCAAAAAATATTTTAGGATATGGGCACCATCCAAAGGCAACAATATCAAGTGTTTTAACTGCAATAAGTTTGGACATATTGCAAAATGGTGTAGGACTCAATTCCAAACAAGTTTAAGGCAAGAAGGTCAAACAGGTTCAAGGCAAGAAGGTCAAACAGGTTCAAGGCAAGAAGGTCAAGAGAAGGATATTAAAAAAACATGGAAGGAAGTTGATAGAGGAAAGAAACAATGTAATATGGGAGTAAAAGTACTCCCACCCCAAAATTAATCACCTCAAGAGAGAAGGTGGTGAGGGGGCTATGCTTAAGAGTCATATATTTTAGCCCCATAGATGTCCCTTTTGCCATTGATGTCAAAGGGGGAGAGATTTGAGTTAGGGGGAGAGCATTGAGTTAGGGGGAGCAACCTCCAAAGAGAGCATTGAGTTAGGGGGAGCAACCTCCATAGAGAGTATTGAGTCAAGAGGAGCAACTTTGATTCTTAGAGATGGTTTTTGCAGTGATTGTGGTTTTTGCATTGGAGGTGTTGCCATAAATGACAAAGGGGGATATTATTGGAAATTTGAGTTATTTTATGTTGTCATTGATGTCACATGGATCACATTGAGTTTTGGTGGCCAAATGATATTTTGGAAAGCATGGATAAATATAGGGTTTTTGTGAAAACCAAGGTAGGAAAAATGAAAGGTTTTATTTAAAACCATGGATGACAAATTTCAACTGGGTTTTTCTTAAAACCCAAGTCGATCTTTCGTTTCGTTGAAAAGGTGCCCCGATGATGGAGATATTTAATTTTTAATATTTAGTTCAAATTTTAATTATTTAAAATTAAAATTAAAATTTAAAATTAAATATGCAAGATTTTCGTCGACGTCATCGAAAATAATAAGGAGGCTATATAAAGGGGATACCTAAGGTTCATAAATTGATACTTGCTCGTGGTTAATACTCGTTGGCTAAGCATCCAAATTGAGCTTGTGCAAAAATCTTTTAGAAAGCAGAAGCAACGAATAAACGAAGGTTGGTCGAAGTCCAAAGTCATCATGGGCAGAGTGGTGCATTGGCAGTTGGCTTTTGGCTAAGGTGTGTGGCAGCACAAACGTCAAGGTTTCGAATCCCCTTGACTACGTTCGAAAGGCGTTGGAAGAAAAGTGCTCGAAGCACTTTTGATTTGCGAAAAGGGAGGAAAGGTTTTAAGGCACATTGTGCCTTTCCCTTTCGAGCGAGCGGCTAGCTCGTGTGGTAACCTTAGCCATGGCTAAGGCACTCGCGATGTGGGAAAGTTGAGGGTTCAAATCCCCTTGAGGAGGTAAATACGTTTTTGCTCTAATTAATTTTGTTAAGCCCTAAGTTGGAGTTATAAGGTGGTTAGAAATAATTAAAGTTTTTAATTAAACTTTGTTTTTATAAGGGTTGTGATTATTATTTCAAAAGTGGATGAGTTGTTGATTTAATTTGATGTTCATGAAATTGAGAATTAAGATTTAGGAGAAATAAGGAGTTGTTATAAAATAATTTTCTGAGAGGTTTATTGATTATTATTTTGATAAGGGTTTTTATTAAAAAAAGGACTTTGGTGGATGTGTTTATTAAGTTGGCGTGAAAAGGTATAAATTGAGTTATGCTTTATCTTGTGATTATTATTTGAAGTCCACTAACCCTTATTGAGATTGGAAAGGAAAGTTGTGTTTAGTGTGGCAAATTTTGTGGATAACTTCTTGGCATCAGAAAGGTATGAGCACACTCTCCTATTGATTGTTTATGGTGGTTGATTTCTGAAATATCATTGGAGTGAAAATGATTGATTGTGGTTTCCTTTTCGAAAGTGGTTGGTTGAATGCTTCAAAGTTTTTTGGTTTGAGAGTTGTGTTTAAACCTTGTTTTATAAGCATAGTTGTTGAAGCCCATTGGTTATGTAAAGAACTTGAAAAGAACATGAGTATCATTGTTATGTGAGATTTGTGGTTGAGCATTGTTGGAAACATTTGAGTTGGTTGATACATGCTTGGACTAGGGTTTTGTGAGAAAGAGTGTCCCTTGTGGTGATTGGTTGAGTTGAGTTGATTGAGCCTAGTCAAGTGATTCTGTGAGGTGATTGTTCAAGTCCCATGAAACAAACTATTCTATAATTCTGATTTGAGTTGAGATTGAGCTTAGAACATATTGAGTCTCTAACAATTCTCTTTATGCTTCTATGAGTTGACTTGAGTTGAGATTGATTTGAGTTGAGTTGAGTTGAGATCATTGTGGATCATTGTTGTCATCCATTGTAGAGTGCATTGCCATTCATTGTTGAGTTCATCTTTGAGCCTTGCCTTCATATTTTTGTGGATGAGATTTGAGTACTACTTGAGCATGATTGATTGAGCCTTTGAGAAGGCCTTTGGGATAGATCTGGACAGATTTGTGGTAGTTTGTGTATGATTGATTGAGCGTTTGAGAAGGCTTTGTGGACAGTTTTTGGGATAAATTTATGAACAGTTTTAGACATATTTGTGGACATATTTGGAACAAATTTTGATGAGGTTCTGAGTGAGCCTACTGAGCAGAGTTGAGCAAGTTCTTGGTGAGCTTACAAGAGCAGTTTTGGACAAGTTTTTAGTGAGCTTGTTGGAGAAGATTTGAGCAAGTTCTTTGTGAGCTTGCTAGAGCAGATTTGGACAAGTTCTTAGTGAGTTTGTTGGAGCAGATTTGAGCAAGTTCTTGGTGAGCTTGCTAGAGCAGATTTGGACAAGTTCTTAGTGAGCTTGTTGGAGCAAATTTGAGCAAGTTCTTGGTAAGCTTGCTAGAGCATATTTGGACAAGTTCTTAGTGAGCTTGTTGGAGCAGATTTGAGCAAGTTCTTGGTGAGCTTGCTAGAGCATATTGAAGAGAAATTACAAAAACATATTCTAGAAATAATGCAGAAATAATAACTAAGGAAATAATGACACCATTCAATGCACATATAACACACAAGATTTACCCTGGTTCACCCGATTTGGGCTAGTCCAGCAAACAAGAGTCTATCCTCCTTGATATATTATTCTCTCTCTTGTCCCTCAAATGGGGCATTACAATAATTATATAAGGAAACTCATACAACCCTAAACCACCAAGTGGTATTAGGGTACTGTGGATACAACACCGTGGGCTAAACCACCCACACCCACTAACCACCCACCAACCGTGGGAATCCCAAGGGCCGCTCCAAAAGTAGCAATAAAAGTAGGTGAAAAGTAGCGATAAAAGTAGGTGAAAAGTAGCGATAAAAGTAGGTGAATCCCGAGGGCACCCCCGGACCCCCCCTACCCGTCGTCTTTTGTGCTGTAGTGCCTGTCATACAATTCTTTTCCGGAAAAGAATGAGACATGGACAAGTTTTGTGTGAGCTTGTTATGCAGATTTGGACAAGTTCTGTGTGAGCTTGTTATTGTCTAGCTTTGAGCAGATCAAAGAAATTTGGACAAGTTCTGTGTGAGCTTGTTGAGCAGTTTTAGACAAGTTCTGTGTGAGCTTGTTATTGCCTAGCTCTGAGCAGATCAAAGAAATCATTGTAGTGGATAAGGATCCTTATTTCTGTGTGAAATGTTATAAGGAGATTATCTTGTGGAGTACACCACATTGGGGGAACCATGTTAAATCTCGTGTCTCAATTATGTATGGTGACTTGTGCTCTTTCTTACTATTACTATCTGAGTTATTAATGCACACTACTATATTTTGTTATTATAATTAAGGACATTAATTGATATTGGTTTGGAAAGAAAGTAAAAAGTGGTCTTATACTGTTCACCCCCCTCTCAGTATAAGCTTGTGTTCTTTAGACTACTCGACATATGACCAAGCATCACCATCTATTGCATGATTATAACACTTTGTATTCTAGAGGACCTGGTTATTAGGGATTATTCACTTTTATAGGTGGAAGAGTATGGTTAGGTATAGGTTGGTTCTTCTTCATTTTATGAGGTACTTCATGTTCCTATTACGGGTCCCAATATTATGTCTCTTTATCACATCACTTGTACAAATAATAAGGTAGAGTTTTAGCCATATTGATGGGTGATCAAGGATATTAATGATGGTTTCAAGACAATTTTATTAGGATATTATGATGAGTCAAATTAGATGTACAAGCTTTGCGATTGTTTGACCCCTTCTTATTTCTCTCCTCAAAAGGAATACCTTATAACTATTATGGCATAGGTAGGTGATAGTAGTCAATGATGATATTATAAACTTAGGTATCTAGCTATGGCTCTTTGAGGTACACGAGTGATATTAGTTAGCTATTGGATTTCTGTTAGGGTACCTAGGAGTATATATTTGGGGATATATTATTATATTGTATAAGGGTTTGCATGGACCACACATAACCCAAGGTTGATTGTATTATAATATTATATTAGCAATAGGCTCCCCAAAATAGAATAAGAAGATGAATATTGTAGATTAAAGATACAACGCCAAACAAAAGATAAAGAAATCACGATAAAAAGTAATACAGAACACAGTTGTACAAAACAAACGATTTTTATTAATCAACGGAGTTTAAAAACTCCTTTTGAGTACAACAGGGCCTGTAACCCTTTTCGTGATACAAAAATTACAGTTTGTGCTAGGGTTCTCCGAAACCCTAGCCGGCACAATGGGTGGCGTCTCCGAAGAATATATCTTTAACCCCAACAAGGTGAGTGGGCTTTGTTGTATCCTGTAGCTCGGACCACTCCAGCTTAAACAGCTGCTATCAACACACCAGATCTACCATTAAAATCTTGCACACATTAACACTATCAAGGAGTTAGAAATTAATAAGAGGGCTCCATTGTGTGAGCCCTCGAAACAATTTAAAACCCTAGAAAAATAGAATGCAGGAGTTCAACAACAGATTAATAAAAGAAAAGAAGTTACTTGCTTTAAACTGATTTATACCTGTTCTCTGTTAACGCGGCTAGACCGAGCGGCACCTGGAAGTAATGTGGCTATCAAATCGGCTGCAGAAGGCGCCCTGGTGCACTCGCTGAACGCCCGCGTGCTTCTGAATCAGGGTTTCAGACGCCGGTCTGCGTCTGTGGCTGCGGGTAAACGCCCGCGGGCACTTGCGACAAGAATGTGGAATTCTACAGAGTGCTGCAGAAGAGATGGCGACGAAGTTGGCGACGGATGCGGCGATGGATGCGGCGAAAAGGATGCGACGATGGATAGCTGAAGAGATAGATGAAATAGAAGAGATAGGTCCAAAAGATAGCAAAGATAGCAAAGATAGGAGAAGAAGATAGGGTTTGAGCCATCAAAGTGACTCAATTTATAATCCACTCTTAGGGCACACTTTAGGGTTTTAACGACACTTTGAATGTGTGGCTAAGATTAAAGTGGATCCAAGGGTAGAGAATAAATCTAGGTTGTGAAACGGATTAAGATGGATGGACGGATGAGATTAAATGAAGGATGGACGACTTAGATTAAATCACTTAAACTATATTTATATATATATTAAAATATATTAAAATATTAAAATATATATATAAATAATAATTTAAATAAATTTGGGGATGAAAAATGGCGGGAAAAGGTGAAATTGGGCCAAATAATGGCGGGAAGGTGTGGATTTGGGCCAAATAATGGTGGGAAGATGTGGATTTGGGCCAAATAATGGCGGGAAGGATGGATAACTGACGCGTGGCTGACAGGAAGGTATAGATGACTTACAAGTGGCTGGATTTTGGTGTCTACAGATGCCCCTTTTTGAGCTGCTTTGTGTGAAGACACAATGCAGCACAAAAACTTAAGACACCCGAAAAGCTGGATCAGACGCAACTCTCTCTCAAGACTAAAGCACAACTTTGAAGACCAAAGAATAAAAGAATATTTAAAATTTTTCAGCTTACCCCCTCAATTGGCGAGCGAGAATGGTTCTCACAAGCCAATTGGAAGAAATTCGGAAGAAAATGAACCGTTTTTGCCCCAACGGTGAAAAAAAAAGGGGTTGGTGTATGAACCATCTGTTTATGTCCCAACAGAAAAGGGGTTGGTGTACAAACCAAAAAAAATATGATTGAAGAATATGAGTGATGTGAAAGATGGACCGTTTTATGCCCCAACGGTTATAAAGGGATTTTTGCCAAACTGTAAACTCCATGATCATGTAAGATGAATTCCACTATAGGAAAATTAGAAATTGATAACGGATGCCCCAACTCCTGTGTGTGAATCCATACTATTGATGAAATTGCCTTGTTGGCGCCATTGATATGCAGAGATGAAAGATGCATGAAAGAGTCCAGAACTCGAGAGATGCTCCTAGTGACTGTATGGATAATTCCTCGGGTCGAAACCAATCAACCTAGGTAGCCTCAATCTCTAGCAAGACTCAAAATAATGATGATATTAAAGATTGTCCATGTTTAAGGCCCCATGAACTAGGCCATCAATGACAATTGTTGAGCAAATTAATCTTGGTATGAGGTCACTTGAAAAGTAGAATACCCAAAATTGATTTCCAATTTTCAAACAGTGAAATAATTGATGATGATAAATGGTAAGTGTCCTTATGGTGGTTTAATCCTCTTATCGAATTGCATGGATTCAAATCGCTGCAATCGCCAAGGTGATAGAATATACCACTAGATACGAGGTTTACTTTAATTTGATTTGGCAAAAATATGCATGATGAAAGAAGAATGAATGAAGTTGACGATAGATCAGAAGAATTGATGAATGTGGTTAATTTTGTGAAGGTTTTGAATGTTTTTAGCCCAATTTGTAAAACAATGATGAATGATGCGCTTTTTGAGCGAAATGACAAAATTTGTGTCCAAAACTGTTGTAACCTTCACAAAATGTTTTATTATGATAAGAAGAATGGATGAATGCAATTTGATGAAATTTGGAGGAGGTAAGCTTCAATTTTGCAAGTTTTGTTCCTTTATTCAATACTGACACCAAACGCCGGTGTGCATTTCGGGGTGGCAGAGACGCCCGCCGGTGTTTAGGCGCTCTGCAAACGCAGCACTGCGTCTGAATGCGCCATGAAACACCCCACTGCGTTTCAGGGCACCAAAACCAGCTATTTAAACAATTTTAGAGAATTTCGCTCATTTGTGCGTTCGAGCTTGAGAGAAGTGCGTCTGAGGGAGTGGAGTGAAGTGGAGTGAAAGGTTGTGTGGGAAAGTGAAGCACGCGGGAGCTATGGCGGAGATGGGAGCGGACGCGCCAGTGCAGCCAGTTGAGGTATTTGTTCATTTAAGCAAGTACTTATTATGTGTTTTTTTTTTTTTTTTTGGAAAAATTTGTAACAAATTTTTGTTTTGTTGTTTTGCAGCTTAGGGTGTTAGAGGCACGACACCGGTTCTCCCCTATCATTCCGGGGATGAGGAGGTCGTTGTCCCAGGCAGACTGGGAGATATTGGATGCAGTGGGGCTAGCGGAGGCAGCCCGGTTGGAGGTAGTTCGGGCGGATGAGGGGTACCTCTAGGCACACCACTAGGTCTAGGGCTCCTACTAGGTCTCAGGGGTCCTCTTTTGATGGTTAGCTTAGTGCTTAGATGCACTCTTTATGAGCCTTGGTGCTCTATTGTATATTGTAGCCTTTTGGCATTCATTGTACAGTTTGACCTTTATACATATATATATAACATGGCTTTTATTTATTTGGTGTTTTACTCTCTTTTGTGTGAATGCCTATGTTTTTGTGATGCATGTTTTTATATGTTTTAATGTTTTTGATGCATATGTGATGGAATGGAATGCAAACTTATAGATGATTAATGCAAGACTAAGTAAATGAAATATGCACTAAGAAGCACTCATATTTTTAGATAGTTAGATTTAGCCAACTGTTATCATAATTGTTTAATCGGGGGCACCGAACTTGGTGGCTTGTGAATGGATGACGTATGGAATGACATGAATATGGAAGAAGATATGGAGGACGATATGGAAGAAGATATGGAGGAAGACTGTTTTACAAAGACTCAAACATGCTAGTGGTATCAAACAAACTTACTAATACTGCCTAATTCAACTAGGACCAAATGTGTGTGCATGCGAGTTCATTAACCAAATCAGAAGCATGGTAGTGACTCTAGGCAATCAAAAACCTGTGTGTGTGCAAGTGTGTTCATTAACCTCATCTTGCATAAATTAGGTAACCCTGTTATGGAGAAGACCCCGAAGCTAGTTTGTCCGTATGAGCATTCAGAGGTCTCTTTTTGAGGAGAGACATGTCGCCACGCAATGAGTATACTCCACTTGCCGAGTCAAGCGTCTATAGCCCCGGTGAAGGTTAACTCCATAGTCCATGTTGTTTTTGACCTTTGTAAGCCTTGGGGATGACTACCTATCCGTCCGATTGGACAAGTAGTACGATCCTTACAACTTATTTGGGATCGGTGGTGTGTGAAAAATGTTCATTTCCTTAGAGCTTTGGGGAATCGGATTCTCAACCGAAGTATGATGAGAATTTTACCCTATCCTTACTACTCTGTTTATATTTATATTTTGTGATTGCTTGTGATAGTGGTAAGAACCACTTGTTTTATGGACTATGTTTGCATGATAGGACAAACGAGGATTACCCTTTTCACTTCAAGGCACAACCCAAGGATGGTGTTATCTCTCTTTGACACAAGATGTTTTTAAGATGTGAAAATGTGATAGGTTCAAGACCGCTTTTGAAATCATTTCCCAATACTCAAGATTTTATTTAGTGTAATTTGTGATATGGCCCTAGAGAACTTTGACATGCATTTCAAAGTTTGCTTAAAACACTAGGAATGGCTGAGTGATTGAAAACATTTTGGCAATGTAAATATGTGCAAATGGAAAATGGGTGTACGAATGACAATTCGGTTTGATGGATTTTATGAAGGTGCCCTTGATTAAGGCAACATGACTTTTGCTTGACCAAATTTTATATCCAAAAGATAGAATGGTCTCTAACATGATATGCAACTATGGCTGGAAATGAAATGTTATGGTTTTCAATGAGATGTATGCACATGAAATGCAATGTTTTTGAATGAGATGTATGCAACTAACAATGAAATGCAAATTCTTTTTATTTTATTTGTTTTTTTTTTTTTGTTGTACAAGCCATGTATATATGTACATATAAAATTCAAACTATGCGTAGAATGCCCTCAAGTGTATAACATTAAGTGGTTCGGGTTCTTCCTCTCCCTCTAAAGCGGCAAGTCTATAAGTTCCATTGCCCACTCTTTCGGTGACCATATATGGACCTAACCAATTAGCCGCGAATTTATCTCGAAGATGCGGCAATGCATTGGTGTTTTGTTGATTCTCTTTAAGGACAAGATCTCCTACTTGAAATTCTCTTAGATGAACTTTGGCATTGTAAGCACGTTTCAATCAGTCTTGATAAACTCGCAAATGCTCTAAAGCATTGATTCGTTTTTCATCTATGAGTGTGAGTTGATCAAGACGTGCTTGTCTAGCAGTATCATCATCGATAAATTCTTGCAAAGAAATTTGCAAGGAAGGGATCTCGACGAGGCGGAGCTAAGACTGGCCAAATAAAAGATAAAGAAATCACGATAAAAAGTAATACAGAACACAGTTGTACAAAACAAACGATTTTTATTAATCAGTGGAGTTTAAAAACTCCTTTTGAGTACAATAGGGCCTGTAACCCTTTTTGTGATACAAAAATTACAGTTTGTGCTAGGGTTCTCCGAAACCCTAGCTGGCACAATGGGGTGGCATTTTTCGAAGACATATCCTTAATCCCAACAGAGTGAGTGGGCTTCGTTGTATCCTGTAGCTCGGACCACTCCCGGCTTAAACAGCTGCTATCAACACACCAGATCTGCCATTAAAATCCTGCACACATTAACACTATCAAGGAGTTAGAAATTAATAAGAGGGCTCCACTGTGTGAGCCCTCAGAAACAATTTAAAACCCTAGAAAAATAGAATGCAGGAGTTCAACAACAGATTAATAAAAGAAAAGAAGTTACTTGCTTTAAACTGATTTATACCTGTTCTCTGTTAACGCGGCTAGACCAGGCGGCACCTGGAAGTAATGTGGCTGTCAAATCGGTTACGGAAGGCGCCCTGGTGCACTCGCTGAACGCCCGCGTGCTTCTGGATCGGGGTTGCAGATGCCGGTCTGCGTCTGAGACTACGGGTAAACGCCCACGGGCACTTGCGACAAGAATGGGGGATTCTGCAGAATGCTGCAGAAGGGATGGCGACGAAGTTGGTGACGGATGCGGCGATGGATGCGGCGAAAAGGGACGGAGATGGATGGGTAGGTTTAGCTGAAGAAGAGATAGATAGCGATAGATAACAAAAGAGAGATAGTCAAAGAGATAGTAAAAGAGATAGGGTTTGAGCCATCAAGGTGACTCAATTTATAATCTACTCTTAGGGCACACTTTAGGGTTTTAACGACACTTTGAACGTGTGGCTAAGATTAAAGTGGATCCAAGGGTAGAGAATAAATCTAGGTTGTGAAACGGATTAAGATGGATGGACGAATGAGATTAAATGAAGGATGGACGGCTCAGATTAAATCACTTAAAGTATCTTTATATATATATTAAAATATATTAAAAAAAAATATATATATATATTAATTTAAATAAATTTGGGAATGAAAAATGGCGGGAAAGGGTGAAATTGGGCCAAATAATGGCGGGAAGGTGTGGATTTGGGCCAAATAATGGCGGGAAGGATGGATGACTGACACGTGGCTAACAAGAAGGTATAGATGACTTACAAGTGGCTAGATTTTGGTGTCTACAGATGCCCCTTTTGAGCTGCTTTGTGTGAAGACACAATGCAGCACAAAAACCTAAGACACTCGAAAAATCTGGATCAGACGCAACTCTCTCTCAAGACTAAAGCACAACTTTGAAGACCAAAGAATAAAAGAATATTTAAAATTTTATCAGCTTACCCCCTCAATTGGCGAGCGAGAATGGTTCTCACAAGCCAATTGGAAGAAATTTGGAAGAAAATGAACCGTTTTTGCCCCAACGATGAAAAAAGGGGTTGGTGTATGAACCATCTGTTTATGTCCCAACAGAAAAGGGGTTGGTGTACAAACCAGAAAAGAATATGATTGAAGACGATATGAGTGATGTGAAAGATGGACCGTTTTCTGCCCCAACGGTTATAAAGGGATTTTTGCCAAATTGTAAGTTCCATGATCATGTAAGATGAATTCCACTATAGGAAAATTAGAAATTGATAACGGATGCCCCAACTCCTGTGTGTGAGTCCATATTGTTAATGAAATTGCCTTGTTGGTGCCATTGATATGCAGAGATGAAAGATGCATGAAAAGAGTCCAGAACTCATAGATGCTCCTAGTGACTGTATGGATAATTCCTCGGGTCGAAACCAATCAACCTAGGTAGCCTCAATCTCTAGCAAGACTCAAAATAATGATGATATTAAAGATTGTCCATGTTTAAGGCCCCATGAACTAGGCCATCAATGACAGCTGTTGAGCAAATTAATCTTGGTATGAGGTCACTTGAAAAGTAGAATATCCAAAATTGATTTCCAATTTTCAAACAGTGAAATCGTTGATTATGATAAATGGTAGGTGTCCTTATGGTGGTTTAATCCTCTTATCGAATTGCATGGATTCAAATCGCTGCAATCGCCAAGGTGATAGAATATACCACTAGATACGAGGTTTACTTTAATTTGATTTGGCAAAAATATGCATGATGAAAGAAGAATGAATGAAATTGACGATAGATAAAAAAAATTGATGAATGTGGTTAATTTTGTGAAAGTTTTGAATATTTTTAACCCAATTTGTAAAACAATGATGAATGATGCGCTTTTTGAGCGAAATGACAAAATTTGTGTCCAAAACTATTGTAACCTTCACAAAATATTTGATTATGATAAGAAGAATGGATGAATGCAATTTGATGAAATTTGGAGGAGGTAAGCTTCAATTTTGTAGGTTTTGTTCCTTTATTCAATACTGACACCAAACGCCGGTCTGCGTTTGTGGTTGGCAGAGACGCCCGCCGGTGTTTAGGTGCTCTGCAGACGTAGGACTGCATCTGAATCTGCCATGAAATGCCCTACTGCGTTTCAGGGCGCCAAAATCAGCTATTTAAATAGTTTCAGCGAGAATTTCGCTCATTTGTGCGTTCGAGCTTGAGAGAAGTGCGTCTGAGGGAGTGGAGTGAAGTGGAGTGAAAGGTTGTGTGGGAAAGTGAAGCACGCGGGAGCTATGGCGGAGATGGGAGTGGACGCGCCAGTGCATCCAGATGAGGTATTTGTTCATTTAAGTAAGTACTTATCATGTGTTTTTTTTTTTTTTCAAAAAAATTTGTAACAAATTTTTGTTTTGTTGTTTTGTAGCTTAGGGTGTTAGAGGCACGACACCGATTCTCCCCTATCATTCCGGGGATGAGGAGGTCATTGTCCCAGGCAGACTGGGAGATATTGGATGCAGTGGGGCTAGCGGAGGCAGCCCGGTTGGAGGTAGTTCGGGCGGATGAGGGGTACCTCTCGGCTCTGTCTCTAGGCATAGTGAGTCTAAGCACACCACTAGGTCTAGGGCTCCTACTAGGTCTCAGGGGTCCTCTTTTGATGGTTAGCTTAGTGCTTAGATGCACTCTTTATGAGCCTTGGTGCTCTATTATATATTGTAGCCTTTTGGCATTCATTGTACAGTTTGTCCTTTATACATATATATATATACATGGTTTTTATTTATTTGGTGTTTTACTCTCTTTTGTGTGAATGCTTATGTTTTTGTGATGTATGTTTTTATATGTTTTAATGTTTTTGATGCATATGTGATGGAATGGAATTCAAACTTATAGATGATTAATGCGAGACTAAGTAAATGAAATATGCACTAAGAAGCACTCATACTTTTAGATAGTTAGATTTAGCGAACTGTTATCATAATTGTTTAATCAGGGGCACCGAACTTGGTGGCTTGTGAATGGATGATGTATGGAATGACATGAATATGGAAGAAGATATGGAGGGTGATATGGAAGATTGTTTATGGAGGAAGACTGTTTTACAAAGACTCAAACATGCTAGTGGTATCAAACAAACTTACTAATACTGCCTAATTCAACTAGGACCAAATGTGTGTGCATGCGAGTTCATTAACCAAATCCGAAGCATGGTAGTGACTCTAGGCAATCAAAAACCTGTGTGTGTGCAAGTGTGTTCATTAACCTCATCTTGCATAAATTAGGTAACCCTATTATGGAGAAGACCCCGAAGCTAGTTTGTCCGTATGAGCATTCAGAGGTCTCTTTTTGAGGAGAGACATGTCGCCACGCAATGGGTATACTCCATTGCCAGTCAAGCGTCTATAGCCCCGGTGAAGGTTAACTCCATAGTCCATGTTGTTTTTGACCTTTGTAAGCCTTGGGGATGACTACCTATCCGTCCGATCTGGACAAGTAGTACGATCCTTACAACTTATTTGGGATCGGTGGTGTGTGAAAAATGTTCATTTCCTTCGAGCTTTGGGGAATCGGATTCTCAACCGAAGTATGATGAGAATTTTACCCTATCCTTACTACTCTGTTTATATTTATATTTTGTGATTGCTTGTGATAGTGGTAAGAACCACTGTTTTATGGACTATGTTTGCATGATAGGACAAACGAGGATTACCCTTTTCACTTCAAGGCACAACCCAAGGATGGTGTTATCTCTATTATCTCTCTTTGACACAAGATGTTTTTAAGATGTGAAAATGTGATAGGTTCAAGACCGCTTTTGAAATCATTTCCCAATACTCAAGATTTTATTTAGTGTAATTTGTGATATGTTTTGTACAACTGTGTTCTGCATTTGTAGATTAAAGATACAATTCCAAACAAAAGATAAAGAAATCACGATAAAAAGTAATGCAGAACACAGTTGTACAAAACAAACGATTTTTATTAATCAACGGAGTTTAAAAACTCCTTTTGAGTACAACAGGGCCTGTAACCCTTTTCGTGATACAAAAATTATAGTTTGTGCTAGGGTTCTCCGAAACCCTAGCTGGCACAATGGGTGGCGTCTCCGAAGAATATATCTTTAACCCCAACAAGGTGAGTGGGCTTTGTTGTATCCTGTAGCTCGGATCACTCCAGCTTAAACAATTGCTATCAACACACCAGATCTGCCATTAAAATCCCGCACACATTAACACTATCAAGGAGTTAGAAATTAATAAGAGGGCTCCACCGTGTGAGCCCTCGAAACAATTTAAAACCCTAGAAAAATAGAATGCAAGAATTCAACAACAGATTAATAAAAGAAAAGAAGTTACTTGCTTTAAACTGATTTATACCTGTTCTCTGTTAACGTGGCTAGACCAGGCGGCACCTGGAAGTAATGTGTCTGTCAAATCGGCTACAGAAGGTGCCCTGGTGCACTCGTTAAATGCCCGCGTGCTTCTGGATCAAGGTTTCAGATGTCGGTCTGAGTCTGTGGCTGCGGGTAAATGCCCGTGGGCACTTGCGACAAGAATGTGGAATTCTGCAGAGTGCTACAGAAGAGATGGCGGCGAAGTTGGCGACGGATGCGGCGATGGATGCGGCGAAAAGGATGCGACGATGGATAGCTGAAGAGATAGATGAAATAGAAGAGATAGGTCCAAAAGATAGCAAAGATAGGAGAAGAAGATAGGGTTTGAGCCATCAAAGTGAATCAATTTATAATCCACTCTTAGGGCACACTTTAGGACTTTAACGACACTTTGAATGTGTGGCTAAGATTAAAGTGGATCCAAGGGTAGAGAATAAATCTAGGTTGTGAAACGGATTAAGATGGATGGACGGATGAGATTAAATGAAGGATGGACGGCTTAGATTAAATCACTTAAACTATATTTATATATATATTAAAATATATTAAAATATTAAAATATATATATAAATAATAATTTAAATAAATTTGGGGATGAAAAATGGTGGGAAAGGTGAAATTGGGCCAAATAATGGCGGGAAGGTGTGGATTTGGGCCAAATAATGGCGGGAAGATGTGGATTTGGGCCAAATAATGGCGGGAAGGATGGATAACTGACGTGTGGCTGACAGGAAGGTATAGATGACTTACAAGTGGCTGGATTTTGGTGTCTACAAATATATAAAGAAGAGATATTTGTCATTGTAATCATCATGGATATTTTTGGCAAAGTGGGGATTTTCTTTTGTGGAATTGTAGAATTAGGGCAGATATTTTTTTGAAAAATCGTATCATCTTTCAAGAGCCATATCTCTGTGAAAGTGTATTTGATTCAGGTAATTTTTGGACCTGTTTGTGCAGAATTTGAAGAACTTTAAAATGAGTTGTCATATGAAGGAATCTGAATAGTATTGAGGGAGATACGACCTTTTGAAGTCAATCATCTTGACTAAGGACAATGACGAATTTTGCAGATTTGTTTTTTAAATATCTTATCTTTTAGGAGCCATATCTTTGCTAAAGTTTATCCGATTTAGATGATTCTTGGATCAATTTGTGTAGAACTTTACAATGAGTGGTCACATAAAGGAATTTGATTAGTGTTAAGAGAGATACGACCTTCTAAATTCATCCATCTAGAACAAGGGTAGTGACGAATTTTCAATTCGTAATTTTTTCAAAAGATAAAATTTGTTTAGTTTGAGTAAGCAAATTAGTCGCTATTTATTTTGTTTGGAAGAAAAATTACAGATCTAATTTTTTATGTGGAATTTTAGCTTCAAATGAGCGAGTAGATATATATTTTTAAAACCCTAGTTTGCATTAGGGCATGATATATATTTTTAAAACCCTAGTTTGCATTAGGGCATGATATATATTTTTAAAACCCTAGTTTGCATTAGGGCATGATATATATTTTTATGAAACCCTAGTTTGCATTATCTTGTGATGTGAACTTATGGAGCTACTAGATTTTTATGGAAAAGATGATATTGATATTAGGGATTGGTGGAAAAATTTTAAATCCTTGTTTCATCATAATCCTCTTTGGAAATGTATGCTTTCTTGTTCTCTTAGAGGTGAAGCTCTTTTTTGGTATACTAAAATTCCTCGTGCCCATAAAGATGAACTAACTTGGGAAACAATGGAGCATGCATTCTTGAGTAGATGGGATCCATATAAAAATCTAGCTAGTTTGAAGATCACCATCAAAGGATATGAAGAAAAAATAAACATGCTTCAAAACAAACAAAAGGAAATTAACAAAGAGCAAGAATTTCTCAAGAAACAAAATGAAGACTATGAAAATAAAATAAAATTACTCAAGGATGAAAAAGAGGAAAAGGTCAGGGAAGATAATGAGAGGAATGTCGAAGGCACATATTTGGATCTACAAAAGCAAGAGCAAAATAAAAATGTTTAAATTCAGCTAAAAGTTATATTTTGCAGGTTCATGGAAGCATTCAAAAGGAACGGGTTATTATTTCCATTGATCCTAGTAGCAGATATAATATTATTAATATTCTTTTGTCTAAGAAGTTGCAAGTTCAAGCAAAAATAATTAAGGACATACAACTAGAGAATGAGAATGTTTAGATTTTTGAAGATTTGAAGATCACCATGGATAAATATGTTTTACATTAAAATTTTTATGCTATTGAGATGGATGATGAGGATATTGTTCTTGGTTATCCTTGGTTAGATTCTTTGGGTATTGTTAACATTAATGTGAAAAGAAGTTTATGAAGTTATGGTATAGGAAAAAGAAGATAACATTGCAGGATATTTCTCAGTTTAAGGAGAAAGGATCCAAGGAAAATCAAGAAGTGGTTGTAGAGAAACAAATTGAAGAACCTAAAATAGAATCCAAAAAGGTAGTAACAACAACATTTTCCATGGAAGAAGTAGTAGTAACCGAGTCCATGGAAATAACAGTAGCAAAGTCCAAGGAAGCTTTGATAGAAGAGCACAAGGACACACCAAACAAAGAGAACATGATAGAGCAATGTGTAGAAGAATTTAAAACAATGGAGGTAAATGTTGAGAAGTCAAAGAAGGTAGAACATCAAGTTAAGGTTGCACTATATCGCCATCCACACCACCATGAGTGTCAACAATCTTGGAGGTATGGTTCACGACAACAATATTATGGTTCTACATGAAATCAGAAGGGCAATGTTTGACAGAGAAAACATAGTGATCCTGGTTTTTAGAGTGGTTCATCAAAACCAAGGAACAAGTGGACCCATCATTCCGGTTATCAAAATACAGTAGCAGAAGTGTGGATCCAATGAAACATATTTGGATACTCAAGTAACAAAATGGTATACCAGCATCAATATGTTTCACTTGGATGGATGGATGATTGAGATTGGTACCAATTTCTAACATTTCTTAGCAAATTATATTATCTTATTTCTTCACATGTTTTGAGGATGAAACATTTATAAGAAGGGTGGCATGTTAGGGTACCTATGAATATATATTTGGGGATACATTATTATATTGTATAAGGGTTGGCATGGGCCACACATAACCCAAGGTTGATTGTATTATAATATAGAATTATATTAGCAGTAGGCTCCCCAAAGTAGAATAAGAAGATGGATATATAAAGAATAGATATTTGTCATTGTAATCATCAAGGAGATTAATCATATGTAATCATATTTTCCCATGAAGTGGCTTATAAGACTTTGCCCTCCTTAAGTGGCTCTCTCATCTTGGGAGATCTTGTGGAGTTATTCCTTCCTTAAGGATTATTATTGGTGTTTCCCTACCTTAAGGGTATTATCTATCTCTCTCTCATTTGTGGATTGTTATTGTGGATAATTATTTGTGGATGAATGATTTGATATTTCTACATAACGGTGAATGATTTTTGTTAATAAGAATAGAGTTCTACAACAATTTTCTCTTATTTCTTTTCCTAGTTATGTTTGAGAGGGATGTATTTTGGGGAAGTATCATTGATATTTATTTCTAAAATGGACTAATAGTCTTTCTACATCACCCTTAGAGCTTATTCATTATGATAATCATGGACCTATGAGTACACCCTCTATTTTTAGGAATAAGTACTTTCTTACCTTCATTGATGATTTCTCTTGGTAGATGTTTGTACACAACTCATACTAAAAATGAGGCTTTTGGAAAGTTCAAGGACTTTAAGGAACTTGTGGAGAATTGGTTCAAGAGGAAGATTAAGTGCTTGAGAATAGATAAATAAGGTGAATATATGAGTGATATTTTTTTTAATTTCTTAACTCTTCATGGTATTATCTTATAGAGGATTATCTATTATATTCTAGTGCATAATGGGGTGGTTGTAAAAATAGATAGGATCATTATGAAAATGGTTAAATGCATATTGTATGCTACGTAGATGGAGCCCAAATTTTGGGGTGAAATAGTGACTTATGTAACACATATCATCAATAGGCCTCCAACTTGAGTCGTTTAGGGTATGACTTCTCTTGACAGATTAGTAGGTAATAAGCCCAATATGTCCTAATTTCATATTTTTGGATCCATAACATGGGCAAGCTTCTCCAAATATACTTAGAATAATAAGTCATCAAAGAGTCATTAATGTATTTTTATAGAGTATTGTAATGCATCTAAGGCTTGTCAACTCTATGATCCTCAAAGGTGAGATGTTCTTATTTGACAAGATGTGATATTTGATGAGGATATTTATACTACTTTGTCAGGTCCTTTCCTACTCTTTTGGTTAAGGATACTTCTTCTCTAATTTCTCTAACAATCATGGATGCTCCCTCAAAGATTCTTATTGGCACCATTCAAATTATTATGGGTTCATCTTCTTGTGGAGATAAATTAGCTAGGGTAACCCAATGGAGACTTTATTCTTGGTTCTCAATCTTCAATGTCTATTTTTTTGCAATAAAGAACTAATACCTACACGAGAAAGCACATAGAATTTTAGACAATCGAAGATGAAAGTATTCTCTATCCGTTGTAGGAAGCTTCTCATATTTTGAGAAGTAATTTTTTGCAGCAAAATACTTAGATAGTAGTAAGCAAATCCATGCAACTCTCTAGATGTCTATAAGTCAATAAACATCACTATTATCTTTCAATCTAGTGGAAAAAGATATCTATGCTAAGTTCTAGTCTTCACGAGTTTTCTTGCAACCCTGTGGAAAGACTCTAGCCAAAAAGCAATTCTAAAAATGAAATCTCCCTATCTCCTCTCAATATTCTTATGGCTCTCTCTATTTCCTATCAATCTACCTTGTGCTCTAATACATTTTTAGCTTTTGATGTTATATATTTAAGGAAATGCAACCACAAGGCATAAAATGAGCATGCAATATTAAATATATGATAATGGCAATATACTAAGCATGTAAAACTCATAAGAAACTTCTATAATAACTCATAAAATTGCCATTAATGAAAGCTCATGAAAATGGGATCTTCATACAAAATGTGGAGATCTCAAATGCTCCACTCTTCCTACATGCTCTACATTGTATCTAACTTGAGCACTACTCTACTCTAATGTGCTCTTGCACTCTCTCTCACTTTATCTCTACTACAAAGGTCAATATATAATGGAGTATGACTCTTGGCCTTCTATCTTCCTATGACTCACTATATTACTATTTGTAGACACCAAAATCCAACACCCTCTAAATCACATTTACCACCCCACCATCAAATCCTGCATGATAAAAATATATGCCTAAGTTCTAACTTAGGGATATAAAATCCTACACATCATCCTATTTTCCTAATTTATTTAATTGGAAAATCACCCTAGGATACCTTGTCCACCCATTGGACATGTGTCCTGGACACTTCACCCAACATCTTTGCCACATCTTACCCACTCTTGTCCCCCTTGTCCTTGCACATGGGACAGATTCCCAACACCCATGCCACATCTCATCCACCTTGTCTCCTTTGTCCCTTCACATAGGACAAGATCCCACATTGCACTCCACTTGCAGCCACATCACCCCAGTTAAGTGAGGCACACTGAATGACTCACTATAACTGCCCCTTCCACCTGGAAGTTCAGATTTGCCACTTGGCAAGTCAGGCTTGCCACCTCCCATTCCCCTCCAAAGCCCTAGGAAGCCTATAAAAACACCATTAGTCCACCAAAAAAAAGGAGCTGAACTTGCATACCGATAGGCTACCAAAATAGATCTGGACACAACGAGAAATTGAGAGCACGAGCTCGATTCTGACCGTTGGCTCGGATCCCGAGGCAATCTTCCATTCAGTCAAAATCGCTTGTCCATGGTTCCATAGTAAAAAATGTGACTCTATGGTTTTACAACCGTAGGTCCACGGTTTCCAGCCCACAACCGCGCTTCCACGGTTCCACAGTCCCGAGAAATTTCATCAATGGAGATAAGCGATTTAAAATATGGAGCAAGGCTTTATTTGTTAAATGTTGCATGCTATCTGCTTTTCATACATATCAGTGATAGGTTTATATTTAGCATTGGGTTTACCGCTTGACTATACAGGTGCTATTAATCTTCTTTGTTGGTTTGCATGTGTGCAGGTAACATGTATCTTGGATAAGCTGTTGAAGCTGGAGTGGTCCCTTGTTGGATACCAAAGCCCACTCACCCTTTGAAGCTGTGATGAGAGAACGAAGAACACCACACCCTATGGAGGAGTTGGAAGATCTCCCTCTCCCATAACAAAGCATTGTATTTCAGAGAGACGAAGAACATTGTAACATTGCTCCCAACACGCTTGGGGCAATTCAAAATATTTTGTAAAAGTTGTATCAATATCAATACAAAAGGGGCATTTTGATAATCTACTTCTATCTCTATCTTTGTCATTTATTTTGTGTTCGGTTCTTTGGTTACAAAAATGGCGATCACGGTGGGACCCCCTAAAGGTCCTATTTTGTTTTGCCTTGCTTTTAAATTTGTTTACTAATCTCTGTCTGCACCTACAGGTTTCGAGAATTCGAGACGCGCATAGATTCAACTTTGGATCGATACATCTGGAAAAACCTTGCGCCCGAATTATTTACTATGGAAATACGAAAACATGGTTTCTATTATGAAGAAATGCAGGCGCGTGGTTTCTATTTGGTGAAAATGTAGATGAGTGGTTCCTGTTCCAGGGAAACATGAGCACGTGATTTCTGTTTCAGAAATGTAGACCGACGGTTGATAGTTGGAAGGAGCAATGATAGGAACACAGGTCTGTACTTTGTGCCATCTGTTCAATTCTTCCTTTAGGTCTAGTTTAGGCTGCATTTAAGTAGATTAAGGGTCTCAGTCCTGTATGCCTTTGTATGCACTTAGGTCTTAGAGATAGAAAAAAGTACTTAAATTTTGCATCCATACATAAAATGACAAGAAAATATTAAAGAGAATCTGCATTTGCATAATAGAAAATATATCATTTTGCATTCATCGGGTTAGAAATAACTCAGGTGTGTATTTCAGGTTCAGGTCTGTAAAAGGGTTATTCTATTTCTATTGATAGAAAGGACCCGTGCATCCGCGGTTGGGATATCCCAAATGCAGATGCACGGTTGGAAAACTGCGCACCCATGGTTTACCAGAACTAACCGCGCACCCACGGTTAGCCCTGTTAAATAGAATCTGATTGAACTAGACCTGAGATTGGCACTTTTGCCCCTGATTTGCTATTTTTCATTCTCTGTTTTCTATTTTCTTGCATTTAGGCATTGAAGCAAAATTGCATAATAATCCTGCATACCACAATAATCAAACAAAACCACCACACACTCACTTGAACATTGGAAAATGATTTTATCACCGTCGGTTTGGATTTCATCATCGAACCACCAACATTATACCCTGATTTTTGCCAAGGCCGGTTCCAAGATCCATCATAGCCCGTGGGTTATAGCACGCATTTCTCTTCGGAGAAGTGTATCGTAGACTACGGGTGAACTGGGTGAGGAATTGGTAGGACCTGTGCTCCCTGGCCATGTGTGGGCTTCATTACCACACATTATAGGTGGGATTACATGACCTGGAGTTCATAGCCAGGTTGTCGAGCTATGAGTATACAGGTGAAATCCTAGATTCATATAGGGCAAAACATTGAGCACACGTCTTTTCATTTTTAAAAAAAAAAAAACTAACGAAAATCTAGCACCAAAAACTTTGTGTGTTTGTTTGCTTTGCATGTTGTATTGCATCGTATTATCATTTTATTTACATAGATAGTCGCACTTGGCATTGTACCACATAATAGCGTATGGTAGTGACTCGTAGTCAAGCTAAGAAACTAGTGTCAAACCAAAGTCAGTGGTCTTCCCCCATGGCCTCTCAGTCTGGAAATGTCCCTCACACTTCGGTGGTAGGACAAGTAGGCATGCCCTCTTCTATGTCCCAAAGTCTTAATGTAGGGCCTTCTAGTAATGCCCCTAATATGGACATAGACATTATGCATAGGGCTACTCACATAGCCATACCTGAGACACCTAGGAGTGAACCTCCTGTAGTGGTAGATAGTCATGTCACCATGTTCGACATGGATACTATTAGAATGTACTTGAATGTAGCTGGAATGGTCTTCCCATCATTACCACCACTCTCCATCCCATCTCATGTTGTACCATCATTACAACAAGAGCCCGCATATACTTACCCACAACAGTCGAAACAAGTTTTTACAAATCCCCTTTTTGAGTTGGCTGTTGTAGCACTGGCTAACCAACCATCATCATCCAACCAACCACCCCGCACATTACCTCAACAACTCACCATTTCCACTAATCCCTTGTATGAAACAATTCTTGTTGTTTCACAAACCCTAACATCCACTCAACCCACTACCCTCATAGGTTCTACATCCCATATCATACCACAGTCAGTGGCAATACCCTTTGCTACTTACCCCCACTCACTTCCACTACCATGGTTGTTCCACAACCAACCCATCCTACCACATCACAGGTGGCGGTCCCTACTTCAAATGCAATTGCTATGCAACAGGCTTTTTACAATTGCAACAAATGATTTTAGATAACGCTAACCGTAGCGTAAATCCTGACCCCAACCAACATTTGCAAGGGATTGAGCACAACTTCCCACCTCCATCTCACCAAAAAAATACCTTTATCCAAGATCCATCTTGGACAATGCACCCCCCATCCACCACTATAGCTCAAAACCAACCTCCACATCCATATTCTAATACAGTAGGTCAGCATACCATCATGCCCCCATCACCCCATCCGTATCATAATCTCCATCATCATTCATATCATAACACATTTCAGCCAACCATACCTTATCACCCACAACCTACATACAATCCACCCCATTACCAACAACATCAAGTACATTCAAGTGTCAGTCCTATGGATGACCCTAGATACCAATTTTTATAGAGTCAGATTGATAGTCTTGCCATGCAAACTCCAGGTTTGCAATACCAAAAACCAACTTTAAGGCAACTACTCAATCATCCTATTCATGCTTCGGTCCCTGAGCCGCCATATCCAACAGATTTTCAAATACCTAAGCTTGAATTTAAAGGGGAAGAGGACCCTCGTGAACATATAACTAGATTTGTAAATGCATGCTTCAGAATCAAAAGCAATGATGCATTACTGTTACATACATTTCCTCAGACACTAGGGGGAGAAGCCCAAGACTGGTACAACCACCTGCCACATCAAAGTGTTTTTACCTTTGAACAACTAGTGGACCAGTTCTTGGAAAGATTCACCCTGAATGTCAGAAAACAAACCACATTGACTGATTTGATTTATCTAAAATAATATGACGATGAATCAGTCTATGACTTTGGCAATAGGTGGAGATCAGTCATGATCAAGTTACCATTTTCCCTCCCTATGCCAGAGATAATATGAATGTTCACGAAGAGTTTTGGTAGACCCATCTCTTCATTATTATAGCTACAATAGTATAGGACATTCGATGAGGCACTCGCCCAAGCAAAGCTAATAGAAGAGATCAAAATTCATGAAGGTGAGATAAAGCCTAAAAAGAAAGAGTGGCACAATAAGAATCAAAAGGGGAATAACCACGGTCAATCTAAGACCGCACAGGTTAACCAGATAGTTTTGGGCCAACCATAGTTAAATCAACCAACCCAAGCACAAATCCAACAACCCCAACAACAACAACAACCACAACAATTGAATCATCAAGCGGTTCCACCCCCACAATGAGGCACAAAATCAGACACAACCTGCGAGAAAGGCAACAAAGTCATTTTAAGCCAAAAATAAATTACACACCAGTACAAGAGCCATATTCATTAGTTTTCCAAAAGTTGTATGCGACAAAACTCTTTACATTGCCAGAAATGAAACTTGAAGATCCTAACAAACCAAAAACAAAAGGTTACAAAGAACACCTCTTTTGCATCTATCATAGACAAAGAGGACATGATATCGAAGGTTGTCATGGTTTCAAAGGAATTGTGCAAGATTTATTAGAAGCGGGTACAATCAAAGTTGACAATCCACTAGCCCAAAACAACCAAAACCTAGGCATCTATCAGACACCTTTGCCACATCGAGAGGTAAATCAACAACCGATGGGAGCATCAACTTCTACAGTTCCTCCCAACTAGGTTAATTATGTGTCTCAACTATCGCAAGGTTTTGTAGGAGCTATCAACATAGTTACCCGTGGATAGAGGTAAGCTAATCGCACAACACAGGCTCCAAAAACACAACCAACAAATGTGCCCATACAACTTGGACCAAGCATTCCACCACCACCTTTCCATAATCGCCCAGTGGTCACCTTAAATAGCCGGTTAACGCAAAGTTTAAAAATGGCTTCAACAAAATTATCAATTTATGAGCTAATACAACAATCAACACCTCATAAGGAAGCATTGATGGAGATCTTAAAGTCTATACAAGTACAGTCAGAAGACCCCAATGCATTCAATTCCTTTGTAGGGAGTGTGCAAAAGTGTATGGAACCCTCGATAGTATTTTATGACTTCGAGGAAAAGCAAATTTTGGCAGATTCACCTGATCCACCATTGCACATAGTAGCTCACATTGACAGGAAGCCATTCAAGAGAGTGCTTATTGACATCGGTTCATCAATCAATCTCATCACCACACCTGCAATGAAAAAGCTCAACATCCCATCATCTCACATCACAACTTCCACCTTCACCCTTAGGGCTTTTAATGACGCTTTATGCTCAACTGTAGGGAATGTTGTTCTTCCCGTCACCGTGGGGGTGAAAACAATACATGTCCTCTTCCATATCTTGGAAGGAGAAATGCAATATAATATACTTCTTGGATGCCCTTGGATTAGGGAAATGAAGTGTGTGCCTTCAACATTACATCAATGCTTAAAATATGTACATGAAGGAAAAGTACATTGTATACCAGCTGACACAGAACCTTTCAAATACTGCAACTTGATTTCAAACCCGTATGAGCCCTTGCTTCCATCAACACATCTAACTATCCAGCCACTCACCATTAGGACCATTCCATCTAGTAACACTTCATCAAAAGCACCCATTCAAGAGGAATTGCCTATAGTTGACCCAACTTTTGCATCCAAAAGCGTCAACTCAATTCAGCCTTTGAACACCGCATATCACTTTCCAATCACACCAAACCATCCTGCCAACCAACAACCAATTCCATCTAGCACACTTCCAGATCCAATACAACCATTCATATTCATAGCACAACCCAATCCATCCATCAATAAACCACAATCATCACAGCCCGTAGTCTCACAAATAGGGCCACCTATTAGAGAAAGTCCACCACCACTATTATAACCACAAACTAACTCAGAAGAACCCTCTTCATCCATCGAACCATTAGCCTCTCAACCTTCCCGAGTTGCAGTACACCTCGCCAATCCAGGTATTGGTGAGTACATTATTGAAAGTGTCATGGTTACACCACCTATTGAATCAGTCAAGGATTACGGTCACCCCTGCAACCCACCTTTAGCCATAGGTGAAATATACAAAATGGGTTCCCCATAAAATGCAATAAATTTCATATATGGGGGAGTCGAATCTTCATTAGGACCATCTCCCCCGGAGGAGGACCATGTAAAAGAGTTTAATGAGAACATTGATTTTTTATCTAACCCATCATTTCTAGTGAGATACTTTCAAAGGGTTAATTGGCAAGGATATGGACTTGGAAGACATGAACAAGGTCCTCACCGTATTATTGAGCCAGAATATAGAGAGCCAAATGACCGCTCAGGTCTAGGTTACAAACCTTCCATCGCAAGCTCTTCGTTAAGTCAAACATTCCAAGAGTTGGATATTGAGTGCGAAGACGGGGAAGGAGAAAGTGACAAGGAGGATGAACCTAATGATGAGGATGATGATATAAATGGTGAATACCTAATCAACAATTTTTACCCTCATGTGTTTGGAACTTTCCTAGAACAAGCCTTGCAGCAAGAACCAGGATACGAAGATCCACCAAAAATGACCGACCTTAGGCCAGATTACACACAACTTGTTCTGGGACCTCATACAAATGCTAACGGCTTCTGGATAAGCGATGATGATTATGAAGATGAGACAGAAATGATATTTCTAAATCATGAGCATGAAATGCAAGCTAGAAGAATACTACAAGCAGAGGCGCATCATGAACAACATAATCAAGAGGTAGAAGAACCTAGAGAAGAGTTAGTACATGCGAGAATCTATTCGGAGAAATGACTGGTACCAAAAGAAGTTCCCAATAAACCGAACTCTCTTTCAGCTGAGCAAAAAGCATGAAAGTCCTGAACCAGAACCTCCTCCACCACCTTGGCCACTCCTGCAACACCGCCAATCACACACATTAGGTCAGTTGCAACCTAGGGAGGATGAGTCATCACCTCTCGAATCGTAACCACATCACCTTCATCAAGTCAACATGATTTTTATTGATTTTCTCACCCCACTCCATAATCCGTATGATGAGGCAAAGCCGATCCATATCGACACTAGCCTCATTGCCATGGATAGGATCTCATCCCCACCATCCATTGCTGAATTTGTCCTGTCCGAAGAGTTGTTGCATGCTTCAAACACGTATATTTCACAACAACCTTCATCATCAAATAATTCAGTTTTTCAAACTAAAATAGAGGGGGAAATCCTAGAGACATTTGAAAATGTGGCGGATGATATTCACCTCATCCCAACTCCACATCAACTAGAAGAAGGTTCTCACATGCTAATTGAAGAATCTATAGATGTGAACCTTAGTCAAGATGCGGACAATCCCCAAATTGTCAAAATTGCAAAATATTTATCCATAGAAGAGAAAGAACGCATAATAAACATGCTAATGAAAAATAAAGAAGTGTTCGCATGGTCATACAAAGACATGCTAGGTTTAGATCCAGACCTGGTAGTCCACAACCTTACACTGGCACATGATGCAAAGCCTTTCAAACAAAAGCTTAGGAAAGTTCATCCAACAATCGCATTAATTGTAAAAGAAGAGCTACAAAAGTTGTTGGATGTGCACTTCATAGTACCAATTGATTACCCATAATGGCTTTCAAATATGGTACCCATTCGCAAACCGAACGGAGGGATACGCGTATGCACTGATTTTCGAGACTTAAACAAAGCGTGTCCCAAAGATGATTTTCCTTTGCCTAATATCGATCAACTAGTAGATTCCTGCGCTGGTCATGAAATGCTTTCCTTAATGGACGGTTTCTCGGGATACAACCAAATTCGAATTAATCTCGAAGATCAACACAAGATAACATTTACAACACCCTAGGGGACATTCTGTTATAGAGTGATGCCTTTTGGACTCAAAAATGTAGGAGCTACATACCAACGAGCTATGACGTACATATTTCATGATTATATGCATAAGATCATCGAGGATTATGTAGATGATTTGATTGCTAAATCTAAGACACGTCTTGAGCACATCGATGTACTAGAAAAAGCGTTCGATCGATTGATAGAACACAAAGTAAGGTTAAATCCTAAGAAGTGTGTATTCGAAGTCACATCAGGAAAACTTCTAGGATTCATTGTCTCCAAGCGAGGCATTGAAGTGGATCCAGGTAAGGTAAAAGCAATATTAGAAATGCCACCTCCCAAAACATTGAAAGAGTTGCGTAGTTTACAAGGAAAGATCCAATCTATCCGATGATTCATTGCACAACTCTCGGATAAATGCAGGCCTTTCAATCGCCTGTTACAAAAGGGAGTGACATTTTCATGGACAACTGAATGTCAAGAGGCATTTGATGACATAAAGAAATATCTAGCATCACCACTAGTTCTTACACCGCCTAGATCAGGAATCCCTTTTCACCTATACATTTCTGCAACAGATTTTGCACTAGGGACTATGCTTGCACAAAAGAACAAAAAACATAAGGAGCAAGCAATTTACTATATTAGCCGAACACTTGGTAAGTTATGAAACAAGATATGCTTATGTCAAAAAGTTATGCTTAGCAGTGGTTTTCGCCACTAAGAAACTTAGACATTACATGCTAAGCAATACTACCTATGTCATAGCTAGAGAAAATCCTCTATGATACATGATGACTCGCACATACAACAACACCCGTACTGCTAAATGGATAATGCTTTTAACCGAATTCGATCTCGAATTCATAAGTCAAAAATCCATAAAAGGTCAGGTGATAGTTGATCAACTAGCAGAAGCTCCGCTACATAACGACAAACCACTAATCATTGAGCTTCCAGATGATTCAGTATTCTCTGTCACAGAACAAGAAGAGTTAGTTTCTCCTGAGGAAGAAGCAGACATGACCATGTTCTTTGATGGGTCTAAATGCGACAAAGGACAAGGTGCGGGAGTCATGTTTTATACACCTGAAGGAATACCAATTCCTTTATCATTCAAACTCGACTTCACATGCACCAATAATAATGCAGAGTATGAAGCCTTAATCTTAGGTCTTCAATCAGCTATAGCAATGGGCATAAAAAGACTAAGCATTTTTGGTGATTCTCAACTAGTTGTATACCAAGTAAAAGGAGAATACCAATGTAAAGAACCAGTCTTAAAGCAATACCATGAAGTAGCAACAAAGTTGCTAGAGAAGTTTGATTGGTACAAAATTAGTAACTTACCCCGATCCACAAACAGATTCGTGGATGCAATGGCTTCTTTGGGATCTCTCATCCCTAAGAATGAGCATGGAGAAGTACAACCGCTAATCATAACAACAATGTCAAAATCATCAATTCAAAAAGTAGAACCTATAGGTGAGAAGAACGTTTGTTTGATACATGTTGAACCTTACAATTCTTACCTTGATGAGATAAAAGACTTTCTCAAGTCTGGAATACTCCCAGTAGAAATGACACGAACTGCAAAAAGAACATTCAAACAAAAAGCAATTCGTTTTACTCTACTAGGGGATGTGTTATACAAACATGGGTATGATGGAATATTATTACGATGTTTAGATCCGATTGAAGCAGAACGAGCAATAATAGAAGCCCACGATGGTACTTGTGATGGCCACTTCAGTGGAATGGCCATTGCAAAGAGAATACTGCGCATGGGATACTATTGGCCGACCATGGAAAATGATTGTTGCAAATATGTCAAAAAGTGTCAAAAGTGCCAATATCATGCAAATTTGACTCATGTACCATCGCACGCATTACAACCCATTCAAAGTCTTTGGCCCTTTTCACAATGGGGTCTCGATTTGATTGGTAAAATATCACCTACTTCATCAGGACAACATAAGTTCATCATAACCGCGATAGAATACTTCACAAAATGGGTGGAAGCAATTCCAATGACCACTACGACTGGACCTCGAATAGCGGAGTTTATACTTCAGCATATTATCTGTCATTTTGGAATACCCTCAAAAATAATTTTTGATAATGGGAAGTCATTTAAGAATAAGGATGTTAGAGCATTGTGCAACAAATTCAAAATTCAACACAGTTTCTCCACACCTTATTACCCACAAGCAAATGGGCAAGCTGAAGCAACCAACAAAACAATGGTATCCATTCTCAAGAAAATGGTCAAAGAAAATCATCGAGATTGGCATACTCAACTTCCTTTGGCATTATGGGCTTATAGAACAAGCATCAGAACGCCAACGGGAGCGACACCATTTTCACTAGTTTACGGTGTTGAAGCTATATTACCTTTAGAGCTCGAGATACCTTCCTTGCGAATCGCATTACAAGAATTCATGGATGATGAAACAGCTAGACAAGCACGTCTTGACCAATTGACACTTATTGATGAAAAATGTATCAATGCTTTAGATCACTTACGAGTATATCAAGACAGAGTCAAACGTGCTTATAACGCAAAAGTCCATCCTCATGAATTTCAAGTGGGGGACCTAGTGCTCAAAGAAAATCAACAAAATACCAATGCATTGCCACACTTGAGAGATAAATTTGTGGCTAATTGGTTAGGCCCGTACATTGTAAAGCATAAATTGGGACCAGGAACATATAGACTTGCCAACTTCGAAGGAGAATTGGAGCCAGAACCACTAAACATAATGCACCTAAAGGCATTTTATGCATGAAATGACTTGCAATATATGTATATATATGTACATGGCTAAAAAATAAATAAAAAAAAAAGAATTTTTATTTCTAATAATTAGTTACATTGTAAATAGAAATGTCATTACTAGCACTTAGCATATTGCATTTGCATATTACAAAAAAAAAATTGTGCATTAAATAGGCATATCACAAGCATATAGCAACATTAGACTAATCACATAATTGCATCCATCCCATCCCATGTTCAGTGATCTTTCATAGTGGTGATGATACGACCAAGTAAAAACAAGTTCCAAAGAATTGGGGATACCCAACTAAGACTCTTCGCAAGTCAACAAAAGTCATATCCACACATGTTTTACTATATCATAAATCAAAATTTCAGTCACTCAAAAATGTCTAGTGAAGAACCAAAAATCATAATATGTCCAATTTTCTTTAGGACCAAAGCACTTATGTCACATTAAGAAAGTCTTGAGTATGGTAGATTGACCCCAAAGCAATCTTGAACCAAAAACACTTTACAAATTTAAAAACATTTTGAGTAAGAAAAGATAATGCCAACTTGGGTACAACCTTGAAGCGAAAAGGAAATATTCCCCGCTTGTCCCATTACGCAACATAGTCCAAAATCAAAAAGGTGGTTTTCACCACCATCACAACAATCCAAACAATTAAATTAAAAGGTAGACAATAAGGATAGGATCACATTCTCATCACACTTCGGTTGAGAATCCGATTCCCCAAACTCTATCATGATAAATACTATACACACACCACAGATCACAAAAGCAAGAAGGATCGTACTACATTCCCCTCAGAAAGTTATGTAGTCATCCCCAAAGCTCAAAGATCGAATCATTGGACTATGGAGCAAACCTCCATCGGAGCTATAGATGCTTGACTGGCAGTGGAGTAAACTCATGCAGGGCGACACGTCTTTCTCCCAAAAGAAAGACCTCTGACCGCACATACGGACAAGCTAGCTAATTGGTAAACCCATACAGGTACCATCCAATTTTACTCATCATGAGTTAATGAACTTCACATACACATGCATTGGTTCTTGATTGCTTAGGGCCATTCCCAAACCAAATATTCAGAATAATGAACTCCACTTGCACACACCTTGGTCCTAAAGAGGGTTAGACGAACATTGAGAAAATGGTTAAAATCACTAGACTGTTTGAGTCTTTGAAAATCCTCCAATGTTATATATCAAAACCATACCAACTACCATATCATTATCACATGTTCTACATTATCACATACATACACCCACCATACATCAACCGCGAAGAGTCATCAAGTTGGATACCCCCAATTGCAACAATGAACAAGTAATGGTCAACTACTCTGAGCTATAAAAGATTACAAAAACATCATGCATGTCATCATATAGTTAAATGAAAATAAACATAAACTGCATATTACATATTAGTTTACATTCATTTATCATAGCACAAATATAACAATGTGTACATTGCATCACATAAGCATTAACAAAGCATAAACAAAAAGCATGCATATAAACATTAACACATGAGATAACCAAAATACAAAGCCATGTATATATATATATATATATATATTATAAATATGAAAGTCCCAAAGGTACAAAATACCCGTAGGCTATATACATCGAAGCACTAAGGCTCATAGCAAAATAGAAGCAAAAATACAAAAAAAGAGAAATAACATGTCACACTAGCTAGTACCAATAGGATCCCTACGAGGACCCTGCACTGTAGAAGCACCATGAGAACTCGATGATCGATGAGTCCTGCGACTCCTATCAGTCCCTCGAGTAGCAGTAGTAGCTGATGAAGAAGGAGGAACAGGCAAAGGAATCTGATGCTCATGCAGAATATTCTCCAACATCTCTATATAGATAGCCTGCTTGCGTAGGCTCCTCAAGTCAGCACCCTCATGAGCAACCCATTGAGAAATCTCTACTCAAAGAGCAACAATAGTAGCTATAGTGTCACCTCCACCTGACCCTACCTGTAGCCGAGTCAGCTCACCCTCTAACCGAGTGACCTCACCTCCGAGCCTAGAAATATCCAAGTCCTTTGCAGTGAGAGCATCGCTGCTAGGCCCATCACACATCCTATCCACCTCACCCTGGAGGTGAGTCACCTCACCCTGGTACCATGCTAACTCACCCTTTAGGCGAGTCACCTCTAAACCTAGGCTATCACGCTCAGCCTGTAACATATCCCAATCCTCCTCTATCCATCGAGGAGGGGCATCCTCATCACCACCACCCATCACCACCCTCATCACCATCACCACCAGCCTCCTCGAGCTACTAAAAATTGGTGCCCATGTCAGCTCTCGAAGAACTACCTCATCGGTGCTTCACCGACCAGGGAACCCATCCTCCCACATCTACATCATCACCACTCCCATCATCATCTACAATGACACTCGAAGTCCAGAGAGGTTGGCCAACAAACTAGGCATCGTACTCAGGGGTGGTACCCACATCATCCAAGTTGGGAACCTCCAAGTCAGAGTCATCAGAAGGATCATCAACTCACCAAAATTTAGGAGCAATAGGTAACCCTAACTCGTCACCCCATCGCTTGTAGGTCACAGGCGCATCAGGAACATCCTGCACTAGCCCAAACTGACGTTGCACTCTAGAAAATTGAATAAACTCCATCTCCCTTAGATGGGCACCAACAACCCATCACCCTCGCCTGATGCGACGAAGCTCTGCTGCATCCGTCACCCAATCCAGACCTCTCCATGGCCGCCAACTCATCAAATATCTGGTAAGAGAACTAAGGATATCTCTGTACTCCGAGGCACCCACCACTGGATGACTAAGCTCCTCACTAAGTAGCCATCTGTATGAGCGAGGAGAAGTGGAATCGATAGTGCAAGGGAGACCAACAGGTCGACCAATGATAATATGCTCCCAAGACCAAATCTGGAGCACCAAACTACAGCCTAGGCCCTTCTGCCCCTGCCTCTTCACCTCATATAACTCATTGTAAACCTCACAAAGAAGAGCGGGAGCCCATGCCAACCGTCGAGGATCAGATATCATATCTAGGACAATCGGTACCTGGTTCCATGGGATCCTCGATCCCATGGAATTGGGCAACAACATGTTGCTCAATATATACATAATAAATACTGGAAGCGCCCCCAAGCTACCAGCCGTATACAAATCCAAGTACGCTATGCCACCCCTACTACAATCGACATCCCACATCTCATCGAACATAGGAAATAGAGTCACCTTCTTGTCAAGGCCAACCCGAACAATAGGACCCTCGACAGGGACACAAAATATCTGGTAAATGTCCTCAAGGGTAATAGTAAGCTCCCCCGTAGGGAGCTGAAAGGTACCTCTATCAAGATCCCAATGCTCAACAAGCATCGAAAGAAGATCCTCATCAGCTCGAATGGTGCCTAACCGCCCGCAACCATCAAGACCGATAGTTTGAAGGAGAGCCCAGTCATCATCGAAAAGTGCCTTCCGCACCTTTCGGATAGTCCTCGGCCACCTATGCCGAGCATCAAGAAGCTTAACCTGAAAAGAACACACAATAACAATTAGCAAATCCAAAAAAAAAAAAAAAATCAAAACAAACAAACAAAAAAAAAAAATACACATAATAACAATTAGTAAATCCAAACAAAAACAAATAAATCAAAACAAACAAAAAAAAAAAGAAAATATTTCACCTACCCCTAGGTGATCAAAATAAACAAAAACAAAAACAAATAAACAAAAACAAAAAATCAAAACAAACAAAAAAAACAAGAAAAATTTTCACCTACCCCTAGGTGATAAAAAACAATCAAAACAACAAAAACAAAATCAAAACAAACAAAACAAAAACAAGAAAAATTTTCACCTACCCCTAGGTGATCAAAAAAAAAAAAAACGAAAATAAAATCAAAACAAAAAAAAAAAAAAAAAAAAAAAAAAAAAAAAAAAAAAAAAAAAAAAAAAAAAAAAAAACCCCCCCCCCCCCCCCGGGGCGCCGACTTCCGCTCCAGCCGAGCCACCACCACCGCTTCCCTCACCAAGCTCCATCTCGCTCATCACTCCAACGAATCACAAAATGACAACTGGTAGAATGACCATTGAAAGCGACATCAGGCCTTTAAATAGCCACTTTTAACGATGAAAAATGTGCACCCACATTTTTAGCGGTGCGTCAAAACGTAGACCCATGGTTTGCGGTGCAAAACGCATTCCCATGGTTTTGAGGTAAAAAATGCCCACCCACGGTTACCGTCGAGAAAACCGCAAATTAGCGGTTACAAAAAAAAAAAAAAAGCAGAATCCAAGGTTAAATGATGCCTACTCCATGGGGTTACAAAACACGGTAAGTTCAAATCAAGCAAATGCACATTATAATTGCTAACAATCACTAGGACAAACAACTAGGATGATTGGTTCTTTTTTACTTCATTTCATGCATGTCAAAAAAACCAAAGGATAATCTACAAGATAACTTAATCAACTTAGAGCGACATCAAAAATAACGCTATCAATTGGCCATTGGGTCTCAATTGTTACCCACTCACCAATCGAGGGGGTAAACATGCAAACCAAAATTTCATTTACATATAGTCATCCATTTTGCCACACCAAAAGAGAGTGAGTCCATCCATCCAATAAAGTTAGATGTCATTGGTTTTTGCACTACATTGTGTTGTACACAACGCAGTACAAAAAGGGGCAACTGTAGACACTAAAATCCAACACCTTCAAAACCACATCTGCCACCCCACCATCAAATCTTGCATAATAAAATTATATGCCTAAGTCTAAACTTAGGGATATAAAATCCTGCACATTATCCTATTTTCCTAATTTATTAAATCTAGAAAATCACCCTAGGATACCTTGTCTACCCATTGGACATGTGTCCTAGACACTTCATCCAACACCCTTGCCACATCTTACCCACTCCTGTCCCCCTTGTCCTTGCACATGAGACAGATTCCCAACACCCATGCCACAACTCATTTGTTGTTGTCCCCTTGTCCCTTCACATAAAACAGCATCCCACATCCCACTCCACTTGAAGCCACATCACCCCAGTTAAGTGAGGCACACTGAATGACTCACTGTAACTGCCCCTTCCACCTGGCAGTTCAGATTTGCCACTTGGCAAGTCAGGCTTGCCACCTCCCATTCCCCTCCAAAGCCCTAGGAAGCCTATAAAAACACCATTAGTCCACCAAACAAAAGGGAGCTGAACTTGCATACCGATAGGCTACCGAAATAGATCTGGACACAACGAGAAATTGAGAGTGCAAGCTCGATTCTAACCATTGGCTCAAATCTCGAGGCAATCTGCCATTCAACCGAAACCGCTTGTCCGTGGTTCCACAGTCAAAAATGTGACTCTACGGTTTTACAACCACAGGTCCACGGTTTCCAGCCCACAACCACGCTTTCACGGTTCCACAGTCCCAAGAAATTTCATCAACGGAGATAAGCGATTTAAAATATGGAGCAAGGCTTTATTTGTTAAATGTTTCATGCTATCTGCTTTTCATACATATCAGTGATAGGTTTATATGTAGCATTGGGTTTACCGCTTGACTATACAGGTGCTACTAATCTTCTTTGTTGGTTTGCATGTGTGCAGGTAACATGTATCTTGGATAAGCTACTGAAGCCGGAGTGGTCCCTTGTTGGATACCAAAGCCCACTCACCCCTTTGAAGCTATGACGAGAGAACGAAGAACACCACATCCTGCGGAGGAGTTGGAAGATCTCCCTCTCCCATAACAAAGCATTGTATTTCAGAGAGACGAAGAACATTGTAACATTGCTCCCAACACGCTTGGGGCAATTCAAAATATTTTGTAAAAGTTGTATCAATATCAATACAAAAGGGGCATTTTGATAATCTACTTCTATCTCTGTCTTTGTCATTTATTTTGTGTTCAGTTCTTTGGTTACACTATTCTATAGACTCATGTACACATGGACAACATGCACATTTACATCATTGCACATTCTAATAATACTTGTGCATTTATTATATTGCATAAAGTAAATACTCAAACCCTAATCTAAGACACTCTCCTAATCTAGGGATGTACCCAAGATGGTACATTAGCATGTACCAAATAATGTAATATATTCCAACATTGGGTAACCTAAGCAAGGTGATGGTTCTGGTTGGGAGTCCATGTTGACAGAATCCAATCCACATATTGGCTAGGGTAACCCAATGGATAAGGACCCCTCTCATTCTGTCGAATGTTAGTGAGTTCCTACTTTTTTTGTTGGACTGTTAGTTCTTTTGTAGTTATCCCAAGATCAATTTTTTTCGAATGGTTCTATAGTATAGGCTTTATGGGGTGTGCTCCCATACCACCCAATTTTTTTGTGAATAGTGCACTCTTATTATTTTTAGCAACATCAAGTCATTTTCAACAAAAAAAAACATATTCCCACCACGAGTAAAATAAGCAACCCAAATTTTTAGAAAATTTAGAGTCTTTCTATTTAAAATAATATTGATATTGATGATATTTTTAGTTGTTGGTTAAATGAATGTGACCAGGTGAGGGTTAGTTATGCAAAAGTATGGCTAAGCAAGAAAGGATAGGGCACAATGTGTGTTGCCATATTACTAGTGGGCACCTTCTACTCTGAGTTATTGAATGTAATAAAACTGTGTAAAGCATAAACATTCAGGCTTTCTCTTTGTATCCTACTAGCTCTATCAGGTCAAGTCCTCATCAATAGTCTCTTATTGACCATCCCAATAAAGCACACCAATAACCATAAAGCACAAGTTATAAAAAAAATTAGCAAACCAAAAAAACCCTTGTTTGCACTGATATCAAAGTAACATGGAGTAGCCAATAGTGAGGTGGCCCATGTGGAGGAGTAACACGAACATGGGATGAGATAAACCCTTCAATATTCAACAAAAAGCTATAGCTTTTTTGAAAAATATGAATTATATGTGATGACTTTCTCGTGCAGCAGTATCTAAGATGAATACAAACAACCTGTAAATTGCTCAAATAGGCAATGACCTACCTTGATGTCAATTTTGTGTGGCAGAGGTATTTCATTTGACACACCAATGACAAGTAATTCTCTATCATCCCTATCAATTATGTGTATTTATTTTTGTCACATATTTTAATGGTCTCTAAAGGGTTTGAGTACTTCCATCACAAGTTTCAAAAGTTTTTTTTTTGGCATATGCATGGTGGTGTACATCTAGAGAAAATATAGATGTTGTTATTTGTTTTTGCAAAGGCAACATTATGTTTTTTTGTAGATTTTTTTTTGGGTTATAGGAGGATGTAGTTATATTACAATGTTATAATGGTCTGACACGAAGCAAAAGTCATTATGGAAAAAAACAACAAAAACCTACCAAACCCAAAACTTGGTAGAATATCTCTCATAACACTCAAAGTCTATTAAATAAACCGAGACTACAGTGATGTCATGTTCATGGTGGAGCCTATTTTTGATAGACACATGTTAGCGGACATTAGTGTGGAGGTGTTAAAATAATGTAAGGTATGTAAACTTCTTCATTTATTGTGCATTTTTTAAAATGGTTCTTTAAATAGTTCTTTTAGGAAGAAAGAAAAATAAAATAATAAAAAGGTAAGTGAGAAAGAAAAGTTAAAAGAAAAAGAAAAATAATAATAACTAAAAAAATAAAAAAAATTAAAACAAGATAAAGAAAAAGAAAAAAAAAAAGATGGTCAAGTCAAGTTGTGAGAGTAGTGTAAAATTATGGAGTCATTTTAAGAGTCGACCTTTTTAATTTAAGTAAAGCGTCTTTAATGTTGGTCATCAATTTGATCCATATAAATCGTTTTCAATGTTGGTCATCAATTTATGGAGTGACAAGTCATGTTTTTAAAAAAAATTTGAATGTCAAATTATTATATATTGTCCAAGTATTAAAAGAGTTATAGTTGTAATTAGTCAAAGGTCAAGGGGTTACATTGAAAAAGTGTTATAGCCATAATTAAAAAAAGTGTCAAGATGTAATTTGAGAGTTATATGATAGTGTGGTGAGTAGTTATTATATTTTGGATGTCAAACTAATTTATCATTTGTTTTAAGAGTCAAAGGTTGGTCTATGGTCGAAAAACATTGTATATGTGCTTAAACATACTAACAACATTTGGTATAAATGACACCTTTGGCTTGCATTTATAAGTAAATTTGTCATATCGAGCTACTATGTCTATAGCCTAATACAGTTGTCATAACAACATCTAGGCATCGACCCTATAAATCATCAAGGAGAAGTAAGAACATCATTTTGGTGTGATTATTTTCACTTCAGTTTTATCCTAATCGTCATTATCATTAGATGTAAATATTAAAATAAAAAAATTCCAAGTATATAGAGAAGTTATGCTCACATACAATAATTTCTCTTTAAGCATGTGTCATTGATAGGGCGAATTCTTTTTTGTAATACTTTTGTACCTTTGTACTTTAAATCCTCTCTCATATACGACCATGTATATCAAGAGGGGTAGCTTCTTCTACGTACCGATGAGTTTATAGGAAGAACGAGTATATAGAAAGGTTTGGTATATCAGATTGATGGTATATTGAAAGGGGGACCATTTGGGATTCATAAGGTACCCTCACTATTTTATTGAAGAAATAAATTTCAAGCATTCATATCACTTGACTAAATAGGAACAAAGAGGAAACAAGTCAAGAAGCAAGTTGAAGTTCAAAAGTGTGTGATACCATCTAATGATCTTAATTATCAAGAAGTAAGTGAACGTGAAGCGAAGCAAGGTGAAGTACAAAAGTGCATGACACCAAATAAAGATATTTGTTTTCTAGAGGGTAAATATCTTCATAAATATGGGAAATTATTAACACTAAGAAGCTACTTACAAACAATTGTCAAAGAAGTTGATGGTTATGAAGATTGCCTTGAAAATGGTGTTACATTCCCTATAGATATTGTAAAAATGGTGAGGACGATATACACGGAATCAATCACTTTTAACATCTTCAAGCATAAAAATCAAGGGGAAACAAATGAAAAATTGGAGGACAAGTTTATGATGGGAAATGCTTATTGTGAACAAGCGACCTCAGTACTATGATGGAAAATATTTGTTGTGACACAAGTGACCTCAAGCCTCTGGTGGCAAATGTTTGTTATGACACAAGTGACCTCAAGCCTAGGCAAATGTTGGTTATGACATAAGTGATCTTATCAAAAGGATCTATTTCGCTTGTGATACTAGTGATTTGAACATTTTTGATAATAATGGTGTTTAAGATGAGTATCATGATATCATGCTCAATCTTGTTAAGTGTGTTGGTTGTGACAAAGGCCACATTGTTGAAGATCATAGTGATGATCAAGAAATTGGGTATTTTGAAAAGCACACCAAAGGAATTGGATCAAAAATAATGAAAAGAATGGGTTATAATGATATAAGATTGGGTAGGAATGGGCAAGGCATGAGAAAGCCCATAGAACCAAATGTAAGGTCAAAGAATATAGGTCTTGTTTTTTATGGTCAAGCAGGAAGTAGTGAGACCAAGTTTATGAAAAGAGATACCTATGCAGAAGAGAAAAATTCTAGAATAAATTGCAGTCATTGTGGATGATCCAGACATGTGACAACTAGGTGTTTGAATTTGCATCCTTATGAAATTTGTGGAGGTAATAATCACTCTCACAAATATTGTTGGCACAAAGATAAATGGTCAACAAAATACATGTTGAATATTGATGATGGATGGATGAATGTAATAAAATAGGATAAAATGAAATAACTGTTGAATGGATTATAAATGAGAAATTTTGGTCCTCAGAAGAGAGCAAGGATAAAACAAAGTTTGGTGGTTGACAAAGACCATAGTTTTCCCATGGAGCAACGTAATCTTGGAATTCTTTAGAGATGCATGATTTCTGCATCAAAATTTATAGATGTGATCCATACTATGCTTAGAAAGCCTATAGTGATAGACCCTATAGTGAAACATCATGTGGAAGATTATGAATGAGTGGTGAATAATCCAGAGACAAACCTAAAGGTGATGACCTAGAGTTAGATCAAGAGGCAATGACCTAGAGGTAAACCCAAAGGAGATCATCCAAGTCAAAGTCAGAGCCAAAGCTCAAGCTAGAACCGAAGCTAGAGACAAAGTCGATGCTAGAGCCAAAGTCAAAGCTAGAGACAGAGTCAGTGTTCGAGCCAGAGCAAAAGCTAGAACAAGACCACAACCTTACTACCCTATGAAGTAAAGATCAAAGGAGGTAGTAATTTTTTTTTGTAAAAGATACATTTTTAGTTGTGACCAACAACTTCAAATATTTGCTATATCAAATAATGTAATATGGGAGATGTTAGATCATTATTATATTATTTAAATAATTATCACATTATTTGATTAATGTGTTACATATAAAAGATTGAAAGAAATTGAACAATAAAAAATGAAGATGAAACATCATAAAAATTTAAAACATAAAAAAAAAAAATTATATATACAAATACATATACAAATCTAAAAACAATAAATAAATTGTCCTAGAGACAACGCAACGATTCAGATTCAGGTTTTGACTTTTCTTCGGAAGGTCCAAGGTTCAAACCACGATGTGGGCGAGTGTGTGAGAGGATGGGTGTGTGATGGCTCTATGTTAAATTCCCTATTGATAAACATAACTCTCAACTTTACAAGGATCATGGTTAGAGGAGATTGCCCAACCCTAACCGTATACATTGGTTGTAAGAGTTTCTAATACTAACCAAATAAAAAAACAATAAATAAATATATATATATTTATATTTATATGTTTTTCAAATTTATATTAATCTTTTTCATGTATTTATTAAACTCTACCAATAAACCTAAGATATAATGTATATATATATATATTATTGATTAAAAATAAAACTCATGTCTTTTACTAATTTTACGCTAGAATTAAATTTTGATTAAAATATAGATAGTTTTATACATATTAATTAGAAGTTTAAGTTAAGAACTTAAGCTAAATTAAGATCTCCCGCGGTTTCTTTTCTCTTTTTTAAATTATAAATAAAAGGATTTGTAATTTTGTTAATATTATGTATTATTCAATTGTTAGGAAAATAGTTAATTATTTGGTTTTTTTTTAGAGGTTTAAGATTCAAATTGTATTCTAGTGTGAGATTGTTTGTTAACCCTTTATTAATAAGTTTAGCTTCTATCTTACAAGGAGTTATGGCTCTTTTGGGAGGTTTAAGATTCAATCCGCTTGTGTGACTGTTTATTAATCTTTTATTAATAAGTTTAATCCTTGATCTTACTAAAAATATCTTAGTAAAAGTCATCACCGTTATAAAGATGCTTAACTCTAACTAAACATATAAAAAGTAATGTACTATTCAACTCACCTAACTTTATATTAAATTATATTTTTTAAATATAAAATTTATTGGTCCTTTATTAAACTCTACCAATAAACCTAAGATATAATATATATTATTAATTTAAAATAAAATTCATGTCTTTTACTAATTTTACGTTAGAATTAAACTTTGATTAAAATATAGATAGTTTAATACATATTAATTAGATGCATAAGTTAATACCTTAAGCTAAAGTAAGATCTACAGCGGTTTCTTTTCTTTTTTTTTAAATTATAAATAAAAGGATTTGTAATTTTATTAATATTATGTATTATATTTTCATAAACCACTAGTAAGGATTCATTATGGGTGATGTGACTCAGGTTCAATCCTCATGATGGTTGTGTATAAGAAGTATTACTTAAAAAAACAATAATATGTATTATTCAATTGTGAGAGAATAGTTAAGGGTATGTATTATTCAATTGTCTCTAGAATAGTTAAGGTTTGGTTTTTTGAAAGGTTAAGATTCAATGGTTTAGGGTTTGGTTTTTTTTGAAAGGTCTAAGATTCAAACTGCACTCTAGTGTGTGAGTGTTTGTTAATCCTTTATTGACAAGTTTAACTTCGACCTTACTAGGAGTAATGACTCTTTTTGGGAGGTTTAAAATTCAAACAGACTCTTTGTTAATCCTTTATTGATAAATTTAGCTCTCGATCTTACTAAAAATCATGACCGGGATAAAAATGCTTAATATTCTTATACATGCAATGTGCTATTCAACTCACCTAACTTTATATTAAGTTGTTTTTTTTATAATATAAAATTTATTAAGTTTTTTTATAATATAAAATTTATTGGTCTGAAAGGTTGTTTTTTTAAAAGTTTTTTTTAAATCCAAGTTGAGATTAATAATGAATTAAATAGTATAATAAAGTATAATGCCGTCAAAATTTAAACCTTATAAACTACATCACTGTGCACCAGACAATGCCCTCGTAGGTTTTGAAAGGACGAAGCAAAAGAAAACACGAATTCTAGTTGTCGGCAATGAATTGCCCGAACCGACTGCAGGTCGCTGTCCAATCACTCGGTCACTTCCCCACGCTGATAACTGTCACACGACCCCAAATCCAAAATACTATCCACGGACCTTTCTCCGACATGTAATCGCACTTCAACACCGCCCTTCCGCCGCATGCCACGTTCGCCGCCATAAACACAACGCCATTCGTGATGACCTCTTTTACTTTTATGGCCACAATCCTCTTCCTCACGGAACACAATCCACAAGTAATCATCTATGCGTTACACGATTTCTGCTTACGCTCAAACACCCGTCCACAGACGTACATAAATTAAATAAAACCGGGGCGGATAACTGCAGTTCGCCGGAAGCAGAGCCAGAGAATTCGGCAATGGCTTCTCTCAGAGACGAGGCTAACCACAGTTCACATGTCGACCCGGTGGTCGACAATTTTCTCTTCGTCGCCTCCATACTGCTCTTCGCGGTGGCTATGATTGCCGTCGTCATAACGGTCGTCTCAATCTGCTTCAATATATGTCGGCCCCAGCGCCGGCGACTGGCGTTTTCCGGCGACAGGGATCCCGTCGAGCTACGGGGAGTGAGGCTCGAAAAATCCGTTGCAGAGAATTCCCCCGTATTTGTGTTTCAGCGATCTGAGAACAATAGCATGGAAGCGCTCCAGTGCGCGGTTTGTATATGTGAATTCCAGGAGAACGAGAAGGGGAGAACGCTGCCGACGTGTAAGCACAGTTTCCACGTGGATTGCATCGACATGTGGTTCCGCTCGCATTCGACGTGCCCGCTGTGTCGAACAGCTGTCTCCACTGGCCACGTCGTCGTGCCCGTAGACACGTAAGCGAATCGGAATCGAATTTAGATAACCTTGTACAGGGGTCTAGAGGTGGATACCGGTTGTACCGGCCCTGGTCCAATTTGATTCTTTGGAAAGGGTTCTGATTTTTATTTAGGTTTTTTAACATGTAAATTAAAAATATTTTTTTTAATTTTAATTATTTTTGTGATTATACTAACATAAACGTGTCAAAGTTGGCCAGAGGAATTGTGAAAACTTGTATTGTACAGTTTTTTTTTTTTTAATTGAAACGGTTTTCTCTCACGTAGTATTACAATAATTTTGAAACAATTTTGAATATTCATCTATATTATTTGATAAGACGTGGGTCACCATTAATATGTAGTTTAGATTTGAATTTGATTAATATGTATTTTAGATTTGAATTTGATTATTATTTAGTTTGTTTTGTTTTCATAAAAAAATTATTCACTATATTCATGGTCACAATTTTTATCATTGCCGTTGTTTTATACTTGAGTTCTTATTTGTTCATTATAATTAGTTTTTTAATTTAAATTAAATTAAATTATATATATATATATAGTAAGTAGCGATTTATATACAAAAAGGGTTTTTTAATAGGATCCCAAAACCTTATGACAATAGGGGCATATCAGCCTAGCCTTGAAACCAGAAACAATCATTAGCAAGAAACCCGAAGCAGAAGAAACACCACTACGTTCTATCGCCCATAACCTCGGCACTGGGGAACGCACAGGAACAAATAAGACCTTCATCAATTGTTGTCGGGATCCTCCCTGTCGGACCCCGCTCCCTGCCTGCGACATAACTGTTTGAAAATGCGGACGGTGGAGGAAGTTGAGTTTGCCACCAAGGTCATAGTGTTGATTGCCATATCCAGAAGAAGCTTGGTGGGGAATAGTTCTTTAAATTTTAGTTTAGAAGTTATTTAATGTTTGATTCCAAGTAGTTATAATGATATCTAGAAACATATTTATTAAAAGAATTGTTTGAAGAGGAAAGACACAAAGTAGATATAAAAATAAAATAAATAAATAAATTATTATAGTAAATGTAAAAAAAAAAAAAAAAAAATTATAAGAAGAAAAATGGTCGTGTCAATAGTAATAGTTGTGTGTAAATTTTATGTTCTGAGTTTTAGTCTCATGGACCTTAGAAACCTTCTATTTTATACTATTTTAGCAAAGCCAAAAGGCTACTTAAATATTAGGTTGATAACTTATTCTTTGAGAGAGGATGAGGATTCTACACATATAAAATGGAATTAACAAGGAATAATAAGAGGATAGACTGGTAATGTCACAATTATCATACTTTTCATAATTTAGGAGGGCAATGACATTAATGGAAAGCAAAAAGTCTCATCATTTTTTTATTATTCTAGAAGAGAAGACTAATTACAATGTGGGGCATATAAAGTGTAACTTTGATTTTCTCAAGGTCTCAAACATGTTTATAATGAAGCCCATGGATCCTATGGATGAAATAATTCACCTCAAAGTTATCCTGGGTGAGAAGTTCTTACTCCTAATAAAATTTAATATTTGAGGACATCTTTTAACAAAATGGTGTACCTTTGCATATTACATGCCTTCAAATACATTTCTAAGCAACTTAGAAGGTTTTTCAAATGCTTAGTTGCACCACTACAAGCCAAAATATCACTTTCTAAAGATCTTCCTTTAGGTCTTGCACATTCTTTTTTCTTGTACCTATCAATGATCAATTTGCTCTAAGGGGAGGAGCAAATTGCTCTTGTATAAAAGCGTTTTGTTCCATTTTGCTAGTGCTTTGATCTTTAGGAACCAATTGCTCCATGTTATCTAGTGCTTCACTCTTTAAGAGCCAATCACACCACTTTGAGCAAATTGTGGCTTTGATTAAAATTTTACAAATTTTCTAGAGGCCTTTGATTGATCAATTTAAAAGGTTTGCAAATCTTCAAAATTAGGGGGAATCCCAAGGTAGTAATCGATTTGCTACATTTTGACGACTTCATGGGATAACAAGCTTGTTTGGTGAGAGGTCCCAAATCCTACCTTTATTCTTGGGCATGAAGTCTATAAAATTGGTATCCTTTTGCTGCAAAATTTCAAAATTGTTGGTTCTCGTTGTCCTTTTCATAGCAACATCCTTAGTAGCTTTTGTCATTCATCATCCCTTGACAACATTATGTCTTCAAGATCTTTCGCATCTCATGTTTGTTGAGCAAGGTGCAGCGACGGTATTGTCATTATTGTCAACACAGTCAAATAGATCGGTTGATGCAGTGGACAGGAGTTTAGAGGTTATTCAGAGTATGAACAGTGGAGTTAAATGCTTATGAGGATGTATTTGATGTTTGGGTGAAGTTGTTACAGGTTGTCTTCTAAGACTGAAGTGACCCATATGCTAAAGAAACGAAAAAGCAAAGAAGAAAAAAGTGTCGCGGTATCGTGACATGTTGCATTTTCACGGCCAAAAAAGAAGCGGAAAAGCAAGGAGAAAAAGTGTCGCGATATCGCGACACTTTGCATTTTCGCGGCAAAAAAGAGAAGAGAAAATACAAGAAGAAAAAGTGTCGTGATATCGCGACACTTTGTATTTTCGCGGGCCAAAGGAAAGAGAAAGAGCAAGGAGAAAAACTATCGCGATATCGCGACATGTTGTATTTTCGCGGGCCAAAGGAAAGAGAAAGAGCAAGGAGAAAAAGTGTCGCGATATTGCGACATGTTGTATTTTCGCGGGCCAAAGCAAAGAGAAAATGCAAGGAAGAAAAAGTGTCGCGATATCACGACATGTAGCATTTTCGCGGACCAAAGCAAAGAGAAAATGCAAGGAGAAAAAGTGTCGCGATATCGCGACATGTTGCATTTTCGCGGTCCAAAGCGAAGAGAAAATGCAAGGAGGAAAAAGTGTCGCGATATCGCGACATGTAGCATTTTCACGGTCCAAAGCAAAGAGAAAGAGCAGAGAGAAAAAAGTGTCGTGATATCGCGACATGTTGCATTTTCGCGGTCCAAAGCGAAGAGAAAATGCAAGGAGGAAAAAGTGTCGCGATATTGCGACATGTCGCATTTTCGCGGCTCGAAAAGGGCAGGAAGGAAGAGAAAGAAAATGTGTCGCGATATCGCGACATGTCGCATTTTCGCGACTCGAAAAGGGCAGGAAGGAAGAGAAAGAAAAAGTGTCGCGATATTGCAACATGTCGCATTTTTGCGACTCGAAAAGGGCAGAAAGGAAGAGAAAGAAAAAGTGTCGCGATATCGTGACATGTCGCATTTTCGTAACTCGAAAAGGACAGGCAGGCAGAGAAAGAAAAAGTGTCGCGATATCGCGACATGTCGCATTTTCACGACTCGAAAAGGGTAGGTAGGCAGAGAAGCAAAAGTGTCGCGATATCACGACATGTCGCATTTTTGCGACTCGAAAAGGGCAGGCAGGCAGAGTAATAAAAGTGTCACGATATCGCGACATGTCGCATTTTTGCGACTCAAGAAAAGCCTCAAAATAGAAACGAACAATAATGAAGGAGAAAATGAACAATCATCGAAGGAGAAAACAAATGCATGCACAAGGGAAAAGAAAATGAATAGTCAGACATGCAAAGAGAAAATGAACAATCATGCAAAGAGAAAATGAACAGACATGCAAAGAGAAAAACGAACAGTCATGACCGAGAGAACGAACAGTCATGGTAAGAGAACATGGTGTCAATTATTTGCATGTGACGTGTTTGACGAAATGCCTTCTCAAAATATACAAAAGGAGTTACAACTGGAGTTACAAAGAGAAAGGATGATTATAAAAGGAGTGTTGCCTGGAGAATTTAGTAAGCGTTGGGGATTAAAGCATCGCGAATTTAATCTTGTGACGAGAGCAAGAAGTGCGCGAGAGGTGAGCGAGAAGGGTGAGTGTTTTGTGAATTATGGGCGATGTTGAGTAAGCAATAGACCAGTCAGGGTATTGTAAAAGTGAAGGCATTTATATGTCAATATTCTAGTTTCAGAACAGAATTCCAAGTTGGTGCTTGGCATCAGGGGTTGGTGCTCCTTTCTATTGATGCAGATAAATTAGGGGTTGGTGCTCCTTCCAGTTGGTGCTGGTAAATCAGGGGTTGGTGCTCCTTTCTGTTGATGTAGATAAATCAGGGGTTGGTGCTCCTTCCAGTTGGTGCTGGTAAATCAGGGGTTGGTGCTCCTTCTAGTGGGTGCTGGTAAATTGATTGTAAAGTTGATTGCTTTGTAAAGGCTGGATTTGGATGTGAGTCCAAACAATTAATTTTTGAGTAGCCAAATCGATGAACCTCGGTACATCTTGTGTTGTGTGATGCTCTCTTGTTATATTTACTTTATTTGATTTTAAGTTCTCATTGTTTTGGCTTTAAGAGTTTAAGATTTAAGTTTTATAGAGCTACACTGATTCACCCCCCCTCTTAGTGTCATTGTGAGACTAACAATTGGTATCAGAGCCAGTTTTTCCTTGTCAGGCTAAATCAGCTAGGGTTGATCTTGAATTAGTACGCAATGGGTAAGAAGAATAGATCCTGCTCAAATAAGGCATCTCAGTCAGTTTTAGTTCCTGTGGAAGAGAAAATTGAACTAGAAAAGATAGAATGAGTGAATTCTGAAGTATGTGATGAAAACCTTGAGGGTGAAGTATATCTAGAAGGTGATTTGATCGCTGCACTTGAAGAGTTGGGTATAGAAAGGAAAAAGAACAAAATATTGTCCAAGAAGTTGGAAGAATATGGGGATAATATTGAAGATATTTTTTTACAAATTCATAAAGCCAAGAAAATAGAAAAAGCCTTGAAGTCACACCTGGATGATAAAGGCGATGTATGTAGCAAACGTGAAGAGGAATATAACAAAGCTATTAATGATCTAAAGTTGCAAGTAGAAGGAAGGGGCAACAAAAAAAAAAAACAAAAAAAAAAATTGACATTTTTCGTAGGACTGCCCAAACTGCCGAACTCGTTTCGGCCATATCTCACTCATCCGAACTCGGATTGAGCTAAAATTTTGAGGGTAGATGCCTGAAAAACCCTAGAACGTCTCCACCAATTTTCATATCATTTGGAGCAACACAGATCCTAGCGCATCCATATGTGTGAACGATATATTTGGCAAGCGGCTATGCGAGGGTTTCATCCGGGTTGAGTGCAAGCGGCTCCGGAGGTTGGTTTTAGGGGCCTTCGGGCCCTAGCGGCCAATATTTTTGTGGTTTATGCTCAATATTTTAGCAGGAAATGTTGCGGGGGATACAAGATGGGTTAGAAATTTGTCTTTCAACGAGATCATACTGTGAACTTGAGTGACAACGGCTTCCAATTTGCTGCACAAAAGAAAAGTGAAAACCATACCTTTCCACGGCGTCTAGGGCAAGGATTAAAGAGACCACGAAATAAGTTTCAAGCAGTTGATCAAAAAATGGCTCATATCTCAAGTGAATCTGGTGCTAAGGTGCACCCACAAAATAATTCTCTTGTGAAAACCCCTATCAAGGGTAAGAATTTTGAAGACTCGGTCCCAAAAATGAATTTTAGGGATGCCCTTCATGGTGGACAGCCTCGGCCCAATGCTAATATCAATATTAGGGCTTCTCATAAACCTCTAAGAATGCCTAAGATTGATCCCAGGAAAACGGAGTCGGGGATGTCTTAAAGCGGTGATGGAACTCCTATTGTTAAGCTTGATATGGGTAACATTCAGATGGCATTGAAGATTTGGAAAAAAGAGGACTAATTTTTCATTTCGTGGGTTTTTGTCCAGAGTCTATCTGCTTTCAAAGTCTAGGCTGCAAAAAGTTGGAAAACTAAAGGTGAGTTACAAATCTCTATTTATCCAAATGGTTATTTTCTTGTTTTATTTGCTAACAATGAAGATAGAGAGAAAACTTTTCAAGGGGGTCCTTGGTTTTTTGGAAGGACGGGGCTTTTCATGAAGCTTTGACATACTAAATTTAAAGCCGGAAGAAGAGATGCCTTCTATAGCTCCCGTGTGGGTTAGACTCTTTGGCCTCCCTATTGAATTTTGGAATCCTACTATTTTTTCTTCAATTGGAAACTCTTTAGGAACTTTTATGATGATTGCTGATTGTACTCAAAATTTTGAACATATTATTTATGCTCGAATTTGTGTTTTAATGGATTTTGACAAACCCCTACCTAAAAAGATCACATTACAATTTGGGGAAGACACTTGGGAGCAAGTAGTGGACTATGAGAACATTCCTTTTCGTTGTAGAATTTGCCATGAATATGGTCATTTGGCCAGTGCTTGCCCAAATAAAATTCTTGATCAAAAGAAAGAAGATATAAACTCGGCAAGGTTTCCAAATACCTAAGAAGAAGAACACTCGAAAAAACCGAGTAATGAAGGATCAATCAAAGTCATTTGCTAATATGTTTGAAATCCTTTCCACAAATGATGTCCCAAGTGAGGAAGAGGAAATAATGGAAACTGAAATCTTAGAAACACAATTTAAATATGAAGGAAAGAACTCGAGAGACAAACCAACAAATCAAAGGTTTTCAACGAGAAAAAAAAGGAGAAAATTTACACAAGAAAAACAATATTTCAAATGTCAAAACTTCAAATAATGGAGGTCCCAATATAGACTCCATTGAACCATCTAGTAAAATTTTGGCTGTGTATGAGCATTCTTCAAGGTTAGAAGCCATCTCAGATTCAATTGGAATAAGTCAAGAAACAAGGAAAAAAAAATTGAAGATGGATTCTAATCAAAAAGTAGGTCGCAAGACCAATCAATATCATATGGTAAAAGAAGGTGAAAAGCTTGTAGAGGAAGGTAAGATTAATGCCCTTCCCAACATTTTTAGCCCTGGTATTAATGAAGATCATCACTTGGAATATTAGAGGACTCAAAGGGAGTCTTTCAAAACAAAATGAAATTAGAAGAATGATTCAAAATAAATCATCCACATCTTGTTTTCCTTCAAGAAACAAAGATGTCAATGGAGGATATGGACTTAATTGCCGGTAAAATTTGGCCAGTGGAAAAGTGGTTTCCCTCAGTTCCCAAGGGACTTCGGGTGGCATTGCTTGTCTTTGGGACCCAAAAGAGGTAGTTATTCACCATATGGTTGGCAGTTGGGGTTTGTTGGCTATAGCTATTCAAAGTAGACATTCCAACTAGATTATGCTCTGCATTACTGTTTATGCCCGACTTCTTTGGAGGAAAAAAGAAGGCAGTGGAAGGATATTACTCATATTATCTCTCATTTTCCTAAAGCTTGGATCTTGATCGGAGGAGATTTCAATACCATCCTCTCTCTGGATGAGAAAAGGGGGGAAATAGAAATTTGGATAAAAATCCTGACCTCATGAGCGAATATATTGCAAACCTCCATCTTGTGGATATCCAACTTGAGATAATGGCCTTATGACTTGGTCTAACAGAAGGCAAGGCTTAGCTTGTATAATGGAGAGATTGGATAGGTTTTTGCTCTCTGAAAATTTCTTAATCCATGGTCACATTCCTAAAGTGAAGACTCTTAATAATGTTGGTTCGGATCATTGGCCGGTCATGGTGGAAATGTGGAAAACCAATGTGAGTTTCTCTCCTTTTCATTTTCAATTAATGTGGCTTAGAGACATTTCCTTCAGACCTCGTGTGCAACAATGGTGGAAGGAAGGTAAACCTAGGCATGGGACTAAGATGTTCTGTTTTGCCAAAAGACTGCAATACATTAAATCCAAAATCAAGACTTGGAGCTGGAAAGAGTTTGGGGATGTTCATAAAAAAAACATGAAGTTATTGCTCATCTTGAAAATTTGAATCAGAAAATCCGTTTAGATGGCCTCACGAGAGAAGAGAAGTGCGAGATGAAATTAAACTCACAACTCGGTTAGAGGAATGGGAAAAAAGAGAAGAAATCTTATGGAAGCAAAAATCTAGAATTCAATGGCTCAAAGAAGGAGATCGAAACACAAATTTCTTCCACAAATCTCTTCTAGCTCGAAGATCTCACAACTTTATTTCTTCCTTAAAATCAGATTATGGAGATGTTGTTTATACTTGGGATGGCATGAACTCTATTGTTGTTGATTACTTTTCCAATCTTTTTACTGCTACTCCTCTTGACTCGGCTTCACAACAAAATGTTCTTCAAGCAATCCCTTCTCTTATCACTTCTGAGGAGAACTCTATTTTGATTGCTCCTATTACTATCAATGAGCTTCAACAAGTAGTTTTTAAAATGCAAAAAGGGAAAACCCCAGGTCTTGATGGTTTTCCTATTGAGTTCTACCAAGAGTTATGGGATATCCTTCATGTTGATTTATTAGAGGTGGTGGAAGAAGCCAGGAAATCCAAAGAAATTTTGAAGGTTATCAATAAAACTTATATTACTCTTGTTCCAAAAGCTCAAGAGGTTGATCATATCTCAGCTTTTAGACCTATTGCTTTATGTAATGTTCTTCTCAAAATTATTACTAAAATCATGGGAGAAAGGTTGAAGCCTCTTTTGCATAAGATTATTTCCCCAGAGCAAGGGGGATATGTGGAAGGACGTCAAATAGTAGATGAGATAGTTCTTGCTCAGGAAGCCATCCATTCCATGGATATGCAAAATTCTCCTTCTATGTTCATCCGGTTAGACTTATCCAAAGCTTATGACGGGTGGATTGGCACTTCCTTATCAAAGTTTTGAGGCAATTTGGTTTCTCTAAGGATTGGATGGATTGGATTATGGGATGTATCTCTTCGAGTTTCCTACTTAGTTCTTATCAATGGCAGGCCTTCTCGGTCTTTCCCAGCTTCCAGAGGTATTAGGCAAGGTGACCCGCTATCCCCTTATTTATTCATCATTCTTGTTGAATGCTTGGGTAGGACTATAACCAAAAAGAGGGAAAACAAAACTCTTGAGGGAGTTACCATTGCTCATGGAGCTAGACCTATCTCTCATCTTCAATTTGTGGATGACTCTACCCTTTTAGGTAAAGCTAGAGTTAAGGAAGCTTCTAATATTAAGCAAATCATTAGCTATTTTTCTAAGGCTATTTGGGCGGTTGATCAATGAATAAAAATCTAAAGTTATTTTCTTTCATTGCTCTGCTAGACGAGGAATCCATGGTCTTGGATAAATTAAGATATAAGAAGACCTCTCTTCCAATCACTTATTTAGGTATTCCCATAAATATTAAAAGGCAAAAAAATAAAGATTGGAATTGGTTGTTGGACAAAGTCAAGAAGAAAATTGGAAAGTGGACCAACAAGTGGCTTTCTTACAGGGGTAGAATCACCTTGGTAAAATCAGTCCTTCAAGCTATTCCTATTTATGTTTCTTCCATTTTGAATATCCCAAAGGTTGTTCTTCGAGAATTGGATCAAATCGAGTCATCGTTTCCTTTGGAGTGGTACTAAGGAGAAAAGAAAATGGGCCTTGGTGAAATGGGATACTTTATGTCTTCCTAAGAGTGAAGGGGGGTTAGGATTCCGGTCTTCAATTAATAACAACAAAGCTTTAGCTGCTAAATTATATTGGAGGATGTTGCATAACCCCAATGCTCTTTGGGCCAATAATCTCCGTGCTAAATATCTTGAGAACAAAAGTCTTGAAGACCTTGTTCGCTATCAACTTCCTACCAAAGGTTCTCCCATTTTAGCAGTTCTTAAGGCTGGTGAGGATTTGATAAAGAAAAAATTATTTTGGATCATTCATAATGGTCAACATGCAAATTTTTGGATAGATTCTTGGGATGGTCACAAGCCTTTGATAACTCGGTTTCCCGATTGGAGGCCTTGGATGGAGGAGCTTCACCGAGCTAATTGGATAAAGGTGGCTAATTACTGTCGGTACCATCTTGGTAATTCAAAGGTTGGTAGATATTGGATCCCTATTGAGGACTGGCCTATTCAAATCCCAGAAAGGCAAAGACAAGATATCCAAGGCATCCTTCATATGAGATCCCTCTCTTGGTCCCATGAAAAAGATTGTTTTGGATGGAACAACACTACTAAGGGTGAGTATTCGGTTGCTCAAGGTTATTTGACCTTATGCCATAATAATCCCAACCATTCTTCTAACATATTTTCTCAATTGTGGGCTCAAAAGCTCTGGCCTAAGGTGAGGTTCTTTAATTGGATTTTATTGCATCGTAGGGTTCTTACTGGTGAGCAACTTATGAAGCGTGGTTTTCATGGCCCTTTTAGATGTGAAATGTGTGAAAAGAATGTAGAAAATATCAACCATATTTTTATTGAGTGTACTTTAGCCTCCGAGCTATGGAGGAGAATGGCAACTTTACTTGGCTTACAGAGTGGTCCAATTTTTTCACTTTTGAACGGCTTTGGAGGGATTGGCCTAATCAAGAGGGTGTTGATCATTTTATTAGGCAGTTAGTTTGGATGGGTTCTACCATTCTTCTTTGGAATATTTGGAATGAAAGGAACAACCGAATTTTTAATCAAGATAGGAAGGATATTCACTATATTTGGCAAAAGACCATAGCCAACTTAGTTGAATCGGTCCATCAACTCCTTAATCACCCCCAAAACTCCCACCAAAGATGGGATCAAGTGATGCAAAGATTGAAGATTAAACCTTCTAAGGGCAACCAACTTAAAGGGAATGTGAGTATTAGTAAGATGGATAGGACTAGAAATTGGCAACCTCCTCCTAAGGATTTTGGAAAAGTCAATGCTGATGGAGCCTCTAGAGGGAACCCTGGAAAAGCCAGTGTGGGAGGAATTGGTAGACTTTCAGATGGCTCCCTGGTTTTTACTTTTGTTGAGAATTTGGGTATTCTTTCCAATAACCTTGCTGAGGGGTATGGTATCCTTAGAGGCCTTCAGGAGGCTACTAAGGTTGGATGGGAAAAGGTGTTAGTTATGATTAATCTCTTGAAGACTCCTTCTAAGAATCATAAGGTGGATTAGAGAATAAAAAGAATTATTGAGAAGATTCGGTTAATCCAGGATGGGATTTTTGAAAGTTGATTACAATCATGTGGTCGAGAGATCAAAACAAGAGTGCTTGATGCTTTAGCTAATTGGGCTTTGGACAAAGGTGATCTTACTTGTTATGGCCACCCTCCTATATGGTGGGCTTCTCAAATTAGGGAAGCTCTTCTTTCTATCATTTCTTTGGATGGCTCCGGTTACGAAGGTACCTAGTTTCTTCTTGTTTTTTTTTTTGTTTCTCTTTGGTTCATTCGAGTTTTTTTAGTTCCCTAGCTCATTCTATTCTTTATTTTGTTTCCTCTGTTGATTCTTGCATTAATAGTCTTCTGGTCTAGATAGGTCATTGTTTTGTTCATTTTTTTTTCTTTTGTCTTCTTTGTTTAGTTTTTTAAGGTGGGTGGGTTCTTTTGTTTTGTTTTGTTTTTGTGTTCTTTGTGTTGTTTTTTGTTGTTCTTGTGTTTTTGTTGTTTTTTTTTTTTTTATGTTTTTTGTTATTGTTCTTGTGTTTTTTTCGTTCTTGTTCTTGGGTTTCTCTTTGTTTGTGTTATTTCATTTTTTTTATGTGTGAGTGTTTTCTATGTTTTTTATTTTTGTTTATTGTCTGTTGTTGGTTGTTTTTATTTTATTTATTTTATTTTTTAGGTTTTGGTTGTGTTTATTTTTCATGTTTTTTTGGGTTATGTCTTTGTAGTGTCTTGTTGTTTTTGTCTTGTTTGTGTTTTGTTATGTGGTTCTTGTGTTTTTCTATGTGGTTTGTGTTGTGGTTTCTTTTATCTTATTGTGCGTGTTTGGTTGTGCTTTTGGTTTTGACACACTCAAGGAGCATGTTTTTTATTTTATTTTATTATTTTTGTTGTTATTTACTTTTTTTAATTTGGTTTTGTGTGTTTGTTTGCTCCTTGAGTATGTCAAAGGTGGTAGGCCAAGTCCGAGTCCTGGGCGTTTTTGGCGGAATGGATACCCCTGCCTCCTTGGGTCTTACCCGAAAGTGGCATCCCTTTTGGGATGTTTTCCACAAAAAAAAAAAAAAAGCTGCAAGTAGAAGAGTCCAAAAGGATTGAAGAAACTCTCAAGTCACAGATCAATGAGAAAGAGATTGTTTGCTGCAAACAAGAAGAGGAGATTGTTTTATTGAGGAAACAACTAGAAGAGGCCAATACAAATCTCAAATTTGAGAAGAGCACAGAGTTGCTAGATAAAATGATAAGGCAACAAAGAAGCCCCATGTGTAAGCTTGGTCTTGGATGTGAAGTTGAACAACCTTCATCTTCTAAATCTACAGAGAAGAAGAAGTCCACTGCTTGAAGGATCAAAGCAAGAAAAGCTTGAAGCTGAATCTTCAAAAGGAAGAAAATCTCAAAGGAGATCTACAGAAAAGCAACCACAACAAAAGAGGTTCTATCACTCTCACTTTATTCATAATAATGCTTTTAATGGCTATTGTTTTAGATGCAACCATTATGGTCACAAGGCAATTTATTGTGGATTGAATAATAGATCAAAGAGTTATGCTGGTAGAAATACATCTGTTATTCCGGTTGAACACCATGTGCAATGTTTTAAATGTAATGGTCATGGGCACATAGCAAGGTTTTGTCCAAGAACTTTTGTATCTAATCTAAGGCAAGACAGTAGATTTCATCGGACACAAAGAATGCAACACAGACAGGGAAGAAATCATGTGCATCAAAGAAAGGAAAATAATCATCCATCAAGGATGCACAAGAGACAACCACCCAAGAGAAATGTTCAAGTTCACGAAAAGGTTCAAAATAGGGATGCAGTTGAAAAACTCAAGCCCAAGTTCAAGAAAGGTTGGAGAAAGAAAGAAGAGAGGAAATCGTGTCTCCTTGGACTGAAGGAGACTACTCCTCTATTGCACTAAGCAACTCCAGGTAGCACATCCTTAGGGGGGAGCAATCTTAAAGTTTTATTTTAATGCTCCTATGTTGTTTGGTTATCTGAGGATGAAAGGCAAGTAGTCAAGGGGAGTTGTCGTATAGTTGTCAAAGTGTGTTTCAGTTCATGTAGTTGTTTGTGGAGGTAATAAGAGAGCATTAATTTTCTCTAAAGAAGTAGCCATTATCAAAGAGATGCCAGAGTCAAAGAAAATAGTGGTACTAGCACCCGGTTGGTCAAGAGTGCCAAGTGGCACATGCAAGGCAGAGACGTTGAGAGAATAGCGCCCAGGTGGTGAAGCGCCAAGGAGGACAAGATGCCTATGCACCTAAGAAAGTCTTGCATTATTTGAGAAATGCGAGATATTTCCCGAGGAATCCCTTGATCACAGCGAGGAGAAATGCTCCCTGGAATCGCGTGAAGAACGTTCGCCTAAGACATTGAGTAGCCCTGACATATGCCCTAGCAAGAAGCAGAATACCGAGTGTTGATGACTACGCACAGATTGAGGTTCCAATGCTAGATGTAACGGTCCACTGTCAATACCTGCGCAGATGATGAAAACATTCATGGCAGTCGTTAGAAACCAGAGACATTGAGCTGCACAACGGATGCGAGGCAAAGTCGTCAGTCACGGAGGAGGTGGTAGTCAAAAGGCTAAAGAAATTATGCGTAGGCTGCTTGGAGAGTCGATCACTTTTGATTTGGGAGTAACTTTTGCGCAACTGAGAGTTGCGTGTTGATCAAACTATACTAAATAAGTAAAAGCAAGGTACAACAAGAATTATAATATGATGAGCAGAGATTAGAGTGCTTATCCAAGAAGACTTTATGATAGAAAGAGTACCAGTGGAGGTGCATTCTATCTTGGAGACAGGTTGGTCGCGTGGCACAGTAAGAAACAAGAGTCAGTCTCCTTATCCATAGCAGAGGCAGAATATATTGCAACGACAACGTGTTGTACGCAGGAGAAAGTTGCGAAAGGTGAGGTTAAGTTGGATTTTGTTCCAACAACAGAGCAAGTAGCGGATATCTTCACAAAACAGTTGCCCAAGGAAGTCTTTGAGTACCTTCGCAATAAATTGGGAGTGGTCACGCTTCCCAAGAATTGACTAGCTATCGGGACCACATTCTCAGGGGAGCATTTGTGTATTTGTTTATCTTTTTGCTCATGTTTGTGATTTTTGCTAAGTGTAATAATTTTTGCCTAAGAATGTTGTGCATGGACTCAGGGGGAGTTTACAACAGCCCTTTTGGTATTGTTGTCAAAGGGGGAGAAGAGTTACAGAGAAATTGCACGTGTGTTGCCAACAATTCCAAAGGGGGAGATTGTTGAGCAAGGTGCAGCGACGGTATTGTCATTGTTGTCAACACGGTCAGATAGATCGGTTGATGCAGTGGACGGGAGTTCGGAGGTTATTCGGAGTATGTACAATGATGTTAAATGCTTATGAGGATGTTTTTGATGTTTGGGTGAAGTTGTTACAGGTTGTCCAAGAAGACCGAAGTGGCCCATATGCAAAAGAAACGAAAAAGCAAAGAAGAAAAAAGTGTCACGATATCGCGACATGTTGCATTTTCACGGCCAAAAGAGAAGAGAAAATGCAAGGAGAAAAAGTGTCGCGATATCGCGACATGTTGCATTTTCACGGCCAAAAGAGAAGAGAAAATGCAAGGAGAAAAAGTGTCACGATATCGCGACATGTTGCATTTCCGCCAAAGAAAGAGAAGAGCAAGGAGAAAAAGTGTCGCGATATCGCTACATGTTGCATTTTCATGGCAAAAGCAAAGAGAAAATGGAAGGAGAAAAAGTGTCACGATATCGCGACATGTATTTTGGGCCAAAGCAAAGAGAAAAAGCAAGGAGAAAAAGTGTCGCGATATCGCGACATGTTGTATTTTCGCGGGCCAAAGCAAAGAGAAAGAGCAAGGAGAAAAAGTGTCGCGATATCGCGACATGTTGTATTTTCGCGGTCCAAAGCAAAGAGAAAATGCGAGGAGAAAAAGTGTCGCGATATCGCGACATGTAGTATTTTCGTGGTCCAAAGCGAAGAGAAAGAGCGAGAGAGAAAAAGTGTCGCGATATCGCGACATGTGCATTTGCGGTCCAAGCGAAGAGAAAGAAGGAGAGAAAAAGTGTCACGATATCGCGACATGTCGCATTTTGATGACTCAAAAGGGAAGAAGGAAGAGAAAGAAAAGTGTCACGATATCGTGACATGTCGCATTTTGTGACTCAAGAAGGGCAGGAAGGAGAGTAACAAAAGTGTCATGATATCGTGACATGTCACATTTTGTGGACTCGAAGAAGGGCAGGCAGAGTAAGAAAAGTGTCGCGATATCGCGACATGTCGCATTTTGCGACTCAAGAAGGGAGGGGAGAGAAACAAAAGTGTCGCGATATCATGACATGTCGCATTTTGAGACTCAAAAGGGCAGAGGAGAGAACAAAAGTGTCACGATATCGCGACATGTCGCATTTTTGGACTCAAGAAAAGCCTCAAAATAGAAACGAATAGTAATGAAAGAGAAAATGAACAGTCATCGAAGGAGAAAATAAATGCATGCACAAGGGAAAAGAAAATGAACAGTCAGACATGCAAAGAGAAAATGAATAGACATGTAAAGAGAAAATGAATAGACATGCAAAAGGAGAAAATGAACAGTCATGATCGAGAAGACGAACAATCATGGTAGGAGAATATGGTGTCAATTCTTTGCATGTAACGTGTTTGATGAAATGCCTACTCTATATATACAAAAGGAGTTACATAGGGTTGGGGGGGGGTGAGGAGTTACAATTGGAGTTACAAAGAGAAAGGATGGTTATAAAAGGAGTGTTGCTTGGAGAATTTTGGGGATATTGTGAGAGGAGAGCGAGAGAGGTGCGAGAGGCGAGCGAGAAGGGTGTGTGTTGTGAATTGTGGGAGATGTTGAGTAAGCAATAGACCAGTTAGGGTCTTGTAAAAGTGAAGGCATTTATATGTCAATCTTCTAGTTTCAGAATTGAAGTCCAAGTTGGTGCTTGGCATCAGGGGTTGGTGCTCCTTCTGTTGGTGTAGATAAATAAGGGGTTGGTGCTCCTTTCTAGTTGGTGCAGATAAATCAGGGGTTGGTGCTCCTTTCTGTTGGTGTAGATAAATCAGGGGTTGGTGCTCCTTTCTATTGGTGCAGATAAATCAGGGGTTGGTGCTCCTTCTAGTTGGTGCTGGTAAATCAGGGGTTGGTGCTCCTTCCAGTGGGTGCTGGTAAATTGATTGTAAAGTTGTTGCTTTGCAAAGGCTGGATTTGGATGGGAGTCCAAACAGTCAATTTTTGAGGAGTAGCCAAATCGGTGAACCTCGGTACATCTTGTGTTGTGTGATGCTCTCTTGTTATATTTGCTTTATTTGGTTTTAAGTTTTCATTGTTTTGGCTTTAAGAGTTGAAGATTTAAGTTTTAAAGAGCTACACTGATTCACCCCCCCTCTCAGTGTCATTGTGAGACTAACAATTGGTATCAGAGCCAGTTTCCCTTGTCAGGCTAAATCAGCTAGGGTTGATCTTGGATTAGTACGCAATGGGTAAGAAGAATAGATCCTCCTCAAATAAGGCATCTCAGTCAGTTTCAGTTCTTGTGGAAGAGAAAATTGAACTAGAAAAGATAGGAGTGAATTCTGAAGTATGTGATGAAAACCTTGAGGGTGAAGTATATCTAGAAGGTGAGTTGATCACTGCACTTGAAGAGTTGGGTATAGAAAGGAAAAAGAACAAAAGACTATCCAAGAAGTTGGAAGAATATGGGGATAATATTGAAGATCTCTTCTTACAAATTCATAAAGCCAAGAAAATAGAAGAAGCCTTGAAGTCACACCTGGATGATAAAGGCGATGTATGTAGCAAACGTGAAGAGGAATCTAACAAAGTTATTAGTGATCTAAAGCCGCAAGTAGAAGAGTCCAAAAGGATTGAAGAAACTCTCAGTTCACATATCAATGAGAAAGAGATTGTTTGCTTGCAAACAAGAAGAGGAGATTGTTTTATTGAGGAAACAACTAGAAGAGGCCAATACAAATCTCAAATTTGAGAAGAGCACAGAGTTGCTAGATAAAATGATAAGGCAACAAAGAAGCCCCATGTGTAAGCTTGGTCTTGGATGTGAAGTTGAACAACCTTCATCTTCTAAATCTGCAGAGAAGAAGAAGTCCACTACTGAAGGATCAAAGCAAGAAAAGCTTGAAGTTGAATCTTCAAAAGGAAGAAAATCTCAAAGGAGATCTACAGCAAAGCAACCACAACAAAAGAGGTTCTATCACTCTCACTTTATTCATAATAATGCTTTTAATGGCTATTGTTTTAGATGCAACCATTATGGTCACAAGGCAATTTATTGTGGATTGAATAATAGATCAAAGAGTTATGTTGGTAGAAATACATCTGTTATTTCGGTTGAACACCATGTGCAATGTTTTAAATGTAATGGTCATGGGCACATAGCAAGGTTTTGTCCAAGAACTTTTGTATCTAATCTAAGGCAAGACAATAGATTTCATCAGACACAAAGAATGCAACACAGACAGGGAAGAAATCATGTGCATCAAAGAAAGGAAAATAATCATCCATCAAGGATGCACAAGAGACAACCACCCAAGAGAAATGTTCAAGTTCACGAAAAGGTTCAAAATAGGGATGCAGTTGAAAAACTCAAGCCCAAGTTCAAGAAAGGTTGGAGAAAGAAAGAAGAGAGGAAATCGTGTCTCCTTGGACTGAAGGAGACTACTCCTCTATTGCACTAAGCAGCTCCAGGTAGCACATCCTCAGGGGGAGCAATCTTAAAGTTTTATTTTAATGCTCCTATGTTGTTTGGTTATCCGAGGATGAAAGGCAAGTAGTCAGGGGGAGTTGTCGTATAGTTGTCAAAGTGTGTTTCAGTTCATGTAGTTGTTTGTGGAGGTAATAAGAGAGCATTAATTTTCTCTAAAGAAGTAGCCGTTATCAAAGAGATGCCAGAGTCAAAGCAAACAGTGGCACTAGCACCCAGTTGGTCAAGAGTGCCAAGTGGCACATGCAAGGCAGAGACGTTGAGAGAATAGCGCCCAGGTGGTGAAGCGCCAAGGAGGACAAGATGCCTATGCACCTAAGAAAGTCTTGCATTATTTGAGAAATGCGAGATATTGCTCGAGGAATCCCTTGATCGCAGCGAGGAGAAATGCTCCCTGGAATCGCGTGAAGAACGTTCGCCTAAGACATTGAGTAGCCCTGACATATGCCCTAGCAAGAAGCAGAATATCGAGTGTTGATGACTACGCGTAGATTGAGGTTCCAATGCTAGATGTAACGGTCCACTGTCAATACCTACGTAGACGATGAAAACATTCATGGCAGCCGTTAGAAACCAGAGACATTGAGCTGCACAACGGATGCGAGGCAAAGTCGTCAGTCACGGAGGAGGTGGCAGTCAAAAGGCTGAAGAAATTATGCATGAGCTGCCTGGAGAGTCGATCACTTTTGATTTGGGAGTAACTTTTGCGTAGCTGAGAGTTGCGTGTTGATCAAACTATACTAAATAAGTAAAAGCAAGGTACAACAGGAATTATAATATGATGAGCAGAGATTAGAGTGCTTATCCAAGAAGACTTTATGACAGAAAGAGTACCAGTGGAGGTGCATTCTATCTTGGAGATAGGTTGGTCACGTGGCACAGTAAGAAACAAGAGTCAGTCTCCTTATCCATAGCAGAGGCAGAATATATTGCAGCGACAACGTGTTGTACGCAGGAGAAAGTTGCGAAAGGTGAGGTTAAGTTGGATTTTGTTCCAACAACAGAGCAAGTAGCGGATATCTTCACAAAACTGTTGCCCAAGGAAGTCTTTGAGTACCTTCGCAATAAATTGGGAGTGGTCACGCTTCCCAAGAATTGACTAGCTATCGGGACCACATTCTCAGGGGGAGCATTTGTGTATTTGTTTATCTTTTTGCTCATGTTTGTGATTTTTGCTAAGTGTAATAATTTTTGCCTGAGAATGTTGTGCATGGACTCGGGGGAGTTTACAGCGCCCTTTTGGTATTGTTGTCAAAGGGGGAGAAGAGTTACAGGAAATTGCACGTGTGTTGCCAACAATTCCAAAGGGGGAGATTGTTGAGCAAGGTGCAGCGACGGTATTGTCATTGTTGTCAACACAGTCAGATAGATCGGTTGATGCAGTGGACAGGAGTTCAGAGGTTATTCAGAGTATGTACAGTGATGTTAAATGCTTATGAGGATGTTTTTGATGTTTGGGTGAAGTTGTTACAGGTTGTCCAAGAAGACCGAAGTGGCCCATATGCTAAAGAGAAGCGAAAAAGCAAAGAAGAAAAAGTGTCACGATATCGCGACATGTTGCATTTTCATGGCCAAAAGAGAAGAGAAAATGCAAGGAGAAAAAGTGTCATGATATCGTGACATGTTGCATTTTCATGGCCAAAAGAGAAGAGAAAATGCAAGGAGAAAAAGTGTCGCGATATCGCGACATGTTGCATTTTCGCGGCCAAAAGAGAAGAGAAAGTGCAAGGAGAAAAAGTGTCACGATATCACGACATGTTGCATTTTCGGGCCAAAGCAAAGAGAAAATGCAAGGAGAAAAAGTGTCACGATATCGCGACATGTTGTATTTTCGTGGGCCAAAGCAAAGAGAAAGAGCAAGGAGAAAAAGTGTCACGATATCACGACATGTTGTATTTTCGGGCCAAAGCAAAGAGAAAGAGCAAGGAGAAAAAGTGTCACGATATCGCGACATGTTGTATTTTCGCGGCCAAAGCAAAGAGAAAGAGCAAGGAGAAAAAGTGTCACGATATCGCGACATGTAGCATTTTTGCGGTCCAAAGCGAAGAGAAAGAGAGAAAGAAAAAGTGTCGCGATATCGCGACATGTCGCATTTTCGTGGTCCAAAGAGAAGAGAAAGGTAGAGAGAAAAAGTGTCACGATATCGCGACATGTCGCATTTTCGTGACTCAAGAAGGGAGGAAGGCAGAGAAAGAAAAGTGTCATGATATCGCGACATGTCGCATTTTTGCGACTCAAGAAGGGTAGGAAGGAGAGTAACAAAAGTGTCACGATATCGCGACATGTCGCATTTTGTGACTCAAAAAGGGAGGAGAGTAACAAAAGTGTCACGATATCGCGACATGTCGCATTTGCGACTGAAAAGGAGGAGAGAGAAGCAAAAGTGTCACGATATCGCGACATGTCGCATTTCTGTGACTCAAAAAGGGCAGAGTAATAAAAGTGTCATGATATCGTGACATGTCATATTTTCATGACTCAAGAAAAGCCTCAAAATAGAAACAAATAGTAATGAAGGAGAAAATGAACAGTCATCGAAGGAGAAAAAAAATGCATGCACAAGGGAAAAGAAAATGAATAGTCATGAAAGAGAAAACAAAATCATGCAAAGAGAAAATGAATAGACATGCAAAGGAGAAAATGAACAGTCATGACCGAGAAGATGAATAGTCATGGTAGGAGAATATGGTGTCAATTCTTTGCATGTAACGTGTTTGACGAAATGCCTACTCTATATATACAAAAGGAGTTACAACTGGAGTTACAAAGAGAAAGGATGGTTATAAAAGGAGTGTTGCTTGGAGAATTTATTGGGGATTTTGATCTTGTGAAGAGAGCGAGAAGTGGAGAGGAGCGAGAGGTGAGCGAGAAGGGTGTGTGTTGTGTGAATTGTGGGCGATGTTGAGTAAGCAATAGACCAGTCAGGGTCTTGTAAAAGTGAAGGCATTTATATGTCAATCTTCTAGTTTCATAATTGAAGTCCAAGTTGGTGCTTGGCATTAGGGGTTTGGTGCTCCTTCCAGTTGGTGCTGGTAAATCGGGGGTTGGTGCTCCTTTCTAGTTGGTGCTGGTAAATCAGGGGTTGGTGCTCCTTTCTATTGGTGCAGATAAATCAGGGGTTGGTGCTCCTTTCTATTGGTGCAGATAAATCAGGGGTTGGTGCTCCTTCCAGTTGGTGCTAGTAAATCAGGGGTTGGTGCTCCTTTCTGTTGGTGCAGATAAATCATGGGTTGGTGCTCCTTCCAGTGGGTGCTGGTAAATTGATTGTAAAGTTGTTGCTTTGCAAAGGTTGGATTTGGATGGGAGTCCAAACAGTCAATTTTTGAGGAGTAGCCAAATCGGTGAACCTCGGTACATCTTGTGTTGTGTGATGCTCTCTTGTTATATTTGCTTTATTTGGTTTTAAGTTTTCATTGTTTCGGCTTTAAGAGTTGAAGATTTAAGTTTTAAAGAGCTACACTGATTCACCCCCCTCTTAGTGTCATTGTGAGACTAACAATGTTAGGTCATCATATAGGTTCTTTGACAAGCCATTTTGTTATTCCACCATCTTGTGTAGTTTGTCCAACAAAGCCTTTAATTGCTCAATATTCTCTAGTGATGCTTTAGCTTCAACCTTGTACTTCTCTTCAAATGTTTTATGCACAAATTCATTGAGTCTTTTTTGATCATCAAGCATATCTTTATCATTCTTGCATCAAGGTTTCCAAGGAGACCATTATGTTATTACAGGTTGTAGATCGTGGGCATCAAGGATTCTATTCAATGTTTCCTTGTCCTTCTTATCTATATTTATTTGCTATACCTACAATATTGATAAGGTGGTCAACTATTTTAGTACCTCATGGTATCTTGCATTTACAACTAAATTATCCTTTTGTTTGTTGAATTATCCTTATCTTCTAGTTGAGGATTGCTTTTGTGTTGGCTATAAACTTGAAGTACCACTTGGTACTTATTATTTTAGTTTTGAGATTATCTCATAGGGACTTCACTTCATTCACCTATGATGTGTGCTTGTGGTCAACCATAGCCTCTCCTTTTAGTTTAAAAATTTCTTTCAAGAGCTTGATTATTTCTTGATCTCTCCTGTTGGGTAGTCTGCATCTATTTTATCTATCGTTCCAACTCTAATTTTTTCGTTCAATTTGTTATCTCAATTGGTTCTGGTCCTAAGCAAGTTTCTTTGAAAGGTCTTCCAGTTGCTTCTTCCATTTCTTGCTTTTGACAAGTTTAATTTTTAGTTCCTCAACTTGCCATCACAATTGAGCTCCTTCAATGGCTTCCTTCCTATGATATTCTATTTCTTGCTATAACTAAAGCTTCTTGGATACAAATTGAGTTATTTTTGATACATTATCCTATGCTTTATTCTTATTTACTTCATCTTTTGCTTCTAATTGATTATTTTACATGGTTGTTCCAATGGATAAATAGTTGGTGAGCTAGATCATTTTGTAGGGATATATTCTTGATAAATATAGTTTTGAGATCTTGGCAGTGAAATTAATAAGAGAGGTGGATGACTTGGATAGGTCACTTGGAATAACCTCAATGAGCATGGCCTTATTTCCAATTATATCCAATTGTGACATCATGATAACTAACACCCTTGATGATTGGTCCTTTACATGCTTGTACACCTTTCTTGTTTTCCTATTGTTTACTTGGAAGAAGTCAAATGCCTTTTGAACATTAGGTCTAATTGGGTCTTGCAACTGTTTATGGCTCTAGAGTGGTCTTCGTTGACTCAGTTGCAAAGGTGGACATCAACAATGCCATTGTGTCTAGTAGAATTTATTGTCTAGGTGTGCTTAGGTGACATGGAGGATGAACAAACACGATGGGTAAAGAAAATTATGTGAACATAGGGTAGATGGTGAGGTGATGGTTGACACTTTAGTTTCTATTTGTACTAATTTTTTGGCTAGCAATGAAACTATCCATGGTGGAGATGGGATCTTTGTGTGTGAGACAAGTGGATGAGTTATAGTGACTTCCATGGTCGAGTATGGTAATGGTGATGAACATGGTTCTAAGAGTGCAACTCATTATGGGAGGTGGTGTATCTCCAAGAGAACTTACAATTATACTTATTATCATAGAAGCATGTGTAGCAACAAAAGACGGTAGGATTGAAGGAGCACAAAAAAAAAATATGAGGGAAAGGAGTGGGAGTAGAAGAAAGAAAAAGAGAATAAGTAGGAAGAGATATGGGATGATTAAAATAATAATGATAACATCCAATACAACCCTTGAAATTATGTCTCTCTTTGGATGGGTTCATGGAGGATGTGATGGCCACTAGGTTGTAAGCATTTTTTATTCCGTCCTTAATTAAGTGTCTTATTTTCCACCAATTACACTTTCAACAAAGGAAATTAGCATTTTGAATTGGGCCTTAGTTGCCACCAACTTGGAAAGGGGTCTTTCTTAAGGAATTTCCCCTTCCTCAAGTGGGGGTTGTTCTTGCTTGGTCTCTTATGGTGGTAAGATTTTTGTTTTGTGGCTTGATCCCATGCCTTGTGCACCCTCTACCTATATCACCATTCTTCCAAAAACTAACCCATGAGGATCCTCCTACTGCTTTTCATATCTCTTATGTGTCATCTCTAGAGTTGTTGGTATTGCAATTTTAGCAATTTTAAGTGCCATGATAGGAAATCTCCTTTTTATTTGGCTACCTTTTGAGGATCCTTCTATGAATCTTGACCTCTTGGATGACCTTTTGTGTTTTTGGTCCCATAATGTTGAGAAGGGAGCATGTCATACTGGCCTTATGGTTGGTCCCACTTCATATCTCATTTTTATAAGCCAAGATATTTATCCATGAATAATCCAAGTTTTCTAAATCCTTTAGTGCTTGATAATTTACTTTATACTCTAGGTCAAAGTAATCTTTGACTTTGTCATTGGCATAAAATGTGAACCATTCTAGTGGGCAGGCATACCAAGGCTATATTTTGTGTTTGTATTCCTGCTCCTACCCTACTATGGCTAAGACTACTTCCTTGGATGGATTTGCCTCCTTGAATTTGTATATTTTCTCATACCACATTGAAGGTGTGCAACCCTTTTGCTTCAGGTTGTCTTTGAAAATATCCTTCTATATCATAAGACCATACATCCCTTAGCTACTTGAGCCCCATGATTCCTCAATATTTCTTCAATAATTGGATAGAACTCTTGTATCTTGGATATATTTGCACGATCTATTATTTTAGAGGATAAAAGGTCACCTTTTTTTGCTTCTAGAAGTATTTTTGGTTGATGCAATCAAGCTATTATGAATAATCCATATTGAATAGGTAGTTGGGTATGAATGTGTGTTTCTCAAAGGGAATGGTTGAGAAGCACCTATATTTTCCTAAATAGAAGTCCATGTTTGGCCATTCTTTAGACTTGAGTAGGTTTCATATCACTTTTGACAATCTTGGCACTCTTACCTTCAATTTCACCATTATAGGATGATATATTGCATCATAAAAGTGGTATGATTTCTTCCCCACTTCTTGGGAAGGCACATCCATCTAATCTACCATAAAGAGTGGCTTATTATCAGTTCCCACCTGATTTAGCTATAGGAAAGGGAACCACTCCTTTTGGTACAAAATGAACTAGACTAGGTATAATGTATTTGTTATTTTTTTATCATCCTTAAAATCCCTCAATTGCTTGTTCATTTTATTTGTGACGTACTTTGCATAGTTGATCATTTGGGAATAGGTTGGGCAATTCTCCATTGCATGAAGGAGGGTAATGTAATATTCATAGATCATGTCATCTATTTTCTCCCCTAGCACTATGGTGATCCCAAAAAGTACCAATTGGATGTCATCGTTGAAGAACTCTAACTCCAATAGGATATTGAATTCAATTGCCATGTTTGGATATTTCAAGTGCTACACCAAGAAGTCCCTCTAGTATGATGGTTATATTGATAGTAGTAGTCCTTCTAGGTTTTCAAATCGCATGTGACCCATATTATAGGGTCATCAACTACACTCGACATATTCCTAATGTTGTCCTTTTAGATGTTGAATAACTCTTTTTCCCACTGAGGTCTAATGCATTTTTCTTCACAGTTCTATCTTTTGGTATAAGCTTCAACCAACTTGGGTATTTCTAGACCTAGGGTACAAGGCACCAGACTACATATCAAAACCTAGTTTATGCCCCATGATTCGGTTTTAGGTTTGTAATTAAATATTATTAATGCCTCTTTCCTAACCTCCATTGGGGAGAAATTTGAATCTGCCCTTCTCCACCCTTATATATAGTTCATCAAACATATATTTGGGACTTTTACATGGAGGAGGCTTCTTATTCTTTGAAATATTTTTTCCTTTCCCCCTGGATGAACTTACTCTTGAGGTGGTTATTTAAATATAGGTAGTTTGTATGGGAGTGGAAAGAGGAGGAGCAGTAGTGGTGGAATATGGGAATACTAGGTTTGATATGGGCATCGAAAGACTAGTGGAGGTCAAAGTGGTATCCATAGTGAATCTAGGGGACTGGGGTCACTTTTGGGAAAACATTTTTTTTTTCTAATATTAGGACTATGGAGATAAGGGGGTGATTTGCTTTATAGGGTTGAGCAAATTGCTAGCTAGAATAAAGTTTGTGAAATTTAGGGCATGATGAATCACTTAATTTTTGGAAGAGTGAACCGTTTGGTTTGGCTAGTGAATCACTAGTTGGTAGAGACTTGGAAAAACATTCTCAATGTAGATCAATTGGCCTTCAAATAGGTGGGTGATTTGCTTTTTAATAAAGACATTGCAATTTGCTTTAGGTTCAAGTTGTTTACCTAACCAAAATAATCAAATAAATCCTCAAGGGATTTATGGGTGTGATTCACTCATTTTGGAGAAAATTGCTTTCGATGGTTGAAATATAGAAAATTATTTCCTCTTTTTCCTATCCTTGCCATCCATGATGCAAAATGTAGTGAAGGAACTCTCAAAGGGTTTAGGTAAAGGTTAAAGAAATATCATAAGTTTTCACAATGGTAAAAGGCATGGGATACATTATTGGTGATGGGATGAAATGCTTTGAATTTGTGATGCAATGGAAGTACTTATGATAGTCTTGTGACCAATCGAATTCCTACTATTATGTGTTTAATAGAGGGCTTAGAGATTCAAATGGTGCTTATTTAGGCTAAGGTCATATTGGAGTTAGGATTAAATGGTGAGAACATTATAAAGTAAAGACGAACAACACCAATAGAAGATAATAGATCAAAACAAATAACACAATATTGCACAAAATGAAAATTTTTATTAATATAGAACTCAAGGAGCTTGGATATATAAATTGTACAATGGATTTGCCCCAAACATGGGGTTATAATATACTTTATTTCTTTTGATACAATATTACAATACGAGGGTAAGGAAACCCTTATTCAAAAGAATATTTGGTGTCTTCAAGCTCGTCTTCACTCCAAACAATTTGTGGGTGGGCTTGCATATCCCTACAGGACCATACAAGCTGCAATAGCATTCAATAATACAGTTCTTGTGCCTACAAATAGATCACCATACAAAGAGGTCAATAGAATATGCAAGGGCTCCACTATGTGAGACCCTTTGTACAACAAATCTACAAACCCTAGATGCAATGCTGATGAAATATAAGCAAACATAGGAAATATAAGTTGCAAGTCAATAATAAATTATACCTTGTCAAAAAATACCTGATTTACTCAATCTACGCTTTTGCTTTTCCAATATGATGGTGCATGAACACCCACAAGCATTCAAGGGTTTATCAACAACAAACCAAGGGCTAGGAAACATCCTAGAGCATTTTGGAAGGGCTATGAAGCCCTGCAACATTCTTGAAATGCTTAGCAACATTCAATAAATGCCTTAGAGCATTCAAGGGTTTTAGGGAGGCGTACTACAAAACCAGAACTGTTTCATAGGGGTTTGGGCGATGAAAATGGAGGATACAATGACAATAAGGAGGGAGGATGTTTGCAAAATGCTAGCATTTGGATCGTGATGGATGCAAGGGTTAATTAACTAGTTGATTGCTTAACTGATCGCTTAATTGCTTAACCTCATTCACAAAAAGTGAATGCTCTTTTATAACTTACCTTCAACATGTTAGGGTTTCGACAACACCAATAGGAAATCGAGATTAAATCATGATGAAGGGCTAAGATTGGGCATTGATGTGTGACACTGATCAAGTTAGATGGATGGTTGAGATTGAGATGTGATGAGTGGATGAGATTTATTTATATATAAATATATATTTATATAAATATATAAATATAAATATATAAAATATTTATATTTAAATATAAATATAAATAAATATACATATATAAATAAATAATGAATGGTTGTGATTGGATGATGCATGGAAGACAAGTGGCTAGGATTTGGTGTCTACATATACCCCTTTTTGTATCGTGTTGTGTGAAATACAATGTGGTGCAAAAACAAGAGATAGCTGGTTTGGTGAAGTAGCTTTCTTTCCTTAGAGCGCAAGAAGATCTTGGAGACAAAAATTGTAGGTGTAGCTTACCCCCTCAATTGGTGAATGAGTGAAGAATGAATATCATGAGCCAATTGATAGAAATGAGGATGATATGAATGATGTAAAGGAATAATGCAGTGCATGGGAATGGTGTAAGTGCAATGATTGATTTTGTTTTTTCCCCAATAAAAAAAGGGTGTTTTCAAATGGGGATGATGAATATGCAGTGATTGATTATGCTTTTAACCTAACATAAAAGGGGTTTTTGCCAATGTGTATGATATGAATGATGTAAATGAGTTATCTTGATGTGGGAAAATGAAATTGAATTAGATTACCCCAACCTTTAGGTGATTTTGTGTTGAAAAATATGCCTATTGATGTCATTAAAATGCAAAATGATGAAAATACAGAACATCAGGAACCAATCATCTCAAATTAGGTGATTGCTAGGAGATAAAGTCCTAGTGATCTTGCGCATTTTCTACATGTGAAAGGGAATGATGTAGTAATAATTATCCATGTTGGGGACCCCATGAAAAAGGGCATCAATGATAAATTTTAAGCAAATTAGTCTAAGCATAGTCTCTCTTGAAAAATGAGGGACCAAATAGATATTTGTTCTCAAACAAGAGGATGTTGAATGATGACATGGATAAGTGTCCTTATGGTGATCTACCCATCCTTCTGAATTGCATGGATAACCAATCACTGTAATCACTAGGGTAATAGAGTAATGATATGAATTATGTGAATGATGTGAAAAAATGTGAATGATGTGATGCATGTGAATGTGAATAGTGTAATGATTGATTTATATTTTTGCCCTAACAGAAAAGGGATTGTTGATTTAGATGATATGAATGATGTAAAATGAATGTTAATGAACAAGATTCCTTATGGCGATTTACCATCCTACCAAATTGCATGTATAATCAATCAATGCTATTGCCAGGGGTAATAGAGCAAACCACTAGATATGAGGTTCACTTGAAAACGTGAGTGGAATTGGTAAATGTTGCATGGGGATGCAGCTGATAAATAAATTTGATTATTGTGAATGACAATGTATGAAGAAAATGCATTGATTAGTGAATTGTATGATTTTGTGAAATTTGGAATTATTTTCGAACGTTTTTGAAGCAATTTTGGGTAATTTTGTGCCTTTTGGTCGCAAACAAGATTTAACCGCCCAAATCAATCCATGTTATAACAAAATGTTATGAAATGATATGATGAATGATTGGGATGGTGAATGTGGTAGTTTTGTGAAATTTTGAAATTTTTGGAGGTGTTTGTATGCAATTTTGGTGTTTTTACGACTTTTGATCGCAAACAAAAATTAAGCACCTAAAATAGTTTTTGCTTTCACAAAACATGATATGATGATGAAATGAATGCATGGATGAATTTTGGAGTGATTTTGTGGAGATAAGCTACATTTTTAGGCCATTTGAGTCCTTTTGCAGCATTTTAGAGCTAGACATCGGCCAACGTTCATGGCACGCATGGATGTGGGAGGGCGTTCACTACCCTACAAATTTTGGGAGGCATTTGAGTGCACCAAGCAAATGCCCATGGACATTTGAGTGTGCCAAAATATTCTATAAGAGTATTGCAGAGATGAAATTGGATTCATTATTACATTCACAAGTTTTAGAAGCAGTGTTTGAAGGAGTGTGGAAGTGTGAAGTGATGGCAATGAAGGGAGTGGATGCAATAGTAGGTGTGGAGGCACAAGTGGCTGAGGTAAGTGCCCTTGGCACTCTTGTTTGTATTTTTGCAATATTTTTTTATGCAATAAATGTGATAGTGATGTATTTGTTGATGTGTTGTGCTGTAGTTGAGGATATTGGAGGCTTGATACTGATTCTCACCCATCATACCAGAGGTGAGAAAGGGCTTACAAAAGGATCACTAGGGTAATTTGGAGGGGATGGGATTGTCGAAGGTGGAACTAATTGTGGTGGTGAGGGTAGGTGAGAGGTACCTCTCTGCCTTAGCAGAGAGGTGGGATCCAAATAGAGGGATCTTCCAGATTCCAACATGGGAGGTGATAGTGACACTAGAATATGTATATCGCATATTTTGAGTGCCAATGGAGGGGTTACATGTCCAAGTTGGACACAATAAGGAGTATGAGCTGAGGAAGATTTTTGGATATGGATGGAGAGATGTGAGTGTGAGAGGTGGAGGGATAAGATCTTTGGCTATGTATGTACATAAGGAGTTGGAGGTATTACCCACCTTGATCATGTTCTTGTTGACCAACATATTAGTGCCTAACAAAACCGGTTGTTGGTTCCCATGGAACATGATTAGGTTGGTGTACAATATGATCGATGAGCCTCAAGTGTATGCATGGGCACCTACTCTATTGGCTTAGATGTATCTGGAGCTATATGAGGTGAGGAGGTAGGGGTGGAAGGTGTTGGGTTGTGGTGTACTGTTGTAGTGTTAGGACTAGGAGCACTTCAGTGTGGCTCATCCCGTGGGCCTACCTTACGAGGAGTGGGATAGGGATCAACCTTATGTATTTGATGTGGTAGGTAGCTGAGGAGGTTCAATAGAGTCATCCTAGTCATAGTGGCTAGGAGTGGAGGGATATATGGATAGGGTTGATTCCTAATCAGGTGTATTGGAGGTCATGGCAGGAGGCTAGGTGGACTTCTAATGTAGACCAGATTTGAAGGATCCGATAGGCTAGATGGGTGGTTGGGCAACATGAAAGTGAGGTTGAGATGATCCAATTCTCATGGGTGTTACAATAGTTTGGGCTAAGGCAGAGAGTACTTGAGGCTCCTATGCTCTATATGCATTGATATGATGAGTCGATCCTACCCTATGTGAATGAGTGACAAGTGTATTATGAGGATGACAATTAGATGGACCTCCTCTATGTAGATGATGATGGGACCACAACATAGTATGATGTATTGTTTACTTCATAGTCACCATGGGTACCGAGTCAGGTGGTTAATGAGAGCAACAAATATGAGGAAGGCGACATAGAGGAGGCCGAGTAGACTCCTCAATGTTAGATATATCATCGATATGTCAGTCGAGGGAGGTAGGTGAGGGATGCAATAGAGTAGCCTCCAAATATTGGACGTAATGATGGTGATATGAATGATATGGAGGAGGTTCCAAAGAGGCATCCAGGTCAGAGAGAGGAGGAGTGGGCTAGGCTTGAAGTAGAGCAAGACCATATTTGATAGATGGTGGTAGAGTGAGATGAAGTGATAATGGTGCAGGATGTTGTAATGCTCGAATACGAACAAATCTGGAGGTATGGGTGGTAGTAGGAGGAGGTGAGGATCCGATAGTGAGGCTCTAGGTAGAGCTGGCATAGAGGGACTCTTATTAGAGGCATGATGTACTACACCTTCAATTCCAAGATAGGTATATCCAGGATTTAGAGGATTTGCTTATGTAACACCACACTGGGCTACCAAATTGACCTTCTTCCTCTATAGTGGGTTTTGTTAGGTATAGCGACTCTAGGTCTAGGTCTCCTTTAGGATTATAGGGTTCTGCCTACGGGTATTAGCTAGTGCTTAGAAGCACTTTTTGTATATGAGCCTTGGTGCTCCATTGTATATGCAAATTTATATATATATATACACATGGATTTTACTTTTGTGTTATGAATTTGTGTGGATGTTTGTGTGACTGCATGTTTATATGTTATGGATGATAATGTAATTATGATGTGTATGAATGTAAACGAATTGACATTCTAATGATCATTTGAAGTAGTTTAGATTTTGCTTGACCATTGTTATCATTGTTTCTTAATCAAGGACACCAAAATGGTGGTATGTGAAATGGAAAACTCATGTAATGATGTGGTAATGACACAGATGTTGTTGTGGCTTATGGATTACTAATTATTTTGTAGACTCATACATAGTAGTGATTTCAACCAAACTCCCTAGGTTCTTATCTAATTTCTCTAAGACCAAATATGTGTGTAGTGAATGTTTATTTATCGATCAAGTGCATGGTAGTGACTCAAGGTAATCAAGAACCAATGTGTGTGCAAGTGAGTTCATTAACCCATATTGAGTAAATTGAGATGAAACCTATCATGGAGGAGACGAATAAGCTAGGTCATCCTTATGTGTAGTCAGAGGTCTCTTCAAGAGAGATGTGTCATCATGCATGAGCATACTCCACTACCAGTCAAGCATCTATAGCCCTGGTGGAGATTAGCTCCATAGTCCAATGATATGATGTCTACATTTTTGGGATTCAGACTACCTAACCATCTGGATGAAAATGTAGTTCTATCCTTACAACTTGAGGATTTATGGTGTGTGGTTGGAAAATGAATTAGAGCTTTGGAGAATCATATTTTAAACCAAGGTGTGAGAGAATTTTACCCTATCATTACTACTAATTATTTTATTTGGAAGTGTTAGTAGTGGTGAAGACCACTATTTTGATTTTGGACTATGTGCATAATGGGACAAGCAAAGATAACTTTTTCACTTTGAGGTGTAACCCAATCATGGTATTATCCCTCTTTGACACAAGATGTTTTTATGTGTGAGATGTTTTTGGTTCAATATTGTTAGAGTCAAATCCCAGAGGATTTTTTTTAGTGAAAATGTGCCTTGGTCCTAGAGAAAATTTGACCTGTATTAGAGGTTTCTTCAAACACTAAAAGTGGCTAAGTGACCGAAAACACCTAGGGATGATAGAAATATTGTTTTTGCAAATGATGACTTGGCTTGAAAAATGGCATAATGGAATGGATGTGGCCTCAAAGGTATCCCTGATTAAAGCAACAAGACTTATTGAATCAATTATTATCTAAACTAAGCAAAATGACCTCAGTGTGGTGGATGAAATGCATTGGAATGACAATGAATGTGATTGTGTAAAATGAATGTGTGAAATGTAATGTGTGTAAATGCAATGTGTATGGATGATGTTTATATGTATTAGCCATGTATATATATATATATATATATATATATATATATATATATATATATATATATATATATATATATATATATATAATGCATTAAGTATAGAACACTCTCAAGTGGATAATGTTAAGTGGTTTGGGCTCTTCTACTCCCTCTAGACTAGCAAGTCTATATGTTCCTTGATCCACCTTTTGGGTGATAATGTATGGACCTAACCAATTAGCTGCAAATTTATCATGAAGATGTGGTAATGCATTGGTATTTTGTTGATTCTCTTTGAGGACAAGATCTCCTACTTGAAATTCATGTAGATGGACTTTGGCATTGTAAGTATGCTTTAAACAATCCCAATATACTTGTAAGTGCTCCAAGGAATTGACTAAAATTTCATCAAGGAGCTTGAGTTAATCGAGATGTGCTTGTCTAGTAGTGTCATCATCTATGAATTCTAGCAATGAAATTCGTAATGAGGGGATCTCGAGCTCAAGAGGCATGATGGCTTCAATACCATAGACCAATGAGAATGGTGCTGCTCCAATAGGCATATGAATGCTTGTTCAATAAGCCCATAATACCAAGGGGATTTGAGTGTGCCAATCTCGATGATTTTCTTTGACTAATTTCTTAAGAATAGCGATCAAGGTCTTATTGGTTGCCTTAGCTTATCCATTTATCTATGGGAAATAAGGAGTCAATAAACTATGTTAAATATTGTATATCTTACAAAGTGCTCGAGTATCCTTGTTCTTGAAAGACTTGCCATTGTCAGAGATTATTTTCAAGGGAATACCAAAGTGACAGATGATATGTTGAAGTATAAACTCCACAATTCGAGGTCCTATCGTATTGGTTAAAGGAATTGACTCAACCCACTTTATGAAGTATTTAGTGGTTGTGATGATGAATGTATATTATCCAAAGGAAGGATGTGAGATTTTACCAATCAGGTCCAAACCCCATTGTGAAAAGGGCCAAAGACTCTGAATAGGTTGCAATGCTTGTGATGGTACATGAGTTAAATTAGCATGTTGCTAATATTGTTAATATTTCTTGACATAATTGCAACAATCATGTTCCATGGTGGGCTAATAATAACCCATGTATAAAATACGCTTTGTGATGGCTATTCCACTAAAATTACCACCACAAGTACCATCACGAGATTATGATATTGATCTTTGGGCCTCGATAGGCTCAAGACAACAAAGGAATCCATTATAACCATGTCTATACAATACATCTCCCATGAGAGTGAAACAAGCTACCTTTTATTTGAAAGTTCATTTAGCAGTTCGTGACATGTCAAATGAGAGTGTTCCAAACTTGAGAAAGAATTTTATTTGGCTAGACCAAGGCTCATATGACTCTGCATGGATAAAGCAAACATCCCTCTCATATTTAGACTTAGCTTGAGAAATTGTAGATTTAGAGATTATTGTGACAAGCAATGGTTGTACATCTCCTTCGGAGTTCATTGAAATCAGTGATCCTAGAGAGGCCATCGCATCTGCAAATCTATTAGTCGATCTAGGTAAGCTATTGATTTCATTCCAGTCAAATTTTGCAAGCAATTTTATTTCTATGTCATGATAACATTTTAAGATTGGTTCTTTGCATTGGTATTTTCCATTTACTTGGTGGATGACAAGTTTGGAATCACCAAATATCCTGATACACTTTATGCTCATAGCTATGGCTTCTTGAAGTCCTAATATTAAGGCTTCATACTCTGCATTATTGTTTGTGCATGGGAAATAAAGTTTAAATGATAAAGGAATAGGTATTCCTTATGGTCTATGAAATATGATCCCAATACCTTGTCCTTTTTCCCACTAAGAACCGTCAAAGAATAGCATGATATCAACATCTTCCTCAAGAATGATATCTTCTTATTATTCAGTGATAGTAAATACCAAGTCATTTGGAGGCTCAATAATCAAGGGTTGATCACTAGAAAGTGGAGTTTTCGCAAGCTGATTGACTATCACATGACCTTTATTGGATTTTTGGTTGATTAACTCAAGATAAAATTTAGTGAGAAGCATTATCCATTTTGCAATACGGGTGTTGTTGTAAGTGCGAGACATCATGTAACGCACAAGATTTTATTTAGCTACGACATAGGTTGTGTGACTTAGCATATCATATTTGGGTTTCTTAGTGGCAAAAACCACTTCTAAGCATAGTTTTTCTACATAAGTGTATCTGGTTTCATAGCTTAACAATGTTCGATTAATATAATAGATTGCTTGCTCTCAGTTGTTTTCATTTTTTTGTGTAAGAATTGTCCCTAAAGCAAAGTTTATTGCTGAAACATAAATATGGAAGGGGACCCCCTGGTGAGGTGGAGTTAATATTGGTGGAGAAGCTAAGTATTGTTTTATATAATCAAAGGCTTTTTTAAATTCAGTTATCCATGAAAATGTCACCCCTTTTTGTAGCAAGTGGTTGAATGGCCTGCATTTGTCTGAGAGTTGTGCAATAAAACAATGAATTTATTGAATCTTTCCTTGTAAACTATGCAACTCTTTCAAGTTTTTTGGGAGAGGCATCTTCATAATGGTCTTGACCTTGTTTGGGTCCACTTCAATGCCTCTCTTAGAAATAATGAATCCTAGTAGTTTTCCTGAGTTGACACCAAAGACACACTTTTTAGGGTTCAACCTTACATTATGCTCTAGAAGTTGATCAAAAACTTTCCCTAAGACACCGATGTGCTCTTGTCAAGTTTTAGATTTTTCCAAGAGATCATCCACATAGTCTTCAATAATCTTGTGCATGTAATCATGAAAGATGTATGTCATGGCACATTGATAAGTGGCACTTGTATTTTTGAGGCCAAAGGGCATTACCTTGTAAAACAAATCCCCCCAAGGTGTTGTGAATGTTGTTTTGTTTTGGTCATCAAGATTGATTCAAATCTGGTTGTATCCAAAAAAACCATCCATTAAAGATAGCATTTCATGGCCAACACAAGTTTTGAAAAGAGTATCAATGTTTTGTAGAGGAAAGTCATCCTTAGGACACACTTTTTTAAGGTCTCGAAAGTCAGTGCAAATGTGTATCACCCCTTAGGTTTGTGAATGGGCACCTTATTTGAAAGACACTCGGGATAGTTAATAGGTATAATGAAACCCACATCTAATAGCATTTAAAGCTCTTATTTAACCATGAGGACAATGGTAGGATGCATCTTTATTAGTTTTTGTTTGACCGAATTAGCATTGGGATGCAAGGTGAGATTATGGACAACCTGTTAGCTTTTGATGTAACAAGCACTAGGAGATAGCAATCACAATATGCAAAATAATATGAAATAAAGTAAATCTGCTAGATGACTGAAATATATTGTAAATAGAAATGACATAAAATAATACAATGTAGCTATGGAGGAAATGAACACTCCATTAATAAAGCTATTGAACTACATTGCACCCATCACCAATGTATGGTGATCTACACAAAATTGTATTATGCTCTAAGCTACACTATCTGACTATGTTCCCTGACTCTATATGTATTACAATGAGGTATTTATTATATAGGAAAATAGGTTCCTTGGCCAACACTCTACCTAGTTGTGCAAGGGACAACTTGCACATATACAACTTGCACATTGACACTTGTGCACCTATTACATTGCATGAAGTAACTAAGTAACTATATAACTTCCCCCTAAAGTAATCTAATGTCCTAAGTATGTACCTTGGAATATACATTTACATGACATAAATTATGTAATATACTTTATTTCTAACACCCCCCTATATTACATTATTTGGGTATTAAAGTCTTTAGTCTTTAATATGGATCTTCTTCTTCATCATCCTGAAATTTATACTCTTCTTTTGCATTCTTTGTATTCAAGTTCAGCAGGTAATCTATGTCTTCATATGATGCAGAGTAAGTTGTAGCTGAAGCTAAATATTCTTCTTTCATTGGATGATCTTTGGCTTGTTTAGATTCATCTTCTTTATCTTCTATCCAACCACATTTATAGTTCTCTTTGCAAGTATCTTCATTTGATTCTGATTGTTGATGAATGAGTAGGGTATGGTGCAATTTTCCTCTCATATTTTTGTTTTTACCCTTTTTTGCTTACCTTTTTGGTGTTCTGGTTCTTTTTCTGCTGCTGTAGTCTTCATGTCATGGCCTCTTTTAGTATGTCTCTTCTTCCTTTTTATTCTTATTTTCCTAAGATTTTGCTTTGGTGCTGGTGAAATATCTGCTTTATGACAAGTTAGTCTATCATCACAATAATATTGTTCTTTATTTCCAGCTTGTTTCTTATGTTGAGTAAGTACAAACACAATTAATAATAGATAAATCATCAGCAATTTTTATGGTTAAAATATAACCAATCTTTGTGATTTCCACCATGTTGGGAAGAAAATTTCATAAAGATAGTTAATCAATGTTGTAAATCTACCTTCTTTGGCTTATTTAATAAATAACAATAATTTCTCTTTGTCGTTAGAGGGTAGATACTCGTATCCTTATAGAGTATCTATTAAGTTTTGAGAGTAGAATTCTACTTCATGGAATAGTTTTTCTTTATTAAAAGCTTTTCACAAAATTTCATCTACAATAGATCTTTGAAATAGTGATTCTTGCTATTTATTAGAATTGAAATTTGATAGAATCTTGGTAGTCTATCTTATAGCTCCCTATATATGATACCTTATTGAAGTATATAAGCTTGATTTGATAAAACCTTTATTAATCCTTAGGTTCGTAGACTTCCTTATGTCTCCCTAGTAATGAGAGTATGAACACCTAATTTTAGGTTTTGAAGAAATCTTATATCTTAACAACTTGATAATATTTGATAGATATTATTATTATCAAGTTTTGTAGAATAACTTATGACTCCCTAATTATTTTGGAGTATGATATAGTGCTTTTTGTAAAATATAGTTCAATTTTGGTTGATTTTGTACAATTTTTGTAAAGATCAAAAAACAACTTTTCTAACTGCTTATTACTCCTATTGAACTAAGTACTTTTCAATATTGAAGAGGTCTTAATGTTGGATTTATTTTATCCCTTTTGAGAAATTTTGAGATAAGAAAATTATAAAATTCCAACCTTAACAAAAAAATATTAATAACCTCTTTTGTAACCCTTAGAATTTTATTCAAGTGTTTCTAATTTCCAATAAGTTAGTTTGATGTTGTAACCCTTATCCCTCCCAAATTTGGAAAATTAGAAAATTAATAATATTTGCAAAATATAAAAGAATTTAATCCCAAGTAGAATACCTTATTTCTCCTAGGTTAAATTGTAAATATTATTTCAATTTGATAAGTTATCCCTTGTGGTTTTTGCTTTCAAAATATAATATTTGACCTTAGATTATAACCTTATATCTCCCTAAAGTGAAAGTAATAATAAATAATATTTAAAAATTACCTTTGAATGTTGTATCACCGCACTGTTCAACGCATTTTTTTACTAAATATAACAACACTGTAATCTCCTCCTTTGGTGCTAGAAACAATTCTTATGCTTTGGAATTCCATGTATTTAATGCTGAAACATATGTGTTGCAATTATGGAGAGGTTTGAACTTCAAGACCAGGAGATTTTAATGCTTCCTTTTCCTTCCTTCCATGTTGTGCTTTATTATGTTTTGATTGTACTTTTCTATGCTTGACTGATTTGGACTTGAGCGCCTTTTTATGGAAGAAAGGTCTTGAACTTTGTGACAAGTGTCACCTCCATTACGTATGAGCGCTCCACCTTTCTTAATGTACTGATTTTCTTATTTAATGCTTCTAGGCCACTTTGTAATGTATGAGCACTCGTGTGGGCACTTGTGTGAGGCTTGTGGAAGATAACAAGTATCACCACTTCCTTGATATTCTCTATAACTCTTGCGTGAGGTTTCTTGAGTGTTGAGAGATGAAATGGTGCCTTAGAAAGTTTATGCCAAGTGGCATTCAAGCTCTCTACATGAAGTACTTGCTATAACGCTTCTAAGGAGAATATTATAACTCCTTTCACATACCTTTATTTAGCTTGCTTTGTTTCTTGGACATCAAGCAATATATTTTTTATAGGTAAATTGATGAGGTGCTATGGAGCTTAAAATGGTAATTTTGGTGCTTCCTTTGGTGGATGATCTTCTCCAAGTTTAAGACCTTTAATGTAGCACCTTTTATCCTTGTCTTCTATGCCTTCAACGTGATAATTCCTATGCTTCTTTGTAGTATAGATATCCTCTTGTTATGTTGTTTGTCCCACGTTGGTAGAAGTAGATTCTGATGCCTTCTCTTTATAGATGAGAACTCTTTTTATCTACGTAAATGCAAATTGATAATAGTATTATGTGGGATTTGATTTTATAGGTTCATACATCCAAGATATGTAGAGAGTGAACCCTTTGAGTGGCTCCTTTTGCTATGGAAGAATAGTGCTAACATTCGACCTTACTTTGTTGGCTTATCTTGTAGATATTGTGCCTTTTGAGGCACCTTAAAATCTACTCTTTTCATGCATATAACGTATTGTAGAAGTGCAATACCATGTAACCTTATATGTATATAAAAAATTCTTTATTGCACCTTTTATTGCACTCTTTTGCAGGTCTAAAATTCTGGTTTTATAGCAATTTTTTCAATGCAAATGTGCAGGTTTTGAGGATGTCTCTTTGGCTAGACTCCTTACCCTTTTTGCTTGTATACTTTGATGATAAATACAAGCCCTTAATGATGTATATAGAAGCTTCTTTGTAGTCGTATTTTTTTACCTTTTGTACCATGTAATTAACCCTGTGCTTTGGATTTGAGACTCACCAAGTCTTAATATTTGAAGCTTCTATTTCTGATTTTGGTTAGTTGTCTTCTTCTCCAAGTTTTGGAGGATTCTAACCTGTTTTTGTGGCTTCACTTGGCCACTGAGTATTGCATATTTTTGTGCTTTAATAGTGTCTTTAGACACTTGATTCAAATCAGATTATGTGCCCTTCTCAAGTACACAAAACTAATACTTTTGAGAGCAATAGAATAGTGCAAATGAATCTAATAATATTTCACTTTTAATGCACTAACAATTTCACCTTATCACTCCAATCAACTTTCAAGATAATGCACTTAATAAATTTACTGCAACTAATCAAGAATAATTTGAAATGTACCTTCAATAATTATTCTAAAATTTCACTACAGTCAATATTGTAAGACTTAGTCTTATTTTTATTTTTCTAAAGTAGATGATAGGTAGTTGATAGATGTAATACTGAAATCTAATCAACTCCTAATTAATGTGTAAATTAACCTTAAAAATAACTTTTCTCTTTTTGCACTTTTTGAATATTGTAATTGTAACATGCAACTTCCACAAAGAATGCAATTACAAATTACTGAGATAACCACAAAGATACTGCACACTTAATTATTCACATGAATCAACCAATATGCACAGGTGAAGTAAGGAGTGATCAATTAATGAATGAACAATTAATCTACCACTTTAGGAGGGCTAAGTCCTTCGCCACTAAGGAGGGCTTAGTCCTTGTGATCACACAAATGAAATACAAGATAGATAATAAAATCAACTCTATTCTATATTTATTTATAGAATTCAATGAACAATTAATAATGTTAACAATATAGCCAACTAGCTATATTAGGGTTGCAACATGGCTTCCCTTCTCGAAAATATTTATCCTCAAAGCTGGAAATGATTAGAAAATACTTTATGGTTCCCATGTAGCATCTTCTTCTGGTAGGTCCTTCCATTTGATTAGATATTCTTTTATGTGATGTGATCGAATCATACGTGATCTACTTTGTAAAATTACTTTCGACTGGAGATATATACGTCCTTCTTCATCAAGTATTGGTAATTCTGATTGAGAGTGTACTTTTTATACGATCGTCGTCTTGAGATAGAAAACATGAAATACTGGATGTATATGGGATGAGGGAGGAAGCTCTAATTGGTATGCCACTTCTCCTATGCAATGCAATATTTTGTAAGGACCATAAAATCTTAGAGCCAACTTCTGGCTAGTCTTGATATTCAATGATAGTTGTTTGTAGGGTTGCAGATGTAGTAATACCATATCACCTGTATTAAATTATCTTTTAGAATGGTGTGTATCCTGTTTTTGCTTCATGCGATTTTGTGCTTGGACCAAATTATCTTTGAGAATGTTGAGAATGGACTGTCGATGTTGGAACCAATCGTCTACTTGGGCCACTTTGAAAGAACCTAGAACATAATATGCTATTGATGGTGGTTTTAATCCATATAATGCTTCAATTGGAGACATATTTATGGAGTAATGGTACAAAGTGTTGTACCACCATTCTTCCAAGGAAAGCCAATGACTCCATTGATATTATTTATCTTGAGCAAAACATATTAGGTAGGCACCCAGACATTTGTTAACTATTTTAGTTTGGCCATCTATTTGAGGATGGTATGCAGAAGACATTTAAATTGGTACCACTAAGATAAAATATTCTTTCCAAAAATTGCTAGTAAAAATGGGATCACGATCACTTTCAATATGTTTGGGCTTTCCATGCAATTTGAAAATTGAGTCCATAAATACCTTGGCCACTTTGCTTGTTGAAAATAGATGTTGTAGAGCATTAAAGTGAGCATATTTGGAGAGGTGATCCATTACCACAAAAATTATTGTTTTACCTTCTGATTTAGGAAGACATTCAATGAAATCCACTAAAATATGTTCCCATTGGCGATTCAGGATAGGTAGTGGTTGACGCAGTCCTAGAGATTTGACTGTTTCACCCTTGTTGCGCTGACATACTTCACATTCGACCACCCATTTTTTGACCTCGGATTTTAATCCCTTCCAATAAAAATATTGTCTTACTCATAGATATGTCTTCAAAAATTCTGAATGTCCTACGGATGGAGAAGAATGCGATTCTTCCAGAATCCTGGATTTGATGGTAGAATTATGTGGAATGTAAATGTGATTCTTTCTTCATAATACCTTGTCATCATAAGAAAAATGAGGATGCTTGGATGATCCTGATTTCAATTCCTGAATTATTTGAGCACTTTTTGTATTTGATAACCATTCCTCTTGGAGCTGAGAAACCATTGAGAATAAGGACCTGAAATAGCATTGATAACCACTTCATCTTCATATTTACTTGATAATGCATTTGCTACCACATTTTCTTTCCCTTTCTTATACTCTATAACAAAATCATATCCCAATAATTTTTTTAACCACTTGTTTTGTTATGGATAAGAAAATCGTTGTTCCAAAAAATTCTTGAGACTAGTATGATCTATTTTTATAATAAAGCGGCTATTGATTAAGTATTGTCTCCATTTTTCAACCGCATGTAGAATAGACAACATTTCTTTCTCATATGTAGACTTTCCCAAATTCTTACCCAAAAGTTGTTTACTTTCAGATGCCAATGGATGCCCTTCCTGCATTAGTACTGCCCCAATACTTTTTCCTAAAGCATCACATTCAATCACAAATGGTTTGTGAAAATCTAGGGTTGCCAAAATTGGAGTAGTACACATTGCTTCTTTGAGAGCCGTGAAGGCTTGCATTGCTACTTCAAACCAATGAAAAACATCCTTTTTTATGAGAGCTGTGAGAGGAGCTACAATTTTACCATAGTTGCGCATAAACTTACGATAGTAACCAGTAAGACCCAAAAAACCACAAATTTTCTTGATGGTTTTAGGTAAAGGCCAATCCTAAATGGCCTTAATCTTATTAGGATCCACTTTAACACCTTCATGAGAAATTATATGACCCAAATACTCAACTTCTTGAACACCAAAAGAGCATTTAGAGCATTTGATCAAAAGTTTTTCTTTGTGTAATATATGAAGAACCTTTCCCAAATGCATCAAATGATCCTTCCATGTTTTACTATATATTAGAATGTCAGAAAATAAGACAGACAAATTTGTGAAGGAATGGATGAAAGACATGATTCATGAGACTTTGGAATGTGGACGGGGTATTAGTGAGACCAAAAGACATGACTAAGAATTCATAATGACCTTTATGAGTATGAAATTTGGTTTTAGGAATGTCCTCATCCCTTACTCCGATTTGATGAAAACCAGATCATAGATCCAATTTTGTGAAAAATTTTGCACCATTCAATTCATCTAATAAATCATCGATGATAGGAATAGGAAATTTATCCTTGATGGTGATTTTATTGAGAGGACGAAAAGTAGGACACATATACCGATAATTATCCTTTCGACGGGCCAAAACCATTGGTGAAGAATAAGGATTAGTGCTATGATGAATTACTCAATGTTCTAAAAGTTCTTGAACAATTTTCTCAATTTCTAATTTTTGAGGTTGAGGGTATCGATAAGGACAAACATTAGGAGGAAGACTTCCTGGAACCAGGTTTATAACATGGTCATGATATTGTTTGGGAGGTAATAATTTTGGTTCTTGGAAAACTTCATCATAGTTAGCCACAATATCTTGAAGATCCTTTGAGTGGATTTCAGGAATATCCTGTGCTTACTTCTCCAAACAATTGATTTGAGCTATGAATCCATAACTCCCTTTCCTTAGAACTTTTTCCATGTTGTGAGAACTCACTATATTTGATGGAGGAGTTTTAATTCCTTGGAGGTGAATGGTCCTTCCATTTTTTTTCCATTCCACAAAGAAATTTCTAAAATTAAAACTGACCGTGTCCAATTGTTCTAACCATTCAACTTCCAAAATAACCTCTAAATTCCCTAAACTCATAACAAAGAGAGTTTCATGCCAAGTATAACTTCCCATTTGTATTGAAAATAAATATTTTCTACCAATACATTGAGCATTTCCTCCATTTGCAACTAAAACTTGAAACTTATCTTGATTGGAGGAGTGAATGTGTAAGTTCAATGCCTTAGCAGTTTTAATATCAATAAAATTATGAGTACTTCCTGAATCGATCAACACATTTATCCTCTTTTGTCGAATGAATCCTGGTACCTTGATTGTATGGTGAGTTGTTAATCCTATAATAGCATGTATTGAAATAGCAATAGTATCTTTGTCACCTAATGCTTCATTCTGTTCAATTTGTTCTTCGGGCACAGGTGAGTCATGTAAATTGATATCCTCTGTTTCTTCTTCGTCTTCCTTGTTATCATATTCTATTTGAAATTTTTATCTTGGTACACATGCTTGATATTTTGGATGATGATTGCAACATTTATAGAAGTAATATCTTTATGGTCGTTCATTCCTATAGAAGGAATTATTGCAATATTGAGGATGACTATACGAGTCACATCTGAAGGATGTCAAATTTTACACCTTTTTCTCAACCAACTTAGCAATATTTATAGTTTCATCTAAAGAGTATGGATCATGTAAGTCTACTTCAATTTGAATATTCTCTTTCAACCCATATCTAAAAGCTAAAACCACCACATCGGTTGGTAAATTTCCTATATAAGTGAGAAGACTAGTGAATTCTAAAATATAATCTCTTACCGAGCCAGTTTGTTTAAGTGCCAATAGACGACTATGTATGAGGATGGACTACCTTCATAGAATATTTTAAGAAAAAGCTTCTTGAATTCAGGCCAAATGAGGGTTCGACTATGTTGACATTTTTACCAAGAAAACCATTGGTAAGCTTCAGTACCTAGTTTGGAGGAAGCATAAGAAACTTTTTTAGATTCAAAAACCTGATATAGTTCTAGAATGCCTTCCATTTTAGTTATCCAACCACATGGATCACCCCATCAAATGTAGGCATTTCAACATGTAGAATATTAACACCTATAGACCATATTACTTTTTGATAATCTTCCTCAGTATCCTGATCCTCATTATCATGCCTTTTATGGTTGTTATGTGGGAAATGAGGGGCTTCTTAATTTTGTTTCCTTAATAATTAATGCAGCATTGAACTCATGGTGCTCATACTAGTCATTAGTTGAGTTATACATGATTGGACATCTTGGTTACTTGCATTGGTGTTTTATATTTCCTCATGTGCGATATTTTCATGGGAGGAGTTGGAAGGAACCATAGGATTAATAGTAGGATGGTTGGGATTAAAGTTGTTAATGTGTGTAAATGAGAGTTGTATTGTGTACCTTTATTTCGTGGAGGTCTTCTTGGTGACTTCAAAAGTCCTTCGTTTGTATTAGTTGTGCTTGATAATCGACCATTTGGTCCTTTAGTCCACTTGCCACTCATGCACTTGCTTTATCCAATTTGAATTATTGCTACAAATTTCTCCAAAATTTGCTATCCAATTTGACTTTAATGATAATTTCCTCAGAATTTGGTATTGACTTCTGCAAAATAATCATTAATTTGAAAAAAATTGGGTTTTTTTTCACTTGATTTGTCGCTCCAACTGCGATGCGGATTTGAAGTTGAATATCAACAACTAGCTTCGGCTTGTCTTTCTCACCAGATAATTATGATCCAACGGCTAGCTTCGGCTTGAATTTCTTAAGGGATAATTCTGACCAACAGATAATTTTGATCCAATGGCTAGCTTCGGATTGACTTTCTCAATGGATAATTTTGACCAATGGCTAGTTTGGACACCAATGTACAAAGAGAGGTGATAAGAGAGGTGACACGACAGGATACGATGACTAGCTTTGGCTATACATGACCTGAATAACTGACGTAAGCAGTGACTAGCAGGGTTATATGAACAAGAAGGGACACGTCAGACCCAAGATCTAGCTACACACGATTCAAATAACTGATATAAGTAGTGACTAACAGGGCTATTTGAACGAAAGGGACACTTCAGACCAAGGGTGTTATGGGAACGAACTATGGTGGGGCTATTCGAATGAAAGGGACACGTCAGACCAACAATGCTGTGGGGATGGACTATGAACCAATGGTTACTTGCGATTTGGACAACACACATGGAGGATAGACGAGATGGAAGATGGATCAATGAAGACTTACGATTTGGAAAAACATATGGGAGGGAAGGTGCTTATAAAGTGTGCAATGTGGTAGACGTGGAACACTTGGAGTGCTAGGAAAAAGGTCTACGCATGTGACCGAAGCCATATTTATTTTATGGTATGTTGGACCTAATAAACTAACCACTATTTCTTTTCCTGGTCAATGTGGGATAACACTTTAAAAATAATTTTTTTATAACTTACTAACTTGGCAGAGAACCTTAGGATGCGAATGAAATTTCCATGTGGTAGTCTTTGATAGGCGGGGTGCTAGATAATCAACTTCGGACTTTATTTAACACACGAACAGTTGGAAAATTCTTACGGTGTTAGCACGATGTGTCTGGCTAAATTCGAAAACATTTTCACTATCTTGAATCCGTGCTATTAATTGGTGAATTTCTTCTACAACAAAATTGTTGATATTATGTGCAATTTATACTATTCAACTTCCTTTAAATGTTGTTGTTTTGACTTGTCGATGTTCCAAGCTTGGATGGTCTTGTTTAATTGATATTATCATCGACGATTGGAATTCTTTTATTCAGCTTGTGAGAGGACTTTAATCACCCAACGCACATTTTGGTACCTTGATTTAAAAAAAACTCCGAATTTTAACCACGTCTAACGGTTCCACGTAGTGACACGTTGGTCGCGCAAACAAGAGCTGAGTGTAAACTTATATTTTAGGGTTTCCTAGAATTTTAAACATGTTCTTTGAAGACACAACCATATTACTGCTGCGAATGACCTAAAATGGAACTAACCGAATATCTTTTAACGAATGGAGGTGTTTCACCCACAAATTTGCACCAAGATCATCGAATCTGATACCACTTCTAACATGTAACTTCCATAGAGAATGCAATTATGAATTACTAAGATAACCACAAAGAGACTACACACTTAATTATTCACATGAATCAACCAATATGCATAGGTGAAGTAAGGAGTGATCAATTAATGAATGAAAAATTAACCTTGCCACTTTAGGAGGGCTAAGTCCTTCACCACTAAGGAGGGCTTAGTCCTTGCAATCACACAAATGAAATACAATATGATAGATAATCAAATCAACCCTATTCTACATTTATTTATATAATTTGATGAAAAATTAATAATATTAACAATATAGCTGAATAGCTATATTAGGATTCCAACAGTAATCCATTTTTTTCTTCTTGCAACTTTATCTAAAATAAGGTGCTATAACAAATCTAATAAGTAATCCAATTAACAAGTTTATTTGCACCAAAAGTTACTTATTTTTTTAAATCTTTCATAGTTCTTTTGTCGCTTCTTTAGAGGATATGAATCTTGGTATCTAAGATCACTAAGTTGATGCTTCGAGTAGGATCTTGTAGCTTTTTGTAGATTGTCCTGAACAACTCCTTCACCAAAAGATGATCTCGAACTTTATTTCATGAGCCTAGTATTTGATGTCTTATTCTCCTCTTGTGGTCTCCTTATTCTGATATATATTTGGAGAAGACTTTGTATCTGAAGTGGTGCCTTCTTGTTATGAGATGTAATCTTCAAATCTCCTAGATTTGGTGAGCTTCTTCTATCTTCAAGTCTTTTTGTTGAATTTTAACTTCAAGCAGGATCTTCTTCTCAAGATTTTGAATGTCTTGAGGTCTTCACTAGATTCTTCTTCTAGGATTTGGCACTCCTTACAAAATTTTTCTTCTCAGATTTGACACTCCTTTCCAAATTCTCCTTCTCAAATTTGGAACTCCTTACCACATTCTCCTTCTCTTGGGCTTGTTATTGGATGGCAATAATTATCCCAATTCATTCACTTCCTTGGTAGTGAATTTCTCGAGTGAGTTCTCCTTTGATGATATCTTCAGTAAGGCTCTCCTAGAATTTTATTGGAAGCTTATTGATACCTTTTCAAGGTCTTTGATCTTGCAGCTTCTGCTAGTCTTCCTTAAGACTCTCTCTTCAACCTTCTGCTCCTGGAAGTGTTGGTGGTGGGATATTCTTTCGGATCTTTGATTTCATTGCTTCTGAATATGAGTAGGACTCTCATAGTCCTTCTTCTTCTTCCAAGACTAAAAGTTCTTAAATGAGATATTCTCTTGATCTCTTCATTTTTGCTTCAGGTGCTGATTTGATTATGAAGAAGATACTCTTCCTAACTTTCTTATAGGAAGTTTCTCAACTCATTGAATATTCTTTCCCTGCAACAAAAATATTAGTACTAAAATCTTAATCTGCTTCTAAATTAGATATTATTTTCAAATTCTTCATGATCAAGGCTTTTGGAGCATTTTTCAGTGTCTAGGCTTCTGTGGCCTTTTCAGTATCAAGGCTTCTATGACCTTTTTAGTATCAAGGTTTTTTGGCCTTTTCAGTATCAAGGATTCTATGGTATTTTAAGTATCAAGACTTCTAAGGCTTCTTCTTCAAGGCTTATATGGTATTTTATTCAAGGTTCTATGGTATTTTTTGTATCAAGGCTTCTATAGCTTCTTCAACTATGAAGTTCTTCAATCTAGCAATGGAGATCTTCAATCTCCTGACTTCACCATGACTTTTCACTAGAGGTATTATTTCATAGTATTCTTCTCTTGCACAAGGAACTAATCTCTATACTACGAAGGTACGCCAACCTTCGGACAACAAAGTTGAAGTCTCCTAGCTTTCTATTGTAGGAGTCCCAATCCTCTGAGAATTAATTTTCTACAACAAAAGAAACTTTAGGCAATAGTTAGCAAATTCTAGATATCCTGGATGATCTTCACTAGATGATTTGTCAATCTAGTGGATTGAATACTGAATCCTAGTCTTCACGTATTTTTCTTGCAACTCTGTGGAAAATAATATAGTCAAATGTAATCTCAGTATTTTTAGAATTGAGATTTATTTTAGTCCTCACTTGGGATCTCCCTAATTATGCCACCTAGACTCTTCTAATAGTTTTTGACAGTGGTTGGTCCAACAGCATGTCAAGTTGACAAAAACCTCAAGCTCAATAATAATGGTGGTTTTAAATTGATCTTATATGGCTATATCTACCATGGCTTTGATACCACCATTATATTTTGATATAACAAGCACTGGGAGATAGCAATCACAAGATGTAGAATAATAGGAAAGAAAGTAAATCTGCTAGATGACTGAAATATGTTGTAAATAGAAATGACATAAAAGAATACAATGTAGCTATGGAGGGAATGAGCACTCCATTAATAAAGCTACTGAACTACATTACATCCATCACCAATGTATGGTTATCAAAATAGAATGGTACTATGCTCTAAGCTACACTATCTGACTATGTCTCCTGACTCTATATGTATTATAATGAGGCCTTTCTTATATAGGAAAATAGGTTCCTTGGCCAACACTCTACCTAGTTGTGCAAGGGACAACTTGCACATTGAAACTTGTGCATTTATTACATTGCATGAAGTAACTAGATAACTTCCCCCTAAAGTAATCTAATTTCCTAAGTATGTACCTTGGAAGATACATTTACATGACCCAAACTATGTAATATACTTTATTTCTAACACAACAAATTTAGGGTCAAGGCCAAGAATATCTTTGTAGGGCCATGCAAATATGCCCTTATTCTTTTGAGGAGAGCAATCAATTACTCTTGTTTATCTACAGATAAAAGTTTTCCAAGTTTAAAAATTTATGGATTATCTGCATCTGTATTAAGGTTCACATCTATAGTATCTTCAATGTCCATGTGTGAGCCTTCCTCAAGATGATAGGGTGTTGGTATCAAATGAATGTCATCAATGATGTTGTCAAACTATTTTAGCTCAGTCTCTTCCATGTATGCCTAGAAAACATTAGGATCCAAGGATGAAGGTGAAGATGAAGATGAGGGTGACGGAGGAATGTAAGCAGTGGAACCTCTTAATAATTCCTCAAAAAGAACAAATTTGACAAAGGATGGTGGTGATGAAATCCATTCCATATCAATAAGGCTAATGTAAATTGAAATTGGTTTTGCAAAATTATATGGATTACAGAGTGGGATGAATAAGTCAACATAATTCATGTTGAATTAGTGAGGGAATGGTAGTGGGCAATGTGAAAAATAAGTTGGTCCTATCCGTTGGAATCGATGAAGGAACTTTGAAATCTAGAATAGCAACAAGCAACATGTGTAAACACAAATGACAAGGCCATGCAAATGCAATGCAAAGATTTTTTGGTGTGTGTTTTTGAATTTTTTTTGTTATGTTATGTACATATATTACAAAATTTTGTTTCACTAAAAAGGATGATGTGGTGGTCATGGTTCACCAGTTGGTTTAGCTCACTCCTATGAAAGGAGAAAATACAATATGGGTTGATGAATTGAGAACATTTTGAGATAACGTTCATCATGTTTAGTGAATGGAATAACTGGGACTGATTTCTCTTCAAATTCATCAAAAGCTATCAATATGACATCGTATTATTCATAAATATCCTCCTCAAATTCATCGTTATGAATGTTATCCTATTTTTTATCTAGATGGAGTCGTTGAAAGGATCGCTTAAAAGAGGAATGGATAGATGGTGAGTGGTATCCTAGTCCTGAACGATCATATATTTCTCAATATTGAGGCTTAATTATTGTATGCATACCTTGTTTATATCAGCCTAGACCATGTCCTTACCAAGTAACCCGATGAAAGTATTGTTATGAAAAATCATAAATGATCATGCTTTTAGGGTTTGCAGAGGATGGTTGCTTCGGTTAATCTAGGGAAGGTGGATCGAATGATGAATCAACCCCCCATACACAAAATTAATTTGATTTGGTGTTGAACCCATGTTGTACACCACTCCTATGGATAAGGGTGGGTCATATGGATGATTGTAATCCCTAATAGTTTAGATGCTTAGTGGTGTAAATATGACATCTTGGAAAACGTATTCACCAATGCTAGGATTGGTGAGATGGACTATAACTTGTGTGGATGTGGATGAGGTGGATGGAATGGATATGGAGATGTGGGGCTCATGGATGACTTGTGGCTCAAGTAGTGGGAGGGATGTATGGTGAAATGGCATCTCATAGTCCATTAGATCAACTTGTGAGACATCTACGAGTGTGGATGAAGATGGATTTGGTTTATGGGTTTAATGAATGGTTAATTTTGCTAGTGTGGATGGAATGATAGTGGGTGTAGGTTGGATAGGTGATGATGAATGAGTGGTAATGGGTGATGTCGATGTTGATGATGTGGATTGGATTCGACCGCATGTACATGTATTCGACTGTGGTGAAGGTGTGGGTGTGAAAGTGGAGGCTCGATGTGGGGTAGTGATGGGAAGCTCCAATAGAATAGGATATTTGGATAAATAAGTGGTGTATGGTGTGGTTTATGGGGTTAAAAATAGGTGGGTGGATAAAAGTGTGGATTCATATGGATTTGAAATGAAGTTGCAGTACTTAAATGGTTCAATATCTGCTAGTATGCAATGGATGAGTCCCTCATGTATATATTTTAAATATTAATGCAATATTGAGGGGACACACTTCATCTCCCTAATATAGGGGTATCCAAGGAGTACATTGTAATCCATGGACCCCTCTAGGATGTGGAACATGGTATGCAATATTTTTACCTCCACTTATATGGGTAACACAACAGTGCCAATTGTGGAACAAAGAGCATCATTAAATGCTTTCAAGGTGAATGTGGATTTGGTTATGTGTGAAGATGGAAGATTGAGATGTTGAAGGGCGGATGTGGTGATGATGTTGATGGAGGAGCTAGTGTCAATCAACACTCATTTAAATGGCTTCCTATCCACTTGAGCTATAATGTGTAATGGAGGGTCTGGTGATTCTGATGAAATTGATTTAATTTCAAAATCATAGAATGTGATGGAAGGTTCCATACACATTCGAATACTTCCCACAAAATTGTTAAAAGTATTAGTGTATTGGAATTGGATTTCAATGGACTTTAAAATCTCTATTAATGCATCGCGATGTGGTGGAGATTGTTATATTAGATCATAGATAGATAGTTTAGTTTAAGCTATTTTGGGGCTGGTTGTTAGCCGACTACTCAAGGAAATGATGGGTCTTTGTATATGGCTTGGAAGGTGAATGAGATGAAATGGGCAATCTGGAAGATGGATTGGTTGGGATGAATTGAAATAAAAATGAATGGGTGATGATGAATTGGTAGGTTATGGAGACACACTTGCTTGTGGCACCATAGGAGGTTGAACTTATTATCATTTTTAATTTTATCGGTTGGTGCTTCTTTGACCTTGGGTGACTACAAAAATAACCCCCATAAAACCTTGGTATTACTATACATGATTAACTTGGTTAGGAGGAGTCGTAGTGTTTGGTCCCCCTATTGGTTGTTGTTGTTCCTCATGATGAGAAAGTGGTGATTGATAAATGCCAAGGTTTTGATTTTGTTGTGCCAAGGGACTATCAAACTTGATGGCCCCTAGGTCTATTAGGTCTTGCACAATGTCTTTGAATGTGAAGCAGTTGTTAATATCGTGCCCATTCTATCGATGGTAAGGGAAAAATAAATGTTCCCTATAGCCTTTGCCACATTTTGTTGGATCATCTAGTTTAAATTTGGGTAAAGTAAGTGCATTTATGTCGTACAACCTACGGAATATGGATGTATATGATTCGGGCAAGCATGTGTAGGTGCGATTTTGTCAAACAGGTTATCAATATTGGTGATTTTCCATAATTGGCACTATGTTGTGAAGTTGTTGTGGTGGGGGAACTGCTTGATAGGATACTTGTTGCGATTATTGTTGCACTAGTTTTTGTTGTTATTGAGTCATTTTCATCTGACTCAATACCACTTGATTTAATTGACTTGCCTTGGCTTGGATCAGCCAGAATAATCTACTTTTTATTGGCCCTTGTTTTTACATTCTTTCTTCTTTGGTTTTAGCTCACCCTCTTGGATTTTTATCTCTTCAATTACATGGTCCTAGGCAAAATATTCATCAAATGTTCGATATTGTTGTAGTTGCAATAACAAGGAGATGGGTTTTAAGCAACTCCTTGCAAACATTAGGTCAATTCCTCCATTGGTAGGGATAATGATAACTTAGTGATAACTGCCCTCCAAAAGTTTCCAAAATTATAAAATAACTTTTCTTTGAATTGTCTAAGATTGTATAAGTTAGTCAATGTGGTTTTCTTTCAAACATTGAGGGAAAATCTCTCAAAAAATTGATATACCAATTGTTCAAATGTAAAAATGTTATGGTGTGGCAGATGATTATACCAGTACAAAGCATCTTTCTCGATGTTTGAGGAAAATTTTTGAGCATCAAAGCATCTTGATTTTGAATTTGAAAGCATGAGTGGATGAATGTTCTTATGTGCTCTAGGGTCCTCAGTCCCTTTTAACCTATCAAACTTTGGTACTGTAAAATTTATCGAATAGGGCAATGATGGTACCAAGGAATGAATAAGTTGATTGATCAATTGTATTAGTGTAGGCTTCTGGTACATCATACCAGGAGTATGTATCATCAAGTTGTCAATATGTTGTTGCATGGCTTAGATTTTAGGGTCTTCCATGTGTGTATGAAAGCCCTAGATTGTTTTATAATTGTGTGGAGGTGGTATGTGTGAAGTGATGAATTGTTGTAAAGAAATGTGATGTTAATGGCTTGATGAATTAAAGGATATTTGATGTTGTTGGGCTTTGTGGTGGAATGATTTATTTTAGTGAATTGGGGAAGAGGATTGGGGAATGTGAATGTGTTGGGTTATAAGAGTGCTGTTGGTGTGGTTGAATGGAGGTATGGGTATGGTAACCTAATAAGATTGTGCTACCCAAGATAGATCATGGGTAAAGAAAGTGTGTTGACTTGGAATAGAATGAGGTTTAAAATATGCTATTTGAGATTGCTATTGGGGGTAAGAATGAGCATATTGTTGTTCCATGAGAAACTGGTTGAGGTGTTGCCATGCTTTTTGTATGTTAATTTTGAAGAAGATGGTATGGTTGTGGTGGAATTGGATGTGGGTGAGGTGTAGGTGTTTGTGAAGTTGGTGGAGGGTAATTTGTGAAAAGAATCACAACTCAATGGGGAATGATGGAAGGAATGGTGGATGGAATATATGAGATAGCATTAACTTGTGCTTCATAGAGTGGGTTCGAATAAGTGGTGGTGTAGGTAGATGGGATGGAGGTGATTTGGCTACATTATGGTGGAGGAATTTGGTGTGAAGGTGTGGATGAGGTCTTAAAGAGAGGGTTCGTGTAAACTTGGCTGAAACTGTTGGGATGTGCATAGGTAAGTTCCAAATGATAAGAAGGAACTTATGCATGTGGTATGTTAAGCCATTATAATACTAGTTTGGTTGGTCTCAAGTAAGCCCCAACTTTATCCATGTCTATGTATGTGATGTGAGGATTAGTGGGTGTATATGGCTCTATTTATGGAATGGAGGTGTGAATGGCTTTGTGCATTACATCAACATTCAAAGTAAATACTGAGTGAGAGAGTCCTACAGATAAACCAAAATGACTTGTGTATTTTGGGCTGGCTGGGTTAGCCACAAACACAATTGAGGAAGGAGTGGAGCACTCCATGGATGAGGTTGGTGCTTGGTTCATGTATCTGGCTTGATTTTGGTCAGTACCATAAGCTATGAGCAAGCAGGGGTAGAAGATGTGAGGGATGTGTGTGGAAACATGTAATGACAATGAAAAGCACATAAAATCAAACAAATAATTGAATCTTATGTCTTGAAATAATATTTTTTATGGTTTGTGTGTTTTGATGTGCCTAAACCTAGACTACTATGCAGGGTGTATTTCTAAGGTGGATGGTAAGTGAGGATCTTCCTAGTGATAAAATCCAAGAAAATTACTCACAGGATTCTAAGGTGTCTATGGGGTGAGATAGCGGATGGAGATGAAGCCTACCATCGCTGATCTCAATCAGTGGTTGGTGATGAAATCCAACTCACTAATGTTGAAAAATGAAACGTGTAATTATGTGTGATTCTTTTTATATTTTTGTTATCTATGGTTTTCACACTACAAAGAAACCCTCTTTTACTCAACCAAGTTGGTGACCAAGAACACCAATACTAATCCTCTCAAAATAATCTAGGGTACACCTCTTAAGATCCACCCTGAATCAACAATTGATTCCAATAGTGGAGGGTTCAACTAGTTCTTCCACTCTGAATCAGTAATGTATTTCCAACAATGGGAGAGACTTGAATACCAATGACTTGTTCCAGCTTAGAAAAGTAAAAAGTGGGAAAATTTAGCCTAAAATGCAGCTACTATGCTTTTATTTATTTATTGCAAATAACACTTAGAGCAGAAAGTAAAAACACCATAAAAGATAGCTAAAAACTTGAATCTAATGTAATGAATGTCTATTGTAGCTAAAATGAATGTACAAATGTAGATCTATCCTATGTGAAAACTATATGGAGAGATATTTGTGAATACCTAAGATGCAAAATGTGTTGCTCTTTAAACAAAATATATATTTTTTCTTTTCAATCTCTCTCTAAAAATCAAAGAAAATGGAGGTGGGTTTTGATCAAGACTTACTCGAAAGCCTACGTATTTCTTCCCCACTCTCTTGGATGTAGTACAAAGTCTTCTGAACATGATGATATGTCTCTTGGACATGGTGGGGCATCCCTCAAATGCAGTTGGGCACTTGTGCGACCACACAAATCAAATCCTACTGCTCCTAAAAATCCTAGTGTCACAATTTTATGTGATCGAATCTCTGAAAAATTGTAACAAAAATAGAAAACATAGATCAAATTGACATGGTAAGTTAAAATAAGACACCCTTTGAGGGACCCACCGTGATCACCATTTTGTAAAGTAAAAACGAACAACAACAATAGAAGAGAATACATCAAAGAAAATAACACAATATTGTACAAAATAAAAGATTTTATTAATATAGAACTCAGGGAGCCTGGATCTCCAAATTTTACAATGGATTTACCCCAAATATGGGGTTACAATACACTTTATTGATTTTGATAAAATATTACAATATGAGGGTTAGGAAACCCATATTCAAAAGAATATTTGGTGTCTTCAAGCTTGTCTTCACTCCAAACAAGTTGTGGATGGGATTGTGTATCCCTAAGGGACATCCGAGCTGCAACAACCTTTAAGAATATAGTTCTTATGCCTACGAATAGATCACCATAAAAAAATGTTAATAGCATATGCGAGGGCTCCATTGTGTGAGACCCTTTGTACAATAAATCTATAAACCCTAGATGCAATGATTATGAAATACAAGAAAACATAAGAAATGTAAGTTGTAAATCAATAATAAGTTATACCTTGTAATAAAACACCTAATTTACTTGATCCACACTTCTTCTTCTATGATTTGATGGTGCACGAACACCCATGAACATTCAAGGGTTTATCAATGGCAAACTAGGGGTTCATAAAATCCTTGGAGCATTCTAAAAGGGTTGTGAATGCCCTGTAGCATTCTTGGAACACTCAACAGTGTTCAATAAATACCTTGGAGTGTTCAAGGGTTTTAGGGAGGTGTACTACATAACCATATTTGGATTGTAAGGGTTTGTGCAGTGAAAATTAAGGATACGATGGTGACAAGGAGGGAGGATGTTAGCGAAACTCTAGGGTTTGGATTGTAGTGGATGCAAGGGATGATTAACCACTTGATTGCTTAATTTACTGCTTAACTACTTAACCTCATTCACAAAAGTGAATGATATTTTATAACTTACCTTCAACATGTTAGGGTTTCGACGACACCAATGGGCGATCGAGATTAAATCATGATGAAGGGCTAAGATTGTGCATTTATGTGTGACATGGATCAAGTTAGATGGATGGCTAAGATTGATATGTGATGAGTGGCTAAGATAATATATATATATATATATATATATATATATATATATATATATATATATATATATATATATATATATATATATATATATATATATATATATAATGGATGGTTGTAATTGGATGATGCGTGGAAGACAAGTGGCTAGGATTTTGTGTCTACAAACATGTATATTGACAAGCCTTTAAACCCTTCCTTCTACCAACTATGCCATGATTATTAATGCAATAGGCAAGCGATTGACACAAAATAGAACTAATTTGCTTTTTAGTTTTTATTTTTACCACTAGCTGCAAGCTTACTAGTAGTGGTAAGGGCTTTGGACTCTCTTTGAGAGGTCCAAGGTTCAAATCCTATGTTGAGAAAAACATTGGTTAGTTTTTCTATGATTCAATTAATTACCTCCATTTAATTGTCAACCTAGGGTAGCTTGTAGTCTTGTGAGCAGCCGTGCAAAATCTATGCTTATAATTTCTCCTTCAGAGATGAGTCCCTTAGATTATGGTTTTGGGGGTGTTTGGTATTTTTTTAAGTTTATGTTTAAACCAATAATCTCATGCTAAGTCTAAGAAATAGGACTGAAAACATTCAAAATCTAAATAACTATCTTGCTAGAAATTACAAAAAATAGGGAAAATAACTAGAAATAAATTAATCTATTATAATAATTATAGAAAAAATGGGAAATAGGGAAGAACTCTGTTGTAAGTGGGCCCACGCTTCCAGCAGGTTCTACCCGTGGTAGAATGATCACCGAACGCTTTAGAAGATATTTTTATAGGAACAATGCAAAATTTTTATTAATAGTTTGCAGCAAAGAAATTTACATAGAAATTATGGGAGATCTTCTTTAGGGGTGGCCTACATATTTATAAGATATGCGGCTAATCTTGTTACAATTATTTTCTCAATTAAAGGATTCGGGCAAAATATCATGATTTTTCAATGTATTTTATTTCTAGAATACGCTGATATTTGATTTGCCTGACTTACCAAATTAATTCACATTTCAGCTGAAAATAGGTGACGAGTCACCTTTGACATTATCTCATGTTCGGTTGTGATACTGGAAATCCCTTTACGCTGGTTGTCGAGGTGTTCGCTCTGTTATACTGACCACAGAGTCATGCTAAATTTTGGTATTAACGGGAATTAGGCATCGCGATTGAAGAATTCAGTAAGCAGGCACCTTCTGTTGCATAATGGAAAGCAGACACCTTCTGTCGTACAACGGGAAGTAGGCACATTTCATCACATAATAGGAAGCATGAGCCTTCCGCTATACAACAAGAAGCAAGCACCTTCCACCGTTCAACAGGAAGTAGGAACCTAACAATTAGGTGTCAAACTAAAGTTAGGTGCTTCAAAGGACTTGGGCGCCTAACTTCATATCTCTTTACTAATATTCTGTAGATGTTTTTCCTTCATTAATTTGTAAGTTCCAGGTCCCAGTTGGACCTCGATGAAAACATACCAAAATGCAACGATTTCCACTAAATCTACACACATTACACTTAAAGACAAATATTAGAGAACATGCAAAATAAACTGTCAATTATATATATATATATATATATATATATATAATTTCTATAAAACATCTATATCTACAAGAATATATGCCGCACATTATGGGGAAAAGAGTACAAAAAATGAACAATTATGTGGCTCATCACCCCACTTAGTATGAGGGGACTAGGATCCCTCATAAAAACATGTGTAAACTCATTGGAATCAAGTGGCATTAGCTCAACTGGATAGATTCCTCAATGGCTAAGGAGGAGACCAAGGTTGAAATCTTGCCAAGCGATCCATGGATAATACCCAAGTTGTGTTGTAATACCATTGTGTGGTGATGATGTAATACGGGTGGGGCCCATTTTAATCCCATTTAACCAATTGAAAAATATATTTTTTTACCACCATTGTCCTCAAGGAGCATTTCACTTGAGTCTCTGAGTAATTCATTTCTATGGTGGAGTAATTCACTCCATAGGGTGGAGCAATTCACTCCATGAACTTGAATTCTTATAAACTAAAAAAATTGATCGACAAGATGAAGAAAAGGAATGTTCAAGTGTCATTTTTAAGGTTTTTACTTGGTCTCAATTTTTTTTCCTTTTTCTTAAATTTTATATTTTTATATTTTTTATTAATATTTGAGATAGGGAAAAATAAAAGTAGGAATACTTGTCAGGGAAACAAAGAAAAACAAAAATGAGAATAATAGTTGGAAAAAATATGAAATGTTATGTACATATTTATATTTTCTTTTCATTTTGAATTTCTCTTTAAATAGGAATCAAATGCTACCCATTAACTAGAATCAACAATGGTCTTTTGTTTATAGTCATAAGCTATAAGCATTTGGACCTATGATTTTGAGGATATGGTATGCCCCAATATAGAGGGAATCAATATTTTTGTAACTTCTTGGATTGGCCCTATCTTATCCCACTTGAACACCAAATCACCTTCTTTATAATCTATTTTTGTGGTTTTTTTATCAAAACATCTCTTTATCACCATATGATGTTGCACAATCCTTTTAAATACCCTTTTCCTTTCTTCTTTTAGAGCCAATAGGGCATTAAATCAAGCTTGCATTGGCTTAATATCAATGTCTTCAAGTTCTAATTGCTTGAACATTTAAAGAGAAGGGAATTCTAGGTTTATTGATATTACCACCTATTTCTAAAGTCTAGCTTATAGGGTGTTGATCCTATAGAAGCTTTAGGTGTTACCTTATCTATCCACAATGCCTTATTTATTTTGGTATACCAATTCCTTTAAGATTTGACTTTTATCCTTCTTAGAATCCTTATAATGTTTTTATTGGTGGATTCTACTAGACCTTTTCCCTAGGGGGAATAATTGGAAGCTATTTTATGCATAAATCCATACTCTAGTGCAAACTTCATTATCTTAAATCCTGTTAAGGTGATGATGTTGTTAGTGTTATTATAGAAGAAAAAAAAAATTTGGTGATGATATCTTCTATCAACTGGATAACTGCCTCTTGATTTATTGATTTTATTGGTACAACTTCAACCAAAATGGTAAAGTAATCATTTGCAGTTGGAATCCATTCATACCATGCACTAGATAAAGGATTATTTTTCCTGATGAAATTGAGGTCCCATTGTTAGAAGGGTTCTACAATTATAATAGTATTTATATCCATTGGTGTATTTCTTCTCCTCCTCACAAAAGTGAAATATGGTTTACATTCTTTGTTCCATTGGAAATAATAAAAAATATGATAGGCCAATAATATTTCGTCCTCAAGATTATATGTGCTATTTTTTGGGAAGAATAATGCTCTCACTTGTCATGATATTATTTTATTATAGATTTTGTTCTTTCTTCCTTCATGTATGTCAATAGAAATCCATCATATCCTTTTTAGAAAAGCACATTATCCAACCATGTATAGTGCATTACCTTTTGCCTAAACTTAGTCCTTTCCTTAGGTGTTAATCCTTCTAAAATCTATTTTGACTCATATATCTCATGATATCTCCCATCCAACCCAAATGATCATCCAGTTTGATATATTCTACAAATTCTACCTAGTCTTTAGAGGACAACTTAATAAGATTATCATATAAATCTCTACATATTACAAGTTCAAAGGGTTTTATCTCTATATCAAATTCCTATATCTTTTTTATCCATCCCACTCTCTTTTTGCCTAATTCACCATGCAACACAATGAATATAATATTGGGATGGACCATAAAGATAGTTGTCTTGCTTTGGGATAGGTAATACCTAAAATTACTTAGGACTTTCATCATTAGAAACACATATTTCTCAATAATTTTATACCTTTCTTCATAATTATGGAGTACCTAACTCATTAAGGATAAATTGATTGTTATCATTTTTTAGTCAAAACTACAATGATACTTTCATCTATCACAAACACATATAATCCAAATTCCTTATTGAAGTTGTGTTTATGATTATTGGAATTTTGGTAATCTTCTCTTTTATATCTTGGAAATCCTTCTTGTAGGCACCTCAAAAGTGTCTATTTTGGATATGCCTAAGGTTAAATTAAATAATTTTGTAAAAACCCAAATAATACCTAAAATTTCCCAATCCCACTTTATAACCTCACAAAAATAAAAAATTACCCTCCTTAGCCCCTTTCCCCCACTAAGCACTCTCCTACACTAAGCCCCTAGTCACCATGTGACTTCCCATTCCCCCTAGTCTATGTGCACACCCCATCTAGCCTCCCCCTTTGACCTTATATTAGGTCCACCTCACCCTATCCTAACCTACCCCTACCTACCACATCCCCATGCACCCTCATCACTTCCCATGCCTATTAATGACACTTGGAAAGGGTGAGGATCCTCCCCATCTAAGTGCATTTATGGAGCATGGTGTGCACACGTTGCTTGGGTAGGGTGAAGACTATTCCCACCCAAGATCATTAATAAGGTAAGGTGCACACTATCCTAAATGGAAGACTCCAAATTTTCCATATCCCCTCACCCATACCACATAGTTGCCAAGTCATGCCATGTCACTTCCAAGTCACCATCCCCTCTCCCTTGCAAAAATTCTATAACTGCCCCCTCTTTTCCTTTATTTGCAATAAGCATTAAAAACATAAGCCAAAACTCTCCCAAAATTTCTAATGAATCCCTTTGTTTTGCTCATCCCCTTTTGCAACTACCCTCCTTCTAATGTGCAAATCAATCATGGAAAGCAATGTGTGCTTGAAGATGCATGTATCTTGTTTTTGAAGTTGCTCATAGATAGAGGATCAAATCTACTCCAAACTACAACCAAAATCCATTAACACCTTATCAGAGATACACAAAAAGTTTTAACTACACCTAATCAATAGAGGTTTCAATCGTCAACCCCCTGGTGGTTAGCATTCGAGACCATCAGACCCTTGGTGGTTAGCAGTAGAGGTTACCCGACCCCTAGCGGTTGCATTCCAAATTCGACACTAAACACATAATCAATAACATATTGATAAGTAAGGTAAGAAACGTATGTTTCTTTAGGTTTTGTGATATTTTAATGTTATGTTCTTCATTTAATCAAGATTTGTAAAACTATCATTACTTGCATCCTTTTGTTGACTTGGACCTAACCAAGGTAGGCCCATTTTTTGCTATTGGCTTCTTGTGGTTGGTTGTGTGCAGGTATTATGGATATATATTGATAAGTAAGGTAAGCAAAGTATGTTTATTTAGGTTTTGTGATATTTTAATGTTATGTTTTTCATTTAATAAATATTTGTAAAACTATCATTACTTGCATCCTTTTGTTGACTTGCGCCTAACCAAGGTAGGCCCATTTTTTGCTATTAGTTTCTTGTGGTTGGTTGTGTGCGGGTATTATGGATATATAGGCAACTTAGGATGGTCAAGAAAACAAGAATCCAAAACCCACCCATCCTTCGAGGTGGCATAGAAGACTATTTGGACACCATTTTGTGAACTATTGTAAAAGGGAAACTCCCATATTGGGAAGTCCCTATTGTAATCCCCAAGAGGGCATTTGTAAAATATTATTGTAACATTTTCTTGATCAATGAAAATGGTGTGTCTTTTATTCCACACTTATTACCTTCTTTAGTCCATGTAAGGGTTGCATCCTTTTTTAACATCTTGGTTATATGTCTGACCAATTGTACAAAATTGATTATGAGCTTAGTTACAAATTGTATTTGGCTTAAGAAATACGTAATTACCTTGAAAACATAGGTAAAATTAGCTCTTGTATTACTTGTATCCTATAAATATCTATTACTAATCCATCCTTAGACACTACATGCCCTAAATGGTTTCCTTCCTAAACCATGCATATGGACTTTTTGGGATTAAATGAAATGACACACTCCCTACACCTCTAGAAGATAGACTCTAAAAGTTAAATGTGTTTATCAATTTTTTTAGAGAAAATAATTAAATCATCAAGGTATATGAGTAAATTTCACCTAAAAAACTAACAAATGCAATGTCCATATCTAATTAGAATGTGGCCCTGACATTTGACAACCCAAAAGGCATTCATTGATATTCAAAGGTCCCTAATTCAGTTTTGAAGGTTTTTTTATGTTGGTTTTCATCCTTTAACTAGACTTGATTGTACCCTAAAAAGCTATTTAAGAGCGATAGCATTTGGCATCTAGCCACTTTATACATAATTTGATCTATGAGTAATGATTCGTTAATCATTCCCTATTCAGGTTCCTAAAACCAACATATAGTTTGATAGCAACATTTTTCTTTTGAATTAACATGGGATTGACCAATCAAGTAGAGTACTTGATCAAGAAAATAATTTGGCCTTGCAGAAGCTTTAGAAACTCTTTGTTCATAACTACCTCAATTTTGGTATTATCAGGCCTCTATTTTTATCTGAATATATTTGTACTAGGATTCAATTCTATAGTATGGTCTATGATGTTTTTTTATATACCTTTAAATATTCATAGGACCAAGAAATAATATCATTGTCTTTCCCACATAGATCCTTAATAAGGTCTCCTTCTCCTTTAGTGCATTATTTTCCTAACAACTTATTCTTCCCTTTTGTAATATCAATGGGGTGGCATGAAGACACTTTCACCTTAATGTTGGACTTATTGACATTGTTATCAGGAGTGAATAAGATTTCTAGTGTGATTAGCCCCTTCGGCAACAATTTATTCTTCAATCAAATTATCCCATTGTTTATATTGTCCTTATATTTATTTATTTTTTCAACATGTTGAGATTATCTTATAAGGAATTCAATATTTCACTCATCATTAATATAGAATTGCCAATGATCAAAATTATTTAGGATAGATGGCATAAAAATTACCTCCAACTCTTTTGGTTTATCACATATATCTAAAGCAGGGTTGAACCATGCTTCCATGGATGTTGATAAATCTATTTTGGTGTTAAATTCTTTGGAAATCACCTTAATTTCATTTGTTGAGACTCTCTAGATCCCAAATCTATTTGTTGAACACATATATTTATTAGCTTGGAGTTTCTAACGATCTAAAGATTTTTTAGCCGCATATTTTTAGTCTTCTTTAATCCTATGCATAGTGCTTCATACTCATTTGCATTATTAATGCAATTGAACAATAGCCTATAGGTAAAATTCATTATAGCACCTCATAGGTCTATGAATTGAACAACACCATAAACCCCATTTCTAGTTCTAGCACCATCGAAATGCATGATCCATATCCTATCAAGTCCTTGTGCCTATTGGTTGTTCAAGGCTAGGATGCTAATGGGCCCTTTAGATATTAAATATTTTTCATCTCAATTGATTCCTGATCATCCTAGAGCACACCAATGATCATATCAATTTTGGATATTTGGCCACCATCTGCAATTTTATCATCCACAAAATTACACAACTCATTCCAATTTACTACATTATCTTCATCCAACTTATACAAAAAGTAGTCACATGGTGGTTCATTCTCCATTCTGATCATCGTTTTATATCGATTTACCTTCGTATAAGTATAAACCATCACCAAGTATTCATCTCCATACAATTTTCATGTCCATTCCATTGAAAGTAACATTCCAAAATATGGAGGGATTGACAACTATAACTTCTTGAATGAACACCAATTTGGGATGGTTTTCCATGGTCATAATCAAATATATCAAAAACTTTACGATATTCACCCTAGTACCATCCATTTGACTTGGTTTTGTTGATGGTTTTAGTGTATGGCAAACTCATTTTCATTGATAACTTTAGGCATCACAATCACAATGGCCCTTGAATCTACTATGCAACTCCTTAGTAGATAATTCTTGTTTTTCAAAGTTACATAGAACAATAGTGGCTTTAGGGTATTTGGCTTAGGAGCATTTAAAATATCCACCGTATTGACCTAAATTTCTTAAGGATATTTTACCATCAGGTTTTTTACTCTAGTGGATCTAATTGAATTTATTTTGGCTATCCATTCTTGGCATAACTCCTTTCTTGGTCTTTGGGGGATTTCTAGAGTAAATCTATTTATCCATATAAAGCTATGGATTCCAACATGCTTGCTGTTATTGATTTCATCTCCTTTGCTATATTGAATTTGTATTCAACAAAACTACTTTCACTATGCAACATAAAATTCCTATACTACCTTACAACCATCACATGTTCTTCACTAGCGAGAGAAGGGTATTCAGGCTATTTTTAGCCTCTTTCTATAATTTATCATTTTTTTCTTATTATTTTGCTTATTTTTCAATCTAGTTGTCACCTTCTAGGATCCTTTTTCATTTTTGGGCTACTTTATTTTATCAACTTGCTTACCCTTTTAAACTTGTAAACCAATTTGGGGATTAGTCACTGGATCCTTTTCAACATTCTCTTTTGGTTTTTCTTGTTGCATATCCATTATTGGTCCTTTATCATTCATATGTGGTAATGAAATTCCCCTTATTAATAATGTAGTACCCTTATTTCCCTAGCTAATTTTTGAGTTGGTTCCTATTCTTTCATTGTATCTTTTGCTTTTGGTTCCAACCCATTGCTAATTAGTGCATACAATATTATCCTTGAATGAGGAGTCTTCACCTTATTTAACTACACCAAAATTGACAAAGACGGTGTTTTTAGTTTTGATAATGTCAGAACTACTTGTTCATTGGAGCTAGAGCTTGGTAAACTATTTGATTCATCATGGGTGGCTGGTAGATTGCTAAGTTCATTATCAAGGGTTGGTTCATTACAAGTGCTATATATCCCATAATAGTGGCTAATTGGACCTAGCATTGTTAATCATACTGATTAGTTAGGAATGCTTGATAGTCGTGACATAATATATATGATCATGTCCAATGTTGCATGGCAAGAACCACAAAGTGTTAAATTTTGAGTTTGCATTCACCATATTACTCTACACTTTGTTGCTATTCTACCCAATATTCTATCATGGTACCTAAAATTTTGTAAGATTAAGGGGTCTCCTTTGATATTATCTGCTATTTGGATACCACTACCTTCTTTTCATGTTGTTCTAATTCATCATCATCCTCATTTCCTCTACCATCTCCTTCATACTAAGTTTACATTTGTGAAGGCTTTGAGTAGCAACTTTAGTGTCTTTATTATTTTTTTATGAGTGGGTATAGTACACAATAACAATTGAAAAATGATAATTGAAGGTGTATTTTTATGGAGTTATATCATAATGTATGGGGAATAAGTAGTATTTGAAAATGATTGGACTTTTAGAATGGAAGGCATGGAAAGAGTGGACCCACAAACATAGGGGCTCTAGGATAGGCCATAGGTAGGGTAGGTGCTAATTCACCTATTTTAATTAATGCATCTTCTACATGGGCCGCTTATTCAAATCCATAGATAAAGTAACATGGTTAGCGTTACAAACCATTGATACCAAATCAAATTATAAGTCTTTGATATAGTATGGAAATGTTTGGTCATTAGGTTGAACATTCAAATGAACTGAATACAAGGTCCTCATGAATCTAGTATTGTAATCATGTATATTTTCTTAAGGATACCTTTGCATAGAATTAAATTAAAATAGGATACCCATGTTACCAAATCTTTGCATAAAAGGTTCTAAAATAGATGCCCACTTAATAATAGAATTATCTAGTAATCCCCTATACCATAAAGTAGCCTTGTCTCTTAATGAATACATAAGTGATGTACCATAATATCTTTGATTTAGATGTGGTGAATTGATTTTAATATGGAAAGTTTTTTTAGGTGATCCATTGTCATTTTAGTCCCATTTCTATCAAAAGTTGGTAAAGCTTTCATTGCAATGATAGGAATAGGGGATAAGCCTTCAAGTTTAAAAGTCCTTAGTAGGTCAAATTTAAAAGTTGATTATGAGTCCTAGGTGACTAAGGTGTATGATTATTTTGAGGTGGTTGACTAGATTGCATTGGATAGGGATATACTATATAACCTTAAGGTGGGATTACAAATGCTTGATACATAGGCATTTGAGGGATATTTTTTAAGGAAATACCCAAGGATATTGTTGCACAATATTATATGGTGGTAGAAAATAAGGATTGAAGTTTTGTATTGATGGCATATTAGAATAGGCCAATTGCTGATTAGGTAGAGCTTACAAATTTTGGATTGGAGGAGGTTATTACAAATGTTGTTTAGGTACTTACTGAGTAGGGAGAAGTAGGTATTGCTACAATTTTATGGTAGATGAATGACTGGAGGTAACATTTGGTTCAAGGGTTTCCTCAAACTCCTTATGCTCCCATTTGACCAACTAGCACTCACAAATTTTGGGCAATATCTTAATTTTGGGTTAGCTATAAATTTGTCTAAAAATATTCACATTTGGTGGCATATACTAACCTACGGATGAGGTCACTATTTTGGAGGTATTATTCTATTGACTAGATTTAGGTAAACTTTGAGTTGGGAATGTATATGTTGGGGATTGTTTTGGAATTTAGAAACTAGTGATTGACATACCTTGACTTGAACTTTGGAAGGTACTAGAATCTGATTATTCAAAATATTATTTGCATCAATATTATGCATTCCATATAAAGGATCATTATGATTCAAGATGGGTCCCTTGGCCTAGGCCTAGTTTGAGGGATTTGGGATAGCAAAGGAATAATTGTAGGTTGGTAGGAAAATGAGTAAAATAGTCCCTTGGGAAATAAGATTTTGACTCATTTGATCAACAATTAGACCTTTTTATATTTGATGAAGTGAGACTCAACATTGGATCAACTTCAATTTCATCATCTTGGTTTACCCATGGGACAACTTTTTCCTTTCTATTGTCTTTTGAATCTTTTGTTGATATGAAATTAATTTGACAATTTGAAATTATTTCTCTATTTGTTATGTCTTTGAGTGCATCTTCATAAGCATGGGCTATCCTACATACATACCTACATAGAAAAAAATTTAGGATCAAAGCTTGCAAATTTTGAAAAAATTGATAAGGAAATAAAAAGCTTGTTTAGATAGAGGCAAATCACTCCAAAAATGTGACTTAGAGAAATTTGATAAAGGCTTCAAGCAAATTGTTCTAAGCAAATTGCTCCAAGTTCTTAGGCAAATTGCTTCCTTGGTAGAAGTTGAGTTTTTTTTTGGTTTTTTGTAAGTGAATCACTTCTCAATTGTAAAGTGAATCATTCCTTGGATTCAATTTGGAGAAATTTTACTCTTAGAGTGGTTCACTTGCTAATTTTAGAGAGAATCACTCCTAGATGTTGAGAAAATTGTTCAATGGACTGGACTTTGATTGTTGTATTATTTTTTAGGTAATTGGCCTCAAACGAAACAAATCTCTTCAATTTGGGTGTAAATCACTTCTTGAGTGAAGACTTAGAAAAAGTTTCCCATGGCGAATTACCTTTTGCCAAAGGCAAATATAATTTTTGTGCCAAAATATTGTTTTGAGGCTTTCTTAGCTACTTGATTTGTGATGATTTCAAAATGTTGAGATTCATAAAAAAAATCTCCATTCAAAAATACCTATAAAATCAAATGCCAAATTGTTTTTTACAAAATTAAAGTTCAAATCAGGAGTACGCTTGATTTCATCATGGAAATCAAGCCTTTGGTCCCATTAGGCATGCCAAAGACATGTTGAATTGTGGAAAGACCTAACTTCTTATATGATCACAATTCCATTTCAAAAAATTGAAAGGGCAATGTGCCCCTCTCAACCTATGGATTTAGGTGGCTCCCCACTATCCTCACTAAATCTAACTAATCTAAGTTAAATACATAAAGTAAATTTGGAACTTAAAATATATGAAAGTAAAATTTTAAAGTTTAGGGTGTTAGAGATTAAAAGAAAATATGATAGTGACAATAGCAAGTAAAGTGTATGATCAATCAAGACATAAGAAAATAAAATAGAACAAAGAATGCCAAGAGAACAAAAGGGTAGTGCCACAATCATTATGCATTCTACAAACTAGGAGGATAGTGCCATTGATGGAAAGTAAAAGTCTCATCAATTCCTTATTATTCCAATGAAAAAGTTAATTACAATATGGGACTCACAAAGTATAGCATTGATTCTCTCAAGGCCAAAATATATAATAAGGCTCTTATTTATAGATATAATCCACCCCTTAGTTATCCTCGGTGAGAAATTCTTACTCCAAGTAAAAGTAAATATTTAGGGACATTTTTAGCAAAAATGATGCACCTCCAAATGTTACATACTTCCAAATACATTTTTACAGCTTAAAAAGCTCGTAAATGCTTAATGGTGCCACAACATGCTAAGGTGTCACTTTCTGAAGATCTTCCTCAGGATTTGTGCACTTTCTTTTTTGTTTTTATCTATCAATGAGTAATTCACTCCAAGAGAGGGAGTGAATCAACTTCTACGTGAGAGTGCTTCACTTCATTTTGTTAGCACTTCACTTTTTAAGAATTAATTGCTCAGTGTTCTCTAGTCCTTCGTTGTTTAGGATCTAATCACACCGCTTGAGAAAATCATACCTATGATCAAAATTTTACAAAACTACAATTTTGAAGGTCTTTTAATCAATTTAAAGATATTTTTGCCCAAGGGGATCGCTTGAGCAAATCACACCTATGATCAAAATTTTATAAAACTAAAATTTTGAAGGCCTCTTAGTCAATTTAAAGATTTTTTTGTCCCAATAGAACAACGTAATGATTCGGGCTTTGGCTCTTCTTTGGGAGGTTCAAGATTCAAACCGCGACGTGGGCAAGTGTGTGAGGAGATAAGTGTGTGGTGGTTGTGTGTTAAGTTCCCTATTGATAAGCATATCTCTTGGTTCTACGAGGGATCATGGTTAAGAAAAAATTACCTAACTCTATGCATTAGTTGTAAAGGTTTCTCACACTAACCAAATCTAAAAAATTTGAAGGTTTTTTTTTTCAATCTTCACACTGTGAAAGAATCATAAAATAATAATTAATTACTAAACTTAAATATTAGTTGAGTACTTATTTAAATCTTATAAATTGCTTTAACTTATACAAATACACCACACCCCCTTATTTAAATCTTATAAATTGCTTTAACTTATACAAATACACCACACCCCTCCACCTACCCACCCCAAAAAAGAAAAGAAGATTGTATACGATAACCACATACTTTGTGGGAAAAAAATCCTTAGGGGACCACTTACGTTGCTCACTTTACTAAAGTCCATTACGGCGCGGTTAGACGGCAGCGCCGAGTCGCCTTCCCGCTTCGGCTAACTCGATCTTTTCCACGTGGATATCCACGGTGCAGCCACCTGATCATTTTATCACGTTGTCCTATAACCTTGTAACTGTAAAAACGCAGTCCTCACGGCAAAATCTTATCCATACTCACTGGGTCATCCGACGTGGCAACGTGCTGTTCTCTGCGGACACATGCCACGTCAGCAACCGACGGAAATTTTAAAAATCACAGCCCGCCGATACCGCAAAGCGATGTTCTTGAATCCCTTTCGGAGACTTCCGTGCATTTCTGTCGGTGGAAAGCAACGTCTTCCGCGATTTCCGTTGACGCCGCCAGAGAGATCCCCGTCAACTGACGAACATAAATTTCCGAGGGAATGAACAGAAGCTTTCAAATTTCACACCAATGGCCGCCGCTCCGCTGATCGATAAAATAATGATCGCCTTCTCCGTTCTTCTGTTCGTGGTAGCGCTGCTCATCGCCGCCGTCACGGTTCTCGCAATCTGCTTTAAATACCGGCTGTTGTATCATCACCGTCAGCCTGGCGAAAACGGCGCCGTCGGCCTCCAGGCAGCTAGCCGTCAGAAATCCGTTACAGAGGGTTTGCCTGCGTTTGAGTACCGGTCAGAGGATTACAGGGAGGGGCTTGAATGTGCGGTCTGTTTAAGCGATTTCGAGGAGAACGAAAGGGGGAGAACTTTGCCGAGGTGTAAGCACAGTTTCCACATGGAGTGCATAGACCCCTGGTTTCGTTCGCATTCGACATGCCCGATCTGTCGAACCGCCGCCGACCCGCCGCCGGCCGTTTTCGATCACGTCGCCGTTCTGGTAGAGTCGTGAGTCCTCACAGGTGAAAACGCAGAAGAATTCAAATGTAATTTGCATACAAAATTTATTCGTGGAAGCGCAGACGAATTCAGAAATGTATACACAATTTATTTGTTCTGTCTAACTTATTTGTTGTCTAATTCCTGTAAATTGGAAAGGACTAGCTAGAATTACACAGAGATCTAGAGCTGGAATGGATTAGGTGAGTGAGGTCTAATTCCTGTAAATTGGAAAGGATTAGCTAGAATTTCACGGAGATCTAGAGCTGGAATGGATTAGGTGAGTGAGATCCTCAAGCTTTCCAAGGGATTTCATGGACATTTGTAAACAGATGAGATTGAATAGGTGAGTGAGATCCTCAAGCTTACACAGCCACATATTTTATCAAACCATTTTATAGTGGTTTGAATATGTGGTTTCACTCAAAACCTTAATTATTGTATTGTTCCAGTCAAAACTTTAATTATTATTGGTTTTATAAGGACAAATCTATTATATAACAATGGGTGATAGATTTTTTTTTTTAAATATTAAGATCCTTAAAACTTTTTTTTTCTCTAGCTTTGGCTTTGATGTGATGTAAGTTTAAAAAAAAATTCCATCATGATTGTAATTTAGTTCCACTTCACCTAAATACTTGTGTGTTAACAAGTATGAAAAGTACGCGGGCTTTATCTCATATCATTATCTTATAGTATTTCTCATTTAAGTTTTTTTTGGATGAAAAAACCATTATATTAATAAAATAATGTTTAATCATACAAAAAAGGGGGGTGGGATTAGCACACCCCGTAAACCAATACATTAACCATTGTGGTTAAGAGTATACAAGAGTGTCAGAAACAACCCACAAGTCGCCAATAATAACTGTCAAAACAGTATTAAATATGCATTCGAAAAGAAAGAAGCCGAGAAATTACTGCCACTTGGAAGGGGAAGGAAGATGCACATGACTCATAATGCAGGGTGCATTCCCCCAATGATCCATGAGGGTACGCAAGTATTGCAGCTCCGCATGTACTTTTTTAACCTGTACTTGAATCTGTAACCAGCAATCAAAGAATTTATCATATTTATCAGCAACAGAGAAGACATGTCCGACATCTTGCTGAGAAAAAACAGCTCTGTTCCGGGACTGTTGTAATCACAATGACACTGAGAGGGGGGGTGAATCAGTGTGTTCTTTAAAAACTTCTAAAACAATTAGATTATAAAACCAGCAGCAGTTTAAAGCAGATAAAAGAGATACTAAATGCATCAAGAAAGCATCACACATAACACAACATTTTAACGAGGTTCACCAATGTGGCTACTCCTCAAAAAGGCTGCTTGGACTACCATCCAAATCCAGTCAATGCAAAGCTACAACTTTACATAATCCTTTACCAAGACCAACTGGAAGGAGCACCAACCCCTTAACTTTATCTCGCTTCAACGAATGGAGCACCAACTCCTATTTTACCAAAGCACCTACTGGAAAGAGGCACCAACCCCTTAATTTGCCAGCACCAACTGGACAAATTGTTTACCAGCACCAACCCCTTAGACTTCAATATTGAATAAAAAAATGTTTGACATATACCTTTGTTATTGCAAGACTCTAACTGGTCTACATCACCTTTGCAATCTCTGTGCACTCTGCTCTCTCTTGCACAATCACTTCACATAGTTTGCTGCACTGCTACAGCCAGACTTTGCAATCAACTTTGCCCTTCGCGCTTCTCTGCACACTCTGCTTTCTCTGCGCACACGCTTCGCACACTCTATGTCGTTTCACATTCTGTTCTCTGCTCAACACGAACTTCACTTTCACAAACACTATGCTCGCATTCACACTTTATCTTTACACCCCCACTTCAACCTTGCAATAGTCCCGCCTTTTTATAGAAGAGAATATCCCATCAAAACATTCTCAAACACGTCGGCTGCAACCCTAATTAGGTCAACATGAAACCCTAGAATTTTTCGGTTACTTAACCTTGCTTTGTCGATAGGAAACCCTAATTGATCCGTTGCAAAACCCTAGCAACGTCGGCTTTGAAAACAAGCTGGTGAACCACTTTAATTTAATTTTAAAATATTAATTTAAATTTTAAATAAATAAATAAAATTTAAACTGGATATTTAAAATTAAATATCTTCATCATCGGAGCACCTTTTTCAACAAAACGAAGAGCTAACTTGGGTTTTAAGAAAAACCCATTTCAAAACTGCTGACCATGGATTTAAACAAAACTTATAATTTAGTCTGCCTTGGTTTTCAAAAAAACCCTTCCGCTCTTTGACATCAATGACAACATCAACACTTGAGCAAGGGCAATGTACCCAAAATTGCCAACAGGGACTTCCACAGAAAAACAAGGTACCAATTCTAAAAATATTCCAAACAACATCCAAGTTGAAGGAAAAAGTAATAAGGTCACCCAAAATAGCATGCACCCAAATAAAATCCTCTTGCATAAAAGGTCTGAAAAATTCAAGAAGCCACTCCCAAGCTGACTGAGCCCGATCACAAGACCAAAAAAAATGCAGTAAATCTTCCGCTTGTCCACAAACCGGACAAATGAGATTATGAACACCCAGATGTTTGAGCCTATTGCCAACAGGTAACCCTTGATGTAAGAGACTCCAAGCAAAAAAACTCTGTTTAGGTTCAATATAAGTAGCCCAAGCAATCCGAAACCTCTTATTCCATTGGGAGGGAAGAGAGACTAAATTCCATCTCAGAGTGAGCTTATCAAACATTGGAACTTGTGGGGTGAGCCATTTGTAACAAAGATGAGCTTTATATTGCAAAACAGGAAGCTCCCCAGGCCAACACCAATTTGACCACCAGGGTTTTTGAAAATGCTTATGTAGTTTGCTCCAAATAGAAAATGAAATACTATCAATAACCACCTCATAAGTGTCTCTATCACCAGGATTTAAATTGTGAATTTGACAAAAACTTTCCCAGGGTATCCAACACCTGGCATGTCGGGAGAAGAAATAAAAAATGGAAGCAATACCACGCTTATAGAACCTCTGCGCTTTGACCCCCTGCACCAGGGCTAAGGGAGAACCTTGCCAAGTGATAATAGGAGACCACCAAATATTCATGGAAGACAAAGAGGCACCTGCTTTGCGAAAACTTCCTTTCCAACTAAGCCAGGGTTTGAAGGCCTCCCAAGCTTTCCAAATACTATGAATGACAAAAGAACCTTTAACTTTAATAGGGACAGGGGTAGTAAGAATGGATTGCAATCCCACCCCTTTCCAAATTTTCTTCTCCTAAAGCAAACCAGAAGAAATGCAATGCCTGACCAACACTTTCCAAGATTCATCCCCAATTAAAGATCGGGTGATCCATTTAGCACAAAGGGCAAGACCTTGTCGGTGACAATCAAACAAACCCATGCCTCCACAATCCTTGGGCAAACAGCAAATTTCCCAGAGCTACCCGATGAAAACCTTGCTTGACAGAGTCTTTGGCCCACAAGAAGTCTCTCAAAAGCTTATCCAGCTTTTTATAACAATATTTGGATGGAACCCAACAAGATGAATAATAGACATGGGTAGTGGCTAAAAACTTAGAACAAATCTGAAATTTTCCTGCCAGAGAAAGTTTCTTACTAGTCCAGTAAGAAAGCTTCTTTTCCACTTTATCAATAACATACTACCACAATTGAGCAGAGGAACCATGAAATGCAAAAGGAATTCCAAGAAATTTAAACACCTCACCTGGATGAATCCAAGTCCATTGGAATTGATGTAACCAGTGTGGCAGTTGAGATTGAGATTGCCGAAAACAGGATGTTTTTTTCCATTGTATAGAAGAACCGGAGGCTAAACAGAACACCTCTAAGCAACTAATAGCCGAGGAAAGGGATTGCTCATCTTCTTGAAGTGTTAAGAAGGAATCATCTCGCAAAATGACCATTGACCAACCGACGGTCGAATTAGGGAGAGCAATACCCTTGATTAATCCTTGATCCATCTTATGGGCCAACAAATAGCCAAAAGCCTCTGTAGCAAGAATGAAAAGAGATGGAGCAAGAGGGCACCCCTGTCTCACGGAGCGACCAAGAGAAATTGACCGAGATTGACTATTATTCAAGGTAAGAACAGCTGAAGCATCTTGAAATAACATAAGAATGGTGCTCACAAATACTGGCCCAAAACCTAGAGCCTAAAGCATGGCAGTTATGAAGTACCACTCCATCTTATCATAGGATTTCTCAAAGTCTATCTTAATGAATAAAGCATCTTGTTCAGAATTTCTTGCCCACTCCATACCTTCCCAAACAGCGAGAACATTATCAAGAATGTATCTTCCCTTAACAAAGCAAGTTGTTCAGGTCTAACAATCAAAGGCAGAATAGATTTAAGCTTAAGCGCAAGGGCTTTAGCAATAATCTTGTAGCTCACATTAAGCAGGGTGATCGGCCTCCAATTGGTGATGAGCTCAGGATCTCCAGACTTAGGAATAAATTTAACATTGCCTTTGTTAATAATGGAACCCAATGAACCACATTGCAAGGCTTCAAGATAAACTTTGTGGAGATCAGAACCAAGCATATCCCAAAATTCTTTATAGAATTCACATGGGAAGCCATCAAGCCCAGGCGCCTTATCATTGGCCATAAGTGACAAGGCAGTTTTTAGATCTTCCAGAGAAAGAGGAGTGTCACAAAATAACATTTGCTCAGGAGAAAGCTTGTTGGGGACAACAACGGTACAATCAGCAAGAGCTTGCCTTCTAGCATCATCAAGGGGTTGAGAAGCAAAAACACCTTGATAATGTGAAACAAATACTTTGACAATGTCTGAAAGATCTATAAATATCTGTCCATCAACTTGAATGGCTTGAAACTGAGAATGTTGAGCAGGAGGTCTGAGGCGCTGAAAAAATTCTTTGGTCACTCTGTCCCCCACTTTGAGCCAATGCATTCGAGCACATAATTGAGCCCCTTGGCTTCATACAAATCAACCTTTTTTAGCTCATGCCGAACGGAAGAAACTTGAGATTGAGCAACAAAGTTGAAAGGAGAGGCTTCAAGCCTGAGACAGGCTTTGGATAGCTCACTTTGCAAGGCATACTTAGCCTGTTTTCATCGTTTTGCAACTTCAACACCCAAAGTTCGCAACACCTTAGTGGTTCGTTGAATGGCAACATTCCACCATTCAATCCTTCTAGAAATACCATCAGGTCTAGGAATCAAATTCCAAATGCGGCATATATGAGCTTTCATGCTAAAGCTATGCAAAAAAGAAACATTTAGGTAAAACTGTGAAGAATGCACTCTAGGTTGAAAATTTAACATTGCCATCGAGAATAAAATAGGTGAATGATCAGACAGTGTAGTACCAGGCAAAGTCAACACATACGGTGAAGAAGACAAAATACGGGAGAACTGAAAGTTGTCACACTCAGAAATCATAGCTCTGTCCAATCTTACCAAAACCCTAGAAGAAGCACCCTAAAAATTGGACCAGGTGTACCAAAGAGCTCGCGGGAAGTCGAAGGCGAGAAGCAAGAATTAGGGTCATAAAGGCGAAGCTTGTTTTTCATAAAAAACCAAGCTTCTCTTTCACCTAAACACCACCGCATCGGGACATGATTGACCTTATCGAAGATTTCTCCACCATATTAAAATCTCCACAGAGCACCCAAGTGGCAAATGGCGGATTCATGGCAAGCCATCTCCACAACTCACATCTGTCAGAGCTGACATTTGAGGCATACACATTAACCACCCCAAGCGGTTTTCCATAGATCTCGAGTAAAATCTAGACAACTTGATTGGATGGGTCAACACCCCAAGTCACAACATTCTTCTGTAATTGAGGCCCAAGGATAGTGACGGCTCCTCCTTTTCCCGGGGAATGCTTTGTGGCAAAAGAGGTACTTCGTGGCCACAAAAAATTACATGTACACTGCAGATTGAAATCAGAAATCTTAACTTCTTGTAGACATAAAATATCGAGGCTTCCATGCATTCGAGAAACATTTGACATCTCATTTCAGACCAAATATTTTCAGGGGATCAAAGAAACACTATCGAGGGTATCATATTTTTTTTTTGGAGAATAAATCTTGTTCCATATATATATATTTTTTGATGAGGTTTGAAGTGTGTTTTTTTATTGTTAATTTTTTTTTTTAAAAGCTATTTTAATTATAAAAATAAAAGTCTTTAAAAGCCCCCCCCCAAAAAAAAAGGTGTGGGTGGAGAAAAAATCACACCTCCAATGCCATTAACTTATTCTAATTTTGATAAGAAGTGTTTTTTATTTTTTATATCGTCAACTCTTTAACAAGTTTACTTTTAAAATGTTTTTATATGTAATCCTTATATCCTATCCTTGCAGGCTTTGCATTGCATAGTGAAATGTTTTTTTTAGTTTCTACTACTACTATGCTAACATGTAAATTTTGACCATGCCTCTTGAGGTCTTGTCCATCTTTCATTTCTGGATCTAAGTTGGTGTGAACTAAATTTTAGTTTGGTTATAAGTATTTATCCCTTCCATTTGGTCTTTGCATCTATGTATCGTTTTTTTTTGTTATTATTATTATTTTCATAGTTTGAGTTGAACTAATATTATTTTTTCTTTCTTAAGTTTTCAATCTACATAACAAGTCTGGTTTTCTTCCTCACCTACTATTTAATTTTGTAGTTGGAGTTTGGGATCATGAAATTTAATGCTCTATTTTCTATCCATTTGTTGTTTTGTATGTGTCTTTTCTTTTATTTAGTGTTTCTTTGATTACTTGTTTTGGTAACTTGTTATCTTCCATTCTTTCTATTGGTACCCCAATAGTTTTACCATAGCTTCTGCTTCTAGTGGAAAAAATTCTATTTTAGCAAGTAAAATTTCATGTTTCATTTGAGATTTGATGCTTTAATTTTGAACTTATTTGTTATCAATTGCTTTTGAATGTTGTCTATTTGTCCATATTTGAAATTTGATGTATTGCTAACCAACACCTCACACCTATATGACACAACTAAAATAATAAATACCCTAAAAGGGACTTGTTGGTTTCCAATCCCGCAACTCTACATTTCTCCCTCTGTTTTACAATGAATAAAGTGCTCTCCATCCTACTTGTAGTTGTTTCTTGCATGTTTCCCAATTGAGTTTGCTTTGATATCTAACCCAAGATATTTGTAATATGTTACTACCTAACAAATCTCTTTCAATAAAACATATAGTTAATTTTTGTAATGTCCCCACCTTAGCCAACACATCGGGTGCAGTGTGACTTGCCTATCCATGCGGTTCCGTAGGCATAGTCAGCAGGTTAGGAACCATCTGGTGACTTGGAGGAGTGGATTTACTATTTTTAGTAAATTCAGTTATTGAATTCTGGCCGAACTGACAGCAGAATCTTATTCTATGACGTATTGGGTATCCAGATATCTCTTCAGTTGCCTAACTTTGGGCCTCTGTGGATGTAGATGTAGGGACTTACTATTTTTAGTAAGTCAATTTTTAGTGGGTTACAGTGGAAACGGACATTACGATTGGATGGTTTGGTGAAATGGGTGTCCGTTTCTAGTATTACTTCGTGGGTCCGGCATTGGGAGTTTGATTATTTTAATGTCCGAGAGATATTATTATAGTTAAATTAATATTTGTGATGTTTCTAATGTTGGACATTATGAATTTAATTAAGGAGATAAAGGGTGTATTAAAAAGAGGACTTAGGAGAATGCTTATAATATCAAATTACAAATTTAAAATACTTCTTCCTAAGTTAAGATGGATGACCCCTTAGGGGAGTTATTTGAAATTGAAATTAAGAATTAAAATGAAACAACTCCCTCACATTTGGCCGACCCAACTTGGGCAAGAATAAAAAGGGAAAAAAAAAGAGTCATTGGCATTATCTTGGTATTACATTTTCAAGAGTTTCGAAGAGGTTTCCTTGCAGAGGTATTTGCAAGAGATTATTTTGCTTGTTGGTGACGAAATCCATCAGCAGGAACAACACCTTCGGATTTGAAAGACAATCTCAGGGTGTTATCGGGCAGGTACACTTCAGTGGTTGCAATTGAGCATAATTGTTGAGATTAACCAGAGGTTTGTGAGCAGAGTTTAGGAAGGGTTTGAAGGAGATTGCATTGCATTCAATTCCCAGTCCTCATTCCTTCCAGCCGTACAACTGAAGCTATATTTCCAACTTGTTTGAGCCCTTTTAGGTAGGGGTTTGTGAAGGGAATCACCATTATTCACATTCCAGCTCCAGTTGCAGTGAGTACAAGGAGATTCAAGGGAGATTTCACTAGATTTAAGCTTGCATTGGTCAGCCGTACCACTTTCCAGTTGAGCCGTACAATTGCTGAGGGAGGCGTGGTTGATTGGGATGAAATCGCCCCTCTTTGGGCAGAATTTTGAGTGCTTCCTAGTTGTCATTCATTGTAAACATGTTTGCAATCTCTTTTGAGTTGGAGAAACAATGAACTAAGTACATATAATGAATTCATGGAGGTTTTCCTATTGCTGATGACAATTTCTAGATTTACATCAGACTTGCATTTTATCGGGTACACTCATTTTTATGTTTTTTCCTTAAAAGGGTTTTGAGATAGATATAAGTATTATCTTGTGCCAAAATTGTATTGCATTTGAAAGAGTAGTTTGTGAGTTATACTCATTTTCAGTTAGCTGTAATTTGCTGGTAATCAGTGTTAAACCAACCAACTTCAAAAATTCATAGTTTTCGCATCTGAATGAATCTTGCCATTTCCTTTGGTAAAGTTGAAGATTAAGGTGTCATCTTGTTATTCTCAAGACTGTAGAATTTTTGGTTGCATAGATTAAAAGTTGTTCAAATCCAAATATGGCATGTTGAAGTTGTTAAAACACTGAAAATCACAAAACAATACAAATCCAAAAAAAAAAACATAATCAAGGGCAGATTCTTGGTGTTCATTTTTGGGGTTAGACACTACAGTGGTATCAGAGCACAACTCTTCTTGCCAACCTGTTGGGTTGAATGAGTGGACACCACTACTACACTAGAAGGAACAGGGGTCTTGCTGAACAGGGAAATCCCTAGCCCGAGAGTGAGGAAGAGATGGGTGAGGAAAGAGGTAACAGGCAGCCCATTGACCCAGACAGGGAAATGTTTCAGATGTTTATGCAAGGACAACAACAAATACAGCAGACCATGGCTCAACTCCTTGGGATTATGACACAACAGATGAACTTAAACCAATAGAACAATAACAAAAATGGGAACAACTAAGAAAATGGAAATGGTGATGGCTCCGTGAACAACGTAAGAGGGGTTAACCAGGCACAGAGGGATAGAACACAGAGTAACATGCCCTTGATGCCCACATTCATTCCCAGAGCAGCGCCACAGGAGGATCCGAAACCCACAGTACAGGAGATGCAGGCGGCATTTACTGATGAATGGAACCAAGCTAGTGAGGAGTTTCGTGTCGGTATGTCTTTCAGGGACTACATTGATATGAGAATGAGACAACAATCCATGTGGAGAGGCAGGAGAAACAATGATAGGGGGCAGGATCTACAGAGGAAAGTGGGAAAACTTACCATTCCCAACTTTGATGGTTCAGGGAAAACAACAGCACGTGCATGGGTCCAGAAAATGGACACCTATCTTCAGTTGAACAAAATGGCAGAGGATGAAGCCATCAAATATGCTGCTTTACATTTGGATGGGATTGCACACGAATGGTGGCACCACGGATTGGTGACCCTTGGACATGATCAAATCACAACATATGCTGAGTTCACTAACAGGTTGATTGATCATTTTGATAAGAGGGATGCTGAGCTAGACTTCAAAGATTTGGCACAACTTAGACAGTCCGGTTCAGTTGACAGTTACATTGCAGATTTCCAGAAGATTTCCGTTCATGTGACTGATGTTTCAGAAAGGAGATTGATAGTTCTTTTTGTTGATGGGTTGGCAGATCCATTGAGAGGGCTAGTTAAAGCTTTTGATCCCCCTTCACTACACGAGGCTATCAAGAAAGCTCGTGACATGGAGACTACTGCCTCAAGGGGCAAGTTTCAGCACAAAGGAGGGGATTATAAGAAATTTAAGGATAAGAAACCTTTTTTCAAAGGAGGGGATCAGCAAAGAGAAAATTTTAAGAGGGAGAACAACAATAGTACAAACGAATTGAGAAAGAAAAACCTTTGTTTCAGGTGCAAGGAACCATGGAACCCCACTCACAAATGTGGTGAGAAGGCAAAAATGAAGCAAATGGAGCACTATTCTAGTGGGGATTCAGATTATGAGGACGTTGATCAGCTAAGAGCAAGTGATAGCAGCAGCTCTAAAAATGAGGAAGAGATTCATATAGAACTAGAAAATGAAGGACCAGCAGCCCAACTATACAGTTTTCAGAGAGTAGCATCTTTTAAGGTGCGGGGTGTTCTTAATGGACAACGCATAACAACTCTCATAGATACAGGGGCTACACATAATTTTATTGATGAGAGTCTTGCAGTGAAGAGAGGACTTCCTTTTGAAACTTTCGATGGTTTCCGAGTGATGGTAGCCAGTGGGACTACAATCAGTTGCACAAAGAGGATTCCTAGATTACGGATGAGGTTGGGAGAGTATGAGCTGCAGGATGACTTCTACTGTGTGAACATCGGTGATACTGATGTTGTTCTAGGGATGCATTGGATGAGCTCTTTGGGGGAGTTCAGTATGAACCTAAAAAGTTTGGAGATGAAGTTCGAAGTAGGGGGCAAGAAGATTGTACTCAGAGGAGTTTCTGATGGCAGCCTCAAAACAGTTTCCTTCAGGAGGATGGAGAGATTTTTCAGGCATGATCAAATAGAATGGGCCGCGGAATGTATGTTATTGCCTACTACAAATGAGCAGCAAGGGAAAGAACACCATCCTGACATTCGTATTCTTTTGGACAAACACCATAAGGTGTTTGAAGATATACCTCCTGGTATACCACCCGACAGAGGGGCCGAGCACATTATAGAGCTAGAGGAGGGGACCAAACCGGTCATCACTACACCATATAGGCACCCCAAGAGATTGAAAGATGAGATCGAGAAAACCATAAAGGAGCTCTTGGCGATGGGTCACATAAGACCAAGCAAAAGTCCTTTTGCATCTTCAGTGGTCTTGGTAAAGAAGAAAGATGGGACCATGAGGATGTGTGTTGATTACAGGGCCCTAAACAAGAAAACTATAAAGAATAAATACCCAATTCCCAGGATCGACGAGTTGATCGATGAGCTGCATGGAGCACGATTTTTCACGAAGATTGATCTTCGTTTTGGATACCATCAGATCAGGATGAGGAAAAGTGATGTGGAGAAGACGACATTTCGATGCCATTATGGTCACTTCGAGTATTTAGTGATGCCTTTTGGGCTATCTAATGCTCCTGCCACTTTTCAGTCTCTTATGAACAGGGTGTTCAGAAGTCAACTACGTAGATATGTCCTTGTGTTCTTTGATGATATTTTGATTTACAGCAGGACTTGGGAGAAGCACCTACAACACATTGATGAGATTCTGGGAATCCTTGAGCGTGAGTCATTATACGCAAAGGAAACCAAATGCGACTTTGGCATGACAGAGTTGACATATTTGGGACATATAATCAGCGCAGGAGAGGTTCGCATGGATCCGAAAAAGGTTAAGGCAATCATGGAGTGGCCTACCCCCACAAACCTATCTCAGCTTAAGGGATTTTTTGGTCTATGTGGGTTTTACCGCAGGTTTGTTAAGGGTTTTTCGCAAGTAGCAACACCGCTTATAGACCTAACGAAGAAAGGGGCGTTTGTCTGGTCAGATGCAGCACAGGGGTGTTTTGACAGGTTTAAACAGTTGGTATGTTCTAGTCCTATTTTGGCCATTCCAGATTTTAGTAGACCATTTGAGCTCGAATGTGATGCTTCAGGAGAAGGCATTGGGGCAGTTTTGATGCAAGATAAACACCCCATAGTTTTTGAGAGTAGAAAATTGAGGGGGGCAGAGAGAACTTATCCCATTTATGACAAGGAGATGCTAGCTATCATGCATGCCCTTGTTAAATTTCGTCAGTACTTGGCAGGAAGCAAATTCATTGTAAAAACAGATCACAACAGCTTGAAGTATTTTATGAACCAGAAAGATCTTAATGAAAGACAACAAAAATGGGTGAGCAAACTTCAAGCGTTTGACTTTGATATAGTGTATGTGAAAGGGAAGAAAAATATAGTAGCTGACGCTCTGTCTAGAAGACCACATCTTTGTTCAGTGGGTATTATTTTTGAGGATTGGAAAGAGTTGATTCAGGCAGATTATGCCAAGGATGAGTGGGCAACTAATATCATTGGGGGATCTATACAGGATGACAGGTACACAGTTGTAAATGGGCTGATTATGTACAAAAATAGGGTCTATCTGGTACCTAATTCTCAGTTTAGGGGAACAGTGTTGCGAGCTCTACATGACTCACCGTTAGTAGGGCACCCGGGGTTTTTTAAAACTTACAAACAGGTGAGGGAGCGATTCACATGGAAAGGACTCAAAGATGATGTTCTCAAACATGTAAAGGAATGTGGGGTATGCCAGCAGAATAAGGATGAACACACTAGCCCGACAGGACTCCTACAACCATTGCCCATTCCAGACAGGAAATGGGAAAGCATATCTATGGACTTCATAACTGGTTTACCTACAGTCCAGGGGAGAGATTGCATTTATGTGGTGGTAGATAGGTTGACTAAGTTTGCACATTTCTATGCCATTGCATCTACTTACTCAGCAGTTCAGGTGGCCGAATTATTTTTTTGAGAGGTGTTCAGGTTACATGGCTTGCCAAAATTCATTGTCAGTGACAGGGATAGTCGCTTCATGAGCCATTTCTGGCAGGAATTGTTCAGACTAAGCGGGACTCAACTTACTCCGAGCACTAGCTATCACCCACAGACTGACGGACAGACAAAAATTGTCAACAAGTGGGTCGAGGGCTACTTGCGTAACTACATTTCTGTGCAACAGAGGGCTTGGATCAAGTGGTTGCATTTGTGCGAATATTGTTACAACACCACTCACCACATGTCTATCAGGATGACCCCCTTTATGGCTTTGTATGGGTATGATGCAACCGCGTTTATCGATTTACTTATTCAGGATTGCAGGGTACCCAAAGCACAGGAGATGCTACAGGATAGCCAGGATATTTTGAGGACTCTGAAGGATAACATACAACAAGCACAAAACCAACAGAAATAGTATGCTGATAAGCATAGAACAGAGCGTAGTTTTGCAGTTGGTGATTTGGTATACTTACGTTTGCAGCCTTATAGGCAGTCCACTCTCAAGAAGAGTGGGAAGGAGAAGCTGAAGCCTCGTTTTTATGGGCCTTTCAGGATCACCAAGAAGATAGGAGAGGTAGCTTATGAACTTGAGTTGCCTGCAAACAGCAGAGTACACAATGTGTTTCATGTGTCTCGCCTCAAGAAGGCGATTGGACAAAATGTTACTCCTTCTGTTGAGCTTCCTCCACTTGATGATGAGGGGCGGCTTATTTTGACTCCCGAAGCTATTCTGGATACCAGGGAGAGAAGACTGAGGAGCAAGATTATTACAGAATATCTAGTTAAGTGGCAAGGGTTGCCCGTGGAGGATGCAACTTGGGAAGATGAGCACATTTTACAACATCCAACACTCCAATTGCTTGAGGACAAGCAATTTTGGGGAGGGAGGACTGTAATGTCCCCACCTTAGCCAACACATCGGGTGCAGTGTGACTTGCCTATCCATGCGGTTCCGTAGGCATAGTCAGCAGGTTAGGAACCATCTGGTGACTTGGAGGAGTGGATTTACTATTTTTAGTAAATTCAGTTATTGAATTCTGGCCGAACTGATAGCAGAATCTTATTATATGACGTATTGGGTATCCAGATATCTCTTCAGTTGCCTGACTTTGGGCCTCCGTGGATGCAGATGCAGGGACTTACTATTTTTAGTAAGTCAATTTTTAGTGGGTTACAGTGGAAACGGACATTACGATTGGATGGTTTGGTGAAATGGGTGTCCGTTTCTAGTATTACTTCGTGGGTCCGGCATTGGGAGTTTGATTATTTTAATGTCTGGAGATATTATTATAGTTAAATTAATATTTGTGATGTTTCTAATGTTGGACATTATGAATTTAATTAAGGAGATAAAGGGTGTATTAAAAAGAGGACTTAGGAGAATGCTTATAATATCAAATTACAAATTTAAAATACTTCTTCCTAAGTTAAGATGGACGACCCCTTAGGGGAGTTATTTGAAATTGAAATTAAGAATTAAAATGAAACAACTCCCTCACATTTGGCCGACCCAACTTGGGCAAGAATAAAAAGGGAAAAAAAAAGAGTCATTGGCATTATCTTGGTATTACATTTTCAAGAGTTTCGAAGAGGTTTCCTTGCAGAGGTATTTGCAAGAGATTATTTTGCTTGTTGGTGACAAAATCCATCAGCAGGAACAACACCTTCGGATTTGAAAGACAATCTCAGGGTGTTATCGGGCAGGTACACTTCAGTGGTTGCAATTGAGCATAATTGTTGAGATTAACCAGAGGTTTGTGAGCAGAGTTTAGGAAGGGTTTGAAGGAGATTGCATTGCATTCAATTCCCAGTCCTCATTTCCTCCAGCCGTACAATTGAAGCTATATTTCCAACTTGTTTGAGCCCTTTCAGATAGGGGTTTGTGAAGGGAATCACCATTATTCACATTCCAGCTCCAGTTGGAGCTAGTACAAGGAGATTCAAGGGAGATTTCACCAGATTTAAGCTTGCATTGGTCAGCCGTACCACTTTCCAGTTGAGCCGTACAATTGTTGAGGGAGGCGTGGTTGATTGGGATGAAATCGCCCCTCTTTGGGCAGAATTTTGAGTGCTTCCTAGTTGTCATTCATTGTAAACATGTTTGCAATCTCTTTTGAGTTGGAGAAACAATGAACTAAGTACATATAATGAATTCATGGAGGTTTTCCTATTGCTGATGACAATTTCCAGATTTACATCAGACTTGCATTTTATCGGGTACACTCATTTTTATGTTTTTTACTTAAAAGGGTTTTGAGATAGATATAAGTATTATCTTGTGCCAAAATTGTATTGCATTTGAAAGAGTAGTTTGTGAGTTATACTCATTTTCAGTTAGCTGTAATTTGCTGGTAATCAGTGTTAAACCAACCAACTTCAAAAATTCATAGTTTCCGGGTCTGAATGAATCTTGCCATTTCCTTTGGTAAAGTTGAAGATTAAGGTGTCATCTTGTTATTCTCAAGACTGTAGAATTTTTGGTTGCATAGATTAAAAGTTGTTCAAATCCAAATATGGCATGTTGAAGTTGTTAAAACACTGAAAATCACAAAACAATACAAATCCAAAAAAAAAAACATAATCAAGGGCAGATTCTTGGTGTTCATTTTTGGGGTTAGACACTACAATTTTGCTCTCTCTGAGTAGAGAAGACCATAATCTTAATTTTGATAGTGTTTACTTGCATCCCAATTTTTTACAAAAGTACCCTAAGGTCTTTAGATGTTCTTTTAAAAAATTTAATGTCTTGTTGATCTAGATGAAGTCATTAGCATAGAGAAGTTTCACTACTTAACTGGCCAATTGTATTCCCTCTCCTCCCATTCCTACAATTTGCAATATAAAGGTTGAATAATGTAGGTGACAACACCCTATTTCACTTAATATCACTTCCAAAATATTTTTACAAAGTCCAACTAATATAGGTGGTAACGCACAATCCTATTTCACATTGATATTGCTCTCAAAACACTTTGATAGTCCTTCTAATCCATACATGTGATATTTTTGGGGCAATGCTTAATGCCTAAAAAATTGCATAACTTTATGCTTGGGACTCTATTATGATCCACTCAAGCAATAGAAATATTAGCGGGAATGCAACAATTTTAGCAAGTTGCCAACAACTTTATGGAAAAATTCTCCAAAGGCCCAAAAAAATGCAAAAGAAAATAGTTACTAAATATAGTATTGTTTATTTTTAGATTTTTAGCCAAAATGCATCTTTAGCCATGTCGACACATCATAAGAAGACAAAAAACAAAATGACAAGTCATATGTATGTAATTTTTATTTAATATGCACTTTGTAACTCATGGAAGATGAATCACCATATTTCTATATGGGTGACCTTCCAATTCATGGAAGTTGAGCCACCACATTTCTATATGGATGACATTCCATGTTCAATATGGTGGATTTCCAATACACCAATTATTCTATAAAGGGAGATGTACTTATGACTATAAAAAATATGAGTAATGGATTCAATGTTACAACCTCACATCTCTTCTCAAAGATTTCTTGCATTATACTCTAGTTTTTGAGCAATAAAATTATTGTGATATTTTTCTTATCTATATTAATGTTATGGTTTGTCATATTCTTTTATTTCTAAATTGCACTCTTTCTTGATCTTTCTTAACTAAATTATGAATTTCAAATTAGTAGTATCAAAGTGCTCTATATTTTGAGTGTATGTCCATAAACACGAGATAAGGATATCAAAAGTTTAGGTATAAGGCATGAGATCCCTCTTATTACCTTCTTTGTTGTTCCAAACAATCTCAAGTGAGAACTAGAATGGATAACATTAAGATAGTGGATCTTTTCAAGGATATGTTGAACAAAACCCTCATGAAATAGAGGAATGAGATGATGGATCAATTTGATCAAATTCTTCAATGGATCCCTATTGCAAATTTTACAACCTCCTATACACAACCTCTCACTACCCTAGCACCATTCAATGCCCCCACACCTTTTAAGGTGGAGTTGAATTTTGATATTCTTTCATTTGAAGGAAAAATTAATGTTGATGTTCTAGAAAATTGGTTCGATTATTTTTCACACTTCTCTATAAATATATTCATCGACAATGAGAAAATCACTTTTGCACTCTTGAAAGATTCATTATTTGTTCAAAATTGGTAAGAAGCATATTGTAATAAGGTTACAGAGGAGAATAAAGCTAAAGTAGTGTTCACATGGGGATTATTTCATGGAGCCGTCAAGAAAGTATATTATTCCATGGAAGTTTATGAAGACCAATACATGTGATGGCAATAACTATGTCAAGGTAAAGACTAGTCTATTCAAGATTATACTAATATTTTACATTCCATGGTAGTAAAACTAGGTATTCAAGATACTAAAAGGAATTGAAGCCTAAAGTACTACAATGGTTGTAATGGTACATTCAAGAGAACATGAATTCAAGACATTATGAGAAGCATACAAACTTCCTATAAAATTAGACTAGAAGCACAAAAATTAAAAATAGAAAATGAGTAAATAATAAAAACTAGAATACTAGAGGCATCTCTTTCTACCTCTATTTCTTAATAAGTACTATACAATATAGGAATATGATAGACAAAACAAGTAAATTGATTATGTTGATGATTAAGCTGCAAAGAAAAAGGAGGATCATTGCTACATCTATCACAGGCTTTGCAAAATAAAACTAGGAGGACCAAATTATAACTAAATATGATGACTTGTTCAATTAACCAACTAGGATTCCACTTCATTCTAAGATAAAGTATTCTATTGATTTAATTCCTAGTTCTCCTTTTTATATGCATCATTTTATCACAAAATAATCCTTGAAAATTATGAAATTAGAAGATAGGTTCAAGAATTAATTCAAAAGGGACACATCAGACCAAATGCTTCACCATGTGGAAGTCCAATTGTCTTGAATCCAAAGAAAGATGGAATGTAGAGACTTTATATTAACTGTAGATATTTCAATAAATAATTATGAAGAATTGCTATCCAATTCCTTGGATAGATGATTTGCTAGGCCATATTCGTGGTGTAAAGTTCACCAAAATTGATCTCAAATTTGGTTATTATCAAATACCCATAGATCCCATTGACATATGGTACAACTTGAGTAGCCTACCAATAGAGACTTTGGAACTCTGAATAGAGGTCCAAGGTTTAAATATTGATGGGGTGGGGTTGTACACCATTTTTTAGTAACCAAAGTATGGTTGGGGATAACCATATGTTGGATATACAATATCCATCTCATATGGCATATGGTCTCATTGACATTAAAAACTACTTTACCCTTTTTACCTTTTTTTGAGTGCCTAGTTATACCTTTTGGCTTGACTAATGCACCTTCCATATTCATGAGGATGATGGATGACATCCTATGTCCCTACAATATCTCATTTATGGTAGTGTACATAGATGACATTCTCATCTATAGTAGGACATGGGAGGAAAATTTGCAACATGTTGACATGTATTTCATACTATTCAAGACACAAGTTATACATTAATTTAGATAAATTTTTATTTGGCATGATTAAGATTTATCACCTCAGATATATTATTGATGAAAATGGAATCCATGATGATCTTGAAAAGATTTGGATAACTAGAGATTTGCCTTTCTCAAATATTTTAATAAATATTCACAACTTTTTGGGTCTTACCAATTTCTATCTAATATTTGTATTGGTGTTCTCACACATTGCTTGGCCATTGCACCAAGTGACTAATAGAGGTATCAAGTAAAAAATTCATTGGGGAGATACACAACAAAGGGTATTTGAAAAATTGAAGGACCAATTATGTTCAACTTCTACATTTTTTCTACCATATCTGCATACGACTTTTGAGGTAATGACTAATACAACAAAATATGCATGGGAACCTATCCTCATACAACATGGGCATCACCTATCACAATGAAAAATTCAATGGAGTAGTTTAATAATTCCCACATATGACAAAGAGATCTATGCCATTGTCTAAACATGTGAATAATGGAAGCACTACATCTTGGACAAAGAAACCATCACTCATGCAAATTATAGACATCTGGAGTCTATTCAGATGTAGAGTAACCAAGGAACAAAAGACATCAAAAGTGGGCCACATATCTATAGAAAATTTATTGGACCATCAATCATAAGAAAGAGAGTATAAATTCAAAAATACATTGTTTAATATGACATCCAATCACAACACTCACCACTATTCTTAATTCTTGTGGGTATGATACTTCTAATTGGTCCACCTTGTACTAAGTAGATCCTAATTTTGTAGATGCATACCAGTTAGTGGGTAAGCATATTTCTAATTTTATTTGTAAGATAACCTTCTTTGTTACATGGGATATATATATGGACCAACTAATGAGTGGTCAAAGTTGATTTGGAAAGCACACTTCAACAAAGCAATATGTCACTTTGGGGTGGAAGGAACATTGACAATTCTTTAAAAGTACTTCTATTGGCCTAAAATGAGGAACAATATTGAGAGGTACATTACGGCATGTACCTCCTCCATTATTTCCAAACCAACCAATAAGGATTAAATATTGTATGCATCATTGTCAATGCCATCCAAGCCTTGTGAATCTATCTCCATGGATTTCCTCTTAGATTTTCCCACATCTATGCATGGTCATGATTTATTTTTTGTAGTAGTTGATAGTTTTTTAAAATGGCTATCATAATTCCTTGTAATAAATCCATTTTAACTAGGATACTACTATGATCTATTTTAATCATGTGTGGATCAAATTTGACTTGCCAAAATCCATTGTATCTAATAGAGATAACATATTTTTGAATATTTTCTAGTCCACCCTATGGAGCATGATGGGCACCAAGTTGAATATGTCCACAACCTGTCATCCTTAGACTGATGGGAAAATAGAACTTGTGAATTGATTGATCGTATATATTATTCATATATAATTATTCTCATACACACATGGGTACAATCAATCTCTACACAAATCTATCAATAATAACATCTTTCATGCTTATTTTGGGCTTCAACCCTTGGCATCCATTGATGTAGCTCTCCCTATGCAACCCATGGAGTATTCACCTCATGGATAGAAAGAAGTAGAATAAGTAACAGGGTTTGTGGAATAAATTTAGCATATCCAACAATAGGTTGATGGCCTCTTGGAAAAGATAAATAAAAAATACAATCAATATCATGAATAACATTGGGTTCCACATCAATTGAAGTTTGGAGATAAGGTATGGTTACATCTTCAAAAAGAGAGACTTGCAAGACCCTATAGGAAGATTAAACCTCTTTTCTATGGATCATACACCATCATCAAGAAGGTGCAAGAGAATACCTTTGATTTAAATCTTCCATATTATCTTGGTTTGCATCCAATCTTCAATTTTGAACTTCTAAAGCCCTATCACCCACCTTTGTTGGATACTTATATAGTGGAAGAATAGTTGAACATTGAAAAGCTTAGTCCATATAGTTTAATACTATTTGATGAGGATCATATTTTTGACACATGGACTAACACTACTAAAAGACACTCTATTTAGATGTATAGAGTGATCAAAGTAGGACAACTTAGTCACCAAGAGGAATGGATCACAAAAAATAGGATAATTTTTTTTTTTTGCACCTGATGTCAATAGTTGATGCAATGGGAACTATTTCCTTTTAAGGAGGATGCATAATCAAGGTATGTGACCTTTTTAAGGTATGGCTATATGCCAAAAAATGGTCAAATATCTATGTTTTATCCTATCCACACTATTAGGGGCATAAAATTATGCTCAAGACTCTATTTTAATCCATTCAAGAAGCATTGGAAATATTAGAGTAAGAACACATCAAGTGGCATTAGCTCAACTGGTTATATTCCTTAATATTTAAAGAGGAGACCAAGGTTCAAATGTTGCCAAACGATACATGGATAATATACAAGCTTTTTTGTAACACCACTATATGGTGATGATGTAATATGGTTCGGGCCCATTTCAATCCCATGTAACTAGTTGAAAAATATTAGAGGAAGAACACCAATTAAATAACTATATCATAAATAGAGTTTCCAACAACTTTATAAGAAAAATTCTCCAAAGGCCCTCAAAAATATAAAGCAAATATTTACTAAAAATAGTAATTTTATATTTTTAGATTTTCATAGGCCAAGTACATCTCTAGCCATGTTGACATATCATTATAATACCAAACACAAAAGGAGAGTCATATGTATACAATTTTTATTTAATATGCACTATGTAACTCATGGGAGATGAATCATCATATTTGTATATGGGTGATCTTCTAACTCATAAAAGGTGAACCACCATATTTCCATATGAGCGACATTCCATATTTAATAAGGTGGATTTCCAACAAACCTCTTTGAGGTATAGCTTTATGCTAGAAAATTCTCAAAAATCAAAATTTTATCCTATCCACACCATTAGGAGCATAAAATTATGTTCAAGACTCCATTTTAATCCATTCAAGAAGCATTGGAAAGATTAGAAGAAGAACAATAGTTAGGTAACTCATCAAAATAGCCAATCTTGCTTTACTCATTATTTTTATTGGATAAATTTTCATCTGTTTGGGTATCCATATATTGGAATGCACCAATGGCATTACCGATTTTGGTGAATATCTTCTCTCCCTAAAACTCCATAGGGAGAGCATAAAGATTCACCTAGACTGGGAAGCCATTAACTTCTTTTGTAAAGGGGTTGAAACTAGGAGTCCAAGGTCTTATATAGACACCCATTTGTCCAAAAAACCAATTATATTTATAATCAATTACCCTATATTTATCTGCTACATTAGAAAATAAAATAGAAAAGAAATTTCTAGGTACGAGAGTTACTTGGAATTTTGTACTAGTCCACCAATATTTAATGTATTCTTTGAGCTCCTCCAAGCCTGGTATTTTACCCTTGAGTTTGCAGATAATTGTTCGAGCTTCATGATCAATTAGATCCAACCCAAATTCATCCTTCGAAATCCTAATAGAGGGCAGAGGTTCATCCACCCATGAACCCAAAGATCCCTGAGAGATATTTCTTTTGATCAAAGAGGATTTCTCATAGACTAAAAAGATGGTTTGTGAACAAACCTCTTCCTTCAATGCTTGATTGCACCTAGGGTTTGCACCCATTTCTTGAAGACTGTAGCCAAATTTATCATTTTGTTCCATAATTTGACTACACCTAGGGTTTACACCCCTTTCATGAAAGCTAAATACATGCTAATAAATCATTATCTTTTATTTATATTAAAATTTGTATTATTTTAAAAAATGACATGCAAGATTTTGTTTATAAAAATTTCAATAATGATAGTATATGTATTTTGAAATAGCATTTATAGTATAATTTTGTTTAATTTGTTATATGAGATAGAAATGATCTCCCACATTCTTAAATGTTATTTTATTGAAATGATTAAAATAACAAAATACTACATTGCTATCAAGTTAAGTAAACAATATCCAACTTTTATTTCTATCAAAGATATTCTTTATTTGCATTTCTATCAAAGATATTTGCCATCCTCCTCAAACTACTAAGTTTTCATAATCAACCTCTTGATATCATTTTTATTAAGAGATAAAATATCACTCATACATTTGCCTTCTAAAATTCAAATGTTGTCAAAATTAAAATCAACATTAAGAATGTCTAAATACATTTTTTAGGATTCTTATTCATGCACCTAATATTCCAAGTTAATATTTTCATAATTATTTTTTTAATGTTTATAGGTTTATCCCCACTTCTTTTTAACACTTGCAACATTTGCTTTTGCTTTCCTATATCAATATCCCTAGGAGTTCTTTTTTCTCTTTGTTTTTGCTTCTTGGGTCTTCCTCTCTTTTTTCATTCCTACCATTACTTTCATCTTCATAAATCTCTTCAATCTTCTCATATTTCTCATAGTAAGACTTATCATCTATAGGTTTGCCTTGCTCTAAAGGATCTAAAGTGCAATGAATAACCTCAAAAGCATATTTTTATTTATTTTTCCCTGTAAACCCTAAAGTGCAAGGCCACTCTTCCATAGCAATTACCTTCTCTAAAAACCCTAAATTGCTAAGGATTTTCTCCATCCTCGTTTCTTTATTATGCTGCTCCTGCAACCTAAAGTGCAAGGGATAACCTCTACACCACTTTCACTTTTACTACCAGGAGAGGAATCTATACTAGAGAAAAGTGAATATGATTTTTTTAAAGTGAAAAACCCCTTACGAGGCCGCCTTGGTCTGAGATACCATGAACAAGGGGTTCTACACCTTCAAAGTTACCCGGGAGTCGTGCCCGGCCCTGTCCGCACCAATATTATCAATTGGATTTTGGGTACCCAGTTCAAATTTTTGGTAGGGTGGAGATTCAAACCTGGGACCTCCCTTGGAGGATTTCCCTCTCCTCTCCAACTCACCTACAACACTTGGGTTGAAAAGTGAATATAGTTTACCTGGAATAAACTTGACCTATTTTTTCATCTTTGTTTTAGGATTTTTCGCTATGTTTTCCTTTGCACCTTTAATTCCTTTTGAACTTGAACTTACACATTGTACTTTATCATCCCTTATATCCTTCTTTATTTTTTCTAATGATTGATCCAAGTGAGCTATGGTGGCCTTTGCCATATAATGTTGTAGACATGCTTATTTATCTCTTCTTTTGGAGTGGAATATTCTTGATTCGATCAAGCTTATATTACAGTATGATTTCCTTGCTTCGTCTTGAAGTTTATCTCATGACCAAAATGTTTTATCCTTTCTTCATAGTTTTCACTTTGCAATTTCTTGCTATGTATCCAATATTATAACAATTATGGCATTGAAATGCAATATTTTTATAATCCACTTGTTGACCCCATTCTCTTGATTCATATTTAATCTTAATATATTGTGGAAAATGTTTTAAAACATCCAAAGCAACACATATTTGTGTATATAGAGCATGCTTTTGCTCCGTAATAGTTAGTTCCTCCTTGATGAATTCCCCTAGGGTATTTAAAATATTATTCAAAACATCCTTATTGATAAGCTAATATGGAAGTCCAAAAAGACTCACCCACACTAGAAACTTCTTAATAGCTTTTGTCTTAATAGATTTTTTATCATTCCATGGTTTCAAATAAAGGGCATCTCTTCCCCTAACCATGGTCCACCACCCATTATTTTATCTCTAGTTTCCAAATTGGAAAAGATGATGGGAAAAACCTTTAGGAAGAAAAGCCATAGAGTAGTTTGAATTCAATCTCCACTTCCACTTGATCCAATTTGGAATCTCCAAAGACCCTAGCTAGTATCCATGGAACTTACATATTAACCCTATAATTTAATAACCATTATATCATGGTTGATAATTTCATCCTTGATAATTAATTTTGGTGTAACATTTGCTACCTAGATCATACTTTCCATATATTTGATCTTTTGCTTATCTCCAACTTGGGCAACCATAATTTTAGCTAGGGCATCCTGATTTCTAGTTAGGGCATCCTAACTTCCCATCAACACTTTCAAATAGGACTTTTCATCTATACTAGCTAGTAGGGCTCACTCCTGGCTTGCACTCCCTTCTGGCTAACACTCTATTCCAACTCAATTAAGTCAATAAATGACCTTCCACCTTTACTTAACAATTAAATATCCTTTACTTAACAATTTTATATAAGCCTTTGATAGGATTTGAACCTAGGTCTTCTCCCAAAAAGTTGAATAATGTAATCAGTCAAACTAATGCTATTTGATAAAATGTTAAGGTTCATCCATAAATTTTGGACCCTAATTTTAGATGTATATTTTTTCACTCCCAAAAAATTATTTTAAAATCCATAAACATTTTATAGTATAATCATATGCCATAATGTTAACCATAATGTTAAGAATATATTTAACCTTGTTTCACACTAATATAAATTATAACTTCACTGGATTTAGAAGGGTTAAAAATATATAAATAAATGAAATGGACCAGAGTATATATGGAAGGTGATTCTCTCTTAGTAATAAATGCAATTTTGAGGAAAACAAAGGCTCCATGGTACATATAAGAGATAATGATGGGAATTCAAGATATTGCTAAAGAGTTTGAAGAAATTAGGTTTACACATACATTAAGGGAAGGAAACAAATGTGCAGATAGGCTAGAAAATAGAGGGGTTTTAATTGAGGATCATGAAGTTAAATTCTCCTTTCCATGGTTAGAGGAAGTAGTAAGTTTAGCCGAAGGACAAGAAAATGTTGATTGTCTGAATCAAATAATGATTAAGATTTACTTTAATATTTTCCATTGGTAATATCTGCTTTATTTTATAACAATAATGTGTTTTCATATAAATAATTTATTAGAATTTGTGTGGTTGCATTTGTGTTTTAGGAAGGAAACTAGTAATCTAGATTTGGTAAAACAGACTATGATAGTGTG